>CM029562.1:33721639-34418123 GCA_017309665.1 Coelopa frigida | reverse complement strand
ATGCTGCCCAGGCCGCCGAAGCCGGGCTCGAAGTGCTCCCAGTGCTTGAACTTCTCGACGATCAGCTGGAGGTTCTTGCTGTCGCGAACGTTCTCGAGCAGGTGCCGGAAGTTCTCGAGCTCCTTGGGCGGAAATTGCTTGTTGCCGCCGCTGGCGACGAGCTTCTCGAAGATGTGCTGGAACGTCTGTCGCTGCATCTCGGACATGCCGCCCACGATGGGGGGCGGCGGTGGCGCGTAGGCGGCCGAGGTGGGCGACAGCGAGCAGAGGGGCGTGGCATGGAGGGGCGAAGGCGGCGTCCCAGCTCCGGCCGGCGCCGTGGTGGCCGAGGCGGGGGGCGGCGGAGGAGTCGCCTTGATGTCCATCACGGGGCCAGCGACGATCCTGGCGCGATTCTTTTCGAGAGTTTTTACTACAAAAATATTCCTTGGGTATAAACTCGAGGGTTTGACTGAAGGTTTTTATTCTATTTCAGGTTTGAAGAATTTTGCAAATTTTTTGTTTTGTTTTTAACTGTGTTTTTTGTTTTGAATTTCAAAATATTACTGTTTTATGTTCAATTGTATTTTTTCTGTTGTATTCAATTGTACTTTTTGTTTTCTATTTAACTGTGTTTTTTTATTTATTTATATTGAATTTTATATTTTTGTTTGTATTTGATTGTATTTTTGTTTAAAATGAAATATATATTTTGTTTGAAATTTAACTATTTTTTGTTTTATATATATTTCATTTTAATTGTATATTTTCCTATTTAATTCACAATTTCACGATTTTCACCCAATTCACTTTATTTGTTTATTTCTTATTATTTTTCATTATTTTCTCATAATCCTTGGATCCGATACGTGTGTGCGAAGAACCGTCCGGCGCTCGTGCCAGTAGATTCGCGTTCACCGCGGCGTCAAAGCGAAAACGACAGGGCGTCAAAGCGTCGTACGACAGGGCGTCAAGCGTCAGCGAGAAACGAACCAAACGCGTTCAAGGCGAACCGACGTCTACCGTGAGCTGGCGCTGGAGCCGCCGAACAAACCGAGGGCTGCCAAACACGCACACCACGAGAGCCTCACACAAGCTCACACACAAAAAGACTCTCACACAATCAGAAGCTCATACACAATCAGAAGTTCATGCACAAGGAGACCACATCAAACACACCTCGCCGACTGGAGGTGGTTGAAACCGGTGCTGGTTCTTGTTGTTGTCGCTCGCTGGCCGGCCGAATGGGAAACCGGTTCGAGAGGAGGGTCGTCCAGCCCACAGCACACACACGAACACAATTGTCGACTCACGCACACAAACACACACCCTCTACACACACTCATCGTTCGATGGCGACTGTGGATTTTGCTTGCTTAAGGGGCGGAGCCTCGTCGAGAGCCATCGTGGGTCGCAGAGACTTGAGTTGGCGAGAGGAATAGAGAGAGAGGGAGACAGCGAGAGGAAGACAGCGAGAGGGAGACACCGACTGAGATAGACAGAGAGAGAATGGCGCACACAGTGACAGCCTTTGCGAAGAGAGCGGCGCACGTCGTTCGCTCTCTCGACGTCCTCTGGCGTTCGTCTCTCGGTCCGTTCGTCCTGACGACTGGTAAACAAGTCGCTCGTGGCGCATGCTGTGCGCATGTGCTGTGGGCACCCTGTTGCATGTCCACGGCGGAGGAGAGGGGGATAAATAAAAAAATAGTTAGTTATAGTTTAATAATAAATAAATAAAATTAATATTAAAAATTATTTGAGAGTATACAACTTGAATTTTATTCTACAAATATATAATTTGATAAATAAAAAATTGCGAATTAAAAAATACTTACAATTTATTTATTTTCAAGTGTTGCTTCAATGTTCGAATAGAAATCGTATTAATACGTATACAAATTCTATTTTGTTTTAATTTTTTCATATAGTATTTTTATTTGCAGATTATTTATCTTTAATTTATTTTCTGATTTTTCATAAATATATGTATTTAATAAATAAACAGATAAATAAATCTCAATAAATAAATAATAATTCTTTTGGAAAATATTTATTTTAAAATAATTTATTTAAAACATTTTTATGAAAGTCAAAGATTAAAGTGATTTCAAACTTCATTTTTATTGAAACTTTTGTACTTTTTCGAGAGTACATTTTGTGTTTTTCAAAATTCAATCTGGCCACTCTGCGCTGCTTTCTCCATCGGAATTTCCCCTGCGATTTCGATACCAAGCTTCCATGATGAAAAAATTATTTTATTTCTGCCGACTCCTGAAGAGAGGGAAAAAATGAGAGAGAACTCATGTATCAAGAGAGAGAAGGAAGGGACAGAGGGAGGAAGAAAGAATTTGTGGCTGTGGCCATCGCACTCCTCTCTCCGCTAGGCAGGAAAAGGGACACCGCTCTAATATCCTTTTATTACTACAAATTGCAAGCGATTGCGAAGGGATTGTTCGAAGACATGAGGGAATCAGGGGAGGAGACAATGGAGGAGATGGTGAGGAAAGGAGAGAGAGGTGGGAGAGATGGAGAGAGAGGACATACGACGGGAAGCGTTGCCAGGGGGCCGTGGGTCGAGTGAAGCATGTTAAGGATGCGGCAGGACATTTAATGGCATAAATAAGCACCGGCCACGGACTCAGAGTGCGAGAGAGAGAGAGATGGTGAATATGCGAGAGCAAGACAGTGGAGGGAAAGCCACGAGGATGCTCATGTGTAAGTGAGAAGAAGAGGTGAGAGAGAGAACTTTAGGGATCAAAAGGGCTTATAGAATAACGTCGTAAAACGATTTACGAGTAGGTGTATGAGAGTGTGTGTGTGAGTGAGTACACATTTACTATATCCATGTGTGAATGAGTTTGTGATGCTGTTCTAAAGGCACTTAATTTTGTTATTGTTTAATAAACCTACGGCCGTGCCACAGACGGAAGGAAAGAAGAACGAAGCAATAATTGAGATACGCATTGACGGGAGAAAAGAATGTATTTCGATGTGGTATCACTGGCTACGCGAATAGAGGTCTCCATTGTTGTTGTTGTTGTTGCTGTACGGTTCGTTTTTTTTATTCATCTGATTGAATAAAGATAAAGGCCACGATGGGGTTGAATTGAATTCAATCGAATCGCATCCCACAAATGGCAACAAATAATTTTTTTATTTTATTTTCTGTATCCTTTTCCATCTATATATCCCTCTCTCGCTCGAATACACTTTGACAAAATCCCACTCAGATACACAGATAGCAGAAGCATTCGCAGGATGGGGACGACTTCAGGAGCGATAACGAGGCGTGAGGGATGTAGAATTATTTCCTTGTTATACTCGTTGTTGTTTTTTGTTTTTATTATCGCTTTTTTGTTGTTTTCGTCTTTTGCTGTTGTTGTCTTTTATCTTTTTGTTATATATTTATTTTTTTTTCGTTGTCTTTTTGTTGGTTTTTCTTGTTTGCTATGTTGAGTTTTTTTTATCAAATGGACTTCACAGGAGCAGGACAAACAGTCTGGAGTGAACAAAATCTCGTTGGTGAAAGGAAAAAAAGAGAAGGAGATGAGGTAATGATGAGAAAGTAAGAGAATAAGTTAAAAAGGGAAAATTAAATAATTTTAAAGGAAATACCTATTCAGGAATCCAGGATATCATTTAAAACCACAAATCTTTATCCATTTATTTTACACTCTCTTTCCCTTTTTCTACCATTTTTAATTTCATTCCATTTGATGATGTTTTCACTAACTTTTATATTGGATTTTCATGTTGTTCCTATTGGTGATTATGTTGGTGTTAACTGCTATTAATATTTCTCCTACGATATTCTAATTTTTAAATGCTCACACGGAAATGAGAATTAATTAATTTATTTTTATTTATAGTTATTTCTATTTATTTATATTAATTTTTATTTATATTTATTTATATTCGTTTATATTCTTTATTTATATTAGATTTTGATTCTTCCTTTACATTTTTCCTGGTGTATCTCATTGCAAATGATGTTGTTGTCAATGCGTTACTAGTTGTTGGCACTGTGGTCCTTGTTGTTGTAATTGAGGTAGTTATTGCTATTGTTTTTGTAATATTTATTTTTATACTGCTGTTGTTGTCCCCGTAATTACCATGCCACAAACAAACACCTCGTCTCTTTCTCGCTCTCCTTCATTTCATTGTCATGTAAATCCCTTGAAGAAGATAAAGAAGAATAAGGCTTTTGCTCTTCATCCTTTGCCCAAGCTTTAATATATGTTTTTTTTTCACACCTATCTCTCCTATCGCCATCTCTCTTCCTCGTTATCTCGCTTACTCTGTCGCACTCCTCTCGCCTCCGACTTCGCTAGCTGCTTTCTCTGCCTTCATCATGTTTGTCACCTTATTTTTTTACACATCCTCTCGTTCTCTTTCTCTCGCTTTCCCTCTCGACTCCACTCAGTTGCCATCGTGTGACGAAGGTTATTGAAAAGAGTAAATTTTTCGCATAAATTAAATTTTCTCAATTTCCTTTCCACACACGCAGCAATAATAATAACAACAACAAGAATACACCAACAACTATACCGATAACAACAAAAGCTACAGCAACAACTATACCAACAACAACATAAGCTACAACAAAAGTAACTGGCAGCACATCGTTTCGATTCATGAAGAACGAACTTTTTACGAAGAGTCCCAAAGGACAGAAAATGGTGGCAACTCTCACACACAGGCATCGAGAAAAATAATTCCACATAATTCACATCTTCGCCAATGAGAGAGAGAGAAATTTACAAGGCGGCAACACTTCCTTTTTGAAGGACGAATAGCAAAAGTTTCTTCAACCTTTTTCAACACAAAATCTCTTCCCAACATCTTTAAATTAAATTCCAATTTTATAATATAAGTAATATAAATATTATTTGCTTATCATATCAGGTGGCAACTCTGCTGTCTGAACCAACCTTTTTTTCATCTCCTCATGGTTAATTTGCTTTAGTTGTTATTTATATTTATCTTCTTCCTCCCATTCCACTTCTTCTTCCATTCTTCGCTCTCCGTTTTCCGACTCAAGCACGGCGATGCCACCTGTTTAGTACTCCTCCTCTTTCTCTTCTTCCCGCTGCCTCCAGACGCAAATTGAAAGTTGTGTTAATTTGATCAGCTTTAAATGAGTTGGCAACAGCAACAAAAACATTAATTACTACCACAGCAACAACAACAAAAGCTTCTTCTTCTGTGGAAACAGCCAACCGTCGATGAGGGAAAGAGAAAGACAGAGAAATAATATGAAGACTGTGGTGAGTGTGGTGAAAAAGAGAAGGGGGAAGAGGAAGGAGAAAAAACACTTAACGTAATCACCGTCCAGTTAATGAGTGTTTAATGCGTGTTTCATTGTTGTAGAGAGAGAGAAAGAGATGGTGATAGAAGGGCTGGGGTTGAAAGAATGCCAAATAAAAGGAAAGAAAGGGAGAAGAATGGTCGAAGGGCAGGAAGAGACCGAGGGGTAAAACGATGTGGAGAATGAGGTGAAGAATAAGTAGAAAGAAGACGTGTAGGAGGAGATGATGATTCTGGAGCATGAAAATATGATCGAGGAGGAGGAGGAGGCAAAAATGAGCAAGAGCCAAGGTGTATGTCGGGGTTAATGAAAACTCAATGTGGATGCAGAAGTTGGTGGAGACGATAAAAAAGACTTGCGATGCAGAAGCTGTTGCCACTTGCGATGGTTGATGAATCCAACAATGTTGAAGAAGAGGTCGAGGTTGAGGCGGAGCTCGAGATTGACTTAAGGAGGTTTAGAGGTCTAGGTCGAAGTCACTCTGGTGGAATTGAATGGGAGTGGAACTTGAGATAATTGAAGAATTTATTATATTTAAAAAATATATGAATATATAAAATGCGTTAAATTAAATAAAATTAAACAGTTTTTATGATTTTTGTTATACTTATAGTCGTTTCAAAAATATTATATTGGTATTTATGTGTATATGTTTTTATTTTATGTATTTTATATGAATTTTTTTAAATTTTGAAATAATTAAAATGATTTTAAAAATATTTTTTTGCCAGTTTGAACATAATGTAAAAAATTGTATTTTCATTTTTTTTATTTCATTTTAATTATTTTAATCAATTTTATTTTATGTTTCAAAAAAAAAATCGTATTTATAAAAAATTAACCTTTAACCTAACGAGTAACCTCTCTACTCTAAGTTTTCATGAAAAATATTTTCTTCAAATAAATTCTCTCACTCGAGCCGGAGCCACGCCTGCGCAGTCGCGTTTTACGCCGGAGACTCCAGCGAGAGCGTGAGAACGGGTTTCGTTCAAATTTCCCCTCATGAAGAAGAGAGCTCGAGGGACAGAGATAGAGAGAGACACAGAGAGTGAGAGAGAGTGATGAAGAGAGAAGAAAGCGTCGCCTCGAAAGTGGGCGGCGCTTCGAAGCAAACACAGCACTCTCTCTCTCTCTTCCCGTGATATTGAGTTGAGCGTTGTGTATGTGTGTATTGGAGTGGAGTGCTTATGTGTGTGTGTTGAAGTGGAGTGGGAGACGAGAGCGATTCGGCGCAACAGGAACGAGGGCTCCAACGACGAGAACGACGAACGACCTCCCCCGGCCCCAACTGCCGACCTTTTCTGGCCTCTCGCCCGATGGTTTAATGAGTTGAAGTTGATGAAGAATTCAATTTGCCGTCCACGTGACGGCGATGGCGACAACGAGGACGGCCAGGAGGATGGTGAGGACGATGGAGAGGACGATGTGGAGGATGAGGAGATCGAGAGATCTGTGGCCGGGCGATGGAGGGCGTGGAAGTGACGTCGAGTGGATGCTGACCAGGCGTGAGGCTCGGTTGGCTGCATCCAGAGTCTGCGATTGGAGCGGAAGGTTTTTGTTGTGGAGCGAGGGATGGAGTTGTTGTTGTTGGTGTGAGGGAAGGAGCGAAGCGGTTGAGGTGGACACGGCATTGAGGTGGCTGGGGTGGACGGCTTGGGAAATGAAGTGATGCACAGCTCGGCTGCCGTCATGCGATTTTAATGAAAATGCTGTTGAAATAAACTCAACGATACAACAACAACAACGATACAACAACATCAACGATACAACAACAACATTCCCTTCAGCAACAACTTCAATTACATAAACAACAACAACTACAATTACACAAACAAAAACTCGATCCAGTACAACAATATCAAAATGAACCCATCATCCCATCAGTGGGAGTGACGAAAACAAGCAAGTTGGAAGAGAGTGAGAGGGTGAGAAAGAGAGAAAGAAAGAGAGATAGAGAGCGATTAAGAGACAGAAAGAAACGACAAGTGAGCCGGAAAATCAGATGAGTTTTTGCGATTCGTCGCCATCGGAGTTGGAGTTTTTTTTTCTCCTTTTCACTCTTCCTCCCTCTGCCTCGCTGTCAAGCTTTGATTATTTAATTTTCTGGTCTCCTAATTTAATTTTATTATCCTCGCACACACACACATACATACGTGTTCATGTGAGGAGCGAAAGAGAAGGGTAGATACGACGTATGCCGATTCATTAACGAAATGTTTTGTTTTAATTGAAAACAGGAAACCGGTGAGCGAGTGAAGAGAATGAGGAATGAATGAGAGTGAGTAAAATAAGAATAACGTAAAATAGTTGAGGGAAAGAGATGGCGATACTTGGGAAGGAGTTACTTGAAACAATTTCGAGGTTGAAGAATTTCTCGAACTGTTGAGGAAAAAATAGGGGGATAATGATTCATTGATTTTTGTTTTGTTAGAATTTTTCAGAGATTTTTTATTTTTTTGCGATATATTTTAGATTATGTCATTACTTTAGTTACCTTACATATCAGAATTCCTTGCGAAAACTAACATTCTAACGAGGAAATTTAATAATTTTTAATTCATTAAATTAATTAATTTTTTACAATTGATAGATTTTCTAATATTTTTTTCTCGATTAATTTATAATTTTATTAACTATAAATTCGGAAATTATTAAAAAAATTAAGATATTTAGTTTACTCATTCGTATTATCTTTCATCCAACTACTCGCTCCACTGTGCGTCGCCATTGGAGCTGTTGACGAGTTTTAATTAAACAGACCTCAAACTGACAGACAGAGAGATAGGCGAAAAGGAGCAGAGGACGACGAAGGAGGAGGGAATGGAATGAAGAAACAAGGAGGAGGGTAGGAGAAGGAAGAAGGATGGAGGAGGAAAGGAGATTGGGAAGAGAAGAAGGATAAGAAGATGGATAACGAGGTGGACGAGAAGGAGACGTAAATTCGAGCTGGAGTCGATGGAGTTCGATGTGGTTGTATGAGAATTTATGAGTCTGCCAGAGAACGAGAGAGAGTGAGAGGGATGGATGTGTCCCTGTATATGCGTTGTGTGTGTGGGAGTCTGTGTGTCTGTCTTGCTATCTGTGTATCTTTGATAGTATACGTGAAAACGTATATGTGTGCGTGCTCCTCTCTTCTGCCACTGACTGATTGTTGAACGACGCTCGTTGTTTGCAAACGAAGTGTTTCGCGCTGGGTCTCGTCCTGGCGGGAGGTTGTTTCTCTATCTCCCTCTGACATCCCCCCTCTCATCACTCTCGTTCCCTTGCAGACGATGATGTAGATGTTGTTTCCTCGCCGCCCCTCCCTCTTGAGTGGGTGTGGCAGCTGCCGTCACGATCGTTTGTCGACTCTCGTCTGTTGTTTCGAAAATTTCAATTGTTTTTGCTTTGATGTGCTCCGCGTGTTTGCTTTTGTTGGTATTGTTGTTATTGTTTTTGTTATTGTTTTTGTTATTGTACATCCCGTTCTTGACAATGTTCATATTCTCCACCTCTTTCTCTCTCTCTCTGTCTCTTTCTCTCGTACTCGCTCTTCCTCTCTCGGCAAATATGAAATCAGAACCATTGGCAAACATTTAATTTTTTATAATGAGTTAATTAATTTAATGAAATGCTGTTCTTGTGTGTAGTTGTAGTATAACTATGTGTGTGTGTGTGAGTGACTACATGCATGTGTCTGTGTGCCTCTCACTAATGAGTTCTTTATGCATGAGTGTGTGTGAGCGTTGTTGTTGGTTTTGCGTGTTTTTAATTATTTTGCAATTAAAAATCATTTCAACGACGGTGTTTACTTTTGTTATTCTTGTATTTCTGTTGTTGTTTATTGTTTTCCTCTTCAATATAATAATTTTTTAATTAAATTCGCAACAACAACAAGTGCAATAACAAAAACATCGACGACAACGACAATAAATTGATTTAATTAAAATGCTGTTCATTAAAAATGTCTGCAAAAATACGAAGCACCGAGAGAGAGAGAGAAGGCGACCGTTGGTGTAGGAGAAGGAGGGAGACAGAGGGAGGGAGGGGCGGAGATCATTTGCAACACCTTTATTAAACAGAAGCCGATGAATACATAATTGAAAATTTAATAAATTTACGAAACACATTAAAATGCGACGGTTGCTTGTTTTTTTTTTTACTAAAGTATGAAAAAAATTTAAATTTTAATTTAATTGTTTTCTTTGGTTTTCATAATTTTGTATGTAATTTTTAAATTGATTATTTTTCCATCAATTATCATTATCATGGTTCATTAAAATGTGTTGTAAATGCATTTTTTCAAATATTGTTTTTTCAAAAAACTCATCACTTTCACCGCTTTTTTCAATATTGGTTTCTTCAGTTTTTCTTAATTCTTAAAAATTAACAATATCGTATAGAATTTAATAAATTTTTTAAGATTTTCACATGTAAAAATAGTTTTTTGGTTTTCATAATATTTTATGTAATTTTGAAATTGAAATTATTTGACATCAATCTTCCTTATTATGGCTTATTCAAAATCAAATTTAATAAATAAATAAAATACGATTCCCGATTCCCGATGTGCAGATTCCCAGGAAACTTCATGAAACTCGTTTTCTCCACCTATTCTTTTCCTCTCCACACTCTTCCTCAACATTTCGGTCTCCACCTTGGGCTCCACTTTCTTTCTTATTCCTTCATCAGTCTCCTTCGTCCGTTTTCTCTCTAAACCAGCCACAGCGGCAAATTAATTCTCACAGCGGGAGACGCCACTAATTGTCCCCAAGCAGAGGCCCAAGATCTGACCATCGAAGGGGAGGAGGGTGGGTTGGTAATGAGGGTGCCCAACAGACGGAAGTAGCAGAAAACGAAAGTAAACAGAGACAGAAAAAAGAACAGACGAAGAAAGTCTTCGAGAGAATCTCAAAGGGGGATGGACAAAAGGGACAATGGCAAAAAGAAGAATTACAGAGGTGATGGAAGAGAAAGAGAAACAGAGATAAAGAAAGAGAGAGAGATATTGTGAAATAAAGAAGGAGTGAGCAAATTAAGAAAGCGCTTGCTGGTTGTTATTCGCTAATTAGGCATCGACGACATCGACCGCCCTCCGAATGACCTCCGACTGAGTTTCGTTATAGAGCTATAGAGAGAGAAATAGTGAGTGTGATGGAAAAAGAGAGAGAGAGTTAGACTGTATGATAGAGAGAGCTACTAAGTATGATAGAGAAAATGGTAATGACTGAGGCAAAGACGAGGATGTTGAGAGTGTGTTTGAGGAGTAGAAAGAGTAGGAATTTTCAGACGTTGGGGGACAATTAGCTGCTTAATTTCCTTTCGATTCATTTCCGGTTCCGTAGTAAAAGAGAAAGGAGAGAGAGAGAGTGATAGAGAGTATAAGATAGAAAGATTCAATGAGAGATGTTCATAGAATCAATATTTGACCTATTTCTATCGATATGGTACTGATTGTAGAAATGTTATATTAATAATGGAAAACTTAATGTTATTTTGTTGATTTCGTGAAATATTTTATAAATTTTCATATGTTTATCTATATTATATATATATTAATATTAAAAATATTTGTTTGAACTATTAGTTCTTATTTGATTTAACAAGTTTCTAAATATAAACATGATAAGATACTTATTTATAAATTGATTTTGTTCCCATTTACTTCCGCTTTACTCCCTTGCATTCTCCACTTTTCCGTCTCATTGCATTCCGTTTTGTATTGCAATCACTTCCACCACTCGATTGAATCCAATCTGATGGCATATTAATGTATAATCCTCGATCGACCAGATTGTTCCTGTATCCTCTATGGGCCTGTGAAGCAATCTCCCTCCTTCCCTTCGGTGGCCCGGTCTCGGATCGCAGTTAATTGCAGGCTAATCTGTCGCATTGAGAGCTCCTTTTCCTTTTACATCCTGCCCTCTCTCTCTCCCTTCCTTCCTCTTCCTTCTCCCGAAACCTGATTAATATGCCTCACCACAGGACGTCGCAGATATTTAGTTATTGTTGTTATCCTTGTAATCAGGTTTCGCTCGACGCTGGATCGCATTGAATCGAAGGCATCGACGATGGAGGGAGTGGCACCGGAAGCTGCTGTTGAGGACATGTTGGTCGCCCGCTGAGCGGCGGCATTCGCAACTATATCCTCAACATCTATCTCTATCTCACTCCATCATCCCCTATCTCGCTCTATCACACTATATCGCCCTCTTTCACCCTCTGTCTCCCTTTTTCACCCTCTGTCTCCCTCTTTCACCCTCTGTCTCCCTCTAGCAATCGCTCGCCTCTTGTTATCGTCATTTCGCATCTGTCTAATTTTCCGGCAATAATTATTGGTTTGCCTTTGATTCCCGTACGTCGAGGAGTTTTTTTTACTATCATACTCTCTTTTTCTCTCCATCTTTCTCTCTCTTTCTCTCATTCTCTCTCGCTCACTCCGCCGTCGAAAACTCGGAAATCGTTTTGACAATTCACTATTTTGACAATTCACTGTTTTGACAGCTCGACATATGACGAACCTCGAATTATGTCAGCGGGGGAGAGAGACCAACGGCGAGTGGGAAAGTGAGAGGGAGAGAGAGACAAGTGCGTAAGAGGGGGAAATATTGAAGTCACGTGCAAATTAGTTTATGAAATTATTTTCGTATTTATCGATTTCTCTTTTTTCGCATTCGCCTGGTCCGCTTATAATTGACTTTAAGCAGGCGTCCTTTTATTTAACATGGCCGCGGGCCATCGAAACCAGCGTGCGGTTGATCAGTCGCCGCTTCAGCCCGTCACCGTCGCCGACCACCACCCGACTCGGTAATTGCATTGTGACGTCATCTCGTCAAATTATGACATGTGCGCGATGACGTTAACGAGGACGACGAGGCCCGAGGATCCCTTGAAGACCTCTCGAAAAGGTAGCGAAAAGTCGTGAGGTGATGGCGAAAATGTTTGAGTGACCTTTTGACCTCGTGGTCAAACGCGCCTCGATGTATTTTGTCGCCTTCCAGCGGGTGGAGGAATTAGAGCTCTTGGATATTAATTGGACCATGATGTACTTTTAAGCGCTTTGAGTGTATTCAATTTCATTAATATTTTTTTTAATTTCTTTTTATTTCATGTAATTTAATTTTATTTTATTAATTTCATTAATTTCATTTAGTTTCATTTCATAAATTTAATTTCATTAATTAATTTTTTTATTTTGTTTTCACTAAATAATATATTTTTAACTTTCATTTTTATTTTAGAATTAGTCTAAAAAATTAAAAGAAAACAATTCTCTCATTTGCCTCATTGCATTTTCCATCTACTTTCTTCTCCCCTTTTCAGCTACAATTTTCTATCTAACTCATTCCGTATACACCAAATAATTCGCTGAATAATGAACTCTAGTTTCTCTCACCTTTTCATGTATCTCCTTCTTTTCTTCCCTTTCTTCGCCTCTTCGCCTCTCGACACACACCGTTTGACTCTCTGACAGATAGATAGGCAAACTGGGAGACAAACAGACAGACGGACGGACAAAAGCAACACTTAAATGAAATTTTCTGCAATTTTCCTCGCATTTGTGTTGGAATTTTTCACTTAATTTCCATTTGTTTTTCTCGATTTGCTTCTTCATCTCTCTCTGTCTCTTTCTTTCACTCTCAATCTCCCTTTCTCTCCCTCTCTTTCTCTACTTTATCGCGTTGTTACTGACTACAGGTGACTCTGTCTATCTTTGTGTGAGTGTGTCCATGTCTGATTTGGCTGAGTCTGAGGAAGCGTTTGTCAAATGTGTGTGAGTGTGTGTATTAGTGAGTCTTTGTGTGTATTCGTGTGCACTAATCTCACCGCAAGCGCTGTGGCAACAAAAGTTCCAACCATCCTACGAAGCTTCCTCTTCTTGAACTCCTGCTTCATCTTCAGCTACGTCTTCATTTGCAAGACTTCTCATTTTGTCATCATAGTTTTCTCATCATGTTCTTCATCCCCCAATCTTCTCCTCCTTCTATTTTTCCTTCATCATCTTTTGCTCCTTGAAGTCCTCTCCCTTTTTCTATCTTCTTGCTATTTTCTCTCCCTCGCTCCTTCTCTTCTCATCGTCGACTTCGTCCTTGTCGTCAATTTTCTCAGCTATTCAACTAATTTAATTTAGATGCCACCATTCATTCATGTACAACAACAACAACAACAACTACAACAGCAATAACGACTTCACGGCAACAGTGAAGATAATAAAAACAGCAACAACAATGATAACATCTACTTTGGATGCTTGTGGTTGAAGCTTCCGAGGTCTAAGGATCCGTTTGCAGGAATTTTCACTTTGAGAGGATGTGTAGATAATATTAACAGGTATTATATTTTTATTATAATATTATAAAAACATCTTTTTTTATATTTTATTTTATTTCCCATCTACTTAAATAATAATAAGCAAATTTTATTACATAAATTTAACAGAGTTTTTTTAACTTCATTAAGTCCAAAAACACAATGAACATATTTAAATGAACATTAACAACAACTTATAAAAATATCTAATAAAAAAAAGTGATTTATCTAAAAATATGTATTAAATAAATATCTTTTTAAATAAATAAATCAATTAAAACCATTGTTTTTATATTTTTCTTAACTTATATTTAAGTTTTCTAGAACAGTACCTTAATTCTGCAACGTCGCCATTTTGTCAAAATGGCGGCAAATTGGATCATCTTCTCATTACGAGCAATTAGGAAAAACTCGGTTTCTTGCAGGAGCAACCGATAGATGACGAGGAGGACTCAGTGGCTTGGCGTTGCCACATCGAGACGAAGAAAAGCAAATCTCGCTGGCATGAGAGACTGACAAAATGGCGGCACGACTGTGTGTATGTGTGTGTGGGTGTAGATAAGTGAGTGCACGTGTGTGTGGTTAAATTTGCAAATTTAATTAAAATCAGCTGCATGTGAGCGGCGACAGCGTGAGAGAGAGAGAGAGCGATTGAAAGGAGTGTGAGTGAGAGAGCAATTGAAAGAAGTGGTATAGAGAGTGAGAGAGAGAGAGAAGTGACTGAATGACAGAGACAGAGCTGAAGACGTTGTTTAATTGATGAAATTGCTGTGCAAATGACTGGAAATTTCGCCGCAGGATAAGAACCCAAGACGTCAACTGCGACAAGGACCAAGATCAGGACGAAGACGACTTTCAACTCGATGCAAATTCGATCAAGAGATTCAATTACAACAACAATAACAATGACGACAACATTTCGAATGACAAAGACAACAACAACAATGCATGGTATTATATTAAGACACTGAGATTCATGTAAGAATTTAGTTAGAGAAACAGAGAAGGAGAATGTTGGAAATTAAATTTGTTTTCTACTTTTTAGTTAATGTTTTGGAAAAGTTTAGCCAACAACAAGTGACGAATAAATTTCCCTAATACATTTCCCAGTTGTACGCAAATGATTGCTCCCATTCTTACTAACTCTTTCTCACTCGCTCGTTCTCTCTCTCACTCGCTCTTTCTCTCTCGCACTCACGATTCCCCTCTCCCTTCCCCTCGTGGTCTAATGAATTGCGCGGTTGAGTTTAGAATTTTGAAAATTTGCACATTTAGGAAATTGTATTTATTTTCCTTGGCGAATTTAATTAAATCGCAATTTGTGCTCATGAGTGGATGAAATGCTTGTCTCTGTGTGTGTGCGTTAATTTCCGTGATGAAGAGGGACAGAGAGAGAGAGTGAGTGAACGAGAGGGAAGAGCGATGTGCGTTTGGGAAATTTCGTTATAATGAGCTCCTAATGAGTGTAGGGCAAATGGACCAAGTAGGAAGATGGTTTGGGAGATTACTTTAAAAATATAATAAATCCAATAAATGAACAAATTAATAAATATTATAAATCCTTTAACATATTATAACATTCCAAGTTAAATCAAAGTATGATGAAGTTTCGCAAAAAAAAATCTGTTAGGGGATTTCGATAGTAATTAAGAAAAATTTGTTCTTATAAATTTCGATTATAATATCAATTAATGGCTATACAACAATTTAGATGAGATTTATAGAATATAAATGTGATGATAGAATTCAATAGTGTTGTTAAAATAATGAAGTAAATATTTAAGAAAATTATAATAAAATTGTAAAAGAATAATATACATAGAGGATGTTTCAATAATTTATTGGTAGTGAATTCAATAGTGCAATAAAAATAAAATTATGCAAAAAAAAATATTTAAAAATAAAATAATCTATTATTAGAATTTTCAATTTTAATTTAAAATTTCTTCTCATACTCTAAATTATCATCATTATTTGTTCACTTTTATCCTTTTACTTTTTATTCATAAACGACTCTCTCACTCTATCTGCGCCACGAGAACCGCAAAAATCGTACAAATCAAGCCTTCAAATTAATCTATTTCTAACACACACACGCACTTTCCCTGTGTCCCTGTGTTCACAAACACATCCAAATAGAGACACGATTCCCTAATGTTATAATAAACACAGCTGCCAAATAAACAAGGGACACAGGGAGAGACGGAGGGAGTGAGAGAGATGGAGGAGGATGAGAGAGAGGGAGAGAGGAGGGAGGGAGAGTGTGTGAGAGAGATCGACGATGAAGTGGTGCAAGTTGTTGAAATGATTCCATTAGGCGTTGATTTCGACGGATTCGGAGTTGGAATCGACGATGACAACGACGAAAGTTGAAACGAATGCAAATGCAAAATAATAAACAAATGCACAGACTCAACAGAGAGAGAGGGAGATGGGGAGAGTACGAGATGGAGAGAGACTGAGTGAGATGGAGAGAGAATGAGTGAGATGGAGAGAAATTGAGGCAGTCGTCAATCGGCGAATAAAACGCAATTAAATTATCATCAACAGTAGCTGCGGCAACAGTCGGTTGGAGGGCGGAGGGCTGGAGGCGTGGCTGGGGGCGCCTTCCCAACGATTCACATGTATGTGTATGTGTGAGTGTGTGCGTTTGAGCGAGTGCATCTCGCTTGCTTAATGAACGAATTTCCCGTTTTCATTAATAGCGCTTGTAACGAGCTCGCATTTGTGTCAGAATCAATGAGTGCGAGAGAGATAGAGAGAGGAAAAGAGATAGAAAGAGGGAGGGAAAGAGATAGAGAGAGTGAGATGAAGAGGGAACGAGTAATGAGAATGTGCGTGTGTTCGTCGTGCGTCGATGTGCGTTTAGGCGATGTGCGTTTAATTAAAACCAATTGCCGAACGCAGCGCATTTCGACGAAATGTGGCAACGCCGAACGCTGCCAGGTGAATTGGGCAAAAATCGAGTTTCAGCGAATGGGATGCGTATGGGGAGTAGAAGGAGAATGAGAGAGAAAGGAGTTGACCTCGGTTGGGGCCGACGTAGATTGGGATCGATGGGGTCCAGTGGATAAAAGTGTGTGGAAAAACAAAGAAAGTCAAAATTTCGAATTGTTGGCTCAATGATTTCAACATAAAAAGTTTCTGAAAAAATCGTAATTTTAAATCTTAATCAAACTAATAATAAATATTTCAGAATTCCGAACCAAATTCAAAACCATTAGAAAAAAATTCGAATTCCCTCAAAATGCAATTTCCCCACTTGTCTAGACCGTAGAACAGAAAAAGCAAATCGACGACAAGACAAGAAAAATAAAATATTTCATTTCCTCTCAAGGCGTTGCCACATTGTTGCTCCGATCCAACTCAACTCAGCTCAGCACTCATTTCAAATTTCCGTTTCCGGCTGTTTCCCAGTGAGACCTTCTTTTTTTTTTTCGGCCCGAGTTGCGATTGATTGGCAGGTGTTTTTTCCGCGAAAATCGATCCGAATGGAAGAGAGAGGAAGAGAAAGCGAGACAACTAAAACAATTCCTTTTTCCTCTTCAGGTGGCAACGCTGCTCACCACTCGTGTGCCGATCTAGAACTCAATTCAAATGTGATTTTAAGGTTTTTCCTACTCCTACTATCCTTTTCTTGCAGTTCTTTCAACCATTGCATGTCGGTTGCTGTTCTTTATTAGTCTTGGATTTGATGTCGATGCCGTCGGCATCGACAACAATAACAACAAATGCAACAATGTGATCAAATTCGCCTAAAATTAAATTGTGAGATTTTCACTATTCTCCTAGGAAGAAGGAGGAATTTGCGGGAGTGTTGCCACCTCGAGAAGTTCCATTTCCGGCAGCCATTTAAAAATTAATCCAAAAAATTAATAGTGAAAACCATTTTGCATTTCCTCTGTCTCGCTCACTCTTTTCCTCTCCTTTACTCTCTGTCCCTCGACTTCTCATTCTGTCCCTATCTCTCTCCCTTTCTCTTTCTCTTTCTCTCTCTCTCTCTCCTCTCTCTCTCTCCTCTCTCTCTCACTCTCTTTCGAGTATTCTTGATTAATAATTTCGGCGAAACGAAAGGATATTTCGCGCCACGAAAGCAATTAACACGAAAAACAATTTCTTCACCTCGGTTTCTCTCAGTCTACTCCTCGTTTTCTTTCCTTATCCATCTCACTCCTTCTTATCAACCCATTGTTGTTGTAGTTGTTGTTGTTGTGGAAATTACTTTCGTAAATATCCTGTTGCAATCCTCGGACAGGATCCGAGCCAAGGATGTTAATTTTCGTCGGAGCTGCAAGGAAATAGACAAAGTCCTCTCATCACAATTCCTAATGAGAAACTTTATTGGGTTTTTGTTTCCGGCGAAAATCGTGGAAAATACTCATTAGTGGAATTTTCGGGAAATTAATTTTGAATTGAAAATCGCACGAAATCGCATTAATTTAATTTTTGTTTTTGCTGTAATGTTTACGAATTTCAATTAAAATATTCAGGTTGTGTAAAATTAATAATAATAATACTGTGTACAACTTGTACAAAAAGAATATTATTCTCAAAATTCAAAACATTTTTTATACCATTTTCGAATTTATTGAATTCCTTAAATTTTAAATGATATTGTTAAAAAGTTAATCTTAATAATTTCATTAAAAAATTATTCTTTTATAATAATTTTCGTATAATGACTAACAAAATAATATTTAAATTTCTATTACTTTTGATATTTGAGAATTATTTTTAAAACCAACATCACATTAGGTTTGTTATTTTTAAATAATTCATACAAATTTGATTTGATGTTTTTGCAACAATTTCATAATCTATTTTTATTACGAAAAAATAATAAAAGAAGTTTGTTAAATATTTTTAAAAAATATTCGACTAGCAACATAGATTTTATATAGCAAATAATCTGGAAAACAGATCTAGCATATTCAGATAATATCAGATTGATTTTCGCCACAATTTCATCACCCAAAATTTTATCGAAATTCGACACCTCGTCCACATTGTCATTAGCATATAAATGTGGGGATTTCCCTTTGGCGAGGGCGACGCCAAATCGTGACACGCCCACCGAATGTCGAATGTGGAAAACACAATTGAATGGAAATAATTGCGAGTTAAGATTAAATCGTCCTGGGGTCAAAATTGTTGATTGAAAATGAGTTGTTGTTGATTGAATATGAGTGGTTGTTGAAGAGCTGATGTTATTGTTGTTGCAAGGATTTTGCTGTTGCAACGATTTTGTTACTCGAGTTACGAGTATACGATGAGGGAGGTAAATTTCGCTGGCCAAAAGTGGGCGGAAACGTGGTCCAAATGTTACAAAAATCTGTCGAATTTGATGTGCGGTTACATTTTGATGATTGATGGTGGAAAAATAGCAAAATACCCGAGGGTTAAAATGAGAATGCGTTAGAGATTTATTCAAAGGGAGTTCAATTCGGCTGATAAGAATTTCAGATCAAGTGATGAAAATTGAATCATGTTTTTTATTATAATAAAAATGTTTCATTGAAAATCCCTTAAAACTGATTTAATTTCGCCAAAATAAAAAAAAACAAAAATAAAAAAGAAAATCTGAAAAATAAAAATATTTAAAAAAGAAAAAGTAGGAAAAATTAAAAATTAAAATTATTTTAAACAAACTGAAAAAATTAAAAAAAAGGTGAATGAGAATTTAAAAGTAAAATTTAAAAAATAAAAATATTAAAAGAAAAATTAAAATGGGAAAATTCAAAATAAATATTTGAAAGTACCCGCCCTTAAATCCAGTTTCTAATTATCCACTTCCCATTGTATGGGAATAATCAGTCAATAGCGAGGTAACGAGCGTTAATTTGTCGTTCTTTGGAAGCTCTTAACACTCATCCTGTTTGTTCACCGTGTCCTGTCGTCCTCTCGAAATCATTGTCCTCGCTGCTTATCGTGCCGCCCGATCGCAGCAGCCAATTTTCCAATCTTCCCAATTGAGTTGTCTGTTTGTTTTTTCCTACATTTCATTCTCTATGGCTCTCTCTCTTTCTCTCTATCTATATCTCTGTGTCTCTGTCTCTCTATCTCTTTCTCTCTCTATTGGTCACCCTACCTTCGGCTCGAGAACAGAAATCATTAAAAACTGCTGAAACAACTCGCGAGCTCACCGAGGCAAAAAATCCGCTTTCGCACCTTTTGCAAAGCGTCGGGGTTTGCGCCAGGATTTCGTCAGGATGCGTCGCCATTGTTGCCAAGTGTTAATGGAAACATGGGAGACAATGTAGAATAACAACAAAAACTATGTAGAAAAACAACACCAAAAACAATGACAACAAGAACAACAAACACGATGTTTGATCCCAAACGAAGCGCAGAGCGAACGAGAGCGTGTTGATCCTGAAAACAAGGAGAGGACACAATGGCGTCAAGGATCACAGCTGGACCGGTCGGCACTCGAGAACGAGAGCACTTCAGGAGCGAGGAAAACAAATAAACAAACAGAAGGATAAATGGAGGAGGGTGAGAGAATGAGAGCGAGAGGCAAACAAACAAGGATCAGCCGGGATCAGCGAGCGAAGTGGATGCTGAGTTAGCAGGTAACGGCGAAAGGAGAGAAGAAGAGAGGAAGAGTGGGAGAAAGAGAGAAAATATTCTCCTTCGAAAATGTTCCCCATTGTGGCCGAGGTCAAAGGTCACTCCGACGACCACAGATCACCGCAAATTCGATTCGAAAACTATTTGCTTCCATCCATCCATGCACATCGTCTGTTTTGCTTGGAAAATTGCAAAAATTTAGAACAATTTGTGGTCCCTCAGCAATCATAATAATAATAAAACAACAAAGGGGCAACAAGGAACTCCAACGAGGATGACAAAAGCATAAACAAAAATGAAAGAGGAAAAAACAATGCAAAAAGACATTCGTTGCATTTGGGAGATCGAATCTAATCGAAATGCAGATTTTCAATTTCAGAGACGTTGCGGACTCGGAGAAATTTTAATTGCCTCAAATGTCAGAGGGAGCTTGGATTGGAGGTGTACAGAGAGATACCCAGAGGGGTGGCGAACGAGACTCAGAGGGTTGAGGGGGCGGCGCTCGTGCAGCAAATGAATTGAAAGGTCGAGTCCGAGTTCGAGCTGGAGTCCGAAATCGAAACCACAAATTCAATCAGCATCAATCGGCAGGCAAATTGAATCCGATAGCAAAAGGCCGAAGGCGCGAAGAGTGTGGGTGGGAAGAGTGGGCGAGTGGGAGGATGAAGAAAGGCAAGGACATCGAGAAGATAATGTCGAAAGGAGGAGAAGACGAAGGACATGGAAGAGTAGGCTGAACATGAACCAATTGCATCGATAGCATGAAAATAAAAATCATGTAAAATTCAGATGAAGGAAGAACGAAGAAAATGAGAGTAGAGAAGAAATTAAGAGAAAATAGAAGAAATTTGATGAAAATAGAAGAAATGTGATTAAACGAGAAGGATGAAGAACACGAAAAAATAATACAAATATCAATAAACAAAATGTTATTATTAATTTGATTTTTATTTAATTTTATATTTTTTTAAGTAATTATTCTAATTATTCATTATAATTATTTATTCCAATTATTTGTTAAAATTAAATATACTAATTATTTATTCGATTTATCATAACGAACTTAAATATTCTATGATGATCAAAACCAGAAAAAATAAGACGAAAATAGAATAGAGTGAAGAGAGGACGAAAATCAAATGAAGTTCTTAAACAGATGATCGAATGAAAATTTCGAAACAAGAACGAATAAATGTGTAAAAGTCTCGATAATCGAAATTAAGTGATCCTCATAAAGTAATTTCGCCACAGCGCACAGCGGGCTCCAAGGACTAAGCGAAAACTTTTCACACATCCTGCGACTGGTGAGAGCGGCGACCAGGAGAGGGTGAGAGAGACCATTGTCTATTGTCCTGCGAACTCCCAGCCCTCAGCGAGTGAGTTGTTAAAAGCAGGATTAAAGTCATTAAATTGTTAATAGCGCGCAGCCGCATGTCCTGGGCCGCATCCTGTGGCTGTGGCCTGTAATCCGCTTACGAACCTCGACGCTCGGCGACCTCAATCCACGCCACACCCCGTCGATTCGGCCTCGTTCTCTCCTTGGACTCTCATGTGCGAAGATCCTGTCAGGATTAGTAGCGATTTGCTGATTGTTAAATGAACAGCGGGCAGAGAGAATGAGCTACGAAAGAGAGAGAATGAGAGAGAAACCGATGGTTCAATTTCACGATCCAAAAAGCCAGGACCAGATTCTACTCCGCATACAAAAGGTTCAAGATTCAAATTTTTCATTTTGAGATTTCGAGAGGCCGCGCAACCAGATCCTTATCGCAGCATGTGTCCTTTGTGTCGACCGCAGCAGCCGATCGTCCTGCGCCTCGTTCCTGATCATTAGCGGATTATGGGCGTTTCAGCTCCTGCGTCCTTCGTCCTTCTCCCGCCATCCTCCGACCGCAACAAAGAAGTTGCAAGAGAAACCATTCAACGTTCGCCACAATTGTTGTTCTTCTTTCCCCGTTGTCCTCATTCTCGCTCACCTTGTTTATGTGTGGTTGTAAACAAGGATCCCACTTCCTGTCGGCAGCTTGAGTCGTGAGCGTGTGCATGGGAACGCCCACCGAGGGGCGTGGCAGGCATTTATTGCGGTAAACAACGTCTCAGAAGGCGGAGGATCGAGCGTTGCAATTTGAAATCGAGCTCAGGATCGATTGCGTCATTGGAATGAGATCCGGGGGAGATTCTTTTTCAAGCCTAAGTGTTTTCTCTTTGAGGATATCGAATTCTCCAGTGGTCCTTCGAGGAAACCTGGAGACCGTTTCGAGAAATTCAAAAAATGTTCACGGGTTCAACCGCCTTTTTGAAGACAACTGAATTTGTTAATCCTTGTGAACCCTTGTTGTCGTCGTCTCTTCCTTTTCATTTCCGTTTCCTCTACCTTTCAATTCCACCACCTTCAAATTATCTGCAGCGACCTCTGTAAGACGTAAACTGAAAACAATGCTCGTGGTTCACGTCTTTGATTATAGTGGAGTTGTCGATATTGAAGACAAGCACCAGTGGTGAGTTCGTAGTCAATCGGAAGTGTTGCCTACAACTTCCTGTAGACGGAGCTGAGACAAGTTTCTTGAAGAGGGGTGAGTATTGGTAAGAATCAGAATTAGAAAACAATTGTGAATGGTATTAACTATTTTATTGACTAATGATTAGAATATGTTTTTTTTAACTAAACAATGTTCAATAAAAATATATTGGTTGTTTATAAAAAATAATATTAGTAATTTTTTTTGTAATTAAATTTTACAACGATTTATCAAAGGAATACTGTAGATTAAATTAAATTGAAAATATTAAACATTTTTTTAAAAATCAACACATATAGGTTTCAAACAATTAAATAAAAAAACTAAATGTCTAAGTATAAATCATTCTGATATTGAAAAAGTGAATTTGAAAGAAACATTTTTTTGAAAACCTTCCGCAGTTTCTGCGCTCACAAAATAGATAATTTATTGCCTTTTTGTTTGCTAGACTGGCTCCAAAAGAGAAGGATTGTGCAAATTTAGACTAAAAGTCTACATATTGTACTTCGGTGGGATGCTTCCTTGGGAAGAAACCTCCTCCCCCTTCCAAAGAACGACAACTCCGGATCTTCGAATTTGTCATCTCTGTCCTCACATGATCACCTCCGGAGACCTCGGTGGAGGAGGGCGGCAGACGGCGACGAGCGGACGGACAGATAGACCTAGAGATAGACTGAGCGACAGACAGAAAGTCAAACAAATAGACCGACGACGACATTGAGAAGTATGTTTAAAGCCGTGACTTCAAAACCCGAAAATTTCAAAAAGAAAAACAAGTAAATAAAAAAAGTTCAAAACAAAACAACAACATACAAAAAAAAAAAAGAACAATAATAGCCGGTAGAAAAACAACACCAACAACAAGAACAATGAAATGTTCGGTAGAAACCACATCTCGATGCTAATTGGTAGATCAAATCGAAGCCAAGAAGTTGACAAACAAAAATCTGTCATAAAGAAAAAAAAAAAAATAAAAAAATAAATGAACGCGAAGAAGAAGAAACACGTTCGTGAATGTTTTTGTATTATGTATCTGGTCAATTTGTATCTGAAGCGGCATTTGTCAAAAAATCTTCAACAACAACAAATATAAAAACAACAATAACAGCAACAACAATAACACAACATCTCACTTCTGTGCTACACACGTCGATTGTTCTAAATTTTTGGTCAACGGCGCGATGAGATGATGGCCTTAGATATATTTTTGTTGTTGTTGTAGAGCGATGATGGTCATTTTTTTTTCTTTTTGCTGTTATTGTTGTTTTTATTATTGTTGTTGTTCTTATTGTTATTGCTCGGTGCTAATTGGTAAAACTCGCTGACGACGACCCGCTCAAGTGTCGCCGACGACGGAGGGTGCGTAACTTCAACAACCCCACCCCTTTCTCCATCTCTTTCTCCTTTCCCCTCTCTTTCTCCCTTCCCCCTCCCTTCACCCCTCTACTCCCTCCAACATCCCCTCAAATTCGCCTCTTGTCGATAAATGTTTATTTTTTCTCCTCGTTTTATTTACTTTTGGCAGCTCAGCTTAGGGTGAACGATTGTTGTTATTTTTCTTATTGTTGTTATTGTTATTGTTGTTGTATCGAGCACCTATTCATATGAATATTCATGCGTTGTTCTGTTCGTCGCCGAAGCGTTGCCATCCGACCATTCACTTCATCTTCTTCCCCCAGACGGCACAATGGAATATTTTTCACGAATGTCTCTCGCTGGTGAATCGTGACAATTGGCGGGTATTTTTTCGTGAGGCGAGAAAAGGGTGGAGGGAGGTATTAAAAATGAGCGATCGATGATCATCGCAAAGTTTTTGGACTCAAGGATTATGTAGTTTTTTTTTAATTTTAGGGGCTCTTGAGAAGTTGATCAAAGTATTGATATATTTCAGTCAAATTTTTTATTTGAAACAGAGAATAGAATACTTTTTTCGAGACCTCAAAAAATAATTAATGAAAATCATTCTTTCAAAATCATTCAAGAACTCAAAAGAAATGAATGAAAGGTTTTATAAAATTTTAAAAATAAAAAAAAAATAAAATTAAATGATATAAAATCAATTTAAATATAGAATGCAATTTTTGCAGACATTAAAAATATTCACAAAATCATTGAAGTCATGAAAATCATAAAAAAAATTTTAAAAATAAAATTAGAATGTAAAAAAATTAATGTAAAAAATTAAAGAAAAAACTTGGAAAAAAGAGAGTTTCTAAATATCCTCTGCTTCTTCACTATTAAAGCATTTATCTTCGGACATGAAGCTTCGATAGAGTTGAAATCATTTCCATCAACGAGGAATGAGAATGAGAAACGCCCTGTTGACCACTCGAGACATCCCCGAGGACGTGGATCTGTCGCCACTCATTCGAGTCGCCGTCGAAGGTTCACCGGACACCGGATGATTCAACGTTGAACTTGGCTGATGCCCTGTCCAGGAATCGGTTTCGACGGATTTGTGAAGCAACAAGAGACGAAGAGGAAGAAGTAGAGTTGTAACAATAACAACGAGGAGCAAAGAGCGAAAAAGACGACGACAACAACAAATAGAACGAAATAAATAACGGAAAATAAAATTAAGCAAGAATAATGCGCTACACGAAAGTGCACTAAAAATTTTTCGGCACTTTTCCTGCATGTCCTTCGTTGTGCCGAACCCGCCCCACAGCTTTCGTCATCGCTCGGCCTGTCGTCACCGTCCGTCGTCCTCCATCCTGATTTCGTCCTGCCTTCGTCCTGATTTCGTCCTGTGTCTTCTCCTGCTGTCTGTCTCTCATTCCTCTTCTCTGTCTCTTGTCCTGCGCCGTCTTTTATTTTCATTTCGATTCCACTTTTTGCTCTTCTCTCTTGCGCTATGGCTCTTTTCTCTATTTTCTCTCGCTATTCTCTCTCTCATTTCTCCCTCACTCGATCTCTCTTCGTCTCTGTCTTGGTTGTTGTTGATGCTTTTGTTTTGATGCTTTTTGTTTCGTTTGATTGTTGTTGATGGAGTTTCCTGTTTTTGTTGCTCTTTGTTGTTTCTGTTTATTGTTGCTGTGATTCTTGTTGTTGCTCTGGTTGTTTTTTGTTGTTGTTGTTTTATGGTTGTTGATTCTTCTGTTGTTGCTGCCTCTTGTCGACTTCGACGTCACTCACTTGCTCTCATCGCGACAAGAGCTCAAAAAACAAAAAACAACGTCTACGATAACAACAAAAAATACAACAAAAATTATAACTCAACATGTACAACAACAACTACTACAACAATTTCTACAACATACAACAACCACAAACAACAACAACCAACAGCATTACAAAGAAATAAACAAATTACCATGGAGAATCTTGTGAAAGAAGCTTTCACTTGTTGTTATTGTTATCACATAGGAGTTGTTATTTTTTCAGTCGTAGTTGTTGTTATTTTCATTCTTGTTGTTGTTGTTAAATGTTTTCTTTTTAGCCATTTTTGTCATTGTCTTTCTGAATTTTTTGTTGTTGTTGAGATAAATGACCATCGCGTCAACATCTCCGAGATGAACGAGCACAACATCCTTTGACGAGTCCTTAATGCTAAAACCAAAAAAAACATCAACAACAACAATAACAAAAATAACACAAAGCCAAAAGAGAAAAAATACTCCAAACCAAAATAACAACAACAGCAGCAATAACAACAACCACAATAACATCAACAACAATAAAAAAATAACAACAACTACAATAACAACACCTACAATAACAACACCTACAATAACAACAAACAAAAATAACAACAACAAATTAGAGAACCAAAACAACAACAGTTTCAACCCAACTGGGGAAAATGTGAAATTTTTCATTTTTAATAAACCCAAAAAAAAAAAACTGTTTTGAAAAACTTTTCCTCGTCCTTTGTGGCTGTCGACGAAGGGTCCTGTGGGTGGTTGGGTCGGAGGGGGGTGGAAGGTTCGACCACAGGGGCGACGCGTTGGTAATTAGTCCAAAAAGGGGCGTGTGGTGAGGGATGTTGAGCCGAGGCGCTGCGGGAGACGGTGGACTGAGGTTGAATGAGTGAACAATCGACGCCGGTGGACTCGAGGCAGGGGACGAGGTGAGGATCAGGAAAGGATGAGCAGAGGAGAATGAGGAAATGATGAGTAAAGAATGAGGAAATGATGAGTAAAGGATGAACCGAGAATGAGAAAAGGATGAGGAAAGGATGAGATCCTGGGGTGAGAATGAGGCGAGGAGTGAGTGAAAGTGCGAATGTTGATCGAGGTGCAGAAGAGTTGAGAATGACCAAACCGAAGAAGAACTCAACGATGTCTCTGAAGGCTGAAGGAATCCAACAATATCTGTAAGGAATTCTAATTCTCACATAGAAATCAAATATCTCAAAAATTCAAGAATATGCTAAAAATTTCTGCTCAGAATCTCTACTAGGAAATACAAATTTCTCCTAAGAATCCAAACTCTACTAGGATCTCTGCTAGAAATTCAAAACCTCCGCCATGAAACCAAAATCTCTGCTGGAAATTCTGGAAAAAACTCTGCTAGGAATCTCAGGAACAACATCAGCCTTAAAATCCCACATGGAGTCAGGAAACCACTCGAGAATCGGACCCTAGAAAAACCTTCTGGGTGGCGGCCAAGTGGGTGGAGTTTTCCTCATTCTTCTTCAGCCCTCCCCACTCATTGAAACGCCCCCCCCTCTCTGAAATGTCCCCCTTCGTCCCCGTTGTCGCCCAATTAAGCCGTTAAGTTGACTCCGTGGTTCGTTGTCATAAATTTTGACTGATTGCACGAATTCGTCTCCGTTCTAATGAGGGGTGAAGTGCGAGTGGGTGAGGGGGGCCGGTCGGTGCTACTGTTCGGACACCCTGATATGGGCGGGACATCGATGCCACTCCCTCTTCCTTCTCGCTCTCTCTCTCTCTCTCTCTCTCTCTCTATCCCTCTTTCTCCCTTCTCTCCATCTTCCTTCTCTCACACTACCATTTCCTTCGTGGTCAAAGGATTCCGAGCTTCTTCCTTCATTTGCTCTGGATCCCTTCGCTCTATCTCTGTCAGACCCTCAGGTTGTCCTTTTCCCCTTCTCTGTCTCCTCCTCTCATCATCTTCTCCTCACACTCCTTCTTGCTGCAGGACATTTTTGAAATGTCCGCACGCATCGGGACGGACCCAGCCATCGATCACTCAATTAAACGCGTCTCGGCAGCTGAGAGTCCGTGTTAAGATGGCAACACTCTTCCTCTTCCCCTTTACCCTATTCGTCTTCACCCCCTCTGCCCCCATCGACCTTTGCAACACCATCGACCAGTGCTGCCAGATGTATTGAGGTTAATGAAGCTATCTGTGAATTTGTTGTTGATTTATCTAGTGTTTATTGTTCTTGTTGATGTTGTTGTTCTTGTGAATGTTGTTGTTATTATAAACGTTGTTGTTGTAGATGTTGTGGTAATTGCTGTTGTTGTAGTTGTTGTTGTTGTAGTTGTTGTTGTTGTAGTTGATGTTGTTGTTGAAGATGTTACTGTTGTTGAAGTTGCTTTTTGTTGTTTTGTTATTGTTGTCATCCTTTGTTGTTTTCATCATTTTATCATCATCCTTTGTTGTTGCCTTAGTTTCATGCTCATAATTAGCCAAATTAATTCCCATTTAAAAAAGGACATTTCGAGGAAACTTTAATTGAGCCGAAAGGACCTTCGGGTGAGCCTAGATCAGCGCAGAGATTTTTCACTATATCAACGAGATGATGATGGGCAGAGAGGGGGACGGGGGCAGGAAAAGGGAAGAAAAAGAGGCTTCTGGATCCCTTCAGAGCCCTTCTTGGAATTCGGCGCATGACTTCGTTTCGCTTGTTTTTTTGGTGGTTTTCTCTTGCTCGATTTGTAATCCAATCGCGGGAATCCCCAACGAGTCGACCTCTTTCTCCCACTTCTTTCACAGTTTGATCTCCTCTTTTTCAGATGATTCTCCTCCTTTACTTGCCATCGGCTTCTCTCCTTCCTTCTTCCCATCTCTCTCCTTCCTTCTTCCCATCTCTCTCCTGCCCTCCTTCATCCCGCATCCTCGCTTGTCTCGTTGAGCCTGGATTTAGCTCCAAAGGCAGTCGCAGTCGTCGCTAAATCCAATTTACTTCGGCTCGCATCCTGTCGATGCGCTCGGCGGCTCCGACTAAGACTTGGTTCTGCTTCCTTTACATCATCGCCTTCGCTTCTCTTTCATCTTGTTCCCTACTCCATCATTTTCTTCCCTTCTACTTCCTCTCACTTCATCTCCTTCCCTTCTCCATTATCGTCTTCCCTCTCGATGTCATTCGATTGCACGACTTTCGTCGGATTTTCGATCCCTTTCGACTCGATTTTCCATTGCGAATTCCTCACATGAGTCGCGCATAAATCACTTTGCGAGACGCGACGACGACGACATCGAAAGAGAGGGAAAAGGAAGGGACGAGAGAGAGAGAGAGAGAGAGAAAGAGAGGAGAAGCGACAGGATCTCTGACGATATCCTTTGAGCTGGCGGCAAAACTTCTGGTGGGATTTTGTGGGACTTTTTTTTTGTTTTTTATATTGTTGTTTTTTCATTTTTATTTTTTTATATCTTTTGTTTTTTATTTGGTTGTTTATTCTGGTGCAGTGGAATTATTTCCTCAGCAACAAATAAAGCAACAACTTGGAGAAGAACGTGATCCATTTTTGCCTTTCTCTATCTTGCACCCCTTTATATTTCTTTATCTTTTCAACTCTGTTTCTGTCTCACTCTGTCTTTTCTTTCTCTCTCTCTCTGTCGCTCTCGTTTCCCCTCTCTGCATCTCTTTTTTTCCCTCCTGTTGCTCTCTGTTCCTCCACCTCATTCGAATCCCATTTTCAAAATCGCTTTCGGGTCTAAAAGAATATCTTTGCAAAGCTTTGAAAATCGTTTAGGAATTAGTTGCAACAACAATGACGACGACATAAGCGATGACAACAAAAAATAACACAATCACAACAATAACAAAAACCTTCAACACTGACGCGCCCACCAAAAGTCGGCCATAAATCAAGCCTCAGCCTCAACCACAGATTTTCTCAGAGGCCTCCGATTGACTCCGAGGATAATCGCGAGATCAACGAGAAGTGGGGCTGCTCGGAGGAGGGAGGGGGAAGTGGGAGTCAAAGGGGCGTGGAAGGGATGTGGGGTAGAGATCTTTTTTTTGGTGACCTCTTCTCTTCGTTCAGGATTCTACATTTTTTCCACTTTGGGTCCTTCGATTCTCTTTTCCTTCCCATCATCACCTTGAACTTATTTCAACGGATGACGCTCTCCCCCTCTAACTCTCCCTTTCTCCCTTTACGTCTACCTTTTTCTTCATCTCGTTCTCCCTCTACATCTCCCTCTACATCTCCCTTCACATCTCCCTAGATGCCTTACTCTCCCTCAGTATCCTTGACTACGCGATTTTCATTAGCCTCTCGTCGACGTTCGCTGCTCGCGTGCAGCCACTCGAGGTGGGTCGGGTTCGGTTCGGATCGGGTCGAGTTGATTTCACATCAGATCGTAGCGAGGGTGGGGGCGGCCAGGTGAGGTTGATGGACCGTCAGGTGGGCTTGGGGGGCGTGGCAGGGCGCTTCCAAGGACATCGTGCGGCGTAAAATCAATGGGACGAAAGAGTGATGAAGCGAACAAAAAACAAAATGACAAAATATCCTTTGAAGCTGCTGATTGATTCGCTCGGTGATGATGATGAGGAGGAGGAGTCAGGCAGCGTTAGGTGAAGCAACAACAACAACTGCAACAACAACATGCTTAACAACAACCAGCAAAACATTCGACGACACGTGCTGCACGCTTCAAGGGGTAAAAAAGGACGATGACAAGGTGAAAGCGAGGGAGGGAATACAGAGGAGAAGATATGCAGACACACATAGGTAGATAGACAGACAGATAGATAGACACACAGACAGATCGAGAGGGAGCGAATTCGCAGGCGAAATATTTTCTCATGGTTGTCGTTGGTGATGAATGTTTTTGTTGTGGTATCTTTTCTTGCTGTTATTGTTGTTATTGTTGTCTTATTCAGTGTAGTTGTTTTTGTTGCAGAACTGGTTGCCGACTGTTATTGTTGTTGTACAGCCGTTTCATATCATTTCGTTTCGTTTAATAAATTCATAAAATTAAACGACGCGTGTCTGAAGAATGTAAGCCGAAGATAACAATAAGAATGACGACAACAATAAAAAAAACGACTACAATAAAAAAACAATTATGCATCGAAAATTACGAGAAAACCAATACTAACAACAGATTAGCAACAACGACAAAAATAACATGGGATTAAGAAAGAAAAGAGGCTTTTAAAACAAATATTGTTTTTTGGAAATCAACATATACAAAAGGAGTGAAATAAAAACAAATAATAGAAAATAAATATTAACAATAACATCTGAAAAATAAGAAAAACAAGAATATGAATCATCATAATATTAAAGAGATTTGAACATATAATTATTATCTTATACAGAAAGAAGAGCATGCAAATTATTTTTTATATATATTTGTTTTGTTCTTAATTCTTTATTCATTTTTTCAGATGTTGCAATTAAAAAATGTTTTGGTTTTGTGTTTGTTTTTATATTGAAACCAAAATACATTTCGTCCTTCGATCATATTCACTCTATCTCTCTTTTTTCCTCTCTCTACCTCCCCCTCTCTCTCTCTCTCTCCATCCCTGTCTGACAACCTCTCGGCGAGGTTCTCCGAATTCTTGACATCCTTTCAGCCATCCTTCCTGGAGGTCCTTCAAAAGACGTCTCGACTGCGTCGCGTCGTCGTCAAAGCAACCAACAACAAACAGATTTTTATTAAAAATTTTTGCAACTCATTAATTTCTTCTTCTTCTCCACTATCATCATTTTCATTAACATCATAAGCAATGAGTTTGTTGTTGGGGTTCTTCTTGTTGTTGGCGCCCTTCACGATGGAGACGTTGTTGTTGTTGTTGTTGTGAAGTGTGTGTCTATTGTTGTGGTTCTTGTTGTTGTTTATTGTTGTGTTTCTTGTTGTTATTGTCTATTGTTCTCGTTTTTGTTGTTATTTTTCCGTTGTATTTTGGTTTCTTTATTTCTTGTTCTTCTTCAGACGAAGGACAATTAATTTTCCGTCTCTTTCAATCCGTCTTCAATTATTTTTCGCTCTCTCTCTCTCATGAATATCGAATGTATGGAATTTAAATATATCGATCTTGGAAATTCGAAATAAAATTAAATTCCTTAAAATTTGTATTTTATTTATTTTCTATTATTTTTGGTATATTTCTTTTTATTTTGGATTTTTCTATTATTTTCTCTATTTTCGTCTTATTTATTTCTATAGAAATTTCGGTGAAGAGATTCTTTTGTTGTGGTCTGTGGGAATTTCGAAAATCCTTTCCTTTGGTTTAAGACTTGAGATCGGTTGTTGGCGGATAACAACAACAATACCTGCAACAACAACAATACCTGATAATTAAAAAAAGGAAATAAAGCAGAGAACTAGGATGACAAAAGAAATAACAACTAAAATGCAACAAGGATGCAACAATTAGTTGACACCGAAAGAATGTTGGGAACGAATGAAATCCTGCCACAGGAAGCAGCCAGAGGTCATGATCAAGCGGTCGACAAGGCTGCTGAAGGTGCTACAAGTGAAAGAGCTTGGGGAAATTCCAGGAAAATATAATAGTAAATCGAAGAATTTAAATTGACTTTAACATAAGTTCTTAAATTTGCTTAAAATATCGGATATGGATTGAAGTTAATTGCCTTAAAATAAAAGTAATACTTCTTTGATCATTACCAAAATGTATCCATATTCTCTTCATATCCTTCCTTAGACTGTGGCAAAATTACAGGAACATATCTCAAAAATCCTCGCGTCGACTGTGTCCACAGACAGCTTCGAAACGGACCGGACGGCTGCTTCGACCGACTGCCACGCCTAGTGATGGGCGTTAGGGCAGAGGGTAGAACGTTATTGAGCACCGATGTTAAAGCGCTTCTGACTTTTGCAGGGCAGAGGTACAACAACAACAATATTGACAACAACAATATTGACAACAACAACAGTAATAGAGTCAAAGTCCACATTGACAACAAAATGCAACCAGAAAAATTCCTTCAAACAGAACAAAACCAATGACAAGAGACATGCTAGAGAGAGAATTAGAGTGAAGAGAGAACTAGGAGGGAGGGGACAAAAAAGAGATACGAAGAATGCAGGTACAACAACAAAACAACAATGACAAAGAAGAAGAAGGACAAAGCAACAACAACAACAGCAACAACTGAAAGGAACACGAGGCGAGGCAGCTGGACGAAAATATGCGAAAAATGTGCACCGAGGACTGGAAATGAAACGACACGAATGGAATGGAATGCAGGGAGAGAAGCACAAAGGTGGCTGCGACAACAATAAAAACAAAGAAGAACAAAAACAACGAAAAGAAGAACAAAATCGAATGAAAACAAGAACAAAATCGAACGATAACCAAAAAAAAAAAAATGAAATGAATAACAAGTGTACAGAATCGACGCATTCACAATGGAACCGCAAAGAGAGCGAAACGTGTGTGAGGGAGAGAAAATGTGAGATGGAAAGAGAAACACTGCAGAGAACAAGTGAAACACAATAGAGAAAGAGAGCAACACGAGAAAGAGAGAGCGTAACGCAAGCCACGCCCCTTGGAAAGTGATGCATTTTTAATGGTTGCGAGCGAGCGACAGAAAGAGACGAACATATGTCGTGCGACCATTGTGAATACGACTGCGGCGACAACGCGAACGAACCCCACCCACGAACCTCAAGATGGCAGACGAAGCGAGGCGAACGAACGAACGAACGAACGAACGAACGCAGCAACAACACCAAACGACTCTATCGTGCTCTCTCGCTCTCATTTCGCAGCCCCTCATTCGCATGTTCTCTCATTCACACTTTGTCTCATCCGCTCGTTCTCTCTTGAGTGTGCGTTGGATGCTGTGGTTGGCCGTCTCTTTTACTCCAACATGGCCACCATGATGGATTTGTAACGAGTTGAGTCGAAGGTGTTGTTGTTGATATTGTTTTTGTTGGTCTTCGTTGTTTTTGTTTGTCATTCCTCGTTGCTTTTGTTGTTCTTCGTCACTTTTGTTGCTTTTCATTGCATTGTTGTTGTTGCTAACGCGTTCGCGATTAGTCGGCTCAGCGTGCGCGTCGCCGTTGGCGAGAGCCCGAAGCTCACGATGAGCGCCGAGAGTCTTCGTCGTCGTTGTTGTTGTTGTTGGGTGGCTTCGAGTGGTGGGCGCGGCAGGGGGTGGGTCGGGTTGTCGCTCGTTTGTTCGTTCGGTCGCCGTCATCGTCGCGGCTCGAGCGGCCCTGGTGGCGTTTCGTCGGCATCAAATGTCCATCGGCCGCGCAACGAAGACGTAACGAAACGAAACGCGTCGCAGTCGCAGTCGCATCGTGTCGAGCCGCAACCGGAAGTAGCAGCCATCTTTGTTTTCCTTCAAATCATCACTATCATCCTCGGCTTCTACATCGTTGTATTCACGGCGATCAATCGTCGTCGTTGGTCCGAAAACCACGGAAATAAAATACTAAAAAAGTAATCGAATTAATTGACATAATTGAAATAATTGATACAATTGAAATAAATAAAAATTTAAAATGTAAATTCGAACGCAATATGGAAAATGAAAAACAAAATGAAGTCCGCTAAATGGCGACTTCAGGTGTGACAGTCTCTCAGGAGGTGGCCAGGTGCAAGAAATCAGGACGTTTTAACTGAATTTTCTTATACGAAAAATATTCTGTGCTCTATCGAAAGACAAAACAAAATTTCGAACAAATCCCTTTCTATAACAAAAGAAGAAACAATAATTTAAAAAACTAGCCGTCGAAAAACGCGAAAAGGACTTCGCTCCGAACCGGAAGTGCGTCGCGCGAGCTGCCGTCGCGGCTTCTCTGCTCGAACAACTCCCTTCGTCCAGACCCATCCCCCCCCCGCACACCTCGTTCCGTGCGCGCCATTTTGACTTCCGGTCCTTGCGTGCGTCTCACCAGGTGTGCGTGTATGTGTCAGTGTGTGTGTGTGTTCTCTCTCCTTGTTCAATGAACTTTTTCTCCCCTTCATTCTTCGGCCGGTCGCTGCAGCAAACGTCAAATTTAATTAATTTTATGGATCACGTTCCGAGTCCTTAAACGTCTGCAGGTGAGTCCAGGATGCGCCCATGTGTGGCCGGTCTTTCTTTCTCTCTTTCTCCTTACTCTTCATCCCTTCTCTGTCATTTTTGCATTGATTTTTATTCGTCCAGACGGGGATTCTATTTTATTATTATTCTTCTTTTTCTTGTTCTGATTTTATTGACCATCATCGCAATCGTCTGGAGCGAAAGTTTCGATTTTATGCGAATTTAATCGGAAGCCTTCGAGAAATCTGGTCTGGGTCAAAATGGGATGGAGTTGGAAAGACCGACGGGAAGCAAATATAGAAGTTATTTTTCCAAATCTTTCTTCTCTCCCTTTGTAGAATTTTATTTCCATGAGTTTAATTCCTTTATTAAAATACTTTCAACACATTTTCTGTGCGGCTTTCAATAAACTATAAGTTTTAATTTGATCCATGATAAACTAAATGTTTTATTTTGATCAATGAATGTTTCGGAATTTTTCAGGTCTGAGGATAAATTATAAATTATTTTGTAATTTATATATTTATTTATTTTTTTCTTTCTTTCATAGAATATCTGAAAATTCAAAGAATATAAAATTGTTTTCAATGCAGCCGTCGGGAGCCGTCCTAGAAATTTTCTTCCTTCATTTTAATTTCATTTTAAATTTATCTTATATTCATTTTAAATTAATTTTATATTTATTTTAATGACATTTTATTTTCAGTTCATTTTTCACTTTTATTTTATTTTTAATTTTAATTTAATTTTAAAAATTTTTAATATCGTATTTACATTTGCTTGATTGTCAATTAAACCATTTCCTTACTAAAAAAATGATTCCTTTTAATTTTTAGAACCTGCGGAACTTTGACGAACTTCTGGTGTATTTTCCAAATCGAAGAAACCCTCTCAAGGACCTCGAGAAACCTGTAGAACTCCTCCCAGACTGAGCCATGAGGTTCTGGAAACCGAGAATGACTTGAACGAGATTCTCGAAACTTTGAGAACTGTGATAAAAACGCGTATACGAGAACCGAGAGGGCAACAAAGGAAATAGAAAGCGAAGAACAAAAAATAAAAAGATAAATGAAGGAGACAATAAGAGAAAGAGACAGCAAACGGCATTGAAAGAAAACTGAAAGAAAAGTGAAGAAAACTTGTGAAAACTTGGCGTTCGTAAAAGGATTGAACTTCAATTCCACCGGGACATTCCAGGAGCAGAAACGGAGACAGAGTACGAAGAAGAGGAAGAGGAGGAGGAAGAAGAAAACAGCTCCAAACTGTCGACGCTTTCGATACGAAACTTTTCGGCGAACATGCTGAACAACCTGGGGGCCAATGTACTGGGTGAGTATTCCAAAAAAATTCTGAATCGCGGAATCTTCTGAAACTTCTCAAAAAATAACGGCATATACGAAAGGGAACAAAATTGCGGAGAGAAAATGGGAGCGAAAATCTTGTTGTTGCCCAGATCAAAGCCGATATAATTGGCGCCTATATAATTGAGTAATAATTGAAAAATAATTTGTTCATTCAATCTCTTCGTTCTATCGATTGCTGCTCCATCGATTGAAACAAGAAAAACAAATATCCAAATTATCCAAACAAACTTTACTAAAAAAATTACAATAACAATCACAAGCAAACAAATATTACAACACAAAAAACAAACAAGAATAACAACAACAATAAAAATACCAAAGTTACAGTAATAAAAAATATAATAATTACAACACTAACAAAAAGTCAAGTTCAATATTAATAATCAAACAATTACAGAAATTACTAAAACAACAAACACAACAACGCTTTAAGCAATTACAACACAATTAGTATTAATCAGAGAGATTTTGTGAGTGTGTTGAAGCGAGATAGCAAGATAGTGGTTGGTTGAGTTATAGTACGATTTTTTTCGATTTGATGTAATAATTTTCAATAAAAATTATTTTCGATCGGGAGAATTAAATTTATTTAAAATAAATCAATGCTAACAGTTACAAAAAGAACATGACTGTAACAACAACAACAATAACCTGACTGTAACAATAACAACTATAACGACACCAGTTGGCAATCGGTGGCAACGCTTGCTGCAATTGTTGTCGTAGTCGGCGATGTTGCAGTCATTATTGCTGTTGTTGTAGTCATAGGTGTTGTTGTTGTTGTTGTTGGTCATAATTTATTCGATGCACCAAACGAGGTTTCCGCTGCATACGTGCGCAAGTGAGATAGAGAATGATGATGATGATGAGTGGGAGAGAGTGTTTTTGGAGAGCGAGCAAAAAATCGTAATTAATTATTTTAATTTGTTCAATTATTAATTTATTGAGTTTTCACACACACGCACAATAATTCTCTCTATATCGCTCTGTCTCTCTCTCTCCCTCATTGGGCCCACTTGTTCGTTGAGTTGCTTAAAAATTCACGCCTCGCAACGTTGCCACATAAATTCAAAAAGTCACCGCACAATCGAACGGCGCCCGCCATTTTTTTACGAGCCCCACAATTATCCTTGTTGTTGTGGTTATTACTATTGTTGTTGTTGTTGTCCGACCCATGGCCCATAAATTAAAGCCAAGCTCGATGGTGCCAGACTTTTAATGCATTCGGGAAAGAAAAACAAAAGAAATAAGAAAATTCTGGAAATAAATTTAAAAATTTCCAAGGTCGCTTTTTAACCTTTTATTTTTATTTTTTATTTTTCTTATTTTTATTTCTAACTTTTATATCTTAATTTTATCTTATTTTTATATCTTATTTTTATTTCTTATTTTATATTTACCTCATTTTTCTACCAACAATATATCCTCGTTGAACGCCTAAAAGCAGGCTTTTGTTTTAATTCAAATTTTTTTCTTTTCTTAATTTTTTCGCCTTTCTTTCTCCTTTGCCTCTCTCTTGCTCACTTGCTCCGGCAACGCCAAAATGCTGCAGCTAAACATAGCGATAAATCAATATTATCTGCACTGTTGCTGCAGTGTGGCCAGACTTTTGTGTCCTCGGTGCCCGAAACTAATCCCGACTTAAAGCAAAAAAAAAAGAACAAGATCAGGAAGCTCGTGGTCGTCGTCGTCGCTTAAGCTGCTTCGGCTCAACTCGCCGCGCTTTGAATTCGCCTCGTAATTAAATTTATTAGCTTTTAAGCTTCGAATTAAAACAACAATAACAACAAAAAAGAAAACAACAACAACCGCCACTGCGGCTCTCAAATAAATTTCAATGAAAGGCTCGACTCGGCTCCCAAAAATATGCAATGAAAAATTCGCACCACGAGATCAGAACAAAATACCGGGAGATAGTGAAAGGGATGGGAGAAAGAGAGTGTGTAAGAGAGAGTGAGAGAGAGACACAGAGAGAGAGAGTGGAAACCAGAATGCGAAAATAAATTTTCTAATCCTTTTAGGCAACGTTGACATCAACAACGATAAAACAACAAGAATAATAAAATAACAACAACGTTTGCGAATTCAAAGAAATTTGCATTTTATTCGCTTCGAAGTTTTGGCTCCCAACAACCGATTGTTGTTGTTGTAAGCGTTGTTGTTGTCACAATTATAAATTCAAATTTCGCGCTCCCGCTTTCACCATTTACAGTTAAGCAGCTGGTCTGCCACGCCTACCGCCTACTGCATCTCCCTCTACACGCCCATCGGCCACGTCTCCATCGACAAATTCCGAATTCCGGCTGCTGAACGTTTTATTGCGTCTGTATGAGTGGGTGTGAGTGTGTGTTGGTGTTTTTGTTGTTTTTGGTTATTGTGGTTTCGGTTGTAGTGTTCTTGTACTGGAGATTTATTTGTTGTTGTAGTGGAGATTTACTTGTTGTTGCAAAAGGATTTAATTTAATTAAAAATCTCGCGAACGCATTTCTAATTGCGCCGAAAATTTGCGAAATTTCGCATTCTCTCTCCCTCTCTTTCCCTCTCTCTCCCTCTGTATATCTCGCTCTCGCGTTGCCAGATTTAGTCGTTTTTGGGCTGGAAATACTCAAACACACAAACACACACAGACCGCTTGCTTCAGAGCCCATCGACCGTCGAGATTCTGGAAATTGCGCAAATTTCCGAAATTGTTCGACATCGCGATCCAAATTAATTAATAACGCTTTGTGCGGTTGGCAACACTGGCTTGGTGTCTGGTCGGAAATCAGAACAGGACTTTGGAGAGCCCTGATAGAGACCTGGGAACGAGCGGGATCTGCGAAGTAGGCTCAGGGGCTTCGGAATGCTGAGGCTTTCTTCTAATAAAATCGTTCGAATGGTGTAATCGTAATATTAGTAAGTTTTCGAGTTTCTGAAGTCTCTCTTCGATACTGTCAAGTCTGTTTTTGATTTTCCGATGCATATGTTCGACTTTCTGATGTCTGTTTTAAATTTGTCTGAAGAGTGCTTTGATTTTTTTTCAATCAGTTTAATATTTTCTGAAATAACTTGACTATTTTTTAAAGTCTGCTCGTAAATAGTACAGTATAAAATCTATAGACCTCAGATAGATTAATTTATTTCGCTCTAGTCTCCTAGAACCACTCAAAATCTCATCAGATTGATCTGGAGAGTTTTCCATAGCAGTTCAATACCATATCGATAACAATTCAACAATATATTTAATTATTTTGTATTAAACTTATCTTTAAAATCCTCTTGAGAATCTTAGAAATCCCTTGGAACAAAACAATTATTTTTCTCGCAGAAATTCAATTTATATAACAGTGAAGATCTGTTGACTACTTTGTAAGACTTCGCCATCGTCTATCAATATGTGAAACCTTTTTAAGCACATGCTAAAACTTTCAACACATTTGAAACCTTCACGGCAAACAGTGGAAGCCTCTTCAGCAAATGTTTGAAAGTCTGTAAAAAGCCATTTGAAGTCCGTGGACAAACCATAAACAGCTCGAGTCTGAAGAGGGGCAGAGGAGGCGAGCTCTTAATGTGTTGCATGGGATGGTCAATGATGGAAGTTGTTTGCAAAACAATCATCATCATGGACAACATCATTGACGACATCATCGACAGCAGTAGCAACATCAACAACAACTTAGATTGTTGTCGTTGCTATCAACAGTTTAGGATTTTATGTCTTTTCGCAGTGCAATAACTTCCACTTCTCTGGATCGTCTGGATCGTCTTCTTCTACTTCTTTCCTCCTTCTTCTTCTTCTCATATTTCTTTTTTTCCACCTTTTTCTCCTCATACTTCTTTTCTTCCAACTTCCTCTCATATACTTATTTTCCTCTTACTTCGTTTCCTCATATATACGTCTTCTTCTCCGACATCATCTCCAGCGTAATCTTCTACTATACTTATTGTTGTTGTTTGCTGTCAACCGCGTTCTCGTTGTTGTTGTTGTTGTTGTTCCTGTTGAGATTCCTCCAGTGTTGTTCTGGTTGGGGGTCCACAAAATACTCCCATATTGTATGTGGCTTCGAGTTATCGGCTGAGTGTTAATTTTGACACCGACACCAAACGCGGCTACCGTTGATTAACGTTGATCGTCTCCGGGCCCCCCTGGTCCGACGGCTCCTCGTGCACCCCTTCACTTGTCCACCTCCCTTTCTCATTCATCTCCTCCCTTCTACATCATCCTCCTCCCAATTCGGTCCAAGAACCTCGCGACTTCACGCATTTTGCGTGACTTCCGCAGGCGTCCAGAGGTGTCTAAAAGCGTCTCGAGCTGTCTCTGGAGGTTCGGAAAAGCATTTCTCAACCATAGTAATGTAGTCGCTTCTCTCGCACACTCTCTCCACCTCTCTCTCTCTTTCTCTCCCTCTTCACCTCTCTTTCTATCCCTCTTCATCTCTCTTTCTCCCTATTTCTCGTCTGAGTCTGGCGTTTGTTCGATAGAAGTCATGCATCTCGATCGAAGTCGCGATTTTTCGCGCGTCTTTTTCTCCAACTCGATGTCGTTATCATCGTCAGCTGTTGTCATTGTATTTGTTGTTGTCGACACTCTCCCCTCTCCTGCCCTCTCAATCCCACACTTTATCTCTGTTTCACTCCATCTCTATCATTCTCCAGTCTTCTATCTCATCTGAGGTTTCTAGGTTTGAAATCGTGCTTCCTGAGACTTCGTGACCGCGTGGACGACTTTGGCTTAAACCACGATTGTGGCAAATTCGTACTTCCTCTCATGCTTCTTCTTCTTCGCGTTGGTATCACATTGGTGTTGCCACTCTGGTTGTTGTTGTGGTGGATCCAACTCTTTCAACTCTTGTCGTGATTGACAAATTAAGGGTGCGGTGATAGGTGTGACTCATGTGTTGTTGTTGTAAATATCAATATGCCATTGTTGTTGTTATTTTCAAAATTATGTTGTTGTTGTTGTTGTTGTTGTTGTAATGACAGTTTCATTGCTATTGTTGTTGTTGTTGTGATTATTGTTGTTGCAGAACTTGTTACTTTTAGCATGTTTCAACTTTAGTCTCAACTTTTTCTTGTTCTCAACATCATTGTACCTGTTGTTGTTGTTATTATTTGTTGTTGTTATTGTGTCGAAAGTCGAAAGCGTGTTGTTTTCTAAAAATAACACTTTGTTGTTGATCTCTCTCGATTGATTTTGTTGGTGTTTTTTCTCTCAACCGAAGCTGACTCGAAATCTGAATTTAAGTCTGAGAGATGATCACTCGACTTGTCACTCGACTCGACTGCAGTCACGTGACGTCATCGAGAAAGAGATGGACGACAGTTGGTCGTTAAAGCTTCGATTAAGATCCTGATCCTGGCATATTCTTATATATCAATTGCTTTGGTTTTTCTCCTCCCGTCGAAGCCACCAGCGATGATGCGGGAAATTGGAGAAGGGCAGGGGAGCGGAAGAAGATGAAAGAGATCGAAGAGGGAGAGGGTGAAGAAGAAGAGTTGGAGGAGATGCGGTGGGGGAAATGCGGCGGTCGAAGTTGAAAGCGGCCGAAAAGATCACAAGTCGATGGCGGACAATAAAAATCATTGTTGCTACCTTTTCGACACTTTTACAACAATAACAACAACAACTACAACAAAAAGACACCCACCTCACACTGCGTTCAAAAAGGATCCGAAAAAAATGTGAGAGAGCGGATAGTGGGAGAAAGAGAGGGAAGTGTGTTCACTTCATTGCACTTAAAAGTGCAATAAAACCGGAACCCGGAGAAGGCAGAAAAACAACACCAACAACAACAAATGTAAAGGAGAATAAAAATCAATTTACAACAATAAATATGTACAAAGTATAAAATAGAGAGAAATGAGAGAGGGAAATGCGTCCAACAGTAGCCGAGCGAATGAATGAGGGTCGTAATGAAGAAGACAACAACAAGAACACAATTATGATGAGAACGAAACGATAACCGGTGAGAAGACGTGATGAAGAAGAAACAAAAAAAGAAGAAGAGATGGAAAAAGCAAATGCCGCCCAGGAGCAGGCGCAACGAAGTGTGAAAAGGACGATGATTCAACGGCGAAAAATCAATGGAAATCAAAAGCGAAGAAAATTCAGAAAAAAAACTAAAGTGGACTTAATACGAAAAAACAAAAAAATTTAAATTATCTTATATCGAATAAAAATTAAATACTTAATAAGATCAAATATACAAATTCTTGTCAAATATTTTATTACAAATTAAAATTGAAAAAATACATCAAAAATTAATAACTGAAAAGAAAAATCATTTTTATGATTGAATATATTTTAAAAATGTGAAAAATAAGAAAAATACAAAAATTCAGATATTCAGAAATTCAGATATTAAAATTCATATCTCTATTAAAAACGAAATAATAAAAATTTCATGAAACATAATATCTAATAATACATCCATAACTAATAATTTAAAAGTTATCATGATAGTTTCAATATTTAAATATAAAATTGAAAAAAATAAGAAATTTAAAAATTTCTCAATTGTTATTAAATGCATATAAAATTTAAAAAATTATATTTCAATCTTGTGACATGGTTCTTCAAGAAAAAAAAAGGTTCTTGAACAAAAAATAGTGATAAATAAAACATTTTTAAATTCATAATTCATGCGGAATTCATTGAACTCGATCCATCGCCTGACGTCGCTCTGGACCTCGAGTTAGATAGAACTTGTCAGGCGTTTGAAGAACTGCTGAATGCGTGGGTTCGACGGAACTTCCGGAGAGCAAACAACACCCGGCAATAGCGAACAAACAGACAGATCGACAGACGGAGATGGATGGAAAACAAGCCCAACTCTTTCCTGGCTTGATTTCGTCATAAACCCGACGACGACTCGAAGTCGGACTCCGACGACGTCTGCTGGTTTGTTTCTGTTCATCCGTCTGTCTGTCAGTCCGTCAATCTGTCCGTCCGTCTTGCATTCGTGGGATCGCGGCGTGAGTATCTGAGGGATAGCGCAGTTCGCATCTACCAGCGATTTGTAAATGTTTGGTTTGGCAACAGTTAAAAGTTAACAACAACAACAATAACTACCACTACAACTTCAACCCGTTCCATGTCGGGACTCACATCACGATGATGATGATGATGGCGGCTCCTGTTGTTGTTATTATTGTTGTTGTTTTTCATCTCACAGTTTGCAACTCGATCGCATCTATGTGTGAAAAATTCCGAGTTCGTCGTTGCTTCCAAAAGTTACACATATATATTGTTGTTATTCTTATTGTTTTTGTTGTTGTTGTTTTTGATGTTATCGTTGTTAGGTTCCACAATTGTTCAGTTGTATTTTGTTGTTGTAGTTGTTGTTCAGTTATATTTTGTTGTTGTTCAGTTGTTTGTTGTTCAGTTGTTTGTTGTTACTTTCGCAGTTGACTCTCGCATCTCTCGAACACTTTTCTCCATCTACCGTTTTCCTACCGTCGACCCGAGGTCCGGGGCCTGGTTTCGGGCCCGGTTCCGGCATTTTTGGGGCTCCTCGAGACGAATTCGAAACCCACACAGGTTCGTCGGTTGTGTGTGTATGTTCGTTACTGTTTGTCTGTGTGTCCGTGTCTGCCGGTGGGCGAAAATATCTGTGTGTGTGTGAGACTCGTGAGGTGAGCCGTCGGACAGGTGAAGCTGACGAAGCTGATCCGAGTTGAGTTGAGCAAACTCTGATTGAGAGCTGGGCGTGTGTTTGTATTTGTGTGAGTGGACGTGTGAATGTGAGTGTGTGTGTGAGTGACAGGTTGTTGTCGAAATCGTGTCCGCCGATCGATTTAGTTCACGTTACGCGATACGCGACGGCGGTGGTGGTAGACGTCTCATCGAACGACGACGGAAATAAACCAAAATAAAGAAGACTCAAGAGAAAAAAAGTCTCAGAAGAAAAACTTCTTGAAAAAAAAGATTTCAAAGAAAAAAGTTCAGAGAAAAAAGTATTCCAAAGCTAGAACCACTCAAAGAGAAAAATAATATTCCTAAAACAAACGAATTAAAAGGAAAAACAATCCAAACAAAACAAGATTCAATAGTAAATGTATTCAAAATAAAAAAGATTTCAAAGAAGAAACTTTCTAAAGGCACGAATTTACCCCATCCTAAAAAAACGAAGCCTGGGAGAAAAAATCGAAAAACAGGGAAAGCATCTCAGCGAGCGTGCGGAAATGTATCACGGCGACGAATGAAAATCACTTCCAAAGGGATGCTCCAAGTGCTCGTGTTCGTCAAGTGTCAATGTGTGCGAGTGCATGTGAAATAGAAGACGAATCGTGAATAGAAGAATCGTTAGTGGAAAATATAAAAAAAAAATTGAATAAAAACAACCGGAGTTAAACGCGCGAATCTTTGGAATACTTTGAGTGTGCGGCGAATAGAAATTGATTTAGAGCTGCGATTGAGGTGGGATTTTCTCAGCTCAAAGGTGGGTTTCGAGGCGCACGGAAGACTTTGAAATAAATACTTTTCGATTTCCTATAGATTTTTCATAAAACTTATGTATTTTAGAGATGTCCATTTGTATCTCAGAGATGTCCATTTGTGTCTACTGGATTGAAACATTTAAATGTCTTAGATTAATCGATTCAATTGATTTAAAATGAGGATCTTTTGCATAATTTTCACGAAAGTTAAATCCATAATCGAGGGTTTTTGAGAAAACTTTTCGAAATTGCTAGAGTTCAATTAAACCTTTGAGTTAAATTAATGATAATTTCTCACTCAACCTTTTTCTGCCCCATTGCAGGCCCCAAGGATTGTGATCTGCCGAAGGCCGCGTTGACGGCGCTGCACGCCGGCGTCAACAGCTTCGGGCAGCTGCCGACGAACGGGCCGAACGTCGCCGACATCGCGCTGAACGGCGGCGCCGGGCGGCTGCACGTGAGCGGCGGACTCTGCGAGGCGCCCAGTCTGCATCACGGAGGCGGCGGAGGAGGTGGGCCGAACAACAACAACAATAACAACGGCCTAAACCATCACGGTGGAGGTGGCGGCAACAACAACAATAATAATAATAATAATAACAACAACAATAGCAACAACAACAACAGCATCATGCAACAGGATCAGGTGAGCATCAGCAAGGACACGCAATGCCAACCGAGGATTAATCAATGTTCCTTTTTTCCTTTTTCTTTTCTCTCGATGTTCTTTTCCGTCAAATTCTTTCTTTTCATGAAAAATTAAAAATCAAAAAACCCACAAAAAAAATTCCTAAAAAACTCATCAAATTATTCAAAAACGAATTCGAAATCAAACAATAATTCGAACTAAAATACCCAATTCGAAAAATTCTCGCGAAATTTATCGCAAATGAAACGAATGAATTTGTTGCCAAAAACACAAACAATATAACAAATATTTAACAAAAGTAAGTGTGATTCTTTTATGTCAAAAATGCATTATTTATTAGCGATTTTATTGTTGTTTAGCATGTGGTTTTTCGTTGTAGTGAACAAATGTAGTAAAAAATGTAAACAAATAGAAAGTCATTTTAAAGAATCGATATTTAATATTAACAAAAAAAAATCGATATTTAAATTTAAAAATGAATACTGAATATTTAACATTAAATAAAAATATTAAATACTATCGAAAATCGATATTTATCATGTAAAATTAAACATTTCGATATTTAACATAGAAATACAAAAAATCAATAATTAACATTAAAATCAAAAATATTGAAAAAAAAAGATATTTAAAAAATCGATAATTAATATTATCAAAAATCGATATTTAAAACACAAAATAAAAAAAGAGATTTACTTCAAAAAATAACAAAATCTTAAAATTGATCATGAAATCAAACTGATCGAATTTTGTAATTAGTTTCTCGATAAATTGCATGCTGCCAACGCTTTTTGATACCTCAACCAACCGACAGCTTTCGTCGTCTGCCATGCTAATCAAGTTCTTTCCTTTTCTCTCTCTCTATCTCTTTCTCTCTTAGAACTCGGATAAAAACAACAAACAGAAGCGCCATCGCACCCGCTTCACCCCCGCGCAGCTGAACGAGCTCGAGCGGTGCTTCTCGAAGACTCACTATCCGGACATCTTCATGCGGGAGGAGATCGCCATGCGGATCGGGCTCACGGAGTCTCGTGTCCAGGTGAGTCATCCTGAACCAACCATTGTCAAATCATGCCACGCCCCCCTGTTCACATCGCCCACTCGCGGTCGATGAACGAACACGAGTGATGTTCCTGATCTGAGTCGATTGACGTCGGTTTAGAAACTCGTGTTGTTGCGTTTTGTCTGACATGACACAGAGTTGTTGTTGTTGTTGTCGTGGTCGCTCATTGAGTTGTTGTTGTTGTCGTGGTCGCTCATAGTCCTGTTGTTGTTGGTTTTGTCATAGTTGTTGTTTTTGTTGTTATTGTCAACTGACTCTTCCAACACAACCGCAACCGCACGCATTTTCCAACGAATCAAACATGGATTCGCTGCATCCGCCTTTTGTCTCTGGCTCGGTCGACTTCTCACGAATCGATGGGATTTCTGAGGTTTTGTCTGCCAGCCACGACCATCTGTCCGCGTCTCTACCTATCTATCCCTCAATCTATCTGTCCCTCCTCCATTCGACCGCCTGTCGAATGTTTGCGGAGTTTTTCGAACATTTGAACAATCGCCACTGTTGTTGGCTTTGAATTTTTCATGAGGCCGCAAAATGTGTTGCATGCTTTTAGGATGTTGACCAGGGGGATGGTGGGACTGGAGGCTCCAATAACAACAACAAAAACTACAAGAACACACCCTAATGGAAGCACGCCGCGCCTAAAGGCAGACTTTATTTTTCGCATAAACTCAAATTTTCTCTCTTTTCTTCCGCTGCGTCATGGAGTAAATTCTCCGGTGTTGTTATTATTATTGTTGTTGTTATTTAGTCTTCAGTTATCCGGCGTATCCTTCGAAAGTCATCCGCTTTTGTTGTTTTTGTTGTTGTGATTGTAGTTGTTGTTTATGCGACAATCGAATTTACAGCTTCATTAAATTCGGCCACACGTCGTCGGTTCTTGCTTCCCTTGTTTTTGTTGTTTTTGTTGCTAAGACAATCAACACGTTCGCAGCGAAAGCCGAAGGGAGGGAGAGGGAACCATACCAAGACAGAGGGTGAGAGAGAGAGGGAAGTCTCAAAATTAATGTCCAACGGGGCTGCGGTTTAAATGAATGACAAAAGTTTTCGCAGTCGGAAGTGAAAATAGTTTCCCAATTGAAAGCCAGACGGCAGGCGGCAACAAGAACAACAACAAGAACCATAAGGACAACAGAAGTCACAAAAGCAACAAGAAGATAAACAAGAACAACAGCAAGAGTCACACCAACAGTTGTTGTTAGCAGAAGAAGGAGGAGACGGAAGGCCCGAAAGGCATAACAATAACAAACAGGTGGCTAATTGCGCCTGAAACTATGCAGCACCAAAAGTCGCCAGGCAGAAAGACAGAGAAAGGGAGAAATAGGAAAGGGATTGAGGGAAGAAAGAAAGCGACCAAAAGGGAGATGGATAGAACAGAGCGAGCATGATAGAGAAATTTGTCGACCGAGTCAAGGTCTGGAGACCGAGACGGAGGCGATTTCGCAGGGTTCCGAGGCGTCTGGCGTTCGACGCGGCCAGCGACGACGACCTCCTGCGGTGAAGATTTGCATTTAATTGGCAACGCTCAGCGCTTCTGTCGAAGGACACAAGCGGCCGTTGCGCTTTTGGCTCCAGCGCGATGTTTCTTTTTCTCCTTCACACGCATGAATTTTCACTTCTCATTCTCTCCTCTTTCTCTTCCCCTTCTCCCTTTTCCTCGCTCTCCCCTGGTGGCTCGGCGTCCACGTGGAGCGGTGATGAATGACTTTAATAACCGCGTCTCGGAGGCGGGAGTGAGAAAGAGGGATAGAGAAGGCGAAGGGCGAGGTCGATGGGGTGGGGGAGGAAAGGAAAGGAGAGGGAGATGAACCCATGATCCGTGGATTCTGGGATGCGGGAACCCCTTCGACCAAGGGCAGACACGTTCGATCGGCGGCCCCTGTGGCGAACGCATTAGCGGCGGGTGGTGGACCGGACGGACAGAAGGAATTAGAGTCGTCGTCATCGTGGAGATAAAGGACGCGGAGAGGGTGGACAAGGGCGAGAAGAGGGTGGACAAGGGATGGCGAGAGAGGGAGACTGAAGTCGTGGGACTGAGGTCGGTGGATGCTGCTAATAAAATTAGCATATAAATTAAGAGCCCGACGATTGTCACCCGACAATCGGATCAGTTCTCTTTCTCTCTCTCTCTCTCTATCTCTCCCTACATGAACCCCCTCTATCAACCCATTTTATGATCTCCTTCTCGCTGAGGAAGAAACCTGCAGGACACACAAACACACACATGATTCTGTGTATGTGTTTGTGGTTGGGTTTTGTCGAACACGTAGCGCCTTAAATCAATCTGTTGGGATTTATGGCTAATGACAGGATATCAAGCGCAATCGCAGGAACATTAAAAGAAAATCAACTCTCTCTCTTTCTATTCCTCACACACACACATCTCTCACACACTTTCCCTCTCACTTTTTGCACTGATATTTTTGTTGTTTTTCTACCCATCCGGCATATGAAATGAGATACACGTCTGCATATGTGTATGTGTGTATGCGTTTGTGTGTGTTTTTCCAGGGGAAAACGTGTGAAAAACTCGATATTTTTCCGACAAGTGGCAAAACGAAGACTTCGAAGGAAGAAAGTTGGGTGCATAAAATATGCAGAGCGCCTAATAGAGCACAAGAGAGGGAGGGAGGGAGGTAGAGAGGGAGAAGGAGAGAGATAGGAAGAAAGACGGAGGTTGCTTAAGACATCAGAGAAACACTAGAGAAACTGGGCTGAAGAAATTCGTCTCTTAAAATTTTGATAAAATCTTGACAAAAAATATGAATAAAATTCCACGTGAAAAATATTAAAAATTTCCTAAAATATCTCTTAAAATTCCTTGAAAAAATAAAAAAAAATAACTTACCCGAAAATTCGTAAAAAAAACATTCTGGTGACGATGAAAATTCGTGAAAATTAAAATAAGAAACAACAAATTGCAACATGTCCATAAAACGTTTAAAGACGCGATGTCGCCTGGTGGCTCACGCACACATGGATCTAATTAAATGCATGTCGATATTGTTGTTGGCAACGCTGACAGCATCAGCAGCATCATCCAACTAACCAACATTACTAAATAGGGGACCGACAACAAAAACAAGGAGATGACAAACAGCCGACGGCAACAAAATCAATGCATGAAAAATTCATTGAAAACGCGAGCCAACGAGCGACAAACGACACGTGTTTGGCAGCACTGGTCGACCTCATAGCAACAAAAACAACAACAACAACAACAACAGGAATATCATCTATGGTAACAACATATAACAACAACTATGATAATGACAAAAACAACAAGAACAATAATGCGACGTTTAAACAAATTTAATAAACCAAACAATAAACGTTGTTGGATTTCATTCCGTTGAGGTTGAGGGAGGAGAAAAACGTGGAAGGACGAACATGCAACAGTAAGGTAGAAGAAGAACAAGAACAACAGTTGCAACAACAAGATTACAACAACAAAAAGCAATAACAACACTTCATAGCAACAACAACAGTTGCAAGAGTAGGAGGAAAAAACAATTTCAATCCTAATCGCAATGGGAAAATCTTAATTTATCAATTTCTTTATTCATTCCCTTCATCGCCTTTCAGCAGCGAACGCCCTCTGGCTTATTTTTCACCTCCACCTCCCTCCCTCCTTCTTTGTCCACACGCCTTAGAGTGGCGGAAGAACCCTTGTTGTAGTTGTTGCTGCTGATGTTGCTGATCACGTGTCAGCAACACCACAAAATTGCTCGACGAATGCAATTTTTATAGTATAGGTTTTATACCATATTGTTGTTGCTATTGAAAATCTTTTCGATGTTGTTGTTTTTGTAATTCCTACCAATGTTGTTGTTTTTGTAATTCCAACCAATGTTGTTGTTGGTCTTAAACAAATTGCAAGCCGCGCCCTTCGCCGAGCCCAAAAGAATGACTTGACTTTATTTTATTTCTTCAATATGTTTGTTGTGCCTGTTGTTGTAGTTGTTGTTTTCAGTGGCCACTGTTGTCAATATTGTTTTTGTTCATTCTTCTTGTTGTTGATTCTGGTATTGTTGTTGTTCGGTTATTGTTGTTGTTGCTTTATTTGTTGTTGGTCACTTTAATTTCTTTGATTTAAACGTCGATTCCCTGCAGCGAGCGCCCCACCGCGGGACGCCGTCGTCGCCTTTGCTGCAGTCACCAGGGCTGCAACGTGTGTCTGTCTCCCATTCCGCCCCTGTCTGTTGCTGGAAGAGCGAGGGAGAGGGAGAGAGTGTGAGGGGGTGGCGAACGAGAGACAGACAGACAGCGAGTGAGGAGTGGGCTTATTTTCCATTAAATGTAAATCATTGCGGATTCGAGGGATTCAAAGGATTACCAGGATTACGCTTGTTTGTTGCTGTTTATTGTTGTCGATGTTATTGCTGGAGTTGTTTTTGTTGTTGATGTTATTGCTGGAGTTGTTTTTGTTGTTGATGTTATAGTTGCAGTTGATTTTGTTGGAGTTATTTTTCTTGTAGATGTTATTGTTGTAGATATTATACTTGTATCTGTTATTGTTGTTCTTATTACTCCTGTTGTCCTTATGGTTCCTGTTGTTCTTGTTACTAGAGTTGTTGCAATGACTGTTATTAATGGTTGTTGTAATTGTCATTGCTGTCTTCTTTTCTTTTATTCGCTACTTTCGTTTTATTCGATCAAAGCTCGAGAATACTTTCTGGACCATTGACAATATCAGAAATTGAAATACGAAACTTTAAAGTTTCACTATAATTGAATTAAAACTGTCTCTTTTCAAATTTTAATATTTTCCCAATAATTGAATTTCCATTTTTTTTTTCAACTACGAATAATTTTTGAACTAAACTGAATTTAAAGAAATATCAAGAAAAAAACTAGATAGCAAAGTCTTTCAAAAGTAGATTCTGAATTCTGATAAAGTTGGTAAAATTCATAATTATTACATTAAAACGACCATTAACTATAATTCAAAATTTATAAATACTTAAAAGTAAAATAGAGATAGATAGAAAGAGAGAAAAAAACCTTAAGAATTATTAGTTCGATTGGAAAAGTACTTGAGAATAGAATAGAATGTTATTCTGCGCTAAATTTTGCGAAACATCTGTGATACTTTTTGGATATAAAAACAAAAAATACAGCTTTCACATAATACTATAATATATAATTTTTTTTTTTTTTGGATTTTCCAAAAATCAACAGCAGTAAAACTAGGACAAAGCATAAGTCGAAACAGCTTCTGGGGGCTTATAGAGAATCATAACAACAAACGAGAAATAAACAAAAAAGAAAACAACCAGCCAAAGGACCTACAACAATAACAATAAAAAACAACAACAATATCAAAATCACAACAACAAAATCATGACAAAAACAACAACATCCATGACATTATCTTTTATGCAGCCATTTTTTTCTATGGCATTTCATTTAAAATTAAATTAAAATATGATGCCATGGATATACAAGATGGCGCTGCGTATGCTGGCTTCCCCCAAACCCCCAAACATCCCTCCCTCACCGTCTCCATCCACAAACACCACACGCAGCCGCCGGGGTTTGCTGTCTCCCTCTCGCTCACTGTCTTTCTATCCCTGTCGTCGGCAAATTCCATTGAAAACTCACAAAACTAATGGGGAGCACGACAATAACAACAAGAAAGAGAAGGAAGTAAGTGGAAAGAGAAGGGAGGAAGTGGGAAGAGATAGGGAAAGAGGAATGTGAAGATGGCAGAGAAGAACGATAAGAAGGAAGAGTACGAGAAGAAGTGGAGCGAAGCATTTGAGCGAATTGGAAAAGCTTTTGAGCGGAATCGAAGAGAGGAAACGGAAACGAAGTTCGTGGAAACGTCGGATGGCGAAAGGGAGAGGGAAAGATGAGGGAAAGAAGAAGCATCAGACGGCAGCCATGACAGCGCAATGCGATGATAAAGCGAGAAAAAGAGAGAGAGAGAGTGAGATAGAGGGGCAGATGTCAAGGGGCGCGAGAGATGAAAGAATTTATTTTCGAGAGTAAAAAGAAGAAACAAAAAAAATTTTTCATCTACTTTTCGTTTTTCATTCTTATCTCACCGTTGCTCTTGCTTTTGTTGTTCTTATTGTTGTTGTAGTGGAAGTTACTCTTACTGTTATTTTTGTTGTTGTTGTTCTTGGTTTAGTTGTTGGAAAAATTCTATGTTGCGTTAAAAAGGTTTTCGGATGCCTTTGAAAATGACATTTGATTAAAATTTAATATGAAAGGATGTTGGGGATGTCGTAAAAACAAACTTTTATCTCTAGATCGTGGACAGAGCGAAAGCGCCGAGGATGCGTTCGCTCGATATTAAAATGGCGATATTAGGATGGCGGGGGGGAGATAGAAGCGGGAGTAAAAGCCAGAAAAAGTCGTTGGTGGCAATGAGAGCGATTGGAAATCGAGGAGTTTCTGGAAAGGATATTGAAGAGATCTCCATTCATGTTGATAATTCATATTAAAGAGAGGACCAAATTGTAGTATTTTATACAAGAAAAACCAAATAAAATCAAGTGTTCTAGAAACTATCAAAGATTTAAAAAAATTATACAAAATAATTTTATTAAAAGTTTGAAAAATAAATATAAATCATTGTATCTAAAACAACCTTTCAAATAATTTTAGTCGATTAAACAATAGGAAAACTAATAAAATATATACGAAAATATTATAAAATATCTAAAAAAAATTTAATTTCAAAACAATTTAAAAATACGCAAAAATAGTACAAGAAAACATGACTGAAATGTACATAAAACATTTGAATGTGGAAATTTAAGCAATAGAAACTCTTTAAATCCCGCACTCACCCCCCTCGCCCACTCTTCCCACCTGCCACACGCCCTGCCCTCCTCTAACGGAAAGCAATTAAAAAGTAGCAGAAAAAACACTACCAAGAAATGAAGTTGAAATCCATTTCGAAGCGCAGCGGGCGTCAATCAATTGCAAGCGCAGCACATTTAGAAATTCGCAAAATTGCACAGGAGAAAAACCAAAAAACACACCAGAGTTGCCAACGGGCACACGGTACGACTGACAACGACTGACAGTTCGTGTCGATGCCAGAAGGCGATGAAAAACAACAACAAAAACAACAATGAGTCGGGCAGGAAAAGGATGTGGAAGACGAAGGGTCCTTCGAAGCCACAGGACATCGAGTCGAAGGCAAATGATGGCTTCCGTTGATCGGCGCTTACGTGGCCGATGATGGTCGATAAATGTGGGCGCCTTTCGCTCTGACTGTGTGTGTGCCGGGGGTGTGTGTGTGTGTTTCAAAGAAGGCGTGGACAACTAGGGAGCGTCCCCCGGTCCCATGGAAGGCTTAGGCTATCGTCCTTGGTTCGTATTGAGAGTTCGTAGTACGGAAACCAAGAAGCAGCAAGGATCATAAATCTATCAGTGACATCGTGGACTTCTTCTTCTTCATACGACCCACCATCATCGGCTTCTCTCCCTCTCTCTCTCTGTTTCTCTCTCTCTCTCTCTTTACCCTCCACCGCAGCAGCTTGATTTTCTTATTAACTCCGCATTAAATGCGAAAACATTTATCACTTGGTCCTGGCGACGAAGCCAGACGAGCCAAGGATCCGTGGGCGAAGCTAATAAACACAGCACAGAAACTTTTCCTCCCTCCCTTTCTCTCTCTCTCGATTTTCCTCTCCCTTTCACTAATGATGCATGAATCTGTCTCTGTTTGAAGTCGAAGTTTATTTATGAGCCCGCCGAAGGTCTGGGGATCCTTTTAATAGTCGCATCATTAATTCTATATCCGAATCGATCCGATGTGGGCTGCTGTCATTCCATAATTCCTTCTCCTTCTCAGACTCTATCTCTCTCTGCCTCTTCGTCTCCATCTATTGGTTTTTTTCCTCGCGAGTGGGTGAAAGTTGAGGCGACGAAAACATTTCCATGTCATCAAAAGTTGTGAAAATTGATTTTTCCTTTGATTTTCATAGTTGTATGATGGGAATCCAAAAGAGATTCATTTAGGGATTTCTTCAAGAGGATCTAAGGATTTTAGGCGTTTTCATCGCCATATTTTTATTTATTTTTAAACATTTTCTATTAATTGAAGTCATATAATTTATTCATATAGTTCATATAATTTATGAATATAAAAAATGAAAATAAAAATAAAATCAATACTTTAATAAAATTGTCATATACCCAGTCTATATAAAGACTATTCAATATTCATAGGTTAATTTCTAAATAGACCCAGACTGAATCCACTATCAACTTCTATTTTATTTAACTAGGGATTACTCTAGTATCAAATTTAGTATAATCCATATAAAACACTGCAATGTTGTTCTATCGCCAATGATTCTAAAATGTATATTTCGTTCGAAAAATATAAATACTCATTGTATTATCGTAAAAAATTTTACTTTTGTTTAAAAAATACTTATATTCGCTTGGATAAAAAAAAAAGAACTCTAACTATCGCATAGTTTATCCAATGATTCCCCCGTTGAAGTCCGTATAAATTTTGGAAAATGTTCACGGGAAAAATTCCGCTCGACATTTATTGGCTCAGAAATTCATACGCGACACTTAAGCCAGACGACATTTGGTCGGTTCCGTTTTTTTTCTTTCTATTTTTGCCAGCCCGACGCTTTTATGGGAATCGCGGATTATTGGATAGGACAGGGAAACAGACAGAGAAACCGAGAGTATGAGAGGGACAAAGAGAGAGAGAGAGAGAGAGAGAGAGTGAGTGAGGCAATAGAAAGAGATAGCAAACTGCAGTGGCCACTGTGGAGTGGAGGTGGGAGTGAGAGGCACATAAAGGACATTTCGAAAATCCGTTTACGAGACGACGAGACGTTATTAAAGGACATAAAGAAAATCTCGCACGCATTCGTTTTATGGGCGAGATCGCAATTTGGCCCCTCGTTCGCTCGTTCGTTGACGCCTTCGAACGGGTTTGTCGTGCCGACGGAAACGTGGGAAAATCCTCTCCGATGTCTGTCTGTCTGTCTGTCTGCTGGTGGATATTTGGTCAGAATCGCTGGGGATAAAGACGAGGAGATCGAAAGAGTTGAAAGGTTTGAAACGTGTGGCGAAAGAGTGAGGAGAAAAGATGAGGCAAACACAGAGAAATAATGGTAGAGAGAGAGAGAGATAGTGAGAGAGATAACAACGAGTGAGAAAGGTGAACATTTCTAACTCTAAGAGGAAAGGAGAAAGACAAAAACTAGGAGAGAGAATTATTTATTTTATTTTTTTATTCAACTGACTTAAAAATACAGACAAAAATAACGAGCGCGAAGAAAGAAAAGCATGAGACGAAAATTTCCAAAGAAAATTCTATCAAAACCATTTTGTTGAGAAGAATAAATAAATTATGAAAAATATTAATTTAAAAACAGGGTGTAGGGTATAAAAACGTGAAAATTGATAAAAGTTCGTAGGAAAAACTTCAAAAAATCAAAAAGAATGAAAAAATAAGAATTATATAAAAGGAAGAATAAAAAGAGGAAGAATAAAAAAGGAAAAATTAAAAAAGAAAGAATAGAAAAAGAGAAGAAAATATATCGAAGAAGAGAAAAGAGAAGGATTGTTTTCCGAAGAATAAATATCCCAATCACCTTCAGAGAGAAAGAGATAGCAGTAACTTTGCTCCATTAGGCGATGGCCTTCGATTTTCTTCTCCGCACTCGGAATTTTTCGTTTTATTTCCCTTCGTTGAAGGAGCGAGTGAAACCAAAAAAATAAAAAAAGCGAACTCTTCCAAAATCCTTCCTCCTTTCCATGCTCCGCCTTGCGCATGCTCCACAGTGCACAGTGGTGAGGTTCGGTGTCGGTTCGGTTCGGGTTTTCCAAACGATTCCAGAAACCAACCCATCGCAACAACTGGAAGCAACAACAACAAAGACCACCAGCCGAACGATGAGAGGAGCTTTTAAGGGTTGCTCCGGCCAAGGAGTCCTCAGTCGGGCCCGTTCACAATGGATCAGGTGAAGCACCTGGCCTCGGCAGCTGTTCGTTCGATTCCGACTCTTCGACGAAGTCCTCCGTCGTCCTCCTCCGAAGTCTCCCGCCCCGAAGTCTCGCCAACCGATGACGACTCCTGGAGGCCTCTCCAGGTTGCCACGGACGATCGCTCGGCTTCGGGGATTTGATTCGAAATTCCTGAAACAATTGACAGCGGCGTCGACGCTGACGTTGGCGTTGACTTTGATGCTGAAGCAGACGTGGAAACTGAAGTTGACGTTGAGGCTGACGTTGACGACGAGAACGAGAACGATGACGACGACGTTACCGGCGGCAACGAGGACGAGGCAGCAACTTGAAAGGACACTCAGGCAACAATTTTGTTGCCGAGGCTGTTGCTATTGTTGTTGTTATTATTTTTGTTGTTGTTGTTTGGTCATGACCAACAAGCAACAAGAACTGCTGCAGTAGGAATTCGAAAATTTGCGAAATATCTCCTCACCTTGACAACGGACCCAAGAAGCTCATGCTTCCCCTTAACTTCTGCCTTTCGACATCTCTCCCTAATCTTCTTCCTCTCGCCTACACCTTGCCCACGTCCACGCCCATTCCTCCGCCCACTCACTCGACCCTACTTTGAGTTCCTTCGCCATGGTTTTGCGTTTTTATTACAAACATTCCTGCATTTTCCTCGAGGTTTTCTTCTAATTTGGGTTTTTCGGAAAGATACATGAGAGCTGGTTGTTGGAATTCCGTCTGGCAACGCGTTCTTCGCTTCGAATCCTTCTGAATCTCACTTCGACTTTTACTCCTTCAGAATTTCCTTCAACGGACATCCTTCGAATCCTATGGATATTTACTTAAAACAAAAATTAAGAAATATTCAAAAAATGAAATATAATGTTCAATGGGAAGAAAAATAGTACTAAATGATAGTGCTAAAAAAATATTAGAAACAAAATTAGAATGTAATGAATTAAAGAAATATATATTAGCATTAAAATCTTGAAAAAGAAAATATTTCCAAACAAACAATACCGAACTCTAATTGAGAAACTATGAACAATTAAACAGAGGATTATTATCGTTTGAAAAAGGATTGTTGAAATATGTGTAATAGAAAAAAGTCAAAGAAAATAAATGATTAAAATCATAAATGAAAGAAAAAAACATTTGAATAAAAGAAGTAAAAAATGGAAGGAAAAAAATATAATAAAAAATGGAAGTAAAAAATTGTATTTAAAAACAATTGCAGTTCACAAAAAAAAAATCTATTTCAATCGGAATTTTCATAAAGGAATTCCGAAATTTGCAATCAATCAACAGACCATGCATTTGGCAAAAGGGAGGCCAAGGGGCTGAAGCGGCAAGTATTCCAAAAGTGAAGAGTTCAATCAAATAAAAAAAAGAACTGCCGAAAAATGTGGAAAATTGAATTCTCATGTCGCAGCGAGGGTTTTAATTGAAACCGTCGACGCCATCTGCTCCAGCCACGCCCAACACGCCTCAAACTGCCCCACCGCAGCATCCGAATCTCGAATCCACGAATCAAACACGAGCCAACGGAAATGGGAAAACGCAAGGAAATCCGTCAAAATTTCCATCTCGCTCACTCTCTCTCACCACACGTTCTGACATTTCGATGACAGGTCGCGGCATCCGCATGTCAACAGAGCAAAGGAGGCGGAGGAGGAAGGGGGCGTGGTTGTGAAATTCAATTTCGAGCCTGATGAAAAACGCAATAACATTTGCATTTCAATTCGATTCGATTGCTTTTCACGTTACTTTACGTTACGTCACATTACATTACGTTACGTTATATTACGTTCGGTCAGAGAGCAGAGAAGTTCGAAAGTGCAATCATAACGAGACGATATTTGTTTTCCCCGTCGATTATTGAGTGAGATTGATATTTGATTGTCTTTCAATCAGTTGGTCGGTAGATCTCTTGACCTCTCCTCATCTCTCTCTGTCTCATCCTCTCTTAACCTGTCCCTCTCTCTCTCTTCATCTCCTCCTCTCTCCTTCTCCAATCTCTCATATCGGTTGCAATTTTCACATTCATTACGTTTGCCAATTGCGTTTATGTTGTCGTCGTCGTCGTTATTGCTCCGTGCTTCGCCATCTTCAGCTGCGATGATCAAAATTCAATAAAGAATCCTTTCGCCCGATTTCATTGTTCTCCTCCCTGTCGTGGTCCCCTCCTTCTCCTCTTTGTGGTCTCCTCATCATCCTCTTCATGGTCCCCTCGACCTCTTCTTCATGATCCCCTCGAGCGTCGCTTTCGATGGCGACTTTGAATGCGGTTGCGAACGCAATAAAAACCGTCGCCACGTAATGTGGTGATGTCTGTCCTTCTGACTATGTCTGTCCCTCTCACTCTGTCCCTCCCACTCTTTCTCTGTCTGACCGTGTCTGTCTTTCCCACTGTGTCGGTCCCTTTAACTCTGTCTGTCCTTCCAACTGTGGCCTTGTCTGCCTCTGTATATTTCTCTGTCCCTGTAAATGCCTGTAAATGTCTGTGCGTTTGTCGTCGTTCTCGACGTTATCGTTGTCGTCATCGTCGCCGCCATAAACCTGCGAATTCATGGAGTGGCGACAACAACGACGCCGTCGTCGATTCGCCTGATCCGGCCGCTGATCCTGCCGTGGTCGTGGGATCCTTGTAAATGCACTTTGAGTGCTTTATGAAAATCGCTTTTCCCTCAATATTTTTTCATTTCCCTCCCATTCGCTGTCCATTCGAAACCTAAACCCAAACGCACTCACGCATACCGAGCCCAACATGAGGTCCTCATGCCTGTGTGTTTGTGTGTGTGTGTGTGCGTGTAAGGGTCTCTCGTTTTGTTTGTAGTTGTGTCTGTCTGTCTCTCTGTCTGTAATGTGGGGAGTTTCTGTGTGTGCTGGATCGTAATACAAATGGAGTCGATTTATTTTATGGGATCCTTTAAATCCTGTTTTATGGCCGAAAAGAGACTCGCCAGCGACTCGACTCCTCTCTGTCTCGCTCAGGCCATCTCTCTGTCCCACTCACTCTATCTCAGTCACTCCCTCGCATTGTCTCTTTCTTTCAGTATCTATTCTTTCAGTAGTATGGTAAACAGTTGTATTGTTGGGGAATGAAGTCCACTTGTTGTTATTGTCGTATTTTTGTAGAAAATCAACTGTTGTTAGAAAAACGAAATTCTTGCGATCCCGATGCATTTTTTGAATTGAAAATTTTAAATTTTATTTTATTTTTGATTTGTACAAATTAGTGAAAAGTATACTATAATATATAAAAAATTATAAATATTAAATTAAATATTAAAATTATAAAAAAAATGTTTTAAAAAAATATACAAAATCCTAAAATATATATTTCCATGAATTTCTAATGTTGACTATTTTTATGTAATTTTAAAAATTAATGACCATTGAAGAAAACATGTTTATTGTTTTTGTGAATCAAATACTTGGAACTGGTTTCGGGATTTTGTTTTGGGTTTTTCTAATTTTTTTTCAAAGAATGACAACGTCGCAATGACAACAACAATAACACAATTGCAACAACAACATAAACAACATTAGTGATGCCACCAAAAACAAAAAGAAAACAAAACACAGGACCAAAAACAAAAAACAAGAGCAAAAACAACATCCCATCTATCAACCAGCGAATAAATAAATGAATGAGCGAAGGAGTGAGTGAGCGAACCAAAGTGAAAAAGAGACCGACTGAGAGACAGCGACAAGGACGAGAGAAAGAAAGAGAGAGAGAGACGGAGACTAGGGGGGAAATAGAAAACGGAGGAAAATCTCGTCGTCGTGATTTTCTGGTCTAAAGTGACTTTGCTTGTAGTCCCTGATGGTCCCCGGTGGATACGTCAACTGTCTGAGCGACGAGTTCTCTGGGCTCGTCCTTCCTCGGAGTCTCAAACACAGACACACATACATACGCCAACTCTCAGACACACACACACACAGTGTCAGTCTCTCGGTGCAACACAACTGTTCCGAAATTTACGTCCCTCGAGCTACGTTTTTACGTAACTCGTTTTGGATCCGGTGGTCGGTCCGTTCACGGGGTGGCAACTCCTCATTTTTAATGCCAGTGAAGAATAAACAAAAACAATAAGAGAGAAGAATAATAAAAAGGGAATAACAACAAACTCTAACAGAAAACAGTACAACAAACAATAACGACAAAAAGGTAATGAAACAAATCAGATCGACAACAAAAAGTAGTCCAACAAAAAGCGGAAACAAAAACCAGGTGACGATGCGACAACGACCTTGACTTGTTTACTGCAGCTGGCGTTACGTTAGGTTGTTACGTCACTACTCACTGATTACGTTAGGTTCGCAATATAAATTGTGTTACTTTTGGCGCTCGCATTACGATGCATGACAAATTATGTTGGTTTTTGTTAGCAAACGTGAAAGATTTGCTTACGTTATGTCAAGAGTTGAGGTATGTGTTGCAGTAGAAATAGATAACGTCTACGTTTCTTTATATAACATTACGTCTCTGTAGTAGTTTTATGATTTCACAGCACATTAGTAGCATTTTTTGTAATAATATATATTTAATATAATATATTTATTTAGTGTCGAGATTCGACATAACAAAAGTGCAGACAAATGAATCAAAATTACAGATAAAGGAAGTAGAAAGAAACAAAAAAACGAAAAACATAAAGAAACTATGAAATTATGAAAAAATATGAAAAAATCTTAAATGATTTAAATTAAAAGTCCAATTTAAAAAAATTATAAGAAAATTAAAAAATTATGAAAAAAATTTTTTTTAAATTTAAATATTAAAAAAATATGAATAATTCAATGATATATGACAAAATTATGAAATACATGAAGAAATTATGACAAATTCAATATGAAATGAAAAACCAAAAAAAAAATTATAATAAATGAAAAAATCTGAAAAAATTACAAAAAATAAAAATTATCCGCATTTGGGAGTCAAACGGCGTAACGTGATCAGACATCGGTGTCGTCGTCGGGTCGCGTGCGAAAAGGCGTTAAAAAGTCGGTTAAACACAACACTTAACTTAACGCTCCACGACTCCTCAGCGATTTCTGATTCCGACACAAGGACGAGTGGAGGGTGTGAATGAGTGATAGAGAGAAAAAGAGAGAGGGTGTGTGTTAGATAGAAAGAAAAAGCTATGATTTAAGGGAGCGCCAGATCGAGGCAGGTTCCGGTCGGCCTTCTGTTGTTTTGCGTTTCGTTATGTCTTTAATTTGATGGCTCAACCCCGACCGATGAATAAATTACGAGATGATGAGCATGCAAAACACATTAACAATAGCAACAACAACAACAAGAACAGAAACAACTACACAGGAACAAAAACCACTACACCAACAAAAACAACAACAATAACAAAAACATCAACATAGACACCACCAGCAGCAATAACAATGAGTAAAAAAAAGGACTACAGCAACAACAAAAAACGAGACTTGTTAAATAGACATGTGTGAAGAAGACAAAGAACGAGCCGAAAAGAGAATATAAACAACAACAAAAACAACGACATGAAGAGCCAAGAAGAAAACAACAATAACAGCAACAACAAAAAATTAGCAGCACGTTCGGTGGGCGCGAAAAACAGACGCCGTCATGGTCGTTAATAAAAATGTGTCAGGATGCACAGGATAATAACATGTTCCTCCCGCGGACGGACCCTCGACTCTATCTCTCTCACTCACTCCGTCTCTTTCACTTTTGTATTGATTTTTACGAAGTTTGAAAAAGCAAGGGCCGACTTTAAGAAGTCAGAATCAGGGAAGAAAGAGTGAAGTTATGAGCATTGAAAGAACCTACTTCGATTTCGAAGGTTCTTATTACTTATTTTCATAATTTTCATTCAGTGAGGTTTCATTCCTCAAGTCCGAAAAACTTTCATCTGGAGGTCACATTTGTTTGCTCTCCCTGTCTCCCTTCATCCATGCATTTGTTCTCAATGACTCCGACTGAGGTTTACGATTCATATTAAAATAATAATAATTGCATTGGAAACCACATCGGAAATATTTTAGAATCAACTAGGAATCCTTATCTTCCCTCATCGCCCACGAGTCCTCGTATAACAGCTAACGAGTCCTCGATTAGCTGCCTTCGGTTGGTTGCATCTCGTGGGGAGGAACTCAAAGAGCCATAAAATTCTGACACCAAGATAATAATAACAGGTGTTTAATAACGCATTTCCATAATGCACAATTAATGTACCGTGGACCCTTCGCTCATCCCAGTGCAATTTTTCTCCAGCCACCAACCTTCTCCACCCTTCGCTGTATCATCATTCCATAGTCTCATCCCATACCATCTTTTCATACCCTCATCCGCCCCTCCTCATCTTCCACCACAAAGATGAACCCTCGATTTCCCAAACTCACGGTGTCGGCCGCATGTGATTTGGCAATATTTCGCTTGTTAAACGCCTCGTCGTCCTTCCGTCTGCTGCTTTCAGAGGGCGAGATTTCTTTCCACCACCACCAACACCCAGTGGACTCTGCTTGGTCTTCTTCTGGTTGCCGGCATTAGCTGCGCCCTGACCCTCATTTCACACCGGCTGACGGGCGACGAAACGAAATGAAACGAAACGAGACCGGATTTTTTGAGGTTGCTCACTTCTCACTTCGTCGTCCTCGTCCTCGTTGGCGTTGATTTGTTTTTGCTTTTATCGATGTTGTTGTTGGGTTTGTTCTACTATTGTTGTTGCTACTGGTGTTTGTTGTTGCCACTACCCATTTTGTTGCTACTATTTTCTGCTGTTTGTTGTTCTATTCTGATGTGGTATCTTTGCGACTTTTTGACACTTCGCACCCTCTCAATTACCTCGTGGTTTCACCCTCCATCTCACTCACCAAGGATAATAAATCTGTTTAATGCGTCCTTCTGTTCCTTCACCTCCCCCTCTTCGTCCACCCCTGCCTTCGTTCGCCTCCCCTCGCCATCGTCATCAGGAATTGCATTTTGATGAACTTCACTTGTTTCGAACCCTTGTTTGTTTTTTTTTTTCTCATCCTTTTCTGTTGTCATTGTCATAGTCGGTGTTATTGTTGCTTTTGTTATTATTGTTGTTGTTGTCGAAGTCATTGTTGTTCTTTTCCGTTGCTCTACATTTGGCTCGGATGGTGTTGTCATTGTTGCCATATTGAATTTTAAATGATGCGGAAAACAACAACAGCAATAGAAGAAATAGAAAAACAAACAAAGGAATCATAAGTCAAAACATGAAAATGATTTAAACTCTGTCCTTGGGGGATCCTCGTTGTGGTTCCAACTGACTGGATCTTCAGACTGCAGAAGAGGGCGAGCGAGACACGGCGAAAGAGAGAGAGAGAAGGAGAGGGAACTATTTGTCGTTATCTCCTTCTTATTTCTGAAGTTCAAGGACATGATTTGGAAAAATAAAAGTAATACGGATTTGATTGGAAAATTCATATCGATCTGAATGGAATATTCATATCACTTTAAGTAGAAAAATTCATTTCTCTATAAGTGGAAAATTCACATCGATTTCAATGGCAAATTCATATCGAATTAAGTGAAAATTTAAATCACATCGATTTAAACTCCAAAATCCTCTGCCGCCACCTCCAGGAGCCGAAGCTCAATTACTGAACAATCATGGCCAAGTCATGTAGGGAAAAGTCATCCAGTCAAGTCTGGTTTTGCATAAACATGAGCGACATCCGTCGGCACCGGACGAAACTGGAAAACCGACCGCCTCCATTTGTCCTTCATCGGTCTGTCTTTCTCAACAACCTCTCGTCCGACTTCCTGCTGAAACTCGTTCAACTGCCTCATGAAAATCCATCTCATCGCTTTTCTTCTGGAAGGCTGGACTTTGATGAGGCTCCTCCAAAACTCCTTCCTATTCATTCATCTGTTCGTCCTTCCTTCCTTTCACCTGTCTATCCATCTGTCCTTCCTTCCACCTGTCTGTTTGTCTGTCGATCCTCCTTCCTTCCTCAAGAATATCGACTCTAGTTTAGTCGTCATTGTTATTTTGGAGATGTTCTGTATGATGTTGTTATTCTCTACGATATTGTTGTTGTCCTTGATTTTGTTGTTCTCTATACGATATTGTTGTTATTCTCTACGATATTGTTATTGTCGTCCATGATGTTCTTGTCGTTCATGGTGTTATTGTCGTCTATGATTTTGTTGTTATCCATGATGTTCTTGTCTCGACTCCGTTGTTTCATTTGCCTCAGTTGTTATTGTTATTGCGGAGATGTTGCCGGCGTTACCGTGGTTTTGCTCGAACTCGAACTCCGACGGACATAAGATTTTAACAAGTGGTCGACGAAGGCTCCACCCCCTTCCTTCGACCCCTCGCAACCAACTCTTCCTCATCTTTCCTCCTCCTCCTCCTTCTTCTCGTCCTAACGATGGAGAACGGTTGGGCATATGTTGCTCTGCGGTAATTGATCTTGATTAAAATTATGTTTGGGTAGCATGTCCGACAGCAACAGTAGTAGTCGCTACAACAACAACTACAACTAACGAGCAGAACAACAACAACAACAACTCAACACCGAACGACAACATGCGAACTACAACAACGAAAACACCGACGTTGACACTTCACAACAAACATATACATGTCTATGGTATGATGTATGAGAAGAAAGGATTAGACAAGAGGAAGTCGTTGGAAGGAGAACTAGAGAGAGAGAGATTTGGTTGGAGGACAAGACTTCGGACGTGGGTTGGAAATTAGCATAACACGTCAGCCGACACGACACGAGACGTTGTCGATGTCAACCCGAGGAGGCGGCAGGACCTCCAATTATTGAAATCTTTCGCTGACTTCTTAAATATTACTCATTAAAAATTCCAAATTTATATCATTTCATTAATATTAATAAATTTCACCTTTAACAAAATTTTTAATATTAATTTCCATATTTTAATTTCTTTTTCAATTTCCAGGTTTGGTTTCAAAACCGTCGCGCCAAGTGGAAGAAGCGCAAGAAGACCACCAACGTCTTCCGCACCCCCGGCGCCCTCTTGCCATCCCACGGCCTGCCACCGTTCGGCGCCAACATCACGAACATCGCCATGGGCGAGGGCCTCTGCGGGTCGGGCATGTTCGGCGGCGATCGCTGGGGCGTCGGCGTGAATCCCATGACAGCTGGTAAGACATCTTCATATCATCTTTATATTAATTGCCTTGGTATATAGTTTATAGTATTGTGTAAACCTATGGCTTATGTCTATTAGAAAACGTTTAATAACATTATGATTTTGTTTTTTTTTTCACAACAAAAAATATTATTTTTTTTACTAAAATACTCAAATTTTATCTACTAAAAATATTAAATTTTTACTACTATAAATATTATATTTTTTACTACTAAAACCCTTCTTTATAAAAACTGATATAATATCCCATTTTTACTACTCAAATTATAATTTTTTCTTACAACTACAAACGTATTTTTTGCCTGCAATTAAAAATATTGTATAAATTTTACTACTGAAATATACTTAAATATTTCATAACTAAAATTATTTTTTGTACAACTAAAAATATTTTTTTTTACAACTTAAATATTTTTAAAATTATCTAAAAAAGTCATTAAATTATATTTGGAAATTTATTTTTTTGTTTCAATACTACCATTATTAAAAAAATACTACTCACCTCACTTGAATTCTTATAATTAATTTAATCACAGTATTAACCTCTAGTCTTTCATTAGTTTTATATAATCTAAGTAATATTTAGTATTAATATATTATTATATTTGTAGCTAATTAAGTATGTATGTAAATCTTCTCTACTAATTCAAGTACAATGTTGTTGTTTTCTTGTAATTGACTAATCTTCTCCCAAGGTTTTGGTCAACTAAATCAATCATCACCGCTTTCATCTACGTTAAATAGTGGTCTTAATTCGGGTATTAACATTAGTTCAGCCATGGGTGCCGGAAGCTATCAGCACTACGGATTGAATGCACTCGGTATGTGTAACGAATAACCACTAACCATTATTTAATTGATTATTTAACCCGGTAACCCACAAAGTAACTAGTAGATGGCTTAATCTTAACCTTAACCTTGTATTTTTTGTTATTAAATAAAAACCTTCCTCTCACATTCTACACTGATCAATTGGTCATGTGCTCCATTTGTCCCTCAGGCCTTCTGGAAATTTTCCACCCTTGAAGTGAGGCATAAAATGACAACAACAACAAGAATTTGTACAAAAATAACAACAACAATGACAATGGTCAACCAAAGAGTTGTCAAAAATATATTTTTTCCTTGATAAACGTTGACGATTTTGTGCTTTTGACAATTTCTTGAAAATTTACAAAACACGACTTTTTTGTTGTGAATGATTTTTTATTTTTTTTTATTTAACTTTACGTCATTTGTGTTATTCAAATGTAATGTTGTTGTTGTTAAATGGAGAAATGGTAGCAACATATTTTCAGTCACTGTTTGACTTGGTCGTTAGCGGTTGACGTTTTTCGCCGCTTGGTGTTAATTGATATTTTGGAGACATGTTGACAACATTCGTCTGAACTATCGGTGTCTCTTTCTCTTGAAAATGTTTCGTTGTATAATTTTTATTTGTCACTATTTGCATTGTTTCTTATTTTTTTAAAATTATTCCATTGATCCAGTTACTTCAAAAAATGTATTCCTGTATTTAGTTCTTCAAACAATGTAAAATTGTTTCTAATTGATTGTTGTTTTTCCAGGCGACTCGATGATGTACCAACACACCGTTGGCGGCGTCGGCTGCGGCCCCGGCGGCTCGCCGACCACGACGACACCGCCGAACATCAACTCGTGCTCGTCGGTGACCCCGCCACTGTCGACCCAGCCCGGTGGTGGGCCGAACGAGGTGAACGGCGATATGGTGAGTTCATAGTGCGGACACGAACCCCGCAGCTGAGAGTTCACAATGGTTGGGTTTTCAAGTGAGCGAAGACTTGTATTGAAAAGGAAATTCGAAAATATTTCTAGTTCAAGTGGGGTGAAAAAGATTCACCACAAAACGAGGTCTGGGACTTGGCTATCCTTCGATTTCAGAGTATTCTCCTCATTTCATCCAGGACTAGATCCTTACGAAACATCTCTGATGATTTTCACCCCTCGAGTACTAAAAACTCAAACTCACCTCGTTTCATCCCTTACTCAAACTCAACTCGTGTCCAACCCTCTCAAACCAACTATAGTGAATTCGCAAACCCTCCAAACTGTAGTGAATTCCCAAACCTGAACTCAACTAACCACGCTCTATCTCTCCCTCTTCCAGAACCCTCAGCCGCACCACCAGCAACAGCCGCCGCCCCAGCAGCAGCAGCAACAACAAACCCACCAAAACCACCAACACCACCAGCAGCAACAGCAGCAGCAGCAACAAACGTCCCAACAGCAGCAGCAACAACAACAGCAACAACAGCAGCAACAACAGCAGCAGCAACACCAGGAACCCACGAACAACAACTCCGGCAATGGCCACCACTTGATACCCCACTGTCAGGGACTCCAGTCGCCGACAGACGGCGTCGGAGTCGGCGTTGGCGTCGGCGTAGGCATCGCTGCCGACGAGGACGTCTGGCGGGGACACAGCATCGCGGCGCTGCGACGGCGCGCCTCCGAACTGAACGCCTCCTCGATCCCCTCGTATTTGCACCACGCGGCCGCCGCCCACAACAACTACGAGCACCACAACTCGGTCTACTGAAACTTGTTGAAGAGCTTTGAAAGCTTTTCGGATTACGGCTTCTCCAACTGCGGGGGCAGCCACGACTTCTAGTGGGCCAGTGGGTGGGAGCTGGGGTGTAGGCCGGACGCCGACAACAACAACAGCACCGAATGCTCCATACCATACCATTCTAACTAGCTAGATCAATAGAGGATAACGAAGTGTGTAAAATACGAGAATTTCCATCGAAGAACTCGAGGTGGAAGATGATGAAATAAATGATGGCGAAATAAGACGAGGATGAGGATCCACTCTGATCCGATCCGATTCGATCCTGTAGAAGAAACTCGATGTATACGTATGCAAAGGAACTGTAATAAATCGTTTTTGATTTTTTTGTATTAGACTTAAATAGAAACATAGAAGAAAATGTGGCCGACCACGAGAAAATCCAAGAATTTCAAAGAAATTTTGTAATACTTTAAGAGAAGCATGGAATATTTACAAGATTTACACGAGCGAAAATGAGAGAGAGAGATAGAGGGAAGAATACCCTCGGTAAGAGCGGTAGAATCCATAGCAATAGAATAGAATTCCTTCCGAAGATTTTCGTTCTCCTGACCATAGCATGGATTCACACAAATAGTCGGTGGCTTTTGTACAGAGATGTCCGTCGAGGCCAAGACTACCAGAGGGGTCCAGGGGCCTCCTCAAACTTAGTTCAATTTACACTAATCCTACTCTTCCTCCTCTTTCTCCCCCTCTTCCGATTCACTCTTCGTATTACGTTTGCTGTTTCTTCAGTATAATATTCATAAGATACTTATAGAAATACATAAAAGACTAAAACAAAACGAGAGGTAAACAAAAACACTCCATACACTTGTATACGCCAACATTTTGGAAAAACATGTTGAAAAAATAAAATATATATATTACAAACATAATAATAAAAATAATAATAGTAAAAGAAAAACATACCGTGAATAAGGTGAAGATTTGCGAAAATATTCATCTAAACAATTGCTTCAAGTGAATTTTAAATTTCAAAGGAATATATTAAAGACATATTTACATGCATATACGAGATCTATATATACACATACATAGATATGAGAGCATATGTATATGAGAGCATAGGAAGCTTCGTCTAAGATTTAATGTTAATGGAAGCGTAAGTTTAAACTAAACATACGATTAAATATATTGTAAAATAAATGTTGAGAACGTGAGTCAGATTTCGTTTGTAAAGAGATTCTGCAATGACCAATAGAAGATTCCTCAGAATAATAGAGGAATTAGTGGCATTGCAACGATCTCGAAATTCATCTGTATTTCGCCTCAGTTTTATTCTGAGTTGAAATATTGCAATAAATCCTTAGTTAAATATTTTTATTTTAATTGACTACTTGTTTTCTGTTAAAATACTTTTACCATAGTAATGTGTTTCTATTTTCCAAACGTTCCCTTTGGATCGTTTTCCAGTCCATATGATTGTGTAATTTTTTCTCAAAATAAGCTGTGTACAGATCATTGTAGATTATATTATTTGTCATGCAAAATTCTACAAAATAAATAACATAATTAAGTTAAAGGATAATAATAGTAAGATGAAAGGATTGGAGTAGTCGATAGAAGTTGATGAAAACCATACACATCTCTGTATACGCTATTAGAATAGTTGATAATGAAAATAATTGAATAAACATAACTATTATTTACGTATGAAAATGAAATAAAAAAATATTAAAACCTTAGTAATCGTCTGTGTAAGCCAATAAAAGTGAAATAAAATATTTAATTAATATTAATTGAATAAATGAAAATGAAATAATTATCTGAGATCTTCATTTGGTATGAGTCTGTTAGAGATATAATATTTTATTTCAAACTTTCTTTAAATTTCTTTTCAATTGATGTCTTTAATTGTCTTCTCTATATGAGGCATCTACAAATATCTTCAAAAGTTGTCTTTTATCAAAACGTTCTATCCTCGATACTATTCCCAGTATAGATATAATACTTAAATGTTTAAAGTTGTACTTTTCCCAAAGGAAATCAAATCCAATTTAATTTCATGACATTTTCATTTGCTCCTTATGATCTTTCCATTTTCGAAATATGCTTCAAATTACATTCCAGGCTTTACATCACTTGACACTCTGCTCCTCGGTGCATCCCGTATGTCCTGGCGTGCGAAAGTCAATTTGAACCCAATAAAACTTCACTCGAATAAACTTCACTGAAATCCATTCAAATAGTGAATAAAAAGGAAATAAATAAACGAGAGGGAGACAGGAAGCTGAGAAAGAGTAAATGAGGGAGAGAGAGACACAGAATGAGGAGTGGAGAAAAATAAATAAATGCAAACCCAGTTGGAGACTCCTCACAAAAGTCGCCAGGACACGCTGTATGTGACATGCTCATGCATTTATTATGCCTTGTCCTGGAGCCACTCGAGACGAACAGATGGATGAACTGTCGATCCGATGAGGGAGGGATCAGGGGACCAGGACGAGAACGACTTGTGGGAAAATTTAAATCTTTATTGAAATTACAAGTACATACAATTGACAATAGCAAAAGCAACAACAACTGAAACTGCTTCTCCAATAACTCCAATATCCTCAAATCCTGATGTGAAAAGTGGAGAGAAAGTCGGGCGCACGCAGGATGACATGCTCGAATTCCAGAAAGGATAACTTGCCATCGCCGTCGACGTCGGCCTCCTCGATTACCTTGTCGGCAATCTGCTGGTGCTCCTCGGGGCTCAGCTCGTTCTTGGTCATTGTGGTCAGGCAGGACATGAGGTCGGCATGGCCGATGAAGCCGTCCTGATCGAAATCTGTGAGCGAGGCCAAGTGGCCAGAGATGGAGAGAGCGAGATAGAAAAGAGAGAAAGAAGAGTTTCATAGGGCGAGTCAACAAAGGACCAATGACGAGAACATGCTGGACGAAAGGATGAAAGGACCATGAAAGGAAGGATGAGGGCCCGATGAGCTCAACTAACTCGGAGCCAAACAATTGATTTGTCAGTTGACTTGAGTCGATTTTCTTCCTCATTTCTTTACATATGCAATTTTATTCCACATGTTGGTACATCATTGTTGTTGTTATCGTTATTTTTGTTGCTATCATTATTGTGGTTATTATTCACCGTGTTGTTGTTATCATGTTTGATATTATTATTGTTGTTATATTTATTGTTGCTAACATTTTTGTTGTTGCTATCGCTTGGGTTGTTGGCCTCATTCTTGTTGTTAGTTTTCTACTTGAGCCATCCATCCAGATTCGAACAACAAAAGCTTGCATCCTGACAGCAGGTCCCGACATCCGCCCTGATTGCACTTCCGGCTGCACTCGATCCCTCCCTCTTCTTCTTCCATTCGATCCAACGTCAATCAGGTTATTATTTTATTCGAATTTCTCCTTGCCAAAGAATCCAAAGAATGTCCTTTGGGATTGAAAGTTCTCATCTCTCTATCCCTCCTCCGCCACTCTGCCTCTCCCCCCCTCTCTTTCATTCAAAATTGTTTCAGTTTCTTCAGATGTCTGTGCTCAAATATTTCAATCGAAATATTTCGGGAATTTTATGTCTTTGACAAACATAATCGACGCAAGGAATTTCCATGGGAACATTTCGGACAAAACGATATTTTTCGGACAAAGGACATGGGTATCAAATATTTCCAGAGTGAGAATTTGACTTTGTGAGAATTCGACAATTATTTCCGTTGGATATGTTGAGAAAGTACTCTTGGGATATTTACGAATTCCCCCCCAGCACGAAATCCATTGTCGAGGACATTTTTGTGAGAGGAAAGAGAGAGAGAGAGAGGGGAAAGAAAGCCCTCCATCGTTTCATCCTTTGTCTGTCCAAGGTCTGTGCTGGGCGACAAGGGCGCCATTTTGCAAAAATTATACTCCAAGTTCCACAACTTTTGATATTGTTGTTGTAGTTATTGTTGTTTGTGCTGGACTTAATTAAGTGCGAGCGAAAACATTTCCTAATTAAAAACCAAATTATGACAGAGGCCGGCGACGCACGTTTGTCCTTCGGGCCAAGCGACTATTTGTCTGTCTGGTTATGACTATGTGTGTGTTTGTGTCTCTTGACTCTTGTCCTTGAACTCGAAATGCAATTTCCATGTATACAGAACGACAAAGAAATGATATACGACAGGTTCTCGCACTTCCTTCCACACTCTTTTCTCCGACTCCTTTCCACTCTTTCTCGACTCGTTCTTTCAGTTCCATCTGTAACGCTCCATTGGGTCAGCCAAATGTCTGTCTTTTTGTCTGTATGTCCACATGTCTCTTTGTCTCTTGGCCTGTCTGTCCATTTGTCTGTCTGTCTCTTTGTCCTTGTTGGTCTCTTTCTTTCTTTCACTCTCTCGTTGAACTCGAGGACTCACGCATTCCGAACAATTGGCAAGAGGACATCATTTACTCGCAGGACTCTTGGTCGATGGTGTGGCCACAGGAACAACATTGACAACAAAAACAATGATAACAACATCAACAGTGACCCACAATACAAAAACAACATTGACCCAAAATACAATAAAACCAACGTCAAAGGGCGCTCTAAAAAACAAACCGAACGAAACCAGAATCAGAAGCAGAAAAAATCGCCTCACTCACCGTAAATCTTGAATGCATAGAAGACCTTAATGTCCCTCGGCGCTTGCTCGCTGAACACGGACAGGGCGTCCAGGAAGTCCTCGAACGACAGATTGCCCTGGCCGTCCCGCGAGAAGGCCTCGCAGATTCGTCGCCGGAACGGATTCTCGCGCAGCTCCGGCATCTTCTCGATGCACTCGCGCGGAACCTTGACACTCGACGCCTGGCCCTCGGTCATTTGGCGCGGCACCAGATCCGGACGCAGCTCCCGATACCGTTTATGCACCCTACAACAAAGAGAGAGATAAAGAGAGAGAGAGAGAGCCAGTGAGAAAAAAGAGGATGGCGAAAGCTTGTTGGTCAATGGGCTGGTTGGGGATCCTTGTGAACGAAATAAATTCGAGCAGAAGAGAAAAGAAAGCAAAATCACAAGAGAATGAAGCGGATGGGAGGGTAATAAAGATCGTTGCCGAGAGAGAGGAGGAAGATGTGTAAGAGAGAAAGAGAACAAAAATGAGTGAGCGAGCAAGAGGGACACAAGCATGCAATGTTGAGGATTTCAATGCATTCAAATAATAAACAACGAAATATGGGCACGAAATAACAATAATAGAAAGGGGGAAATGAGGACACATAAGTTTGAGAAAGCGAGAGAGGAAGAGGGAGCGAGAGAGAGAGAGAGAGAGAGAGAGGAAGCAAGAGTGAAAAAGAGAGGGAAGGAGGGTGAGAGAAGGAGGACAGAAGGAGGAGAGCAGAGATATTTACAATGGCGTCCAGTGTGGGCGGAGGTGAAAAGTGAGACGATTTATGAGGGCAGCCAGAGAAAGGTGGAATGTGGTCGAAATTGGAGTAAGAAAAATGGGAGTGAAGGCAATAGGGGCAGAGGAGGAGGAGGCAGTGAGAAATCGGGGGAGAGTGGAGAGAGGAAGGATGTGAAATTTGGCAACGAATGTCATTAGCAAGGCGACGCAGGACAAAATTCCTTTGCATGAAGGAACAAAAAAAGAAATTAAGCTGAGGGAGGCGATTGTGGAAGGCAGGGTTTTTGGAAGAAAGGGTTTTAGAAGGAAAAGGCAAGGAAAATGGAAAAAGGAAATGGAAGGAAAATAACTGTGCATACTATCAAATTGGAAATAAATTCAATAAAATTACTAACAAATTTCAATAAAATTCAAATTCAAACAAATTCATTAAAAAAACAAAAAAAAAAATCGAAAATAATTTCACTAAAATTCAGAAACAAATTCAATAAATTGATAAAAAACATCAAAATTAAAATTCAAATGGTAAAATAAGAAAATAAATTCAAATTTATGAATGAAGTATAAAAATCGAAAACTAATTCAATAAAACCCGCAACGGGAAAATTAATTCAAAATGAATTCCTCTAAAGCGCTTCCACAGGGAATGACAAAACCGACTGAAAGAAGTCGTCTTCGCCTGGATGATCCTCTGGAGCCCCAGGAGATCTTCAGCATTTACTTACCGCAGAATCTCCTTGCGGGTGAAGAATGTACAGTCCTAGAATAAGAATCAGTATATATGTAGATCAAGAGAGAGTGAGACGGAGAGAGATTGAGACAGATAGATAGGAAGACTCACTTGGTAGTCGTCCAGCTGCTGCTCGGTGAACGTCACCACTTTGTTCCCCATCTCCTTCGATTGTCCTTCTTATTTCAATCCTTCGGTTGTCCCTGTTATTTCAATATTTTCCTCTGGAATTCCCTTCGGAGCAGATCCTATTCCTTGAAAAACCCAACCGCAACTGTCGAGGCGCCTTCGAGCCGTCCTGAACGGCGACTGACGTCTTCTTTTCCGCTCCCTCATGATGTCCTGCTGTGTCTCTCTTTCTCTCTTTCTCTGTCTCTCTCGCTCTATTTTTCTGTCTCTTCGTGCTTCTTCGGCTCGCCCCGTGGCTCCCTCTGTCGCACAATGGGTGGGATTTAAATTAATTAAGGAGTGTTCCCTCGCAGCGATGCCCATCATTCCCGTCACCCGTTCCCCCTCACCACTGGCCACCCCATTGGTGGTTCTACCACACCAACGCTGCCTCTGGCAACCCCAACGCTTACTCTGGCCACCCCATCGCTGCCTCTGGCCGTGTTCTTTTCACAAGGTGTGGCAACACGCTGTTCGCCGGCGAATTATGTTTACGCGAACCTCGACACGAAATGCCACCACATGAAGGGGCTGTTGATGGCCACGTTAATGGGACGCGTGGTCACTGGTGGCGGAGAGAGGGGGAGCTGTCTCTCAGCTGGGAGCGGTTACCAGGCAAAACTAATGGCAGGATTCAGCGTGGACACGAACCACATGTCAAGGAATTTATTCATTGATCTTTTTCAGAAAAATAATAGAACACTTGGTTATTTAATCATGACTACTCTTTAAAAAAATGTTAAAAAGTGATAAAAAAGTGATTTTAAATTAACACAAAAAAAAACTGTACAATTAAAACATATAAAAAAAATCAAAACCAATAATTATAAAATTTACAAATTAAAATAAACTAATAATAAAGTTATAATAAAAAATATTTATCTATAGAACAAAATGATTATACAATAAAATTAAAAAATGTTACTTTTTGGGCCTCCGAACAAAACCATCAATTCAAGTAAAAATAAAAAAATAACATTACAATAGTTCATATAAATAATTTTTTTTTCCCAATAGAAAACATTTATTTCATATAATTTTTTATTTGCATTTCTCTAATTTCGATACAAAAATATTGTTCATGAAAACATTTACAAAAATTTCACAAAATCTTTGACTGGAAAATATTTTCGATTATCTTCCGCATTGGCCTGGCTCCAATTCGTGCTCGAGGCTCTCCTGGAGACATCGATAGGCCTCTTGCGTCTGACGAACATACTTCTCGAAGTGGCCGTCGGGCTTGGGATCCAGATCCAAGAGCGACACCTTGACCAGGAAAGTTCGGTTGAATTCATCCAAGTGGACCAAATGGGGATCGATCGCCGTCTTGGGATTCATCGATGAACTGATTCAATTCAATTCAGGGTATTGAAGACATTCAACAAAAAAATACAAATCAATAAAACTCACTTGCGATCGCCGATGACCTCCTGGAAGGCAATCATCACCGAACAGTCCAAGGCCGTGGCGCCCAGAAGATACTGTTGGGCGGGAGGAAGGGACTGTAAGAGGTCCTGGCCGACTTGGTCAGAGGACCCGTGACCGCTCAGAAGGTCCTTCAGCGCTCTGTAGGTCTTTGTAGTGGACGTCATCATCGTTTCTGCCGTCGTCCTTGCCGTGGTCTTCGATGAATTATGGGCGGCCATCGCCGTCGAATTGTGCTGCAAGCAGAGCAGAGGTTGAGCCCGATGCCATCAGCGTGAAGGGGCGGCGATGATGCTGGGGGCAGGGTTTGGGTTTTGGTTCTGGTTGCATTGGCTGCGGGCCAACGAGGGACACGATGACAGGGAGAAAAAATAATAACTCACCTGGAGGGAAGCGAGAGGTCCGGATCATGAACCAAACTGTCGACTCTACCACACCCCCCAACGAGATTTCTCTTCGCCCCCCCTTTTCGAGGTCTTTCTCTGCCCCCTTTCGAAATATCCCTCTGTCCCCTTCTCCACAAACTCACCAGCGCCAACAGTTGCAGATGCAAAACCTTTTGCAGGACACAATTTTTCGGCAGCCGCTGTCCTCGAGCTTCGGTGATTTGTTGTGTCCCGACTTCCTTCCGCCAGGACGACCGCTGCAGATGATCCTGCAACTCGTTCTCAGCCACCTCTTCGTATTCCTCCTCCTCCTCGTCAATGTGCTTCACCACCTTCTGCTTCTTCTCCTCCTTCTCGAACGCCTTCTTGTCCTCCTTTTTCTCCTGCACATTTTCCTCTTGCTTATTTTTCGCGTTGCCTCCCGAGAACTGCGGCTGAGGCTGACCAACGACAGCTTCGTTGTCGACACTCGGTCCATCTCGACCTCCCCTCGTCGCCTCGTCCGCGGTGCCCCCGACGCCGACGCCGACGGCGCTGTCGACGTCTACGCCGCTGAAGTCCCGCAGCAGAGACGCCACCAGCAACTGCTGCACAATCTGCAACATGTCACTGAGTTGTTGTTGTTGAGTTAGTAGTTGTTGTCAAAACAGAAAAATAAAATAAATTGAATGGTTTTCATTATTTATAGTTTTCCACGCTGTCGTCGTTTTGTTTTGTTTTATTTTATTTTCCAGGACAAAAATATTTAATTTATTTTATTTAGTTCGATCGAAGGAGGTCGCAATGGGTGGAAGGATGAAGGATGGGCACCGGCAGCTCGAGGTTGAGGTCGAGTCCATCTGTCAGGAGGTTTTGGTTTCTGTTTTCGGAGATCGGTCGGTCAATGGAAGGGTCGTCGATTGACTGCTGCGGTGGGTGGAATTTCCAAAGGATACCGGAAGTTGGACGGAAGTTAACCGGATGTTGAGCTTTATTAATTCTTGGGATCGGACGACTTAATTTAATTGGGTTAGCAGTGGGTTCATTCAACGAAGGCTAGAAAAAATTCTCAGAAGGAACTTTCCCAATTGAGAGGGCTTCCGGGAGATTTCATCCATCCGAAGATTTTTCTCATAAGAAGATTTCTCTCGTCCGAAGATTTCTCTCGTCCGAAGATATTTCTCCATCCGAAGATTTCATCCGTCCGAAGAATTTTCTCGTCCGGCCCAAGAAATTCCACTTCCACCTCACATGTTGCTTCGTGCTTCGGATCGCTTTAAGACGCGATGGACTTTTTCGCAAACTCATCTACGGGTTCAGGTGAGAGGGAGAGAGGTGCTGGACTTACCCTTTGAAGAGCTGCTCCTTGAGTTCGACCCAGGAAATCGACGAGGAGTGATCGCCATAAATTAAATCTCCGTTGCGAAAGATTCTCAAATTATTCTGCGGACATTCCAGGAGGGCCGACAAGGCCGCGAGCATGCGATCCGGTTGTCTGCCAGGACACGAACACGAACCAGCGACCAGGATGCGGATGCGGATACGGATGGCGTGCGGATGGTATGAAAAAAGGAATGTCCGAAGAAGACAATGGAAAAAATGAGAGAAAAAAAGAATGAAAGGAAAGAAAAAATAAGAAATTTAACGAATAAAAGAAAGGGTGAATGAAATTTGAAGTGGACGAGACGAGAAATCTACCGAAAAACGATGAATGCGATGAGACTAGGAGTGAGAGAGAAGGAAATAGAGAAGAAGTGGTCGGAAAAATGCCCCAAGGTTCCGCCAACAAAAGAAAATTGAATTTCAAGCACGGCTGCACGCATGATAGGAACATCATTGCGAGAAGGAGATGGAAGATAGTTTCAGAGTGTAAGAGAAGCTGAAATAGAGCGAGTGTAAGATAGAGAGAGAAAGAGAGAGAGAAAGAGAGAGAGAGAGACAGTGAGTGAGGAAGCGAGACAGCTGTAGAGAGTGGAAAATAATTGCGAGGATAATGAAGAATGACAGGACACGCAAGTTGATGGAAAATTGAAATGAATGCGAGTCTGAGTCAGAGTCTGAGGAAGCCGAAGACCGAAGACGGAGAACGAAAAGCGTTTGAAAGGCGGAAATGAAACGAGGAATTTCGTTCAGATTGAATTGAAGTTTAGGAGAAAATGGGATTGAGAAATTGAAAGAGAATTAGATGGAGTAATAGAGAGAGGGAGATAGAAATTAGTGACATAGAATTGGAATGAGTGAGAGTGTTTTAGACGATGAGGAGGATTTCAATGGAGCATATTTGTGGATGGCAATTGAAGGACATCAGATGAGAGTTGGAGGATTTTGACATGACCGAGAGAATATCCTGAATAGTTTGAAAGGTTTTTCTAAGCAATACTTCGATTATTATTAAAATGATAATCAAATTTGAAATCATTCCAAGGGTTTTGTAAGCAAAACTTCAATTGTGATCATGATCATCACACGAAATCTCAATTCAATTCCAAGGATACCACGTTCGACCTCGATTTCTCTTCACAGTCCACGATCAATCGTAAAATTCCCTCCGCAACTCACCCAGAGAACAGCTCGATGGGGCAGTAGAAACTCCGGCGTGCGATTTTCCGATTCCTCAGCTGAAATTGTCAACGAAATTCAGTCACGTTATTTCTTAATACTTATTTATCTTCCTCGTTCTTTCTTCGTGTGCTTTATTCTCGCTTGAATTTTATTTATTTTTATTTTTTTTTTTAATGTTCTATTTTTATCCAATTGTTTATTTTTATTATTTTACATGTTTTTATATTTTTGATCTTTTTTGATTTTTATTCTTGTTGGTTATTTTTAATATTTTGGTTAATTTTATTTTTTTTTTCTTAAGGTTATTTTTATTTATTTTATTCTTATTATTTTGTTTATTTTTTCAATCCTTTATTAATTTTTATTTTGTTATTGGTTATTTTTTGTTTCGATTTATTTTCTTTCTTTCAAGCAGAATAAGAAGAGCTTTCATCGAAAGGACAAAGAGACGGATGAACATCGCTCTCGCTCTGTCTCCGAATCCCAGCATTTCTCTCTCGCTCTCCCTTCCCCTCTTCTTCTGTAATTGCCTTCACTTTTGTTTGTTTACCTTTAAGAATTGCATGGTGCAGTAGCGACACCTGGTGGCCTCTTGGATGCCCGAGCACTTTGTTGTTGTTGTCATTGTTTCTCTTGTTGTTGTTGGTATAATTGTTGTTGTTGTCATTGTTTTCCCTGTTCCTGTTGTTATTGTTGCATCGAATGGTTTCACGCGAAATAAATCGTTGACATCACTCGACGGCAATCGCCAACCTTGTTTTGGTTTTATTTCGATGGCGAATGCGTCGCCGGAAGTGAACGTTGGCGTTGCCTGATTTTCCCGACCGACCATTGTTGTTGTCGATTGCATGAAAAAGAAAGAGAGAGAGGGAGACAAACGTAAACGCGATAAACAAAAATATCCAATAAAAATGAAAAATGTTCCAAGACTCGTTGGAGAATAAATGTTTGCATGCGTTGGCCGCCATTTGTTCGCCATCCGCCGGACGTGGTCGTGTGTGTGAGTGAGTGCCCGTGTGTATGTGAGTGAGCGTCCATGTGTGTGAGTGAGTGTCCGTGTGTATGTGAGAGTATCAGTGTGAATGGAAAGATCCTTGTATGTGGGAGGATCCTTCTGTGTGTTCGTGCATCGAAGGCGGGACAATAAAGTCTCCGTTTTAAACGCAGTCACATGTGGCCACCTCGCGAGTGGCCAAGAAATAAATGTTAATGGAAATTAATGATGCACGCGGCAGATTGACCGGGAGGGATTCGAATCGATCGGCTCTACTGTGACTGCAGAGGATAGATAGTGAGAGAGAGCAAGACAATTGGGTGCGGTTGGTGCGGCATTTAAAAATTAATTCATTTTAATTGAATATTCTTCTTTATGGCCAAAGAAAGTCGCACCTCTTTTCGCAGGCAATTAATTATGCACTCGGCGGAACTTTATTTCGACATCGAAGGAACGTCTGTGGCTTTTGGTGGGTGAAAATGTTTTTCAATATTTCTTATTATTTATAAGAGGAATAATTTCATTTATTTATGTATTCCGAAATCTTCCTTTTTTTAGTAACTTGGAAATATTAAAAATTAGCATTTTATTTACCCAAAAACCGTACCCAGCAAAAATGAAGATTACATTTCCCCTTTGAGGAATTGGGTTTCCACGAAAAATTACATACATTTTCAAAAATTTAGAGGTCGTTACGAATTAACGTCCTTTTCGCGAAATAACGCGTATTCACGGAGATATAAACGATTTAAGATTTCCATGAAAAATTTCATAAATTTTCAAAAATTTATAGGTCGTTACGAATTAACGTCCTTTTCGCGAAATAACGCGTATTTACGGAGATATGAACGATTTAAGATTTCCATGAAAAATTTCATAAATTTTCAAAAATTTCATAAATTTTCAAAAATTTATAGGTCGTTACGAATTAACGTCCTTTTCGCGAAATAACGCGTATTTACGGAGATATAAACGATTTAAGATTTCAATGAAAAATTTCATAAATTTTCAAAAATTTATAGGTCGTTACGAATTAACGTCCTTTTCGCGAAATAACGCGTATTTACGGAGATATGAACGTTTTTAGGTTTCAATGAAAAATTGCCTGAATTTCGAAATTTTCAAAAATTTATAGGTCGTTACGAATTAACGTCCTTTTCGCGAAATAACGCGTATTTACGCAGATATAAACGATTTAAGATTTCAATGAAAAATTCCATAAATTTTCAAAAATTTTGAGATCGTTCGAATTAATGTTCTTTTGGCGAAATAACGCGTATTTACGGAGATATGAACAATTTAAGATTTCCTACAAAATTTTCATAAATTTTCATAAATTTATAGGTCGTTACGAATTAACGTCCTTTTTGCGAAATAACGCGTATTTACGGAGATATGAACAATTTAAGATTTCCTACAAAATTTTCATACATTTTCAAAAATTTAGAGGTCGTTACGAATTAACGTCCTTTTCGCGAAATAACGCGTATTCACGGAGATATAAACGATTTAAGATTTCCATGAAAAATTTCATAAATTTTCAAAAATTTAGAGGTCGTTACGAATTAACGTTATTTTCGCGAAATAACGCGTATTTACGAAAATATGAACGATTTAAGATTTCCATGAAAAATTTCATAAATTTTCAAAAATTTCATAAATTTTCAAAAATTTATAGGTCGTTACGAATTAACGTCCTTTTCGCGAAATAACGCGTATTTACGGAGATATAAACGATTTAAGATTTCCATGAAAAATTTCAAAAATTTATAGGTTGTTACGAATTAACGTCCTTTTCGCGAAATAACGCGTATTTACGGAGATATGAAGCATTTAAGATTTCCATGAAAAATTGCATAAATTTTCAAAAATTTATAGGTCGTTACGAATTAACGTTCTTTTCGCGAAATAACGCGTATTTACGGAGATATGAACGATTTAAGATTTCAATGAAAAATTTCATAAATTTTCAAAAATTTATAGGTCGTTACGAATTAACGTCCTTTTCGCGAAATAACGCGTATTTACGGAGATATGAACGTTTTTAGGTTTCAATGAAAAATTGCCTGAATTTCGAAATTTTCAAAAATTTATAGGTCGTTACGAATTAACGTCCTTTTCGCGAAATAACGCGTATTTACGCAGATATAAACGATTTAAGATTTCAATGAAAAATTCCATAAATTTTCAAAAATTTTGAGATCGTTCGAATTAATGTTCTTTTGGCGAAATAACGCGTATTTACGGAGATATGAACAATTTAAGATTTCCTACAAAATTTTCATAAATTTTCATAAATTTATAGGTCGTTACGAATTAACGTCCTTTTTGCGAAATAACGCGTATTTACGGAGATATGCACGATTTAAGATTTCAATGAAAAATTGCATGAATTTTCAAAAATTTATAGGTCGTTACGAATTTCGCGAAATAACGCGTATTTACGGAGATATGAACGATTTAAGATTTCAATGAAAAATTGCCTGAATTTTTAAAAACTTAGAGGTCGTTACGATTTAACGTTCTTTTCGCAAAATAATCGTTCAAATTAAGGAGATATGAACGGTTTAAGATTTCCATGAACAATTTCAGTGAAGATTTCAATGAAAAATTCCATGAATTTTTAAAAATTTTGAGATTTTTCGAATTAATGTTCTTTTCGCGAAATAACGCGTATTTACGGAGATATGAACGATTTAAGATTGCCATGAACGTGTTTTTTTTTTAACGTTGTTTGATAAATTAGTTGCACTAAATTGTTTTGTTTTTGTTGTTGTTTATGCAGCGATCCGTAGTAATTATTAAGCTGTTCCTTCCGTTTCTCCGTCAATTGGTAGCATTTGCATAGAAATATACAGTCAAAATAAATAGTCAAAAACAACTTGTTGATCCAATAAATATTGTATGCAATTTAAGTTCGAAGTTTCTGGTTAGATTAAGCCAATAGTAATGTCTCAACATTATAATTTAGTTAGTAGTTATGTAGATGCATTAAAATGTGTTGCTCTTGTCTTATCTTGGAGAAATTGATGGTTTTAATTTTTTCATTCTTTGCCCAAAACAATTTCTTACAATTTAACATTTAACGTTGACATTGAATGGTTAATAGCTAACCTGTAAAAATGTAAAATTGAAAACATTCGCAGACGTTTAGCTGATTTTTGTAGTCGAACATACAACTTTTTTCTTCTATATATTAGTGTAGATATTGATATCAAAATATAGATAAGCAAAGTCTAGCCTAGTTATTTGTTCTTGGAGATGATTTTTTTTAATGTATATATTCTCTTCTAAATTTGATAATATAGACGAAATATAATTTTACATCAAATTATGTTATTTTTGGAGATTTTTTCTGTATCCTCTCATATCCCTAATATAAAACTTATTTGGTGAAAGTTCTACTTTCAATACAATCAAAATAAGAAAACAAAAGTTCTCTTTGTCAAATTTTCTCATCCTCAAATTTCAAAGAGTGTCCTCGACGATTGTCCTTGAGAGTCCTTCATTGTTCGGCGGCTTCTCCTTCAAACCGATATTTCAAAAGGAAACATCCTGCATTTTGGGAACATCAATTGGTCCTTCAACAATTCAGGACAGAGAGTCCTTGGCGATTGAATTGAGGATTCAGGTTTCGTAGGAACGAATGCCAAGTCAACTTTCAAACTTCCACCAACTTCCCACCCGCCTACACAACAATGTTGCCAAATTCTCGCAATTGACCGCCGTCGTCGTTGTCCTTTTTCCTCTTCGTCCCTTTTTTCCTCCATCGTCGTTGTTATGCGCGGGACGACGACCTGGTCTGGTCGTCATTGGAGCCGTCGTTCATTCGCTCGAAAGGTCTCCATAAAAGAGTCTCCATAAATCTTGTGACAATGTATTCAAACTGTTGTCCCCTCAGTGTAATTGTTGTTGTAGTCCTTATTGAAGGTGTAGTGTTTCATATTGTTGTTGTCGTTGAAGTTGTTTTTGTTATCGTTGGTGTTGTCTTTGTTGTCGTTGCTATTGTTTTTGCTCTCGTTGATGTTATTTTTGTTTTCATTGATGTTGTTTTGTTTGTATTGATGTTGTTTTTTGTTATAGTTGATGTTGTTTTTGTTATTGATGATATTGTTTTTTTACTTGTTGGTATTGTCTTTGTTCCTGTCGATGTTGTTTTTGTTGTCGTCTTTGTATTTGTTTTTGTACTTGTATTTATTGCTCTTGTTGCTATTGTTATTTTTTTTTACGATATAAAAACGTTTATTTTTTTTTTCCAAGCTCTGGTTGTTGTAATGTTGGCAATAGTGATTGATGTTGTTGTAAAATATGGTGCATTTTCGTTGTCCGGTATCGAGAGGAGGAGGAGAATTTTATTATTGTTGCAAAAGTCTGTTGTTGTTGTGATTTAATATTTTTTGGTTGTTGTTGTTGCCCTTCGTTCCCCCAAAAAAAAACGGAAGAAAACCGATGATATATCGACAAAGCCCAGTTCTTGTTATTGTTGCCCTTCATAGGTTTTGACCCCACTTCGGATGCCACGCCCTACGATCACTCCAACCACGCCCTCCGCCCCCACAAATACATCGATTCGTTGCACTCACCTGCGAGGGAGACGAGAGGATGCAGTCCAAGAGTTTCTCCGGCAGCAACGTCGCATCTGGCAGCACGAGTCCAAATTGCCCACAAAACTCCTTATCCAGACGGTGGGCTACAAACAATCGAAAGAGTGAGAGAGAAAGGGTGAGAGAGAAAGGGTGAGAGAGAGTGAGTGATGGTAAGAACGAGAGAGAAGATGAGAGAAAGAGTTGGATTGGAAAAGAGGGTGAGGGGGAGAGAATGAGTACCAGAGAAAGGATGAAAGAGTGTTCGAGAGACACCGAGTGAAAGAGCTTCGAAATTGAATAAAAACTTGGGGCCGACCTTATAGCTTCCAACAACAACAACAATATAGCTTCCAACAGCAACAAGAACATAGATTTCAACAACAACATAGTTTCCAACAACAGCGATAACAACAACAACGACAATAACTACAACAATGTGGTTGTGTACTAAACAAGAAAAGCAGCTTATTGCAAACTCATGCAGTTGGAAAAATGCCCACCTCTCACTCCTACATCACATCTCTCTTTCTTTGTGTCTCTATCTCTTTCTCTCTGTCTGTCTCTCTCTTTAGGTGTCTTCTTCTCTCAGTCTTACTCTCTGCCTCATCCCCTTGGTTCGCCTTCTTTTTTCGTCCATTCGAACGAGGAGATTCGTCTTAATAAGTCCGAAGGGATCGAACGAGACAGGAGAGAATGAGGGAGTGTGAGGTACTGGAGTGTGAGAGAAAGAGAGGGGGATAGAGAGGAGTGAAAGAAAGAGAAGGGGAGAGAGATGAAGGAATAGAGACAGCTGCACACATGCAGCTTCATGTCATGTGACTCATGCTCAGCGAAATGAAAACGTTAGATCGAGATATATGGAGGGAGTGAAGAATATGAAGAATAAAGGGAGGGAAAGAGATATTGAATAAGAGAGAGAAAAAAAGATAAAAACGAAAACTAAGAAACGATGGAATGGATAGTTTTATGATCGATTGCATTTCCACTTTTTTTTCACTTCCCAAAACAATTTATGCGCAAGAGGACGAAATAATGGAAAAGGAAGGAAGAAATAATGGACGAGCGAAGATGAAGTAGAAAAAGGAGTGCAAAAGGGAGTGAGAGAGGCGGAAGGAGGAAGATAGAAACAAGAGAAAGTCAAGGAAGGAGTGGATGAGCAAGTGAAAATGTGGAAAAACTTCAAAGTGTTCTGCGAACAAAAAAGAAGGATAAATTCGATTCCATGATGATGAGGGTTCGCAGAGATCGGGTCGAATCGAACTCTAGAGAGTTTTGAGAAATGAGAAGAAGTAGAGAGAGAGAGAGAGAGTTAGACGGAGGAGGGTGAGAGAGAGATGGGGGAGAGATCAAGTTGGGTTAATTGAAAATAACAATTCATCGGTTCGAGAGGCAGAAACTTCAGTGTATTTTCAGAATATTTCTCGATGGATTTCTGAATACTCTGAGACTCAACAAGCAATAACTTTTTCCACTCAAACTTTAACCCCTGACTCTTCTATCTTCTCTCTTCTTCTCTCTTCTTCTTTCTCTCTCTCTCAGAACCTCGTCTCAATCGAAGGAAAAACTTTTCCGAAACAAAAAACTCCAATGAAGAAAACTTTCCTCAAAGAGACATCAGCAGAGAAATCAATAATCACATGCAATATTATGCTATTTTCGTTATTGACCAACATAAACATTATCTTCAATGTTATTGTTTTTTTTTTTTTTGTTATTTTTTTGTTTTATTTATGTTGTTGTTGCTGTTGGTCTCTTTGATCTCCCACGCACCTGGTCGTTGTGAGCGTATCGTCTCGTTGATCCACTTTCGCCGGCCCCTCGTCAGGAATCTCGACGACTTCAGCCTCGAGAATAAATTCCGACCCCACCAGACGCCGCAGCACCCCGATGTAGCCCACATAATCGGCGATGGAGAGGTCTTCCCTGGAAGCGAACGGATTCCGACGACGACGGCGAGGACTTCCGGTCGCAACTAGGGCCACAGAGACGCAGCAACAGAGAGGCGGCCACAACAGCAAAGATGGCAACAAAACAGAGGCATCCACAGCATCAGAGCCAGCAACAACATCAGAGTCGCCAACAACATCAGAGTCGCAACAACAGAGTCGAGAGTCGACAAGAATTTCAGTGGAAAAAAGGATAATAAAAGCAAAAATTATAACAGAAGCAACAACGACAACAAGTGGAAAAATAATACAAAACAAAAGAGATGTAAATAAGGAAAACAAATTCGGTGGCAACTTTGCATTTTCGCTGGCAACACTCACCGTACGACCGAGAGTCCTCTTGATCCTCATCCAGATCCTTCTCTCGGTCCTTCTCTTGGTCGTTCTCTTGGTCCATCTCATGGTCCCTCTCTTGGTTCATCCCTCGGTCCTTCACCTTTTCGTCCTCCTGATCTCTCTCCTGGCCTTTCTTCTTCTCTCGATCCTCTTTCTTCTCATTCTTCTGGTCCTTTTCCTCTTCCTCCTGTTCGTCCATCCTCATCCGCTTCGCACCGGAAGTACTTTGGAGCCGCTGCCCCCGCTCTGCCTCTCGCACCCTCCCTTGTGGAATGCTCGCTTTTGGCAGACGCCAAACTTTTCGAAATTGTGGCAACGCCAGCACCAAATTCGCATTCCCCTCCGCCCGGTAGCGCAGCTCGAGTTGGCTCCAGTCGATCCCGCCACGCCCACCTCCCTTCACCAGGGGCGGTCGCCGGCCAGCAGAACCGCTGTCGTGGTCGTGTTGACGCTTCTGACAACTGTCGGCGGCGACATCGTCGTTGTTGTCGCCGCTGTCGTTGTCGCTCATATTTGGCTGGGTCCGGCCACGCCGTCCGCAAACAACAATCTCCGTCCGTCCTTTTGTCCGTCCGTCCGACAGCCACAAACTCTCCGCTGTCCACGATCCACTCCGGCCGGGGTCCGCAAAGAGCTGTGGAGAGATGGAGAAAGAGAGGTGGAGATTAATATAGGAGAAGAGATGGAGAGATTAATAGAGGGAAAGAGAGAGATGGAGAAAAGATGAGGGAGATACATATATAGAGAGAGAAAGAAAGATGAATGTAAATGGTGAGAAGAGATCAGTGGTGGAAGGCAAACAGATTAGAATGGTGGAGAACGGATACTAAAAGGAAGCAGAAAGTGTCAGAAATTCAGAGAGAGAGAGAGATAGGGAGATGGAGAAAAGGAGAGAGAGAGAGGGAGAAAGGGTGAGTTAGATCGAAAGGGAAGCTAAAAGGATGTGTGGTAGGGAATGTGTGTAGAAAGGGACAACAGATTATGTTGTGGGGATGTAATTCCTCCATTCGCGGAGAGTTTGTGGTGGATCCTTTCGGAGCTACTAAATTCTTTGTAGAGATAGAGAGTGAGCGAGAGACAGAGAGAGAGAGATTATCTATTTTCGATAGAGTGGAGACTTCGCTGGAACGAGTCCAAAGTTCGGACTTAAATAAATTTTACTAATACCACAGAAAACAGATATAGAAAAAGGGAGAGGGAGAGAGATAAATAAAGAGAGAGACAGACAGAGAAATAGAGTGAGAGACATAAACAATACAAACAAAAAGATAATAGTCGAATGGTCTCTAAAATTAAAATTTTATCTTCTATTCATACTTTGAGCATCGACCAAACTCCCAAGCGAGAACTTCTCACAGAAAACTAACAACGACAGAAACCAAGCCAGAGTCATTTGCCCCCTCTTCCTCTTCATGCTCTCTCCTCTCGCTCACTCCATTACGGCCAGATGGACGGACAGACGGCCGGCCGGTTGAGAGGAAGCACTTTTAATGCCCATCTCCCAATCTCTTGTCCGGTTCACTAATTTGTTTTCGCTTGCCAATGTTTTTCTACAACTCCGTATCGCTTTCATCTCAAAGCCTCAGCTCCAGGCTACACTGAATCCCTCTCTCTCTCTCTATCATCCCACGGTCCCCTCTTTCTAAAATTCCTACCACTCGCTCATCGCCCGAACCCCATCGGTCGAGCCAACTTTTACGATGTCTGCAAAATTTCCGACTCCGCCGTCGGAGCCAATAAAGACCAAAGGATACAGACTGAGGAGGGAGGCGGATTTGGGAAGTGGGCGTGACGGGAGCGGTGACGGTGGAGGAGATAATTTCGAAATGCATTTTCCGCCATGAATTTTCGGTGGATTCGAAACTCAACTGCAGCGAACCGAGTTGAACTCGGCGACCGAAACTTTGGACTTTGTTTTGAAAAGCTCCTTCCGAACGGAGGGGGCGTGGCAAGATTGTGAAACGGACATGGCCAATGTTTCTGAATCTGTCGCTCTCTCTCTCTGGGGTAGAATTTTGATTTCGTTGTTATTGGGCGATCCTTGTACTTTTTGTTATGTTTTTGTTGGTATTGTTGTTTTGATCCTCCCGTCACTTGGCATCAATCAGAAAAACACAAGCTCAAACTTTATGAGTTTTTATTTTGTCTTCCCCAAGAACTGGTGAAACATTAACAAAATTATTAATTTATCTATATTTATATTCAAAATTCGGTCATGTGATGTCATAGTAATACTACTTGATCGAACAAAAAAAAAATATCATACCGATATATGTTACAGTTAACCCATATTGAACTTTATAGTTATATGGGAGGTGGGCGTGTGCGTTGGGCGATCCATTTTCGGATTATAACCTCGTATCACACACAATAAAAATGCATTTCTATATATACCATAGTTCACCAGATATGCCATATAAACCTTTTACTTTATATGGGAGGTGGGCGTGGCCGATGGGCGGTCTTTTCCATTTTTAGCATGTAAGCTTGTATCGGTGATACATGATCACACACAAAATTTCATCCCGATATATACCATATTTCACCTGATATGCCATATAAACCATTTGCTTTATATGGGAGGTGGGCGTGTCCGATGGGCGGTCTTTTCCATTTTTTGCACGTGAGCTTGTATCGGTGATACATGATCACACATAAAATTTCATCCCGATATATACAGTGAATCGAAAACATAAAGTTGGCTGCACTTTGACTGTTTAAATATTGCGGAGTGAGAGAGATAGCGAGGGAGAGCGATAGCGAGGGAGAGATAGGGATGCAAATTTATCCACGCCGAACGATACAAGAAATCAGGAACAAACGTGAAATTAAAATTTAAAAAATAGCTCTCGTTTCGTCCCCTCAGTTTTTGCAGTTGACCGCAAGCGGTTGGCAACACTTTTGACCCTCTCCGTCACTAACACACACACACACCCACACGTACACAATGAGTTCAAGTGTCAGAGAAATACTTACGTTTTGTTATTGTTGTTTTATTACAAGAACTTGAGAAGTTCGCGGGAACGTGATTTCGCCGGTGACACGAGGCCGAACTGGAATCGGACGGCGACGACCACGCACGAGCAACAGCTGATTTTTGTTGACAAACAGCTGATTCTGCGACAGCTGCAGCGATGCCACGTGGTCAGAATTGGGCGATGTCTTTTTGGAATGAATTGTTTGAAGGACGAACTTGGAGGAAAATCGGGAGATGGGTTTTGGGCAAAACGAAACCTTTGTCGGGTGAAACAGTGTTGCCAGAAGACATTTTGGTTAAAAAAAAAAATTTGGAAAAATAAAAACAAAAATTTAATTTACGTTTTTTTGTACGTTTTAACACATTAATATTTTTTTCATTTTTAATACAACATTTTACGAAATTATTTTTTTTTTCAAATTTTAAATTGAACCGGTGGCCACTCTCGGACGAAGTTGGTTGCGAAGAGATTCTGTTCGTATGTTCGAACGAAGCAATATTTCCATTGCATACGTTTAGGCTGAGCAATGGACCGCAAGAATAACGAATAACGAATTTCGGTTGCATACTTTGTGGCTGCGATTGAACCTGGTGAAACTTGTGGGCTCCTCGCTGGGCTCCATCAATCGATCCCCCACCGGCGATTTCAATCTCGGGCCCTTTGATCTCGAAATTAAAAGAGCAGCCGAAAGGGGCAACGAATGAAAAGGAGGAAAAGAAGAAGGAGGAAGAGAATGAGGAGGATGAAAAGAAGAAGTGAGCATGGGAGAGAGGGAGAGTGAACGAGACAAGGACAGATCTCCTCTCATCCTAATTGATTCCTGCAGAGGCGAGGGAGGCGTTCTCTTTCTGTTGCTTGGGAAAATTCCTTGAATAATCCTTGAACTCTGGCCACATCCCTGAGCGAGACAACTTGAAAGGACGTGCCAGAACCCATCGGAGAAGCCGACGCGTAGCCACAGGAAAAATAGCGAGCATGCCGAGAAGAGGATGAGCTCGAGAAGGAGAGAAGATTGAGGGAGAGGAGAATGTGGGAGAGAGTGGGAAAGAGAGAGCGAAGGAGAGAGAAGTCGTGGGTAGATTAAAAACTCGCTTCCTGCAGGAATTGCGTTGCAGTCGGGTGGCTTTAAGGACTTCAGGATGAGCTTCAAGTGCCAGCAACAGGAATTCGAACAGCAACAAAGAAGATAATCTTCAAGACAACAACAATCTTGAAGACAACAACAACATAGTCTCGAAGACAACAACAACAACAATCCTAAGGACACAGACACAATAACAAAAATAACTCCCAAAGGACTTCGCGAGCGAAATTCTTCGGACCGAAGTTCAGAATAATTGTTTGATTTAACGAAGACGCGGAACCGGATATGCGCCGCCATCTTTTGGCTTCCGTGGAAAATGGAATCCGCATCATGAAATTGCGATTGAGGCATTTCGAACAAGAACAACAACACCAAGAATAACAACAACAATGTCATCAGCAGTAGGAAAAATGGAAACTTCAACGACAACAACAACTACTACTTCCGGATAAACTTGGAAGTTTTTTACGCAAGTATTTGATTGTTTCCGCTCTCTCTCTCTCTCACTCCCAATTTCTCTGACTCGCTCTCTCTCATTCAATGCGCTTTTTTAAGTTAATTCTCATTTTCGCAGCGGATGGAGGAAAACTTTTGAATTTTGAGAGGAGTTTTTAAATTTGCTCCTTTCAGTTTGAAATAATTTTCTCTGCAGACCATCGAAAACCGAGGAGAATTAAGGGGTGGAAATTCCATATGCGGATATGCAGAAATGAGTTTAGAGTTATTTTGTTAATTCATTTTATTTTTTTTTTCTTATTCGCTTCAAAATAATACATCAAAGTTCCATTTGAGCTTCGTTTTACTAACAAATATTCGGAATTGAGTTGATTTTCAGAATTGAAGAAGCGAAATTTTTATCCACTTTATCCGCTCATCACTTAAGGACCGATAAATATTATCCGGTTTTCAACTAATTGTTCTGTTTCATCCGAAAAAATATCATTGAAATTTATCAAAAGCATAGAAAAATTTAGAACTTATTGTTTCGGCATATGTTGTTATCCGGCTTTATCCGGCACTTTCTATTGTTATCCATCGCCATCCATTCGATCACAAAGCCGTGAATAGAAAACAAATTTCATGGAAATGAAAATGATGAGAAAATTCCGTTTCTATGAAAAAATTACACTCAAAGCTAAAAGAGTGAGATCTGTCTCTCTCTCCCTCTCTTTCTCTGGCGGTTCAATATTTGAACAGAATTATAAAAATCCACAAAACTCTGCAAAGCTCCGCAGAATCCCGGCGCTCCGTGAAGAGATTTCCTCGCCACGCTTTGATATGCTAAACGTTTGCGAAAATATTTTTGCACCTTCGTCTCGCTTGAGCTTCGCACGTCCTTCTCGTTCTCTCATCCTCCTCCTCTTTGTCCTCGTCTTCGTCCTTCTCTTCACCCTCCTATTCATCCTCTTCTTCATCCTCTTCTTCCTCCTCATTCACCATTTTTGCATTTTCCGTTTTTTTTCCTCAGAGTTTTTTTTTGTTCACGGTGCCCTTTTTTGCCGTCGCATCAGTCGAAGTCCTTTGAAAGGATGTGCAACAGTTACGCGCATAAAACTGTCAATTGTAACGGATTCATTTCATTCCATTTCGTCTCGTTTCAATTTTCATTTCGATTTCTATTTCCATTTCATTTTCTATTGAAATGCATCGATGACATGACGAGGAAGTGAATGAAGAGAAAGAACGAAGGAATGAAGAGAAAGAAGGAAGATGAGGAGGTGGAAGAAGCGGCGAAGGATGATGAGGACGAAGTACGAACGGTGACGACAGACTGCAGTAGAAAGGTGAAAGGAATAAGAGAAAGGATGAGGAGGGAACGGGTAGAAAAGAGATAGAATGAAGGGAAAGAAAGACAGGATGAGAGGAGAGCTAAAGGGGAGTGAAATGAGTGAAAGGATTTCACTGAGACTGCGAGGACATCGCAGCGAACGTGCTGCGAAAGCACAACCGCAGCTTCGTGTGTAGAAAAATAGTATGCGAGGGAATTTTTTGCTTCGATACATTTTTCGTATTGACTGGCTTTAGACAGACAAACTGAGAGAGACAGAAAGAGAGACGACTGATAGAGAGAGAGAGAGAGAGACAGACAGAGAGACAGACTGATGGACTGATGGAGAGGAATATCAATAGACAGACACTCAAAGAGACTTACAAACATCACAGGCGAACAGAAAGATAGACAGACATAACGATAGTCTGATGAAAATAACGATAGAAATACAGAGAGATGTTTTTATTTTCCTGGTTTGCCATTTATGTGGGTAGGAGGGAGGTGGGCAGGGGGCGTGGCAAGGACCGCGGTCCAATGGGTTTGTGCTGTTTACATCGCGTATTTGTTCACCTCGCCCTTATTGTGGGTTTAATGAGGGACTCGATGCATTTCACTCTCGTTTCACTTTGTCGGCGTTGCCACCTCCTCGTTATGCACGCGAAAACAGTTTCATATTTGCAATTAGTGATTCTCACGACGAGTTCATCGAAGCATACAAAATTCGATTGACGAGATTCGAGATGGGGATTTTAAGAGTCTGATAATTTTAAGAACTAAATAGAAAATGTTCCCATTATTTTTTATTTTTTCAGATTTTTGTCTTCTTCTCTTCCATTTGAATAACCATCAATTTGACTTTGTGAAAATGTTTGCGAATAATCTGGCCACTCGGCCGGAAGGGCAACGCCACAAAAGGATGTTGCCGGATATTGCGGTTGCAAATTGGACGCACTCGAAGGCAATCGTCATCCTGGAGATGCATCAGACTCTCGTTTTCTCTTGCTAGCTCTTTTTGCCTTTCTCTTCTTGTATTTCTACTCCTGGCTTCCTCTTGTCTCTCCCCCACCGTCTCCTTGTCTGTTCCTCCTTTCTCTTATTTCTCTGTCCACCTCGGGCACGGGGAGCAAATAAATTGCATCTATCTCTCTATATTTAAATGCAGCTACAAAGTAGCTAAATATTAGAAAACTTTCAGGATATTTCGCCCACTGTTTTCCATTTGTGTTTTTGCAGCCCACTTTTTCGCTCACCCACGATCATGTTCCACGTCGATGCAGAGCGACTCGACCCAAACAAACCCCATCCGACCCAACCTGAACCATCCCGACCCGTTTCGACCCAACTCGAGTCGACTCGTCTCGACTTCCGGCCGCCGCAAAATAACTTTTAATTTAAATTCCTTGCTTTAAGCCATTTGCTAACTTTCTCGACACCGAGAACCCACCCTGACCTGACTTCCACTGAGCTCTGTCTGTTTTGCTCCACAGTGCGATGTCAAAAATAATATTTTTTCAATTTCTTCCTCGTCCCAGAGACGTTTGTTAAACGGACAGCAGCCAGGACGACGTCGAGGTGTGAGTCGACGGGGCGGAGACAGAATTGGGGGCGTGGTTGTGACCGCCACCGACCGATGGGTCGGTTACCAGGGATGCCTCGCATGCCATGCCCTCTGCCTTGGGGCATTTTCCAAAGCCATTTCACTCCGAGAATGCAATTTAAATGCATAATGCAAACAAGGATGAAGAAGAAAGAAGAGGAGGACGGGCGATGCCACACTATCGAAAAACGACAACGGGAGAAGAAACGAGACGAATCCCAGAAATTCAAAAATTCGCAGTTGTCATCGTTGTTGCTGCGATGATGCCTGGAGCGGTGATGACTCGCTCCATCGAAATCATCGGTGAATCAGTGTTTACAACAATAACAACAACAACAACAGTTTAGCAGAACCCAATCGACCGTCCATTCATGGCGGGAGGGACAGACACACGGATGGAAGGACAGACAGATAGTGGATGGAAGGACAGACACACGGATGGAAGGACAGACAGACGAACGAATGTCCTTTTGAACGTTTTGCGAAGCTTCTCGAGCGATGATAATTCAATTATAAGGGAAGGAAGAGAGTGAGAAGGGAATATTTGTGGGAGGGAGAGGGAATGGTGAGAATTCCGTGATTTCTTCTCCTTCTCTGCGAAACGGAGCCCATTGTGCTTGACCTGGGCTCTTCAAGCTCATCTTCTCTCTATATTTCTCATCATCTTTCTCATGCTCTCTCATCTCTCTCTCTCTCTCTCTCATGCTCTTTTTCTCCCTATCATCTCTCTCTCCCTATCCTTAGTCGGATCTTCGAAGCCGTCAAGGATTTCTGGAGACGTGGTCGAAGGTTGCCGGAGATAAAGTTTCTCATGGAACCCTGAAGTTTCAGATGACACGAAACTCTTCCGCTGTCCTTGTCGTTGATGATATTTCTTTATTATTATTATTAATTTTGCTGTTGTTGCCTCGGCGAATTTCTAGTTTTGCGAAAATAATTACCCGAAGTTGCATGGAAATATTAATGAAAAGTCGAGGGAAATGAGAGGATTCTGGCTGCAAGGAAAGCAAGGTCTTCAGTGGGTAAGAGAGAGAGAGAGAGAGGGACAGGGAAAGATAGAGAGTGATGGAGAGGGGCAGAGAGTGAGAATGGATCGTAAATTGGCCAAGGAAAATGGGAAAATGCGAGGCGACAAATTGAAAAGTTCGAAGGACAAGCAATTTTCAGGAAAATAACCCAAGGAACTTCTGAGAAAAATCATTTTAAATTAAAGTGAGTCAGATGATCTTTTGTGCATTTGATTGGAAGTTGAATTGGATATTTCTTAAGAATATTTTCTCATATTTTTCGCTCTCCTTCTCTGGCTTCTTTGTGTTGAAAAATATTCAACATTTTCCTATTCCAACAAAATTTAATGGGACAAGCAATAACATGGTAATTATTTGTAAACCTCAGAGTTTCCAAATTCCGTTTCAGTTTCACTTTTCTTCAGCCACAACTTTTCCCATTCAATTAATTCCACACTGTGACCTGGCAAGAATCCTAAAAATCTGCAATACTTTTGTATACGGTCCTTGTGAACTGAAAATATACAAAATAATGAAATTTATAAACATTTAACAACAAGGAAATGTATTCAGTTGCCCAATCACCAACACACTTACATCCACACATGAACACACACGGATGCTCCTCAAGCCAACACTTGCACACAGTGAGAGGGCAAAGAGCTACTCGTGTTTAAATATAAAATTTATTAGACCATTAAAAGTTGCAGCAGGTCGGCCACTTCGACCCCCTCTGACTCCGTCCAGCTCCTACGCACACACACACACATCTGCACTTGTGTGAAGAAGCTTAGCAAATACTCTCCTCTCGCTCTTGCACAGCATGTGTGTTGGAAAATAAACGTTGCATAATTATATGAGTTCTCATTATAACATTTATTTTATGCACATGGTCTAACTACATGGAGTCCTTTATATGAATCCACTTTCTGACCTCTGCTGTAGGTCGATCTGGCAACTCTACTAGACTTAACTTTATCTTCCAACGCAGTCAGATGCTGGCTGCGAGGATTTCGCAACACGTACCCATGGACAGAGATGATCCTTGACTATTGGAGATGACTCTCAAAGGAGACCGGTTCAAATTTTTTAATTGATTTTGGACGGCATTATAATAATTTTAAAGAGTCTATTCAGACATTGAAGAGAAATTTCATATATGTTTGATGATAAATCCTAATATCGTCTAATTTGATATATATGATCTTGAAGGTTTTTACCCAGTTTTTCTTCCTAATATGACAAAATATTATTTTATTCAAGTATTATCATTGCAGTATATACATATAAAAAATGGAATACTAAAACACATTCTTCTAAAATGTAAGTATTTAAATTTTGAAACGTTTATGATCTATATATATTTATATATTTATTTACTTATAAAATATATTTTTTAATAAAAATATTTCTCACTATTCAAATAATGGAAATATATAGGTTTGGTAATAGAGATACTGACCACCAAGGTAAATAACGACAACCTGTGTCCTCCTTCTATTTATGGAGGTGCATGTATTCGGTAGTAATTGAATGTTGCTTCATTCATTCACTGTCACCGTCGTCGCTTTCATGCACTTAACCTTCGATTAACGACTGCTCGAAAGGTCGAAGGAGGGATGAAGGTGGGATAAAGGAAGGTTGAAGTGGTTCCAAAGAGAGACGAAGGAGGAGGGTCGAAGGAGGGTAGAAGAAGGAAGTGACGCGAGGATATAGGTCGAGGGTACGGCGAATGCAACTCATGGCGATGTCCTTGGTGCGAAGCTGTGGTCCTTGTGTAAATATGGTTTGCGCCATGTTGTGTTGTGTGTGTGTGTTTGCTCCAACTGCGGGAGAAGATTTATTTCTTCCTGTGAGGGAGCCGCAACCTTGCTACAACAAGAGTAACAACAACAATATCAACAAGAGTAACAACAACAATATCAACAAGAGTAACAACAACAATATCAACAAGAGTAACAACAGCAATCTTTACAATACCCCCGGGCGTTATTATGTTGCTTGACGCTCGCCTCGTCCGATCCACGTCCGCCCCCTTTCGTCCTTGAGGTCGGAAGAAGAAGCTCTTCACTCGCCTCTCGTCTTCCACTTCCTTTCGCCCTCGGGGCTTCCCACGAGTCTCGCCACATGAAGCTTCCTTCGACTCCCTTCAAGCCGAAGCTTTCTTCGACTCTCGTCCTCTGAAGGTTCCTTCTCTTCCCACCACGGTAAAATTTCCTTGTCTTCCTTCCTTTCTTCGCCGCGAGCTTCCTCCGATAACAGGTGGTTCTTCCGCCCTCTGCCACGCCACGCCACGCCACGGCCCGCCCTTTACACGACCATCGAAGCGCAGTCGTCCTTCCGCTCCGGAGCTGCGAACGATGGAGGAGGCGGGGCCATGGATGGGTGGTCATAGGAGGCGGTTGGGCGTGGTCCGCTAGACTGGTAATTAAATTATAACCAGCCGAAAAAAACTTAAGAAATATATTGCCTGTCATATGTTTATTTATGGCCGCCACCAACGGCAGCCACGGCCATAAACAGGCCCCCAGGACCTCTCGCTCCATGGCAGCCGGAGTCCAGGACGCTTCGCTCCGTCCACTTTGAACTCTCTCTTTCTTCTTTTTCCCTTCCTCACCCTGGGGTCATTCGCTTCCTCCGTTGGGGATCCTTCGACTCCTCTCGTTCGTGATCCTCTGCTCTGTTTGGTTCTTTCGGCCGGGATCCTGCGGACGGTTGTTTGTCGACGTCGGTGCTTTTGTTTCGCGGCTTCCTTCGTCCTTCCCCTCCCTTCATCCTTCTCTTGCCTTCATCATTCTCTCGTCTCCATCCTTCTCATCTTTCTCTTGCCTTGATCCTTCCTCAGTCTTCATCATTCAATTCTTCATAATGTTTTTCCTTCCCTCGCCATGTTCCTCTTCATGGCCGGCCGCTCGTTTGGTTGGAAATTTGCGGAAGCTGATTTTCCGCGAAACAACGCTAAATTGAATGGCGTTGCCAGAGAATGAGCAGACCCGCGGGAGCAGAGAATTAAATGTGTTCCATGAACTCATCGGCTTCGTCTTCTTGATTCACAAGAACGAAAGCTACGACGAGATGAGACAAAAAGTAGGAGAATCTGTGTATGATAAAGGAGATGGAGAACAAAGAATGCTGTGGGAGAGAATGGGAGAGGGAGAAAAAGAGGTGGATCGGCTAGAAAATTTCATCTCGGTCGAGCTCAAAGTATGGACAAAGCTTTATTTAGTCTGGCTTTACCCGAGAGACATTGAAAGAGCTTTCAAAAGAAGTTCAAATTAGAAGATCTTTAAAACGATGAGGTTTAAAACGTGGTTTAGTAAAGCAATGATATGAGTTATCTAAGGTTTTACAAAGGTCTTTGAGGAATAAATGATAAATTAAATTAAAATGGGAAGCATTTTTGGAAATCTTTGAAGCAATAGTTCTGACATGAAAATACATTCGCTAGAATTTTGTTTAAATTGTTTAAAGCTCTGGGTCTACACCGAGTGTAATTAAAAAGTCCATAGTTCGATTTTTCTTGTGAAAACTCTCAAAGCACTCACACCTCGAATGAAACTCACGATTCTCGTTAATGAAGCATTTATTAGTTAAGCGAACGAGCGCCCACTCGCTCGAGCAAGTGAGAGCGATAGATTTTCTCCTCATTTTCCTCAGCAGAACGCTCGTTGTCACCTCGGACATGTTTGGATCTCGTTCTATGTCTATCTCACTCGCTCTACCTACCTTTCTCTCCATCTCGCTTTCTCTCACTCTCTTCATATCTCCCCCTCTCTCTCTATTGTGGCCCTCTCGTTCTTGCAGCACGTGAAGGTTCAAAAGTTTCCACGTTATCTGACGACGTGTTCTGACTTCTTTCTTGTCATTGAGCTCGAGTCGATCTCATGGCCTCTCTTTCACTTCATCCACTCTCTCTCTCTCTCTCTCTTTCACGCTTTTATGGGTCTTCTTCAAACTACTCTCTCTCTCTCTCTCACCTTCCTCCCTCTATCTCGATGTCTAATTTTCTAATATTCTTTTTTGCATTTAAAACTCCACCATTAAAAATCCGAAGTTTTAGAACGAGTAATCTAGTCCTCTACTATATATCTATATATCTCTCTTTTTCTCTCTTTTCCTCTTATTCTACCCCTCTCTCTGTCTCACTCTCTCCTTCAGTCACTTTCTGTCTGCCTCATCTGCTGCTAATGCAAATGTTATTGCATTGAAATTTCCCGGCACGTCCTCCTCGCTGTCATTCACAATGAAATTATCTCCAGCTGCCCCGACCCCCCCTCGAACCTGTCTCTATGATGGTGGATAGTTCCGTCGTTTGTCCTGGATCGTCCTTCCACGTCCATCGTGTTCCAGCCCTCGGAGCGAAGGCCGTCGATAGTTCGGAGTATCGTTTGCAGGCCATCGTTCAAACTGCCCCAAATGACCTTCAATCGATGGACTTTGTCATCGAGCCAGCTCGGCTCTTCCACCTCGCTCATTCTTCCTATTTCTAGCTCTGTCTTACGACCTCTCTATCGTTCTCTCTCTCTCTCTCTCTCTCTAGCACTTTGTCGCCATCTCGCTCTAAATACCTTTAGTCTCTTCTGGTCGTGGTAGTGGATGACGTTCGTCACGTGCCGTAAATGCATTTTGAGTGTTGTTTTTGTTGTTATATTTGTTGTTGTTGTTGTATAGCATGTTGTTGCAAATATTTCATTTTGTTATTGTAATATTTCTGGTTGTTGTATATGAAGTTGTTATTGTTGTTGTTGGTTTGTCATTTACGCCGAGAAATTATAATTATCCATTGGCATTTATGACTGCATCCGACAGCCCAGCAATGTGAAGTTATTACCGTAAACGAGCAAGAGAATATGAAAGAGAGAAAGGGGAATGGAGAGTCCGTGATACCCAGAGAGAGGGAGAGGAAGTGGTAGAGAGAAAGAGCAAGTGAGAGATAGAGAGTGAAAAGGGATCTTGTGACAAAGAGTATCGGTGAGCGAGATGGATTTAAATGCCTTTGGGGAAATTGAGTCAAATTTAACAGAGTTGTGTAAGGGTTAAATAACAATAAGTTTCTTATGGTTGAATACAGTTGAATGGAAGCACGCAAATTTAATTGATCATAATTTTAAAGTTGGAGAGTTGGAAAAAAATCTATTTTCAGTATAGAGAAACTGTTTTTCAGTATAAATAAACTGTATTAAGTCCATTAAAGCAGCATTGAATGGAGATAGAGGTGAATTATAGTTGCTTGAAGGTGTTTTGATGAAAAGAAAACTATAGTCAAGCTGACCAAAATCTCCACAAAATCAGAAATTTTAAATTTTTTATAAGATTCGTTCTCCAGAAATAAAAAAATAAATTTATTGAGAATTCTGAAAGGCGTTTCATTTTAAACTATGCCCATAGTGAAACTATGTTGTTGTTATTTTCGTATTCGAATCCATCAGAGTCCTTCTGCTTCTTCTTCTTCTTAATCCATCCTCCCCCGCTGTCATCGAATGGAGAAAAATTCGAATGAAAATTGAAAACCGAACTGAAGTTTGTGGCACAAACAATTTCCCCCCTCCCTGTCCTTCTTCGTCTCCAGCTCGAGTTCGCCCCTTAAATGAAGGATATGCAGATTAAGGTTTGGCCCCTGGGCGGATCTAAGGGGGGGCGTGGCGCATCGGGGAGTTGACGAAACTTTTTCCTGCAGCAGGTCGCTTGCAACAGGCCCCACGTTGGGGGGTGGGCAAGAGTTTCGTCACACATGATGTGGAACCCTGAAGACACATTTGGGAAAGAAATTGGCGATGAAACAGAAAAGTTTCCAAAGGACGACGACGCGGACGAATCGGTGGCTGCTGCACCTTGCAACCAGGTGGACGAGGGTGGATCAGGTCTGAGAAAGGTTGTGGAAAAGGACGAAATCGAAACTGAATTCAATTTATTTGCTGCTTTCAAGAAAAAAAAGGAGAGCAAAAGTTTCGAACCGAAGCCATTCGACATTCGGTATCTCGCATTCGTCTTTTTCTATCTCAATATCATTCTCTCTCTATGTATATATCTCTCTATCTCTCTCTCTATCTCAATATCTTTCTCTCTCTCTATCTCAATATCTTTCTCTCTCTCTCTATTTATATATCTATCTCGTGGAGCACAAAGTTCTGAATATTCGTCTGAAGAACTTCTTCTTTTTTATGTCCTTTCGAAACACGAGCGATTTTCTATTTAATTTCGTGGATAAGACGATGGAGTCAAGGGCTGGGGGGTGATGGTGGAAGGGTAGATGAACCAAAGGGCCGTCTCAGAGTGTGGGGGAGGATCTGGGTTCAGAAGAAGACTGGGTGGATCGCACGCGTTGAGATTCGAAGTGAGTTTTTAATCTCTGCGGAAGTTGGAAATCAACGACTCTTCTATATCTGCCTACATCCTTATCTTTTTCACTCTCTCTTGCTCCTTCACCTTTTCTCCCTGTCTCCCTATCTCGCCAACCTCCTTCTCTGTCAGGTTTCTGGCGACATTGCTGCCGGTGTTGCCAGCTTGTTCGGTTTCCGCCCGCTTCCCTCGATTGCTGTCTTTCCCATGTCCTGCGACTTTTAGGATATTTTTACATCTATTTTTTACATTATTTTTTTATTTCTTATTTCTTTTTGCATTATTATTTCTTTTTTTGTTTTTTTCTATTTTTATCTTTTATTTTTTTGATTAAAATAATAACGTGCCAGTAGGAGTCCGAAGTTTGTCTCGAACTTTGAGTGCAGCTCGAAGGTAAAATTGAACTTTTTGCATAGCTTTGAACTCTCGACCAAGTTTTCCATTCGACGTTCCTCTCTCCACCTCTCTCTCACACGCTCTCTCTTCTCCATTTCTCTTCTTTTAGCATCCTCTGTCTCTCCATTTGGAACCCATCGTGTTTTTCTCCACTTACGAACATTAGAGTAAATTTTGCTTCTGGGAATCCTTGACAAGAAAAAGAGAGAGAGAGAGAGAAAAGGTGAGAGAGAGGAAGAGAGACAAAGACAGAAGACGAGAGAAAAAGCAAGAGAAGGAGAGAAGAATGTGAGGCTTTGTTTGGGAACAGAAATCCATTGCCGAAAGTTCGGATTTGAGGAATGGAGCAGAATTAGTTTGAGCAGCAGAAAGAGATGGAGAGAGGAAAAAGCGTTTTAAGGAGAATGGAAGAGGAAGAACCATGTGAGAAAGAGTGAAAGAAAAGGAAGTTTTAAAGACAAACAGAGAAGAAAGAGGCGAACGAAGAGGTGAAAGTTAGAGAGAGAAAGAATTATCAAATAAAGATTTAAAAGGAAGCCAGGGAAAGGAAATCTATTTGAATAGGTCAAGGCCATCGACGTGTGAATCGTATTTGAAAGAGATGGAAATCTTCGAAATCTCCTGAGAACCTTTCACTTTTATCCATCTTGCTCAACTCCCCTCTCTTTCTCTCCCTCATCACTCTTTCTCACATGTTTTTCCCACATTCAAAGTGATTATTTGTCCTGTGGCAAATTTGTTGAGAGGTTTGTATTTTCTTTGCTTCTGAGAAATCTATTGTAGATGCCTTTTGATCGCTTTGTCTCGCTATAGACTTGAGTTTTCGCCACTCAAAGTGGGGCAAGCAAATGGGAGGAAATTTCTCCTCAGCAATCAATTAATAGTCGGCGTAAATTTCCCTCTCTCTCTGTCTCCTTCTACCTCTTTTTGGCCAATTGCTCTCCAAGAACTTTGCTCTCATTCACACTCGTTCTTTTCCACCTCACTATTCTTTGCCTCCTCTTCGTCCTTTCTTTCTCTTCGATTTCTCTTTCTCTCCTCTGCACTCCCTCGTTCTCTCAACTTCTCTCATTCATTCTCTCACCTTCGCTCCGTTCTCTTTCCTCTCTCCCGTGCCACTCATTCATTCATTAGAGAAATGAAAATTCGACACATGCGAATGAATCCCACCACCACAACAAAACCAACAAGGCTTGAGGATGAAAATAGGAAAAACAAAAAAAAAACTTTCGATCTCACATCAAGCTTCACGATAACAACAAAAGCAACAAAGTTCATTTGATCAGAAGGCAAAATGTGTCGAGGCTTTTTAAAATATCAACGATGGAATCAAATGATGGTCGAATGAAATTTTCTGGATACATTTCCCCCGTCTGTATTTCGAATGAGCAGGGGGAGTAGTTTAAGCTTAAAATAAACACAGAGCCAGACAGATAGATTCACAAACGATTGGACAGACAGACAGATGGAAAGACAGATGGACAAACAAACAGAAAGTGAACAATGTTTGACAATTTGACATGAAAACTGTTTTCGACTTTTCTCATCTTGAGACACACACATGAAGGCCTCACCAATACACACACACACATGCACTACACACACACACACAAAGTGGAGAGTAAAATGAGGGAAATGTTGAACGATGAACGATGGAGACAAAGTGAGACCGAGTCAGAGGCCGCCAGAGACGGCGAGAGAGGGTGATAAAAATCCATTTTCATCAACCAAAAAGAAGACAACATAAATAAAAGCTCCGATGACAAGAATTGAGTGGACGACAACAACAAAAATAAAAATAAACAAATACAAAAAAAAACATAAGGAAAAGTCTTAAGAAAAAAATAAAAGTAGAGTGATCAGAACGAATCAGGGATTTCGCTACAAGAAGAGCTGAAGATAGATATCTAGTATGGATATTACTATTATTATTACTCTTCTGAATGGAAGACATATCAACTAGAGTTCGAAAAAATGTCTCTCAAAATACTTTACTTTCGGTCGTTATTTCGTTACAATTGTTTTGTACACATGAGCCCAAAAATATTACTTCTGAGTTTAAAAAATTTAAATCGAGATCAAAATTATAACTGAGTAATTAGAAGAAAAAACAATTATATGAACTCTGGTATCAATCAAAATTCAAGATCGTGTTTTTTTTAAATATCACTCATGAGTTTAAGAATACAAATCATGAGCAAGAAAACATAATTTAGCAATTCGAGAAAAATTAAATTAATTTTTACGAATTCTCGTATCAAACTTTGGCTTAGACGTTGCTAGGAAACGTTTTCCTCAACCTTCAAAGAAACCCCGAACTGAATACCGAATTTCATCTATCTCCATGTCTTTCTAAAACTCTCTGCTATCTGTTTCACAGCAGCCCATCGATGAATCGACTCCTTCTCGACGCCGGTAGGGCATTTGGCTAGAGTAACAAATTGTGTTTCGTGTCAGGAGGTTGCGAAAATATTTTCGATGCAATCGACAGTTGCTAAAAAGGAAGTTTCACATCAAACTCGGAGTGGGACATGGTGAAAGAAAGAGATAGAGTGAATCAGAGAGACAAGAAGCAGAGAGAGTAAGAGAGACAGAGTCAGAGAAAATGAAATAGAGACAGAGAGCGACAGAGGTCAAAGGTGATGTGGCAACTGTCCAGAGGGAACCTCCTTTGTGCACGGATAGATATCGTTGTTGTCCCTGTTGTTGTTCCTGACTCTCTTGTTGTTGTTGTCTTCATTGTTGTTTTCGTCCTGTTACTGTGAGCAAAGTAAACCGGGAAAAGGTTTCACCCGACTGAAATAAAGTGATTTATTCCTTGGAGCCGGCGAATTAATACTAATTTAATCGAATCGAATATCGAAAGGAGAGGAAGAGGCAGCAAAAAACCGAATCGAAAGGATACGGGAGGGAGCTTCGACAACGTCGACTGCTTCATTTTGCATGCAGCCGACGACGGCACGTGCGGGTCTCCTTCAGCTGCCGCTGATGAGGGCGACGGAGGTGGGCACGTGGAGGCGTTCGAACCACCGGAGGATCAGCGGGAGGACGGACAGACAGGTGAACGGGCAGACAAACAGACGGCTGAAAGGACGTTCAAAGGATGAGACGGCAACCTGTTGACAGGCAGCCGCACCCGCATGAGCTCTGCCTACCTGAGCAGAGCGCACGTCTCCTGACTGAGCCTGAGCCAGCATAGTCGACGTCGTCGTCGTTGGTCGGTCGGTCGTCGTCTCTGGTCGTGAGCATAATTTTAAAATAACATTCGGAATCCTTTTAAGCCACGGCTGAGCCGCTAAAACTCTTACGCCTACTTTTCTCGGTTTCTTTCAACGCGTTTTTATCTCCACCTTCATCCCGCCCGCTCTTCCTCTCGCTCTTTCGCACTTGTTGTTCCTCCTTCCATCGTTGATCGCTCGCGTGTCGAGCTGCAGGACGAGAAGAGGAGAGGGTTTATTGCATTCGTGGCTTCGCATCAAGAGTCGTCCTTCGTCTGTCTGAAACTCTGTCTGTCCTTGGTCTCTTTCGCTCTCTCTCCGCTGTTTGTCTGTCTATTGGCGGCTCTGAAAGGATATTCAAATTTTCATTCTTCCGTTCATTCATGCATCCAGCCATTCATTCATTCATCCTCTGTCATATCCTTGCTTTCGTCCCTTCTTCGGTCCATTCAGTGGACGGAGGAATAACGGAGGGAGAGGAGGAGGCGGAAGCGAAGGTCGGAATAGTAGATGGAAGTAAAGTCAGAGGCAGGAACTTCGGACGTAATACAGTTTCCAGTGATCCTTTTCAGGTCCTTCATTTATCCCTCCCGCTGTCTGTCTGTCAGTCTAGCCAACCATTTATTCCTCTCTTCGTTCCTGCCATTCGTGCTCCAGTCCGTCAATCCGTCCGTCTATCCATTCGTTCGACCGTCTGTCCATTCGTCTGATCGTTTGTCCATTCATGCCCTTCTTCGATTGAGCCATCGCATCATGGGTTTGTTTCTGCTCAAATCTGGGATTTCGAAGTTGCTTTTGCCGCCTCCTCTCCATCTCTCTCTTTCTCTTTACCCCATAGACGATGTCCCGGACTTCAATCGAGAAAAAATAAAGAGATGACGGCTGGACTTCAAAGGATTTCGCAATGCATTTTTATTGCATCGCGTCGCTTTTGCATCGATGATGATTGCGTGTGCAATCGTTTATTATTGCATACTTCTAGGAGCGAGGAATCCTTAAAGCCGCTCAAAGACAGAGTGAGAAAGAGAGAGAGAGAGAGGGGAGGGGAGGGGAGAATAGAAAAATATGCGAGTCCTTGGCCGCTTTTCACGTGGGTGATTGGAAAAAGAAATCGCAAATACATGGATTCCGGTTGTTGGAGACCAGCGACAGCGAGGCAGAGACCCGAGACCTGGGCAGATAGATCGGATATGAGCAGATCGAATCTTCGCCTCTTCCTCTCTCTCTCCCTCTCTCTCTCTTTCTACCTCTACTCTCTCAATTCTATGTGACCTGGTTACCGATTGGAGTGCTCGGAGGTTTCGGGATCGGTGAGGGTCCTTTGACAAATTAAACAATCTTTACATTTCCTCGTTGCCGTGCTTCGTTATCCTGCCGTGGGTATGCAAATGAATGGGAACATAAATGAATGGCTGCGAAATTCGAATGAACCGGGTGAACAGAGTAGAGCAACAACAAAAACAAGGACAATAACGAAGAATGTGAAAAGGAAAAGGGACACGACGAGGGCGGAGATTTTTATGCAAAAGCAGTTTGAATTTTTAATCCTTGTGCCAAAAAGGATAATAAGTTGCTTTGGCATGATTACGCCGGAGGTCCAGCTTCGTTTGTTGTTGTAGTGTTGCTATTGTTGTTGTTGTCGTGGTTGTTATTGTCCCCGGCTCACAAATCAGGTTCCCGAGGTCGGAGGAGGATGTTGCATTTAATTATTTTCCACTGAGTTTTTGTTTCCTCCTGCGAATGATCCTGCCGTTGATCTATGTTGTTGTTCGAGTTCACTTCGAGTTGTTGTTATTTCGTTATCCTTTCACTTCGTTATCCTTTGGCTTATGTTTTATGCATTTTTATGCAAGCTTCTCTCCCTCTGTTTTTCTCCTCGCTACCTGCGCCCGCAATCGGATGATCCGCAAAGCTGACCCACTTACATCTGACCGAGCATCCTTCGTCCTGTCTCCGCAGACCTCGTCCGCTCGTATTTGTCTTCGTCTTCGTTTTTGTTATCGTTTTAGTCCTCGTGCCGCTCGCACGTCCGTAGGTGTTAATGGATGCAGATTAAAACAGGATTTCTTGGTATTCAATTTCTTGCGATTCTGTTTAGAAAGAGAAAAATAAAACCAAACTAGGAAGAAGCAGCACAAGACATCCATCAATGCATTAATATTCATTCGATGCTGGTTTGGAGGAGAAAAATCGACAGGTCCTCATTTCGTCGCATGCTCCTGGAGATGCCTATGATTGAGGAGTGGGAGGGAACTGTGATTAATTTCTGAATTAAAGGTCCTTTAAGGACATTACTTCAAGGCTCCCAGAAAACTCGTTCAATATTTCTATGAATCGTCGTTGTGGATAACTTTCAATTTTCTGATATTAATTTTCGATTTCCTGAAATCACTAATCGATTTTCTGAAATCACGATTTTAGAAGTCACGATTTTAGAAGTCACTTCGATTTTCTGAAATCAAATTCCAATTTTCTGGAATCAGTTTTGGACTTTCTGAAAGCATTTCGTTTTATGAAATGACTTTTCTATTTTCTGAAATCACTTCTCTGAAGTCGGCTTGAAAATGGTGTAAAAGCTGGTGTAGAATCGAATAATCTGAAATGTCCTTTAAAAGGATTCTGAACCCTCGTTTCTTTTCGTTTTCTCTAATTCATTTTCCACTATTTCGATTTGATATTCTATTCTCATATTGATCTCTTCACTCCCATCTGCATCCCACTTTCTTTTTTTTTTCATCTCCTCTCTATTTCTCCCTCAACTTCGCTCTTCGTGCTCTACTCAGCAAATTCTGACGTTCGATTCGGGATGCTGGAGAAGTTGAAGATTGTAATCCATTTGCTACAGAAGGATATGTCCACAAACAGTAGTAATAACAACAACAAATTGCAACGACAATTGATAGTTACGAAAAACCAAAAAAAAATACAGCAAAACAAAAAAACAACTAAAATTACAAAAAACACATACAAATTACAACAACACATACAAAATACAATAATAAAAAATCCCAAGTCCTCCACAATTCGATTCAACATTCATCGCAATTCAACAAGTATTCTCACAGCAACGAGAGATATGGCTAGAATGGAGTGAGGGAGATGAAACAACACGACACTCAACGGCCAGCGATTGTCTCTAGTTCGAACAGAAATGTGGAGTGAGCGAGAAGGAGTGGAGGATAGGGAAGATAAAAAGGGAAGAGAGTGAAAAATGGAAGAGGGTGTTTGAGGAGATGATGATGGTGATGAAAAAGAGAATCCCTTGATGCGGAAAAAATGCTCGTTGAAAATTTCCGAAGCTTAATTTCAGTCACGTACGCGTGCATTTCATTCCAAGAAATCCTCGCTCCAACCTTTGACCCCTCGCCCTCTCGCCTTCGACTCGTCCGCAACCTCACGAAGCCCAGGTTGAGAAACCTCTGATTATCTAGTTGCACCTCAGACTCTCGACGAAGGCGGGAGAGAGATGGAGTTTTTTTCTCAGTGAATATAGTGACAGCGACGAGTAAGGGAGACGGCAACAGAAGACGCACTCGTCGTTGTCGTGCATGCAAAGTGCGGCTCCTGATTTTGCTTCTTCGATGTGGAAACCAACGGAGACTCAAGAATACGATAGAAAAAAATCGAGCACGAAACCATGAAGGATCAAAAAAGACTGAAAGGAAGGAATGAAAAAAATAGTTCCTATACAAGGATCAGTTGTCGATGACGTTGTTTCGAAAAAGGACTAAAAAATAATCGGGAGAAAAAAAACGGAAAAATTTAAAACAATTTCCATTTGCCCTTCCGGACGAACGGATGCAAGCAATCCTACAGCGATTAATCCATTCATCCTGTCGCCTTTGATCGACCGAAGCCTTCGAGGGCCTTCAGGATATTATTCACACAATGCCCTCAGCCCTCGCGACGTTAATTAATTGGCTGAAAATGCAATTTTGCTTCCCTCAGCCCCACCAAAGGGCGGGTGTCACGTGGCTCACGCAAAGGTAATTAATATTTTAAAATTTCAATCACAGCCAGAGGTAAAATACATACATACTATATATTCGCTGTCAAACATACACACGAACACACATACAGAACATACTGCGTGGCACACATTCACTAATACATATCCACATTCACTTACACACACATGCATACCACCGTCATTGATGGCGGCCGCGATTTCCGGTTTGCATCAAACTTTGTCTTAATTAACATCTGTGGCGAGCGAGCGAGCGAGCGAGCGACGTCGATGGCGACGGCGACTGCGGTGGAGACGCAGCGTGTTAATGCAACTAATTGAAGCTCCCACCACTGGTTGGTGCTACCAACCACGCCTCTCCGACCCCTGTAAGGGCTCTGCGCGCATTCCTCGTGGATGCCTGCGTGCTGAAATGGAACATCAAAGCTGCAAACTTTCATTAATCTTAAAAGACCCACGGGCCGCAGGGACCGGACGGACCGATGGGAAGAGGGCGAATGAAGGAGAGAAGGAGGAGGGATGAGGAGAGAATAAGGACAAGGTGGGAACGAAGAGGAAGGAACCCAGTCGAAGGGTTTAAGACGATGGAGTCAAAAAAAAGAACGCAGATCGAAGGAGGAAAGGCGAAGAAGGAAACCCAAAGGAAGAAACCCGATGGTGGAAGACCAACTCCTGTCGAGGATTGAAGAAACCCAAGGAGTGGAAGCTGGAGTGCGAGACTTAGGTCAAGGTAGAGCAAGAAGAGAAGCTGAGAAGGAGGAGGAAGGAGAAGTGAGAGGTGATGGAAGAGAGGGGTGGCAAAGGGAGAAAAGGGAAACAGGAGGCAGCAGGATTAGAAGGAATCTGACTAGGCGAGAGGAAGAGCCTTGGCTGCCATGGAGAAGTTGCATGTGTCAAGGCGCAACGAGGCGAACGTAAGTAATTGAGAACTTGCGCATTTTTAATACCTAGAAAATAGAGAAGGAAGGCAACGAAGAGTAAGAGGGATAAAGAGAGAGGTATGTGTGGAGAGAAAGAGAGAGAGTTATGTTGAAACACATATAGAGAGCAGGATGGAGGGAAAATTAAGAAGTGAAACTGAGGGAAAAGTAAAAACGACAAAAAAAAACACTCGTGATAATGACAGAATGCCTGAGGACAAGATCGAGAGAGTTTCCTTTGATACATCGACGACTTCTAGGAAACGCAATATATACTTCAGCTACTCGCTCGCAATCTACCCTTCTCCCTCACTCCTTCTCTCCAGCCATCTGATTTTCACCTCTCGTTTATCGATGACGCACTCAAGCCTCGTTGACGTGCGTTTTATATGGATTTTGCTAAATGGCGTCGTTTAATTTTCGCGTTGCCAATTAATTTTTCCCGCCTCAAGCGGTGTGTTCACCTGCGAGTGGCAGCACTTGAGTACTTAAGAGCTCAACGGCTTACGGTGATTTCGGGGATTCACGCGAAAATCCGTCCCCGACTCGGTTGAGCTTATGAGTTAATTGGGCATTGGAGATTTGAAGCGATCGCCGGGGTTCCGGGAAGCAGGTCGCGGGTCTGACAAGATGGGGTCGCATTATGGAAATTATGCGATTAGGAGGCGGCCACAAAGGTTTTCGCGGTCAACCTTGATGCAGAGGAGAACTATAAATTAATTTGGCAGTATTTTCTTCGAACAAAGTCTTCGAAGAGTCGATTATAGATTTTGCCAATCAAATGCAAGAAATTAATTTCGAAAATCCCAACATTAAATACAAGTAGAAAAATCGAAAATATTAAATGTTAGAATAAAATTTTGAAAAAAATTTAACAAAATATAAATCTTTAAAAAAAATACATTTTAAAATGTTTATAAAATAATTAATTGAATAATTACAGAAAATACAAGAACTTAATTTTGAAAATCTCAGAAAAATGTTTCTCAAAGATTAAGTAGTCAAAAATAATTCAAATGCTATCTCGACTAAATCCCAAAATTTTGATGGAAAAATCTCTCAGAACTAACTGAGAATTCACTCAAATTAAACAAAATCATATATAAAACCAAAATCGAAGAAAATTTAAAAATTATATTTAAAATCCTTTCTTCATCTCGAGCTTAATTTTCCACAGACAAATATTTAATGCTTGCGAGCTTACAACAATAATTACAACAACAACAACAACAAACAAATCAAAAGAGAGGGAGGTGAAAAAAAAGCCAATCCTCATAATGGGACATTTATTGGACTTGTCGGCGCTCAAGCTCTAATTTCCCGGTAAAATCCTGCTCCCGGCTCCTTCCGTGGGCAACAAAAGCGCAGCCATTCGTAAAATTTCGCAAAAATGGCGCACACGACAGTTAATTACGTAATGAGCAATTAGGCCAATAAAACTAAAACTAAACACACACAAGCAGACATTCACGTACACTGTTTGATAGTGTACTCATATACACCGAGTTGTAATCATATGCTCACTAACAGAAGTGAGAGGGTGGGTGAGAAAGAGAGAGGGAGATGAGTTTGAACGAGAAAGATAGTGAAGGATAGAGTGAGTGAGCATGAAGAAGAGGGAGACATGAGTGAGATAGGCAAACACTTGTGTAAGGCCCTGAGGCGAATCAGAGTGAGAGAGAGTGAGGTGGGGATGATGATGGAAAGAGACGTCCTTTAATTGTCTGCGACTTCGACTAGTCTGCGAAAGTGTTGCCAACTGTGTGTGTTTTTCCCCCACGCTCTCTAATTAGGGGTGGGGGATCGAAATTTGGCTGGAGCAATGGATTTGGAGAGGGAGGCAATGAGGAAGGAAATGAGAGGGGAGAACGAAAGGAGAAGAGAGAATGAGAGGAGAAGGAGTGGAGAGTCAGATGAAGGATTTGTGAATGAGGATGGTGTGCGAAAGAGAAAAGGGAATAAGAGGTGGCTGGAGGAGTGAGAATTCAACACCTCTTTTGTAGAAACCAGACTGTGGTTGCAGCTCGGAATCGGCTTCAGTTGGCGCTTGATTCGAATGTGGAGGCTGGTGAAACGCAGATAATGAGCTCAGTCAGAGGCGTACGATGAAGGGGTGGAAGAGGATGAAAATGAGGAAGGATGGCACTCGGTCGACAATGATTATGTGATGCTCTCGTTAATTGGTTGCCAACTGTTGGCAAATGTATATACTATGGACCATAGCAACAACAACACAACAATTACTACAATAACTTGAACAACTAAAACTACGACAAAATCAACAATAACTAAATCAAGAATAACCAAAACAAGAACAACTTAAACAAAAACAACTAAATCAACAACAACTTAAAGAACAGCAAATAGAAGAACAATAACATATATCCAAACAACAACAACAATTCCGTTATAGGAACCGCGTTCAAATCATTCAATATTAAATTCAATAAAAAATTATTGTAGTCAGATAGATTTTGTTTGTTCTTGCTGTTTTTATTACTGCAGTTGTTGTTATTATTATGACGTTGATTTTCTTTGCAAAATAAAGTTCTTGAATTTTCCTAAGAGAACTTCAAAGCAAGAGCTCACGGAAATCTAAAATTCATTAAGAAATGTGAAATTTTTAAAACTTTATTTAATTTAAATTATTGAAATTCCCGGAATTTTCTAAGCTGCCTAAAATCCCTAAAAATTCCTGAAATTCCTAAAATTTACGAAAATCCTATAAAAATCTATATAAAAATTCATTCAAAAATTAATATAAATATATTCTCTTGAGTTTCCAATGAAAAATCCAATATTTTTTCATTGATTTACTTCGAAATGTATTTCATCTTCACTTGAGGAATTCTCAGGGACATCCTGAAGGCTCCTCGCCGCACAACCGGAAACGGAAACCGCCCGATGGTGGGAGGCACGTGGTAGATGTTGAACTGAATGACTTTCGTATTGAAAACCTTTCAATCGCATTTTCAATCTCTGGCATCAACCGACGACACCGCCTTCGATCTCCCCATCAACCACAGCCTTCGGTCCATTCGGTCGCTTCCTCTTGGCCACGATTCAATACCTGACGCCTTCCTGCTCCCGCCACGCCCCGTCCCGCCCACCGGAAGCGCCCGCCGTCGAAGGTCGGGCCGACGAAAACTCCGAAAAGACGAACGTTTAATTTTTCCCTTTTCATCATTTCCCTTCCCTTTCACTCTCGATATCCTCTCCATTTGCTTCTCTCCAGCTCCTTCGATGTCCTGTCGACTGTGGAAAATCCATTTACGCCTCCGACGCTGGGGGAGCGGCCGACGATTGGATTTTCCTCCTCGTTGTCCTTTTCGTCGTTTGTCCCCCATTTTCGTCTCCGACTCCGTCTTTTTCGTCTCCTCTCCAATTTTCGTCTCCATCTCCGTCATCGTCCTTCGTCTCCCTGCCCCAGTCGTGATGAACCGTCATTCAAATGCGCTCAGACATCATTAACGAGATTATTTTCTCCTCCGGCCGTATCGAAAGATGATGCCGTCTCCCTCTCGGCCTCTCTCTCTGTCGCCAGCTGTCGTCCATTTGTTTGGCCATTCTCCATGGTTTCCGGTGTCTGCCTTAAACTATGTCGACGCTTCCGTTGCCCGGCCACCCGTCTGTCTGTCTGTCCGTCTGTCCCTTCGTCCGTCCCTCCTTCGGCTTCCATTACCACTGCCATCGTCGACTCGATTCCCTCGACGAGGTGTTCGAATTACGTTCACTTGCTTTGCTCCTTGGACAAAAATAGGAGGGACGAAGTAACGGTGATGGACAAGGACAGGACAATGTTGATGACGAAATAGATGATGACGAAAATAATGATGATGACCGATGATGATCTTCTGGTGTTGGCAACGCGGCCTAAAATTATGCTAATGTTTAATTATTAGTTTTGACATTTTTCTTTCGCTCGTTCGTCGTTTGTGTCGTCGTGGTCGATGTGGCCGAGGCGTTTCGAATGATTATGGAAATTCACATTTTACGAATTCAAAATTAATTTCCCTCCCTCTCACTCTCTCTCTCTCTTTCCCACTCGGTTCGTTCTTCTCCCTCCCTCATTGGGATTTGGTCACCAATTTAAAGATCGAGGGCTTTTCCATTGTGGGTGAAAATTACTTTTGCACTTCAATTCCAAGAATTGGTTGGCGCTCGCCTCAAATTCTATCCTGCTTCCTTTCTGAGTTTTCTGTTTCTTTTACTTTCTCTCTTTCTCTGCCTAACTCGCATGCCCACTGACCTTCTCTGTCTCGCACTCTTCCTCCTTCACGCTCCCCCTCACACGCTGATTCTTGAGTTCATGTTGAAGTTTCTCTCGAATACCACGCACTTTGACTTCCGCCTTAATTAGAGCACATAGAAAGAGGGAGGAAGAGAGAGAGGGGAAGAAAAATGGAGAGAGAGAGAGAGATGGAGAGAAAGAAAGAAAGAGTGGGAGGTAGCGGAAGTGTGAACGAGAGAACGTGTGAAGAAGTCGGTGGAAGGAATTCGTGGTCATCTTGCGGCAGTCATTGGAGCGGAATCGAAAGTTTTCCATTTTCGTATCTTTAATTTTGTGCATAAGTTTTCTTAACGCATCGTTAAAAGTGTTGCCAACCAAGACGTGCCCGCCCCGAAAGTGTTGCCATAAAACTGCAACCGAACGAATGAACGAACGAACGACGGAATCCTGAGAAGTCTGGGCTTTCTCGACGTTTATGGATGGAAGTTTCTCGACGAGCTCGCACCAGAAGGGAATCGGAAACCCAATGAGAGAGGGAAAGGGAATGATGGAGAGTGAGATGGAAACAGAGAAGGAAGAAGGATAGAGAAAGACTTCTTATTTCCAAACTCTGCGACAGAGATAATGATTTTGTCTAACGAGAACTTTTCTCTCAGTTCTGGAATTTATTCATTAGTTTCCGAAGATTTTCTACCTCTGTCTCTGTCTCTCTCTCCATCTTAACATCCTCTTTTCCACCTTTTCACCTGTGAACTTTATATCCGAATGATTTCCCGCATTTAGTTTTAATCACTCTCATCGACACTTTGCTTTGGCCAGGAACCTCCGCATCCTTTGAGCTCTGGTTCTTTGGCCTATCCTCGACCTTTTTAAATGTCTTCATCTACGTCAGATTCCATCGTTATCATCACCTCCTCTAGTCCTTGCGATTCTTACAGTATCTTTCAACTCCTCTCTTCACTCTCTCTCTCTTTCGCTTGGAATCCTGTTGATTCTCAGGTGTGCCCCCAGCATTTTGCTCTCATCAAATCCATCGATAACTCGATCTTTGATATTCTCAGGGAGATTGAAAGATTGTAGGGAAAGAAAAGGAGAGGGAGAGAGAAGGATAGAAAGAGGAAAAATAGAAATAGAGGGAGAGATAGATAGAAAGAGACAGTTTGTCTCTCGACACTTGGCTTCAATAGTATTTTATGAATTATTGCCTTTATTATAATCGTCCTCACTCACTCTCACCTTTCGCTTATATTGATTCTCTCACTTCTTCTGTCGTCTCTATCCTGCCATCTCTCTCTCTTAACGCCCTCTCTCTCACTACTTAACACCTTCTCTCTCTATCCTTAATACTCTCTCTTTCTCTAGTCATTTCACAAACCTTGCTGACGATTATAATCTTCTTCGTCACACTTTCGCACGTGCGACGACAAAGTGGGATTCATAGAGAGAGAGAGAGAGGATAAGAAAGGATAAGAAAGAGTAAGAGGAGAGAAATAGTGAAAGAGAAGTGGAGAGAATAGGATAAGGAAGGCGATATGGGAGGTGAAATAGAGGTCAGGAAGAAGACGAACGTGTCGTCCCTCAAGAGCAAACAAATTATGCAATTCGATTTAAAATGTCGCTGAGAATCGAGTGGACCAGGGAGTGAAGAGAGATGCGAGAGAAGAGAGTGAAATAGAGAAAAAGGTAGAACGAGAGAGATCGATAGAGATGGGAAGAGTTTCGAATACCTTGGCGCCGTGACCAGGAATCGACTCTGGTATTTGCACTCATTTAAAATCATTTGGATTTCCTTGAGCGAAAACGGAAGCGGAAACGGGGAGCAGAACCTGTGGATCCGTTGCTCGTGGCCCTGCAACTGCAACGGTGTGGGTGTGTGTGTGTGTGTGTGTCGATGTCTATGTGCGTGTGTGTGTGTCTGTCGTCGATGCGGAATTATCGTTGGACTTTTACCGAATAACAAAGTGAAGCGTGTCCCGAATTCGAATTGATTGCTTGAATCTTGATTTCTTAACTAACAACCAAAAGGAACAGAATCCACACCGGAGGGGCGATAGAGACACAGTCAATAAATGAGTGAGAGAGAGAGAATGATTGAGCTAGAGAGAGAGAAAAACAGAGATGGAGAATAAAGTTATTGATATCGCCCTGGGGTCTGCGAGTGTGCCGAACGAGATGGAAAGATGAAGATGACTCAAAGAAGACTGAGAGCCCGAAAGAGACGCATTGAGAAATAAATTGAAAGAGAAAGAGAAAGGGAGCGAGTGAAAGAGTGAGTTAGAGCGAGAGGTGAGGTTGGCCCAAACAGCGTGGGATCAAAGTAATCTAATGGAACAAATTGGCTGCTTGTAGAACTCCGCACAGTGGAGCGAGATGGAGGTAAAATGAACAATTAATTTTGAGATTTGTTGACTATTGTCATATAGTTTTTTCTCCTGGTTCTCCATTCTGTCTTATTCTGTCTTCTAAAAACACAAATATATTTTTCTATGTACTTTATTCCTGTGTGAACTTGCTCCACTGTGCAATTCTCAGTTGGAGAATAGCAACTGTAGCAGGGAATTCGATGAATTTTAATCGAGATTCGTAAATTGCAGAATAAAATATCCTTCAACATGGCGCACAAAATGGCGGACATCATGACGAACATGGCGATGGCGACTTCTCTCTTCTTCTTACTTTTCTTCTCCTTCTTCTTCATCGCATCTTGAATCTTCAAGGACACGGTTTGTCTCAAGCTCCCTCCTTCCTATTTGACTTCTCCAAGGACTCATCGTGATCTTCTTCTTCCTCTTCTTCTCCTCATTCATTCAATCGTCCTCGGTTTTATTCTTCTTCTTTTTCTGTTGTACTCTCTCTTGCGCTAATGAAAGAGATGGCGAATAAAATTTGCGTTTAAATTAAAAATTCTCTAAATAGACCGCTTCAAGTGGCTGCGGTCAGCGAGAGCGAAGTCATTAAGAGCGAGCTAGAGGGAAGGAATGGAAGAGGGGGAGAGGGGGAGAGGGGAAGTGATAAGAGGGAGAGAAAATATGAAGTGAAATGGATTAATCGCGATGAATAAAGTCAAGGAGGTGGGTTCGAAAGGTGAAAGTAAACTGAGAACTGAAGGTGAAAGACTAACTGAAAGAGTGAGAGAGACAGAGAGGGGTAGATACTAGACACCTCTCAGACACTGAAGTGATGGAGGAGCTGTCGAGAGATGAGATGAAAGAACAACTTAAGGAGGATAAGGAGAAAATTATATCGAATTAAATTGAATTCGATTGAAATGTATTTGATTGAATTGAGGAAAGTTAAAGGATTCGTAGAGAAGAAACAAGAAATGATTTCGAATTGAAAAATCCCACGATCAGAAATCAATGTAGGAAGGGAAGGTCACAGAGGGGGCGTGGTTCAAGTCGGTGTCGGGTGGATCGCAAATGGTAAGAGTCATTTCAAACCACGTTTTCACATTAAAACTTTCGAGTTCGGTTGCAACTCAACTCAACTTTCTTGCTACTTCTCATAGTGAATGTATCTATCTCGTTCTGTCTCTTTTACTCTATTTATATCCTGCCTCTTTTATAGAGATATAGAGAATATCACCTGTTTCTTTTTCTCTATATCTCCTGTCTCTTTTCTCGCTTCTGCACTTCCCCGAAGCTTTGTTGAACCTACTGTCAGGTATTTTGTAAAACATCTGCTTAATAAAAACTTCGTCGTCCGCAAGAAGTTCGTGACCACGAGCGAAAGAGAGAGAGAGAGAGAGAGAGTGGAGGGTGGGACAAAGATGAAGAGCAAAAAAGCGTTTGATGAAGGTGGGAAAAAATGACAGAAAGAAGGGAAAGAGGACGATGAGGAAAGAGACAAAGTTTAAGCAAGAGACAAGAAACGAAACCAGAAAAATGACGGGGAGAAGAAAATAACTGAATGAAGTGAGAGGGAGTGAAAGAGCATGTAAGGGAGGGAGAGAAAGAGAGAGGGAGAAAAGGAGAGATGGAGGAAGAGAGAGAGATAGAAGAAGTTTGAGAAGGCAGTGAGAGTGAGAGGAAGGAAAAAATTAATTTACGAGTAAATGAGAGCAAAGAAAAACTCTTGTCTGTCCTGTCGTGTCGCGTCCTCTCCTTGTCTCTTCCTCTCTCTCACTCTCTCCTACTCCTTCTCACTCTTATCCAACTTATGCTGCAGCTTCTTCGCCTTCATCGCTGACTTTTCCAGCTGTTTCTTCATCTTCTTCTGTTCCTGCCAGCATAACTCGAGACTAGTCAGGACTCTCCAGCCAGGACGATACAGAACGAACTTCATCATCTTCGTCTTCCTCGTTTCCTCTCCTTTGATTCTTCTTTATCCCCTTCTTCCACCTTCAACGTCTTCGTTTGCAATCAAAGAAATTAGGAAAAAATAACTTAAAAATAAACGAGAAAGAGACACCAACAGATACCAGCAGACTGACAGAAAGAGAGTCACAAGAGAGGAAGAGACAAAGAGTTGCAGTTACAAATAAAAAAAGAAAGAGACAGAGAAACATGAAGTTGGTTAGTAAATCTCGATATACCAAACAACAAAAGGAATTCAATTGCAAGGCAAACATGAGAGAATTGAGATTGAAAAATAGTGTGGAATGATATCAGAAAACTATACAGAAAGAAAGAGGTCAAAAAAATTATTGAGAAAGATGTGAAGAAAAACGTGACATAATTTTTTTTTAGAAAAGAAGCGAAACAATGGTAATGAAAAATCTTCGAATGGAATTAATTCGGAAAAGTTTCCTCAATTCTTCAATAGAGGAGTTATCAATAAATCCGAGTTAGTCAAATGTTCGATTTTTTCCACTAAAAAATTAAAAAAAAAATACTTCATGGTTGAAAAAATCGACTTTAGATATTTCTCTAATCCATTTGATTTCTTGCTGCCGTCCTCTCCAAAAGTTCTTAGATTTTTTCTTAGGTTTTTCTCCTCCAAAGAGTTCTTCTCCCACAACTTCTTCTCTCTCATCTTCTTTTTGCTCCTTCGACCCCTTTGCCTCTGTCCTCCTTCCATAACTTTCTCGCTAAATTAGTAAGCTTTTTAATGCCTCCTGGCCGTCTGTTAATTCAACGTCCTCCGTCTTTCTCACTCTCATTAGACCGCTTCTCTCATATTATTTTCTGTTGCAACTCTTTTGTCCTGTTCTCATTCTATTTCTTCTCCTTCTATCCTTTCCTTTCCTTTCCTTTCCTTTCGTTTTCCTATTCCTCCCCTTCCACTCATTCCCTTTCCAATTTCTTCCCGAGAAACTTTCTGTTGGTCAATCATTTTAATTAAGTAATTTTTTCGCCTTCTTGTGTTGAAGAAGTTTTTATAGTTTCCCCCCAAACCGAACCGAACCAAACTCTGACCAGCTGCGAAAAACTTTCCTCAAACCGCCTTCCCTCCCTTCCCAACCCCCTCGACCACCTCACCGAAAGTCTCCACAATACCGAAAGACTCCATCATATCGAAAGTCTCCATCATACCGAAAGTCTCCATCATACCGAAAGTCTCCACCACCCAGAAGGGATTCATCCTCAAATTCAAGTTGAACTCATTCCTCTTTTCCTCTCACTACTCATTCTCTAACTACTCCCTCTCTCTTACTCTCCGTCTCACTCTCTACTCTCTCTCTCTCTCTCCCTTTCCATCACTCTTTTTCTCCCCACCACTTGTGACAAGTGCTGCCATTTCCTCGCTTTTTGGCGACCCTCGCGTCGCTGGTAATTTTTTTGTACATGTATATATTTTTACGGTTAATTATTAGCTTTGACTTCTGTCTGTCTGTCTGTCCCTTGTCTGTGGCATGTCCTTCTGCCCAAACATTCCCCTGTCCATCCAATCGTCCTTCTGTCCGTCCGTCTGTCCATCCAACCGTCCCTCTGTCTGTCCGCCTATTTCCTTCCACTGCACAGATTTTCTCGGTTTTGCTTTTCTCCGCCTTCGCATTTTTCCAACTGGACGACGATGAGAAGGAGAGAAGTGAGAAGGAGATCGAGGATCGTTGTTGGGGAACTTGAGGAGGTTGTCGGAGGTGTTGAGAAGGTGTTGCTGGGGTTTCGGTGGTATTCGAGGGGCCTTCGGGGTTGTTCGAGGAGACTCTGAGGGTGGCGTCAAGCGTTCGCAGATAATTGCCGGGATTTAAAAGTAGTTTCGGGCAAGCTTAGTGAATGTTTTACGACCCAGTTAAACAGCGAAACGAAAAAGATAGAAACTCTCGGGGAAGCAGACGAGTGAAGGGTGAGAAGAAGAGAGAGAGATCGACGGAGGATTCGGTATAATTAATTAATTCGCCCCTCACTCTGTCTGTCTCGCTTTGTTTCACTCGTTTTTGCTACTGGCGGGAAAAGTTTCTCAACTGAATTCGTTTTCGAAACTCTTCGAGGGGACATTTTCAGACACTTCGAGAGACAGAGAGAGAGAGAAAAGTGAAAATATCACCCAACTTTTGCTTCCTTCATCTCACTTTTGGTGTCTTGCTACGAGGAATTTTTCACAATCCTAAAATGAATGATTCTGGTGAGGATTCTCTAATCCCTGAATCCTTCTTCTCGCCCTCATCACCTTAGCATGTGAATTAGTAAAAATTTGTAAATTTTCGAAAACAATAACTCCGCAGACGAACACACACACAGACAGACAGACAGACAGAGAGACAGACATCTGAGGACATCCTGCCATGTATTAAATGCGATCAACTCAGGGAACCCAAACAAAGCCAAGAGACAACTGGATCATCCTGCCTACCTCAAGCTATCTGGCTCTGTCTCTCCCACTTCCTTACAATGCCTCTTTATCTCTGACTCTCTCTCTCTCTCGCTCACTGTCTCATTGTCCCCTTTCCTGTCCCGCTCACAATTTATCTCGCCTCAGGACAATTGAGATGTTCCACACTTTTGTGCAATCGCCTCGAGACCTTCGAGAGAATGCAGATAATACGCCAGGATATACGAAGAAGGATGTGCTGGGTCTGATGGAAGGACATTCATAGGATGGCAGGACATTCATAGGATGGCAGAACATTTGTAGGACGGAAGGATATTCTTGGGATGGAAGGATATTCGAGGGACACGGCAGGATGAGCCGGAGACGACATTACAATCGCATTAAAACGCCTCGAGGCTCGCCTCGGGTTTCGAGCGGCGGCGGCGACGACGACGACGGCAACAGATGAGAGAATGCGAAAGGACATTTATTTACGAGCTCTTCTACCTGTCCTCCCTCTGATCATCTGTCTGTCTGTCGGTTCGTTTGTCTGTCTGTCTGAGGTGTCTCGAGAAGGCGATAATGAATGCTTTTGCATTTCGAAGGATGGAATTTAATTTCGGAAAGTTCACAAAGTGAATCCTTTGCCGAAAAGAGAAACGTATTGCATTTGGGGTAGGCAGATACGTCTGTCCCTCAGACCTCTTTCCATTGGAATTCGCTACCAATCGACCCGAGCTGCACAAAAATTCTCCAGCCTGTAGTACTAGTAAGCCTCAAATTGGGCGATGTAGTTGCAGGAGGATTGAAACGGAGGATGTTAGAGAGAAGAGCGAGAGAAGGGAGAGGCGAAAGACGAGGGACGACAACCGGAGCAGGGTACCAACGCCGCTGGCCATCGTGCGTTGGCGAGAGTCCGGCTGCTGATGATGATGATGACACAAGCCATAAAGCAAAGACCTTCCGCTTCCGGCCAACTCGACCTAGCCATAGAGAGTGAAGTAGGGGCGAGAACGTGAGAGAGAAATAGAGAGAGAGAGAGACAGTGAAAGCGAGAGAACAAGTTAGAGAACGAGTTAAAGAGAGAGCAAGAGTGAGAAGGCGAAGGTAACAACGTGTCCATCGTTGGGTGCTCGTTGGCCAACAATGTGGCAGCACTGTAAACAACACTGTGGATAAATCTACGAACGGATTAAAAACCGAGCGAAGGGACGAAGTTGAATGGGGCATCGGAGAAGAGAGTGTGAGAGGAAGATGAATCCGACTCCAACTCCGATTACGATTTCGAGTTCGTTCAAATGAATAGGGTCAGAGGGAACTAGAGAACGAAGACTTTTGTCCATGTTTACTATCGTTCTCGGAGGGCAGAAGAGAACTGCGTGCAACGAGCTTCGTCTGCTTTGGACGAAACCCTTTTCCAAGGACTCTTCCTCCGAGGAATCGGATGAATCGAGTGGGCGCTGGAGGAGGGAGACGACTCAGAGCTCTCGAGCTCCGGTGCCAGATGACGTTATCCTCGGCTGGAACATGCTTCATTGAATCCTTTCGGGACGTTAGTGCAGCAGGATCCGAGGCATACACATAGGTGTGTGCGCCTGTTTATTGTGTGTGTTCGCGTTTGTGTATGAAGAACAAACACAGCGCTTGTAATCACCATAGTTTAGGGCAGGAGTTTAGGTGAAAACTGAATAAGAAAATTATGACAAGGAAGCAAAAAAAAGCAATAATTTTACATTCATTATTCGAATTTATTTTGATGAACTAATTTTATAAAAAATTCAATTCTTATTCAAATTTAATTTTTCGAAATAATTGTTATTATAATTTTATAATAACTTTAATTCTTTAGTCGAAATTTTTTGCTTCCTCTTCATGTTTTTTTCTCGAAAAATTTGTTTTTGAATTCTTATAAAAAAATTTCACTTCACTTTCTTTTCAAATATCTTTCACAACATTTGTTGACCTTAGCCATATGTCTCTTGGCATTTATGAATATTCTGCATATTTTCCATCTTCGTTTGGCTTCTAATCCTTGCCTCGAGATATATTTAAACAAACATATTTCCCACATTTTCAAATCAAAAACATTCTCTCTGACAAAATTCCTGCAAAGGATTTCCTTCCGCAACATCCTGAGGGTGGAGATGAAATTGAGATTGCTGAAATCCTTTCTATTTGTCATATTTTTCTTTTTAATTTTTTATACATAGAACAAAATGTAAGATTGCAAACTGTAAGATTGCTATTGTTTTTTTTTCATATTATTTTTTTTTAATTCAAATAAATTATCTGTTTTTTTTCTGACTTGAGCACAGAATTATTATCCCAATACCATTTGCGCGAATTTTATAAAATCATTTAAAAAAAAGGATTTTCGGAATATATTATTAATTGTGATTACCAATGTTCCAAAAACCTTATTTTTTAAATAATTTAAATTTTGTTTTATAAAAATTGTTCACGGATTATCCTTAAATTAAAAAAAAGGTTGATCGACAAAAAAATTATTTTATTTAAATTCCTTGGTTGATGAGGTTTATGTCTGAGACTCGTAGTGTATTAAGAATTCTTTACCGATTTCCCTCTCTGACGCCGCCGTTGAATTAAGTCCTGCGTCATAATTGAAACAGTTAGTGAGGTAAAGAAAGGTAAGGTAAGGGTATGAGCCATGGTACCAGCTGTTGGCTTCCTTGCGAGCATCGGCGCGTGCCGGGGTCGTCCCGACGCCCGTCGAGGGGTGCAAAGTCGTTACTCCGTCCGTCCGACGGTCGGCGCTGTGGAACATAACGGAAATGAGCGAGTGGGTTTTTCATTTCCATCCATCACCACCAAAGAACAACAATAATAACAATGAGAACAACAACAACAACATCTGATGGAAGGGTGTCCGACACACACCAACGCACATCGCTCGAAGTCCTCGGGTCTGGCTCGAGCCGAGAGAGGATCCACTTGGATGGTCAGGACGAACGTCGGGCCAACTTCGCATTTGATACAAGGCAAGCAGAACAAGGCCGAGAGGACGGCGTGCGTCAGGATGAGTTCGTTAAGGACACCTCTCACTCTATTATTTACCCTCTTCCTCTCTTTCACATTCCCCCCTCTTTATCTCTCTTTCTCTCTCTTCCTGGGTGAGTTTTCATTGAGGTCGTCAGCGGAGTTCATTAATATTTATACGAGGCGACACGAGGGCTCCCGTCGGCCGTCAGCGGCGAAGGTCCGACCAGGATCGGGCACATTAAAAGGACACGCTTTCGTTGTAGGCTCTACAATAACAACAACAACAACAACAAGGACAACATAAGGAACAACAACAGCAACGACAACACAACTAACGACAGCAATAGAAATAACTCGGTATTGTTGTTGCTATAATAATCATAAGGGAGAAAAAGAAAACTCACGAAATCGTATTCTAGGTAGAAGGAAGGAAGGGTAAGGAGAGAAGGACGGACAGATGGATGGATAGATAGATGAGGGTACAAAAAGTGAGGGTAGGAAAATTAAAAATAACTGAATGTAAGCGCCACCTATTCGATAACATATCCTACATATCTCGTTAATGGCATGTGTGAGTAAGAGAGAGAGAGAGAGGAAGAGTGAGAGAAAGTATGAGAGGGAGAGAGATAGATAAATTGCTATGGCACGCGACAGATTGTTGTCCTCTATAATTATCGAAATAATTTCGTGTTTGTCCCTTTCAGTACAGTTCGGAATCAGTTGAGTTTAATTTCAAATTTAGCATTCAGCTACTAATTCAGCGACTAATTCAGCTATTCAGCGCACCCGAAAGAGTGATTTTTCAACCGAATTCGTCTGGTTTAATTCATTGCATATTTCGATTACTAAATTCAGCTTTATATTTTTGTTATTCTGAAAAGTTGTCTCTATTTATTTATCTATCGTATGGAGTATTTAGCAAAAATAAGCGTATTCAGCTCATCAAATATTTGGAATTCATTATGGTGTTTGCATGAAAATTACAAATTTATAGATGTCAGCCCAATTCAGCTCGCTAATCCGCAATTCAGCGCGGTTTCTCTAAATTCAGCCCATGATCCTTTTGCGTTTTTGCTGTAAACAATAATGGATTGTTTTTGTTATTCGGGATATTCTCTTCATTCTATGACATAGAGTGGTGGTGCAACAACAAGAAATACAACAACAACGAATACCCTGAACACCCTCGTGCCATGCAAACACACCACACCACATCACACCATGGCCCACCACGCCAGCACCCTGACGACTCCACACCGAGCAGATGTTCAACAATTTTCAACGGCTTTTTCCCGAACGTGTCCGGCGACGATTCCGCTCGCTTATCACCGATGAAAACATCCTTGTTCCATTCGTTGGCTGCCGTTGGATGGATGGATGGATGGATGTGTGACTGGCTGACGATCCTGCCGCACAGAGTTCCATGTTGACAAATATTTATGGATCTGTGTGTGTGTGTGTGTGTGTGTGTGTGGAGGAGGCATGTGTGACGTGTCGCGTCGACGTCGCCTCTACTTTCGGGTCATTGTCTCCGGCGGTTTAAATGAAGTGCGACCGCTTCCGATCCATGCGACTGTGTGTCCGTCTGTCCGTTCGCCCGTCTGTCTGTCAGGCTGTTTCTCTCCTGAATGGAGCCCACTTATGCGGGTCCATTTGGTCGCCACCGAGCGTCAAAACACAGACAAGGTGAATCCTTGATGCGGCTGCTCCTGGTGCTTCTCCTTGTTCCGATGATGATGATGATGATGTTTTTGTTACTTTTATTAGCTTGGTTGTTGTTGATATTGTTGTATTTCTTCATATTTCTGTTGCTGTATTGGTATTGTTCTTGTTGTTGTTATTGGTATTGTTGTTGTTGTTATTGCTTCTAATATCGTTTCGATGTTTTCGTTGTTGTCGTCAGGGCTCAAAAATTTATCGCTTCCTTTTTCTACAGCAGGACCTGCTCCTCGACCCTCGTCCCCTCTCCACCTTCCCCAAACCCCCCACGAAGTTTTTCGCACATTCAGCGTGATATCGGCATAGCGTATATATGTATGTGTGTGTGTGTGTCTGTGTGTTTTCATGTTTCTCGCTTGAGTGTTTGTGCGTGTTTTTGTCCTGCGGTTTTCTAATCAAATTTGCACAAAGTGTTTGGGGCGCATGTTCGTGTGCGTGAGTCTCCGACGGTATCCGGTTGTGTGTGGGTGAGTGTTTGTGTGTCTGTATGGGTGAGTGTTTGTGTGTGTGTGTGTGCGTGAGAGATTTTGCGTGTTTTGCGGGTGTCTGCTGGGGGGCAATGAAGCATGCGAGTGCTTCAAATGGACCATAAATTGTGATTTATTTTTTTTGATTGATGGCTTCTCTGTGATTTTAAATCGGAAAGGATACGATAAACAATGGACAAGGGTGATCAGATTGAGTTGAGCTGAGCGAATACATATCATTGGGGATATCAATATTATCTCAGGTCGCCGATAAGAAAATGTAAACAGATTTGTTCGATTAGGTACATTTTTATTTAATCTTATCGGCCGATGAATTTGTTTTTCAAAGCCCTGAATAGAATTTCGAAGGACTTTTGATGTTTGTAATTGGTTTTCGTTTAACGAAATACCAAAAACTCCACCTGAATACGAAGATTTCGCATTGAATCAACATTAAATGATTACAAGATAATTGATATTCCAGTCGCTGAATCACAGAAAATTTACCAAATACCGCTGAAAAACCCAACAGAATTCCCTTAGGCAACTGAATGCAGATATTTTCATTTTGTGGCATCACTAAGAATTAAATAAATTAATTTTTCCGTTGCTTATTCATAGAAATGATTATACCCAATAAGTTTCAAAATACCATCCAAAACCCCATCAGAATTCCCTTAGTCTTCGCTGAATGTGGATATTTTCAACTAGTGGCATCATCAGCAACAACTTCCCATGAAATCCCATGATTTCTCGAACGGTTTCTCATACAAAATGTAACGGTTTTCGTGCGCATATGCCGCGAAGTATTTCAAAATCTTATCGCGAGCCCTCCGCCACGGCGTCGGGGATGGTTTCAACCCTCGAATTCTCGGCGCACACATCGTCGAGCCCAATCAAGGCGGCAGATGTGCAGGGCATAATTCACCGAAAGCGACTCGCGCCGGATCCCGATTCAACTCGGTTCCGATTGAGTGCAATCGCGCCGGGCGAACAAGGACTCGCAAGGACTCAAGTGTCGGCATGGGTTTTGCTCAAGTTGCGATGCAAAGTTATCATGGAAATGCATTACAAGATCGTTCTCTCCCCCCTTTTCCTTTCCCTCTCTCGATTTCTTTCTCTGTCTCTCACTTCCTTTTTCTCCCAATCTCTTCTTTTTCTCTCTCTCTCTCTCTCTCCCCGGTTCTTTGTTCAGCTCGATGGGGTGCGAGGCAACACACCCTAGGAAATTATGATTATTGTTCAATCAACAAACGTATCCTGCATTCACAGCCCGATGCTGATTTACCTTTCCCACCCCATGTCCTTCTCCCTCCTCTACCACCTTCTCCCCCTCTCGCGCTCTCAGCTATGTATTTCTCGTGTAATGCATTTTCAGTTTCCGCACAGGAAATTAGATGAGAGTGGACAAATTTCCTTTCCTTTCGTGCGAATGCAATCTGCGGAGGGAGAGTGAGAGCGAGAAAGAGAGGGGTTGAATTTTTCTATTGTTGACATCCTGCTTGGTACAAAAAAAAAAAAAAACATAAAAACTCTCATGTACTGATGTAATTCAGTGAATTCTGTGTTCTTTTTCTTTTTCCTTCTATGGCACAGGATCGTGATAGGGTTTCCAGGATATGTGTATGTGAAAATACATTTTTGTTTCCTCGCTTTTATTTCTTCTCAGAAAGGATTGCTCGCTCCGTAGATTGCGCTCAGCATGCAATGTCCCAATTAGGGATAATGAAAGGTTATGTTTCGGCCGGATATCCTTCGCAGTGTCGCATGTGCAGATGGACAGCACATTGCTAATGCACTTACCGTGGTACAGTGGTGGCTGATTGTGGTCAAAACTGAGGAGAATCTCCTCTGAAGTTGGTTTCGAGCTGAATTAAATTCCAATGCTTTTAATACCGATCATTTTGTAAGCACTGAATATGGTTTAATGGCGCTGAATTTGTTTTAACATGTTATTCATGCCGAAAATATTCACCAGAATATAATTTATTATTTCATCCGAAAAATGTAAAACACATTGCGCTGAATAAGGTAATCAAACAGCTGAATTAACAATGGCCACAAAACCAAACAAAACACAAACACTCAGCTCCCACAAATGTTTATTATGCTCGCTGAATTGGAAAATTTACACTGAAGTTAATGAAATTACACAAAATATTTAGCTAAGAAGCGAAATCTAAGAATTTCACCGGATTTTAACCTTTGATATTTTGGGAAAATTTACACAAAGTGAAGCAAAACAATATCCGACGGAAACCCCAAAACAAAAATCCAATGGAAAACCAAAAAACCAATCCCAATAGAAATTAAAAAACAAATTCCAATGGAAAAAAATCCAATGGAAATTAAAAAATTTAATTCCAGCTGAATTGACTCAAATCTCTCAAATTTCGATGGAATTCTATTAAAAGCCATTAGTATGGGGTGGGGGGAGAAAGTTGAACGTCCGATTTTCATTGCAAACAAAAAACTTGATTCACTTGAGTTCTAATTAAATACCGAGAAACTTTAACAATTCAACTCGAGGCAAACAAATATGCTTCACCTTCGTCTCTCACCTTCCACTCGCTCTGTCACTCTCTTTCTATCGCCCTCTCGCTCTATTTTATGCTCCCCTTTCTCATTTGAACCCCATTCTTGATGGGGATGCGTCACGTTCTGAACATAATCACAAATATTTGTTCGTTTCCGACTTTTTGTGCAAATACCTGGAAAGATATGTACATATGTGCATGAGAGGAGACTATCGTATCGCTTCAATAAATTTCACTGATAAGACTTTGACTTTACAGTTAGTTCGTCTTCACACAAACGCACACAGATAGAGTTACAACCACACAAGCGAACAGGTCTAACCATTCATTCAGTTGTCCGTCCGTCCGTCCTGTAGGCTGATTGTTTGTCTTTATGTTTATCTCTCTGTCTTTCTGTCTGTCTCTCTGTTTTCCTGTCTGTCTCTTTGTCATTGTGGTATGCGTGTGAAGAAGGTGTTCGAGTTAAACTCCCAAATAACTTAAGCCGAGTGCTTCGGGAGCTTTGTAAAATGTGTGTTTCCGTAAAAATGTTGACAATCGACAACACAAAACCAAACATTGTTTCGACAGACAGAGTCAGTGAGATAGAAAGAGATAGAGAGAGAAAGAGCGAAAGAGGGATGAATATCGAAGAATTGCTCACTCAGCCAGGTGAATGAGATAATAAGTCTTTTTAACACGCCTAAAAGCATGCAACAACTTGGGCAATTTGTTGTGTGGGAACTTCTCGCCGCTCGTTTATCGGGCTGCAAAGAGTGAGCCAGACATTTGGCTATTGTTTGTATCTCTTTACGGTGAGTGATGCTTTCAATAGAATGCTGAATTGTGCGGTGTTTTTATATGTTCACCTGCTAAAACTATGCCATAGATCTGGGATCTGTGATCAATTCAGTTAAGTTGAATTGGTTTCCTTTGTCTGCTATCTCTTATTGGGACTTCTATGAGCATAGTTTTCCCTTTCTTGATCACACTATCTCTCCCTTTCTCTCGTACCCTCTCCTTTTCTCCGTCGTCCAGAAATCCTCTCAATGCAATTCCCTTAAATTCATTCGCTCAGCTTGCAATTTTTATGCGCTTCGTTTGCAATAATTTTCCACTCTCACTCTCTTTCTCTATCACTCTCTCTCTCTCTCATTCACTCTTCCACTATTTCGCTTCCCCCTTGTGCCCTTCCCTCATGGGTCGTCATTTTGTAATGAATTTAGATGCCATTTGAAGATTTCTCATTTAGACAAACCTGCTGATAATCTGGCGAGCGCACACGATGAGGGAAAGGGATGGCGAATAATTGCGGGAGCGAGACCGAAAGTGTGGAAGTGAGAAAGACTGTGTGGGAGCAAGACGGAAAATGGAATGGTACGGCGAGATCTCGACAACGTTTCACACAAATTTCAGATAAATTCCACCATTTTCTAATTTAACATATGAGTGCTCACCAGAGCGTATTAGAAATCCACTCAGTCTCTCTCTCACTCCCTCTCTTTCTCTTTCTTTTCAGTTCTGTCTAGCTTTAGTGTTCCTCTTCTCATCATCAACGAAACAACTCGCTGTGAGTCTGTCTGGATGTTGTTGATGTTATTGTTGTTGTGGGGGCTTAAAGGAGGGCAAATATAAATCGTTGCATACTTTGGGGCGCTTTGCAGCGAAAACAATGCTTTGCGGCATTTGTTTTTGAGGATTCGCGGGAAGCTTTGCATCCACCCCGCCTCCCCCTTTCACTCTTTTGTTTCATTTCCTACTAGTCTGTCTGTCTCTCTTTTGCTCCTGCTCTCTCGCTGTTGTTCTCTCTCTATCTCACTCTCTTACTTACCCTCTCTGCCCCTCTTTCACTTGATGCTCATCATAATTTACTACTTTACACTTCAATGTTGTTGTAAATTATAACTGTTTTGCTGTTGTTATAATATTATTTTTATTATTATGGTTGTTGTTGCTGTTGCTCTTGTTGTTGTTGCTATCGTTGTTCTTGACATCGCATTGTTGTCTGGATGTCGTCGTCGATGTTGTTGTTTTTTTCTTATTGTTGTTTGGTTGTTGTCATGTTTTTTTTGTTCTTTCTTTGTTGTTGTCATTTTTTTGCTGTTTTTTGCTGTTACTCTTGTACTGTTGTTGTTGTAGTTCAGTTGTTTTGTTAACTTTAAGCCCTCGACGAGCAACAAAAACAACAACCTACTACTAAAGAAATAACATTTTACGATGCAGCCACAACACAGCTAGAGAGAAGTAGAATATGGAAGAGATAGAGAGAGAGAGAGTGCAAGTGCAGTAGAAAAAATAAGAAAGAAAAGGGAAATCTCATGAGAAAAAAGCAGAAAAAAGTAAAAAAAAACATTGCATAACGACAGGCGAAATACCGCGCGAACAGATTTTCTCGCATGTTCTCGTTTCTTATCGTCATTTGTGCCGAGAGACTGCACACCAACAATGCAAGTGCGAGCGAGCAGAACGAATGGGATGAAAGAGAAAGAGAGAATCAGAGAGAGTGAGGGGGCGCGATCATAAAACGCATCCTGAGCAACAGCAATGCATCCTTTGTCCCAGTTTCCTTTAGCAGGCTTCTTGGGTTCTCTCTCATTGTTGCTGATGTTATTGTTGTTGTTAGCTTTGATGGTTTCAAGCAGCAGCTATAAGAACGACAACAACAACAACAACAACTGCAGTGACTCTTCTAAAGGATGCACAACAACAACACCAATAATGTCAACATCACCAACAACAAAACTAACAGTAAATTCTAAAAGGATAAACCACAACAAAGGCAAGAAGAGTTGCAGCAACAACAATAACTAAGACTACAGCAAAAACAAGTACAACAATAACGAGTACAACAATAATAACAACATGAACTAGAAAAATAAACTCGTAAAAAGCACAAAATATTAGACATTTTTTTGTTATTTTTATAAAGAAAAAATCTTTCATATGAGTTTTCTTTTGTTCTTGTTATATATTATGGTCTAGTTGTTGTTGCTATTTTTATTATTTTTGTTGTTTTGCCTTGCAACTTCTCTTTTGATCTATATTTAGCACAGGAGCAAGGAGAAAACTAAAAGATTTCCGGGTCCACTATTTTCGCCTTCTAAGCTCCCCTCTCTCTCACTAAGGGTTTTCTTTAAATTCCAAAAGAAATTCGGAGAGCGAGAAAGTCATAAGAAAAGAAAGCTTCATGCGACTAATTAGAGTGAGTTCTCTGGAGAGAAAAATAACCTATGAAAGATCAAGGGAGAGAGAGAGATGAAAATAAGTGAATGACAAAGAACACAACTATAAGATCCAAGAATACAACTAGAATAATATCATTGTAGATGTACTCAGATTAATTCACAATTTAAAATCCCTTCCAATGTTAAAATTCAGCTGATTCGCTTGCTTTCTATATTTACATATATTTTATATATATTTACATATATTTACTTTTGTACCAATTTTTAAATATTGAGCTTTTATTATTAATTTGCACTTCCTGATTACAAAATACCATCATTCAAGGGTCGTATTGCCATATGGGCATACTTCAACGAGTATTGGAAGCCATGCCACGCTTCCCAATCAATGCCACCAATTGTTTTATTTTCATAAGATCCCTCCAGGTACAGCCCAGTCAGGTGGCTGCAAGCGAAATCAGTTTGTTTGTAGTATAGAGGAAAACACATATTGCGGATCGTCTTACCTATCGTAGCATTCATGGTACCACCATCCACCTGTAAATAGTTTGGCACAATTATTATTCTCCCTAGTATCGTTATCCCTGTCCTTCGTGCTGAATTTCATGCCCATGTGTTTGGCCATCGAGTCTCCGGCGTCGCCGGTGTAATCGCCTAGAATATTGATCGCGTACGACTCATCGGCCGTGCCGATGGCGAAGGCGCTGTAGTTGGCGCTACGACGCAACATCTCGAAGTCCTCCAACTCGATCCAGAGTTCGTGCAGTGTCGTCTGGGTGAGCGCGTGGATCTTGTCCAAGCCCAAGAAGAATTCGCCATTCAGATTACCAAATCCTTGCTGATAGTCCAGCCATGGACGATCGAAGTCGATGCTGTTGTCCATGCGCCGCAGGAGGAGAGTCCACGCCCTGTCGGCTCCACGTTGGGGGTCCGAGAGGCAGTACACGTAGAAGGGATCCAGGTTTGTGTCGGGTATTTGAATTCTGTGGATGCCCGAATGTCGGCCACTCAACTTCAAGGCCTCGGCGCAGTTGGCTGGTGGACGTCTCGTTCTCGTTTCCTCATCTCTTCTGGAAACGTACACAACATTCAATTGAACTCTTTCATCAACTCTGTCTCTTCCTCACTTCTCCCTTAGGCTGTTCATCTTCGCACAGGATTCTTGAATTTGTTCGTTGAGCTGTAGAAGCTTCAGATTGGACTCTTGGATTTTTAGGTTAGTTTCCTGGAGATCCTTCAACTGATTGGTGATGGTCTTCAACAGCTCGTCGTCGTAGATGTACGCCTCCGCCTCTGTCTGCCGTCCATATGTATCATAACAATATCAATTAAATATTATATTCCATCATACCACATTCTCGCTGCCTCCAATGTAATATGATTTGGACAATGGTATGATCACCAGAAGTGTCCAGATCGCGAACCGCATCTTGATGCTTGCACAGTTCCTCTGATACTGATGCTAAAATATTTGTGAAACCTTTATTTGTACATGAACCAAGTGATTTCGTTATCAATATGTTGCTTTGCAATACTCTTTATTATTAATTCCAGGAATATAATCTTTTATAATGCAACCTCATAAGCGTCTACTGCAAGTTGTAGTACAAAACAGATAATTATAATTTAATTATTAATTAAACAGTATATAATTTTTGTTTCCTCCCGTTTGTGATAATAATACGTTCCACGGAACCGTTAGGTTAGTGGCCGAATGATGACCTAATTGATCACAACAGAAAATTGTAAACAGAACTCAGAAAATCGGAAACAGAACTAAAAAAATCGGAAACAGACTACAGATAATTGGAATGATCTGTAAGAAAATCCGAAACAGAATTAAGATAATCTAAACAGACCTCAGAAAAACGAAAAATGACGACGAAAACTCGAAGAACTACAAGGGAAGGTGTCTAAGAGAGTGAAGAAGGTGAAGTTTCCACCGCCATCCACCGTCATCGTTTCTCGATCGAACAAACGATCGCAGCCCTCCTCGAGGTGTTTGTTTTCTTTCTTATTTTTTTTTTTCGCAAGCGAAGAAAACCCAAAATGACGAAAGGAGCGAGTTTCTTTCATAAGGGAGGATTCATTTTTCACCCCTCGCTCACAGGATCGTCGTGCGCAAGGGGAGGACAACGAAAAAGAAGAAGCAGAAGAAGAAGACGCTTGAAAGAAACGTGCTTCGGAACGGCAACAACAATGGAAGCTACAACAACTCCTGCAGCTGGCGTTTGCATCGAAGGTTCTTTAAGTATTCCAAAAAAACGTGAAATAATTAGATGAAGGTTATTGTTGTTGTTGTTATTGTTATTCCTTTTACTGCTGTTGCTTTTGCTTTTGCTGTTGTTTTGTTGTTGTTGTTGTTTTGTTGTTGTTGTTTTTGTTGTCATTCCTCTTCTTTTCTGCTGGTACCGCTCTATCGCGATCGTGTTCCTTATGAAAAGTTGCGGAAAGTCTTCATTTTCAAGCTTCGTTGGTTTTCCAGCCACGAGTCATGAAGGCGACACTGGAATGGACAGACAGACAGACGGACCGATGAATAGAAAGACAGACAGCTGGCTGGAGAGATAAACGGACTCAGTGTATTTCTCGAGACATTATCCATCGAAGGTTAAGGTTTTCCTTGATATGCTAATGGCACATGGTGCAGGAAGATTGCGAAGGTGGTGTTGGCGGTTGTTGTTGTTGTTATTATTATCAGTGACTCCCTCCCCCCAAGAAAATGGTTCCGGTGCACTTGAGCCAGGCGATGGTGGCGTGTGCCATCGGCCAAGGAGGTTCCTGCAATGCTCGAGGGCCTTTGATCGGTAAAGAGAGACGAAACTTGGTCTAAACGAGAACGAGAAACGTCGAGGGATCGGTAGAGAAGGGGTCTTGTATAATGTAAAGGTCAGGAATGTGCAGTGGCCGAGAAGGTGGAGAAGGGAAAAAAGAAAGAGAGAGCCACAGATAAAAGAATGAAGCTATAGAAAAAGTCAATGGAGACCAATTTTCGTTATCAGTAAGTTATAGAAAATTCTGCATATATAGACAATTATAAAATGTGGATAAAGACAAATGATGGAAGTTGGGGAGGAATGAAGGACGATATTTAAAAAAAAAATAAACAAATTTTTACCTCCCCCCATCTGTCGCTTTATCTCATTCTCGCCGCCCTCTAGTGAAATTCATCAACTGCCAACGAAATCAATTCAAAAGTTTCAAATTCACTGCATATTCATCATTATCATCATTTTTCTCTATCGATGACAGCTTTGTTGAGCCATGGTGGCGCGAAATTTTGACGAAATATCAATTTTCCTGTTATTTTTGATGTTGTTGGTAACTGAAACTTGAATCGACTGCGGACAAATTTATGAATAATATTTATTATTGGAATTTGAGAGGGAAAACCAAAGCAAATCGAAAACGAAATGGTGATGGTGATCAAAACAAAGGGAAGGGGAAAGACAGAGAGGAGGATAGGGTGGACAGAGGGTGGGAGTAGAGTGAAGAGAGAGACAGAGAATGCTATGCGAAGCAATAATTGACACACGAGAGACGTGGGATCGACACGAGGTGGGATCGATGGAGTTTTTCGAAGGCAAAAACGGAGAACGAAAAGGAAAACGTGCCGAAAAAGAAGAACAAAAAAAGAAAGAGAGGGATTGAAAGAGAAGAAATGATAGAGAGATAGAGGAAGAGAGATATAAAAATGAGATACACGAATAGAAGGAGTCATGAAAGAACTTTGCCTCGAAGGAGGTTGTCGAAATAGAGACACGAAAGTATTGCGAGTAAACAGACAGAGATAGAGCGAGAAAGAGAGGGTGGCAAAGAAGGAGAGAGAGAGTAACAAATCAGACAGATAGCCAAACGGACAAACAGAAGCTGACAGAACACAGACAGACAGATAGAAGACTATCGACAGGCCATCAAAAGTCTGCCAAGCGAAAAGTCGAACAAGAGACAGATGACCCGTTGAACCCATGAGAAAGCACGAAGAGAGAGACCAACGTCTGTCCCTCTCCTACTCTCTCTTTCTTTATCTCTCGATCTTGGTTTTTTATTTGATTTCGCTCAATTTTCGCCTTTCAATGTAATTGCGAGAATATGAAATGAAATTTTCGCACAAAAAACTAAGTAAAAAACAAAGACACGAGAAAAAATAAACCAAAAAACTGTTTGGAAAATTCTATTCGAGACAATGGCGAACGTAACCTTGAGGGGAGGACCTTGAACTTTGCAAAAATAACAATGAAATAACAGCAAAAACATATCAACAACAATGACAACGAGTATAAACAACAAAAATGACAACGACTAAGTAACAACAACAAAAAATATCTTTCCAACATCTGCTTCGAAGCATTGACAAAAGCTTTCATTCACAGAGAGACATAAGATAGACATGTGTATCTGTCTATCTGACTGTCTGTCTTTCTGTCTGTCCATCTTTTTGTCCGTCTCTCCTTCTGCTCCTCACATCTGTCCTTCCATCCCATCTCCCTCCCCATTTGAAGTCAGTCGACTGCTGGGCGTGGCATCTGCGGTCGAAGTCGACGGCTTTTTGTTATCGTTGGTAAAGGGCGAGAACAATGTGTCTCTCAGAACTTGAAAGATCGAGTAAGAAAGAGAGATAGAGGGAGAGGGAGAGAAAGAGATGAGAAAAGAGACGAATTAAGCGATCACTCGCGCAGTTTACGACTCGAGCTACGACTTGGTGCCGCCTTCGGAAGTTCGGTGAGTACAAAAGGTACTCAATCAACAAAGTTCTCAATCAAGTTTTCAATCTCTTATTTAGACTCTCTATGTTTTCTTCTTTGGAATTCCCCATATAAATGTTTAATCTAATGACTTGAATGAATGGCACTTCTTAGAAGAGAGAACTGCGACAGGTTTTGAGATTAGGATTTCCCGGATTGTGCAGTTTTATAACAGCGGCGTTGTCAACACAACCCACCTCAGTTGACTATCATCGGTAGCCGTAGACGTAGCCAGTGTTTGCTCCAGATCCAGGAATCGAGAAAAAATGTATACAAGAGAAAATTCTAAAATTTGTAAATTCTAATTTGCGAAACTAATTCTAACTAAATTCAAAATCTCTTCTCCAACTCATCTGATAGAAAAATCAACACCGATCGAAGTCCGGATTCAGTCTACATAAATACAGAAAGTGCGGAGAGACCGGTCCACAGCATGCGTAGTTTGACAGCATTCGTGCCGCCCCTCGTCCTCCACCTCCTCCTACCCCTGCTCCACTCGGCAGTCACGGAAGCTCAAGGTACGAACGGAATCTCAGAATTCCGAGAATTCCGTCGTTAGAGCGAGTGATCGAGCGATTTCAACAGATGGATCCGACTCAGACCCCTTCTCTCTGGATTTAAAACCCAGACGATCTCTCTCCCTCTCTCTCTCATCGAACGCAAATAAACGAGCCGTAGTGAATAACAAATGCTTTTCAGCGCCTTGGCACGTGTCCATCTTCAGGATCCGCGACGACGGCGACGGATCCGTTTTCCTATGCGGCGGATCGATCATCTCGCCGACCCTGGTCATCTCGGCCGCCCACTGCTTCTGGGACAATGCAGAGGAGAAGTTCCGTCCGAGCCACAACCTCCAGGTGGCCGCCAGAGAAATCGACGAGCGTCACAAGGTCCAGATCCGCAACGTCTCCACGATCAACGTGCCAGAGCGGTGAGTGTCGGGACCCCATCCTCCATCCACATCTACATCCTCGTCCTCATCCTCATCTACACCACCATCCACATCTACATCCTCGTCCTCATCCTCATCTACACCACCATCCACATCTACATCCTCGTCCTCATCTACATCACCATCCACATCTACATCCTCGTCCTCATCTACATCACCATCCACTACATCTACATACATCTCATCTCCATCCACAGGTTCGTGGATGCGGCAGACAGCTATCGCGGTGATATCGCGCTCCTGAAGCTGGCCCAGCGCTTCGACTACACGCCGTTCGTTCAGTCCGTGGACGTCGATTTCACGTCCACGTCGTCGGCATCGATCGGTGGCGATCAGCTGGGCTCCGTCGTCGGCGGGGTCGGAGGCGGAGGCAGAAGGGTCGGGGACCCTGTGGAAGTCCCCACAGGGCTTCGGACGCTCTCGCACGCGGACTGCGAGCGAAAACTCCACGAATTGGTGGGAATCGGAACCAGCATCCGGTTGGCGGACGACAAGTTCTGCTTCGCGGACAACGATCGTAACGGCTCGTGGTACGTCGGCACCAGCGGCAACGGGTTCGTCGTGCGGCGGGACGAGCGCAACCTACTGCTGGGCGTGGTCAGCCTCAACCTCACGCCCACTCGCCAGAGTCGGGTGCAATTGATCGGCCTGACGAACGTCCATCTGTACGAGAACCTGATCAAAAAGCCGATGGAGGATGAGTTCGGCCAAGTGGAAAACAGAACTGAACCACTGTTGATCGACACGAGAATGTTTATTCAAAATTTCTAGCTTCAATGATTTTTTGAAATTTTGGTAATATTCATTAAAACGCAAACAAAAAAAGAAAACCAATTACATTAACTTATCGAAATTCATATCTCAATTAGCAGCGACAAGTTTGAAATTGAGTCAAATTCAAAATAAATTCTAAATTAAATTTCGCAATAAATTTCAAATATATTGAATGGTATTTAAATGGAAATATTGTGTTCTTGTCAGATTTGCTAAATATTTTTGTTTTAGAATAGTTTCCATGTGGAATTACACGAATAATCGAGTAGCCAGAGTTGCGAACTAATTGAGCGAAATGCTATGTTATTGTTGTAAAGTGAAAATTGGATTTGAATACATTTTTGTAAAAAATAAAACATTACTTCAACATACATATTTTATTTATTTATTTCTTTTAATATTATATTAATATTATTATTTATTTGTGGCTTTTTTATGGTTTCAACAATCCTCATTAGAGTTACCATATATGACCAAATTATTGTTTTGTTGTTTTTATTCATTTCAATTGCGAATCTTAACATAATTTCAAAACAAACTCCGATCGATCTTTATCGCGATTTCAATCGGCAGCTCCCACGGCGGAGCTTTTCAAGAGCGTGAAAAAGAAATTAATAAAAAAACGAAAATTGAAAAAAAAAATCAAAAAATTTAAGAAATTGAAATATGAAAAGTGAAATTAAACAAATAAAAAAATAGAAAATAAAAGTTAAGAAAAATCAAAAATTAAACAAATTAAAAAAAATAAAAAGTTAAAGTTGACACAAAAAAAAACCTAATGAGAAAATAAAGAAGATGTTGCTGCTGCGTGCAATTGCGTCAAAAAATGCTGTAAAATATAGACAAAAACAAATAAAAATTATTGAAAACATCAAAAATGATAATAATTATTAAACCTGAAGAAAGCAATGTCGAAAAAAAACAGTAGCATAAACAATGAAATACAAGCAATAGCAACAACGACGATGCCATGTGTGGGTAGAAATCGGGAGCAGCTTCCATCACCCACCATCCACAGTGGGCTTCGGACAGACAGATGAGATGGACCGACCCACGGATGGACAGATCGATGGTTAATAATTTCTCTGTGTTTACTTTCACTTGTCGGCCACTACAGAATAGTGGTCCAAACATCCAGCGAGTAGTTGGCAATTAAGTAGTCGCTCAAAACTGAAGTCATCTCATCTCAAAACTGAAGTCATCTCATTTCGACAAATAAATAATTGTTGATGGCAGTCAAGAGTGAGGAAGTGACAAAGTGAAATAATATCCAAAAATAGCAGTAGCAGATTTAAGTGATAATTTGGAAGAAAAATTAAGTAATTAAATTGGAGATAAATTCTTCAATCAATGCATTCAAGAACTTTGAAGATCGACGTTAATCGAGTACTCGATAATCGACGCTAATAAACCGCGAACTCGGTAATCGTGGGTCATAAACCACCTGGAGGCCCATCGGAATCATCGACGATTCAATTACGCGCAGTGGACGGAAATCTTTTTATTCATCCGATACGAAGTCGGACTCAAACTCGGTCTCGGACCCGGTCTCGGAAGCATTCGACTCACGAGAGACGGGGATGAGGTGGAAAAGGCGACGAGGCGACAGCTCACATAACGACGACTCGACATTGCGTTGAATCATAAATTTATCGCAAACAAGCATAAAATGAAATAAAAGAAAAATGAGAGACTTTATGTTGAAATTTGTGAAAGAAAAGTGATAACGTAGTGAAAAATAAGCGAAGTAATAAATAATACAAATAAAAAGAAATAATTGAATTAAAAATAATACCTTTAACAAAAAATACAGAAAATAAATAAAATTAGACTTTTAATATTAATGTATTTCAAAACATAATACAAAGTAATAATTACTTTTTTTTAACAAAATAATAAATATTTTTCTTATAATTATTTTTTAAACAAAAGAATTATTTTTTTAAACAAAATAAAGATAATTAAAAAATAGATTTATAAATTAAAATAAGTAAAAATAGGAAAAAAAATAAAAAAAAAATAAAGCAGTTACAAGAAAAATATAAAACAAAAAAAAATAAAATATAAAATTAAATATAATAAAAGAATTACAATAAAAATAAATAAAATTAAAAAACATAGCAAAACAAAATAAAAAAAATAAAAGAAAACAAGTATAAAATAATAAATTAAATAAAAAAATCAAAAAAATAAAAATAATATCAGAAACAAAAAAGAAAAAATTCTAAATAAATAAAATAATAATTTTAAAACATAATATAAAAAACATCACAAAACTCTAATAATGAAGAAAAAGGTAAAGAGAGAGAAATTCAAAGAATTCGGAATTCATGAATTTGGTGTCAAAAAAACATTAAATAAAACTATAAAAAAAGTCTATAAGGAAGAAGTGGGAGTGTCCATTGCAAAATACAATCTACGTATATGTCTCAGGAAAAATTCAAATTCTTGAAATATCGCGATCGTGATCTATAAAATTTTAATAGATAAAGAGGTATTTTGAATACTTCTCCTTCGTCCGCATCTCCTTCATCGATCGTTAAAAGTGAAATTTGTTGTTTTGTTGGTTTTTTAAGGAATTCGCATTTCGTTGATCATTGGCGCCATTTATTCATTGAATGAGTAAATGAGTGAGTTAAAAAAAACAATGAAAACAACCGTAGTGAACAAAGAATGAAGCATCGACAACAACAATAACAATAACACAACACCGCAAGTCGCCCAGTGACGACAACAACAATTGGCAACAGTCGCAAAAAAATGTTGTTTGAGTCATCGGTTTGAAATTAAAATCCATCATTCAGTGAGAGCGAGATGCAAACTGGTATGTTGAATGAGAGGGTGAGTGAGAGAGGGAGGGGAAGAAGAAGAAGAAGAGATCTTGTCATCATTATGAAGAGTGCGATGGAGGGAGAGAGAAGATCATGACGAAGAGGAAGCTGAGATCGCTTGAGAGCAAGAATATGGTTTGTGGTCAGAGAAGCGTGGATGGGGAGCGAGTGAGGAGGAAAGCGAGAGGTAGTGAGGGAGAGAGAGGGAGTGAGGACGCAAGGTACAACTGATCAACTGATCAACTGAAAGAAATGATGACTTCGTTACTGCTGCGATGATCTCCACAGGAAATGTTTATTCTCTAATCGTTGTTATTATCTTGAATTTGTTTCTTCTTGTATTTGTTTTCTTATATTAATTTCTTCGCATTTGTTATCTTAATTTTTTTTATTTATTTTTATTATTTTTGTGAAAAGTTGAAACTTCAACGAAAAAAACGTATTCAACAAAAAAACTTCACCCAAATAAAGGCGTCCATTGTTCGAACCCTTCCGAAGCTCAAAGCTCAATGTTTATCGTGAACCGCATCACAGGGTTGCCACCTACACGCCGATGCAGTAAATAAATACATGTATAAATATTTTAAATAAATATGATATGCCAGCAGAAACAACCACAACAATAACAATGAGCTATCGTCTAATATACAGACAAAAATATATGTATGCAAAATGAAAAATAAACAAGTAGAAAAATATTTACAAACATTTGAGATGATGAGCAAACAAAAGCCTTTCGGGTAACAAAACAGACGCTGCAACAACAACAGTTGAAAAATAACAATAATGTAAAGATAACAATAACCACAACAATAAAAACCACATCACCAATGAAAGTAAATGAAAGAAACAAAAGCAAAAACAGTAGCAAAAACAAATCGGAATAACAAATATGTAACAACAACAATAATGACATTGTAGTCATAAATGATAATAACGACAACAACAACAAGAAGAAGAAATAACCTCACCATATTTAAATCTATTACAATTTAAGGCAAACGGTAAATTTTACTACGTGCTTAAATTTTAAGGCAAACAAATTGAGCGAAGAATTTTCAAAATTGGGTTAATAAAACGCAACCCATTTTATTAACCTTGAGAAGGCCGTGGGCGGAGAGGCAGGGGGCGTGGTCACGCGAATTCGATCAAATTCAAATTCAAAATATTCACGGATATCATGAATTGCTTTGAAAGCGATCAGTAGAAATAGGAGCATGAAACACCCTTCATTTCCTTCTTCTTGATCTTATTCCAAAGACCTACATCTTCATCATCTTCTTCTTCTCATTACAAATACCTACGTCTTCTTCTTCTTGTTCTGGAGACATTCCTTCCTTCCCTCCCTTCTTCCACTTCCCACCGAACGATTTGTCGGTTTAACGACCTCTGGCAACCCCGGTAATTGCAATGCGCCCGAGACGACGACAGGGGTCCACCTGGGGCAGAGCTGGAAATATGCGTCTAATGTTAGAGAGTCTAGAGTTAGAGAGAGCAGAACGGAGGGGGAGAGAGAGATCGGGAAATAGAGGGAGGATGCGACAGAGAGGGCGAATGAGAGAGAGGAAACCATAAACCACAACAACGTCTCCTGCCATCTGCAGAGCCAGAAAATCAAAAAACAAGACACAAGCAAGAAAATCCAGAGACTCCGGCGAGTCTCGCTTGGCTCATAAATAATTTCCCTTCTTTTCCTCTCTATCTCTCGCTCTCTCAGTCGCCCTCTCTTGCTTCCTCCTCGCCCACAGTTCGTTCTCTTATCGGTTTCTCTCCCCTCACCTCGTCCTCCCGTCCCTCGACTATTGCGACGAAAATAGAAGCCTCGTGTCCTCGTTCGTCATCGTCTTTGTCGACGTCCTGCGCAGCTGGCGTCAACGCAAACATTTGTCGCCTTGCGCCAGGAGTTGCGCCTGCGCCTTCGTCTTCGACGCACCCGAATCCTCTGCTCTACCGTCGTCCCCTCCCTCCATCTCTTCATGCCTCGTTCTCTTCATCCCTCCATCTCTTCATTCCTTAGTCTCCTCATCTCTACATTCCTTCTTTCATTCACTGCCCTGGGCTCTGATTTCTGACTTCGCTTGCGACTCAAGAAGAAACGCCTGCCTGCCGTGTGCAATCACAGTCTTCGGTGGATCCTGCAGCCGTGTTGTCTGAGTGTTCATCTGTCTGTTGTCTGTCCTTCGGTCCGTCTGTCCTTCGGTCCGTCGTCTGTCCTTCTGTCTGCTCTGTCTGTCTTTATGTAGGTCCCTCTCTTCTCGCGGCCTTCGGTCGTCCTGCTCCTGCCTTCGTTCGTCTTTTGGCGGCTTCCGATTTCGATCTTTTTGGCTCCTTGGCTTCAGATCTGAGATCTTGATATTTGTTGTTGTATTGGATTTTGGTATTCAATCTCATGTTGTTGTTTTTGATTTCTTCGTTCTTGTTGTTGTTCTCTTCTTGTGGTTATTTTCTCCTTTTTTGTTCTTGTTGTTTTTATCTTTCTTTCTTTTCAAATATTTATTTCATTTCATTTCGGAAATATGTGTTTGTGTCACATTTTCTCTGTTCGTTGTTGTTGTTGTTGTTATAAGTAGCACGTGGTCTTCTTCCATTATTTGGTACGATTAGAAGGCAACAAGAACGACAACAACAAGACAGCTCGATGAAAAATTCCATCGATTTGTGAGATTTTTTCCTCATGACACGAGTCATGTGTTGTTGTTATTGTAATTTTCTCTTCTTCTTTGATCATTTGTGATTTGGATTTTTTTCATTTTTTTTTTCTTGTTTTGTAGTTGATAAGTTGGTAATGCAATAAAATCTCAATCAATTGGCAACGCAGATGTCGTTTAAAAGAAGATAAATTTTTGAAATTTTGATTTAATTGATTTTCTGTGCTTTTTTTGTGTGATTTAATTCGATCGCCGCTTTGATGTGATCGAGCAGTTGGCAACGCGGATGAATACAATTGGCAATGCGATTGTGGAAGAGTTGATTGAGAAGACCAACGATTGTTGTGGAGACCAACGATTACGGCGGAGACTAACGATGATTGTGGAGACTAATTTGTTGATTGTGGAAGAAGGATTGTCGTATTGAGGTCGCGTGGACAGCAGTTGGCAACACTTTGCACTAATTCATTGTCCCCTTCGTGAAGGCCAGTTGGCAATGCAGAAATACGGATTTCAATGTCGCAATTTTAAGTCCGATTTTGTCCTCGATTTTGGCAACGCGAGGTCGCCAACAACTAATCGGAGGTAATTAATTCAAATAGTTTTTATTATTAGTTGGATATTAATTATTTTTTTATATTTTTATTATTGTAAATATTTTACATTCAATTGAATTAATGCATTTCAAATAAATGTAATTACATTTTTTTATTAAATAAATAAGTTTTTAATTTAAATTTAATTTAAAATTGTTTGGTTTCCTTTTAATTTCACATTGATCGATAGTTTGTTCCTGTAATTAATAAGATAATTCCAAATTATTTCCTTCCCTCCAATTGGCAACGCGATTATCAATATTTCTCTCTCAAACACAACTCGCTTTCTATCGTAATCGCTTACTATCTTATCATCAGTGATGATTACAACCTGATTGAGTCTTTTGACAGCTTGTTGAAAAATTTGTAGCTATTAGAAAAAATAACATATTACAACAGCAGCAACAACAACAAGAAATTACAAGAAACTCAAGTACAACAAAAAAGCTCTACTACAACAACAAACTCTACTACAACAACAAACTCTCCTTCAACAACAACCAAATCTTCTACCGAACAAATTCTCCTAATTGCATTAAAGCATAGAAAAACAACATTTTACCTGAGCTCAGAGCTTTGAGTCAGAAGTCGTACAAACTCTCTTCCTCTTCTTATCGAACTCTTTTCTTCTTCTTCTTCTTCTTCTTCGTTTCGGTGTCCTCCTTCCCCAACTCTCCTACTTCGCACCTCTTTTCACTACCTTCAGCAAAATTCTCGCTTGAACAGAAGCCGAAAAATTCCAACTCCGTCTTCAGATCACTCAACAGAGAGAAACCGATCGCTCTCTCAATTGAGTGATCCACACAATGAGTGAGAGGGTTAGTGAGATAGAGTGAGTGAGAAAGAGTCAGTGTGTGTGAGAGAGATAGGGAGAGAGAGAGAGAGCGTCAACAATGCACCCAACCGCACGATGATCGAGGAACTCGGGGAAGCGTAAACAAGGAACAATACCGATCGATTGATCCGCACAGCCGGCTCTCTGTCCGTCCGTCTCTCTTCCACCGTGTCGCCTGTCTGTCCGTCCGCTTGTGTGTCTGTCTGTCTGTCCGTCCGCGTTGCCACCCGAAAGCAGCGCGTGCTCTGCCGAGTGCAGCCGGTGACTTATGCTAGTTGCTGCTGGTAGAGAGGCCGATTGTCGACCACCACCGACCGACAGCTGCTCCCTCCCTCAGGTAGAGCGGCGATTGTGGCAGCAACCCTAACAACAACAACAACAACAACAAGAAGAAGAACAACTCGAAGCAATAACAACAACTGGAGCAGCAGCAAACGAACGACTCAAACACGACTTGAGTGAGAGAGGAGTGGAATCGAAACTCAACAGAGAAACCGCTCGAAGCCCGGCGACAGAGACGCCGACGATGACGACGATGACGACGACGCTGGCGTCAACGGCTGACGACCAACGACAGACGCAACCGGACGTCGTAGCGAGCCAGACGTGCGACAGACAGATATCTCCACGAAAAAACAGTCGATGTAAGCAGTGAGTAAGAAAACACGACGACGACCGCGCGAGCTCGATGTAAATGATCGTGAGAAGAAAGAAAAACACATCAAACAAAAAAATAAAATTCCAAGTGATCGAGAATTCCGCGAGTGAGAGAGATATATTTCGAAAAAGTGCAACGAATTAAAAAAGAAAAAAAAATTGTAAAACATTTCAAAACTAAAAACCGTTAAAAGAATTGCTTGAAAACAAAAAATCTTTGCAAGCATTGCTAGAAAACCTTGTCGAATATTCTAAAAAATAAAAAATAAAACAGAGTTAAAAATAGAAAATACAAAATCGAAACAATTGAAATTGTTAACAATCGCAGTGCGTGACCCGCGTGACAAACGAACGTGTTTAAATTTGTCTCCCTTCAACTTGGCCTAAACACCAAGCAGAAGAAGTAGAAGTTATTGTCAAACGCAAACAACAACAATAATAACAACAACTATAATATAAACGACAACAATATACGACGACGACAATAATAAACCGAGGAGGAAAGAAAGAAACAACCGTTGATTTTGTTTTGGGTGGAATTTCGCGTTCAGCATAAATAACTACAACAACGAGAATACCAACAATAACAACAACAAGAACATTAATACCAACAACAATAGCAGCTATAATACCATACACTGCAACAACAACAATTTGAGCGCGGATACAAATTGTTTGTTGCCATCTTCGACGACGGAAACTCGTGGCGTTCGGTCAGAAAAGGTAAGCATTTCATATAGTATATTCCTTCTCACTCATACCCCTTTGTCTCTCTCTCTCTGTCTCTGGTAACCTTTGGACTCGAAATCCCACCCATTCGCCTCCCAGTCGAAATGGTCATGGTGGCAACCCTGGCCACAAGTTCGGACGCTCCATTTGCGACCCAACGTCGTCGTCGTCGACGTCTTCGGCCACCCCGGAGCCCTCCAGGGTCCCGTGGGCCATGATCGTAATCATTACTTGGTCAAGTGGTTGTTGACTTTGTTGTTGTTCTCAACATTTTTCTTGTTGCCAACATTTTTCTTGTTGCCAACATTGTTGTTTTTGTTGTCATCAGTATGTTGTTGTTGTCTTGATTACTGGGTGAAGGTTGAAAACGTGTTGCGAGTTGCGTCTGACTGAATAAAAACAACTGTCGCAAGAACAACAGCAGCAAACAACAACAACACAACAACAGAAGCAACAAAACAACAATTAATAAAACAACAACAATTAAGACAACAACAACAACAAAAATTAATAAAACAACAACACTTAAGACAAGAATCGTCTGCTTGATTCTTTCACCTTCAATTCGCATTCTTCAGACATTCTCAACACCTTCCCTCCCATCTCCAAGTCTCATCTTTACGACGCCGTCTTCCGCTCTTTTACACCTCCCGCTTCCTCCGCTCTTTTCCACTTCCTCCTCTCTCTCTCACCTCCTTCTCCACCCTCTTTCCGCCTGCCTCTCTTCACCATTCCCGCCTTCTTCATCTCCTCCTCGTCGTCATCATCGTCATCGGCCTCCCCGTAGTGAGTCACCGGCGTCTGTCGTCTCGCTTCCAGGAACCCCATCGTCTTCGAGCCCATGACTAACTCTGGCTCGGCGCCTCTGATGACGCGCTCTCTATCGTGTTCTCATTTACCCTCACTCTATCACTCTACCTCCATCCCTCTATCATTCTACCTCCTTCCTTCGAACTCTCTCTTTAACATCGCCCGCCGCCCTCCGGAAATCGCACTCACTAATCTTATCTCGATTTTCCTCCGAGTCGCGATCGCCGTTGGTCGGATCGGGTCGGGTTGAATCGGAACGGGTCGGGTCGGGTCGGAAGGCGGTGCTCGCAACGGTAACGTGGACACTAAAGTTGGTTTAATGATTTTTTAAAATATGGTTCTTGATTATCTTTTTGATTTATTAAGATTTTTACGGAACTTATTTTTAATCAAATCTGTAGTTTTCAGATTTCTGTTTTAATTTAAAAAATATCAAAATTTTCTACTTTCTCTACCACATTTAGTTTAAAAAATTGAAATCTAAATTATTCAGTATTATTCAATTTTTTAAAATTTTAATTTTTGAAAAAATTTTCGTTTTAATGCGGAACACTTAACGGTATTGAAATTTGAATAAATTGCATTTTCCATAATTTTCCGAAACTTTTCATTTTCTCTTACTTTCTCCCCTGGAGGAATTGCCACGGGCCAGATTTTCATTCTCACTTTGAAGCTATGCTAATGACAGCGTTGCCACACGATCCCCTAAAACGATGATGAAGCGATGTTGAGTTAGTTCTCTCTAATAAATCGTCTGAGACATTTCATCACGATCTCTAATTGAATATTCGCACACGATCATTAGAAAACAATTGTTAACCACTTTTGCCAATTATTTGTATAACATTATTTGCGATACGATATGGAATTATATCAGAATTCCGGATGAAGCATTTAATTTCTGCTCACGATCGCGTGACTTGTCGAGATTTTAATGGGGCGAATCTCGACAAATGCCACGCCCCATACGAGGGGAGAGGATGGAAATTACTTAACATTTGACAAGTGTGGAAAATAACTCGAGAATGAATCATCTAGGGTGGAAAATAATCGTCATGTGGTAGAAGTCGTTTATGCGAAGAACACGATTATTTTTCTCAGAACATGTGATTAACGTAAAAATGGGAAAAAACTGCGTAGAACTAATTTGTTACACTGAAAAATGTATAATCAAAAAAATATTTTTTTAAAATTAAATTCCTTATATTCTAGTCATAATATTCAAAATAGAACTTCTATGCAAAAAATTGATCCCTAAAGATATGATTTTTCTAAGTGTAAGAAAACTACTTGACTATGGAAAAAAAAACATGTGTGAATCATTTTCACGAGAAAACTCTCCTGAGCCAGAGAAATATCTCAAGTACCGAACGAAATCCTAGATAATAATCGTTACTCACAATGCGTGGATAATCGGTTTCTCGCTTCAACACCCAACCTCCGCCTCTCTCTATCTCTCTCTCTCTCTCTCACCCTCTCTCTCTCTCTAGCGGTCTTCTTCTTATATAAGATATGCATCGAATATTTATTCCCGAGAATATCGATAAATGATAATGATGTTGTTCAACAATAAGATGGATTTTTATGGAAGAACAATTGAAAAATTGCTCCATATCGTGTATATTTGCCTTGTTCTTATTGTTGTTACTGTTGTTGTTATACATGTTATTAATGCTGCCATATCGAGCAAATTATTTCATTTCTGTCATTCTGTCTCTTTTGCTCTTTCGCCTTCGTCGGATTGTTTTTATTTTTATTTTGCAGTAGCAACAGCAGAAGCTACCGTTATAATTAATGTGCGATACTTTGTTGTTGTTGTTGTGATGGATTTTGTTGCTGTTTGCCATATTTGTTGCTGTTATTTCATTCGTTGACATTTCATTTTATTTTATTTTCCATTGTTTTTGTGATAATTATTTATATCACTTGAGCTTTAAGAGATCAATTTTCCAATAAAACCAATAATGGTATGACGATATTTATTGTTGTTGTTCCTATTTGTTGTTGGTATTTGTTGTTGTAGCTGTCACGCGCATATTATTTCCCTGTGCATTCGTCGAAAAATTCCCGACCGAGTGGCAGGAAAGAGGAGAAGTTGGAAAAATGCTGAAAAATATTTATTCGAGAATTTCAGCTATTGATGATCGAGAGAGAGAGAGAGAGAGAGAGAGAAAGCATGAGGATAAATGATAATGATGATATCGGTGATGATGGTGTTTGTTGATTGTGATGTTTGTCCATGATTATGTGTGTTGATAATGATGATAGAAGACCATTAGGGTATGAAGAATTAGAAGGAAGTTGTAGGAAAAACCATGACAAATGCTGATGAAGAAGTTCGAGAAAATAATGATGATAATCCAGGAGAATGTGAAGTGAAGGAAGATTAATTGGAGTAATAGGAAAAAAACCATGATAAAGATGGTGCGGATGATGAATAATCTTTGATATGGGGACGATTGGAATGAGGGGAAGTCAATTAATTCGGTCTCTGAATCGTCTCCGTACCGAGCATGAAGATCAGAAGTCCAAAAGAATAATACAATGTAACGGTAGAAGGAAAATCAAGAAGAATGAGAAGAAAAATAAGAAGAACAAGAGGACAGATATCGGCCTGATTACAACATTATTGCAATTAATTCGCAATATGCGCGATGTTTGTGTCACAGGTGAAGATCATGATTGTGTTATTATGGATTATGATACCGTCGTTATTGATGGTGATGCTGTTGCTATTGATGCTAATGAAGTTTATGACATTGGCTTCACTCGATCAATGCGATCAATCGATGCGATGATGATGATAATAATGATGATCACCATCATCGCGGCCATTGTTTGAGGCCAACAATGAGAACAACAATTGATTAACATCGACATTTCATCGCGCGTTGCTTTGTCTTTGTTTTTGTAGTTGTTGCTATTGTTGTGATCCATAGTATCATATTCCACAGCCTCCCCTTTCTCTCTCTCACACACACACTCTGTCTCACTCACCGTGTCTGATGGCCGGATCGTGTGACCGATTTTTGCTCGCCCGGTACCGTTTTTATTGGCGATGGAAGGTGACGACAACTGTTTTCTGGCGTTGCCACACCACCTGATAAAAAGGTGGAAAATCCATTTTCCAACAACAACAAAAATACCACTCATATCAACAACTGCATGACCACGAATGCAACAACAATGAGTGATCGAAAAATGAAAAAATAAAAGCCTATAACTTTGACCCAAATATCGTTTATCGCCACACTTTTTATCTCTTGCGGCTCCCTTTTGTTATCAATGGACGGCGAGGGCCAGAGGCGGACAGAAACACACACACATACACACAACTGTGTGTTTGTAGGTCTGGCAACGCTTTAAGCGTCGGCCGCCCTTTTGATGGAGCCGGCGATAAGTTAAACGCTTAAATAAATGAAACATTTTAAAGCTAATCGGGCGAAGGTGAGCGGAAAAATTCGAAAAGTAGAAATTGTGAGGGGATTAGAAATTTCATGAGCGGAAGCATTTAAATTTGTATGGGAAAAATACAATAACGAAAAATATTATGTAAATCAATTGCAGACAATAAAAGAAATAGAAAAAAATATAGAAAAGTGAATGCAAATTAAAATCATCTCTGCTCCAGGAGCGAAAACAAATATGAAGAAGAATTAACCAATTTTTTAGAAAATATCATTTTTAAGTTTGATAAATACAACATTTTATGAAAAAATATATATGTTCATTATTTTCTTAGAAATTGAAATTTCTAGAAGTACGTTAAAATAAATCGATAAACTTCGAAATCCCATGCAATCCATTAATTTTACGGAATATTCGAAAAACGTTGTTAGAGAGAAGAAAAAAAAATGAGTCCCCGAAGAGGATCCGCCCTGGCTGGCTTTGGGCCATGACCAGGACGAGTCGTTGGAATTCGAAACGATTTTAAATGCGGGCCACGTGCGCGCGTTACCTGAAACCCGCCCCCGGTCGCCCCGCCGCCCCCTTCCTCCCCCGCTCCTGGTCTCTGGCAATAAATTTAGGCATATTTTTTGTTGTTGTTTTACTGATCGATTTCATTATTGTAGTTGTTGTTGTCTGGGCGAAGCAACTGCAACAGGAATTTCAATGAAAATCGTTTTGTTGAAAATAGAAAAATAATGAAAATAATCGAAAATGAAAAAATAGTTGAATTAATCGAAACTATAAAAATAATCAAAAATAGAAAACTTATTAAAATAATCTAAAATAGAAAATTTATCAAAATAATCGAAAATAGAAAAATAGTTAAATTAATCGTAAATAGAAAAAATAATCGAAAATAGATAAATAATCAAAATTATAAAATGGAAGAACATTTTCTAGGAATCGCTTCAATAAACGATCGACTAATGAAATAATATTTTATCAACACCTCATCGAGTAACCAATAGTCACATTGCAATGTCAAAAGTAATCGGATTTCACTCTCCGCTAAGAAAACCTGTTGTAATTAATCGGAATCGATTATTGGTTGACTCATCGACTAATTTCTCCGATTGTCGATTCTCTATAATCAGAAAAAAACCACAACAACAACAAAAACAACAACCACAAAGATGCTTCGTGAAACGTGAAATGATTAAAATTTGAAAAGGAGAAAAATCTCGTTCTTTTTTTTTTGTAAAATAATAATAATAATTAAATAAAAGAGAAAAAGCGCATAGAAAATAATAGAAAACAAGTCGCAATTTGCGACGATGACAAACGAGCGACGATCAATTATGGAGAAGCCTGTTGGTGGGTGAGCGAGAGAGAGAGAGAGGAGAGAAAGAGAGATGGGGAGAGGCGTCGCTCGTTTGGCTTCCCTGATGGCGATTACTGCGTTTCCCTGGGGAGGGGCGGGGCGGAGCAAGTGTGACTCGCAGTGTAAAATAATATCCATTCAATTAGTTGTAGCATCATTTTAGGCGCCTCAGCGGCTTTGTCGTTCTCTCTTTCGATTCCTCGCTTTTGGTCATTCACAGCTCCACGCCGGCTCTATCTCCCCTCTCACTGTCTCTTTCTCTCACTCTCTTTTTCTCTCTCTACCTCTCTTTCTCCCGTTAATCTCTCTTATCTTGTAATCTTCCTCTCATTTACTGCGTTTGCAAGCGAAGTAATCCAATTAATGACGATGTCTTCTTCTTTCACCGTAGCTTCCTCACTCCCTCTCTCTCTGTCGCCCTATTTCAACCATCCCCCCTTTCTATCTATCTTTCTTCCTCCTCTCTCTTCCATCGCCTTCTCTTCTTCTCCCCTCTCTTCCATCGCTTCGCGCACTCTCATTGAATTTCAATTATTTTCTTCTTCCCTATCTCTCTCTCTCTCTCTCGCTCAGTTGTCGTAAAAATGTAAAATATAAAAAATCACTCTCTTTCTCCCACGTGAACCTTCTCCTTCTCTCCCCCACCCCCTCAATCGATCATCTCCTCCACCGTCGACTAATAAGCAAATTAAGCTGTTGTTGGTCTGGGTGGCGAATTCAAATTTTCAAATCTAATTAGTTGTTGGTCCTCGGTCGACCGATGGAGCGGCTGCGGGCGGAGGGAACGATTGATGGACAGACTGATGAACGGACGGACGGACGGACGGACAGATCGACGGGTCTGGGCGTCGTTTGGGAATTTTTTAATTAGGTTCTCAGGCATTCTTTTCTCTCTCTCTCTCTCTTTGTCTTTCTTCTTTCTCTCTCCGTGTTTCTGTGAGTTTTGTTTTGGTCATCGAATGTTTTGTGGCGTTTCGGTTTTTGTTGCTGCTATTGATATTGATGATGTTGTTGTGGTAATTGTTGTGGTGGTTGTTGTTATTATTGTTGTTATTATTATTATTGTTGTTTTTGTCATTATTATTGTTGTTGTTGTCACCGCGAAACCCCGATTCGCCGACCGACGAAAATGGTTAATGAGATAAATGCAATAAATTTCACTTCATTGACTTTCCTAATTCGAGTCGCTCGCGGCCAGCGTCCGCAGAGCGAAACGGGGATACCAAAAGAGGGAGACGGGTAATCAGCTGGAGGGGGGGGAGGGGAGGGGGAGCCGAGGTGGTTTGTCGGTTTAATGATGACCCCCTCGGGTGAGGACGATCGGGGCAATAAAACTGCTGCCTAATGTCGCATGCGGCATTCTTAAGTGGTTGGCAACGTGCAGCGCATATCAATTGCCGTTGTTTTTGTTTTTTTATAGCGAAATATCATCGAAATAATGCAAATGTTATTGTTGATGCATTCGCTGGCAGTTGGCAATGCGAAATGAGTTTGTGTATAAGAATAAATTTATTAGTAATATCTATGAGAAATTCCGCCTTTTATAAAAATTCTAGGAATTACTAAATTCTAAATATATCGTTTTACAAAGATTTTCAAAGGTCGCCCTAAGTTCAATCGATTGGCAACGCCGTAGCTGATCTCATCACTGCTCGTCGTCGTGAATTTTTCCCTCAGATGTCGCTTCGGTCATCAAGTGGCTTAAGTGACTCACATGAGTCAGAGCTAGTCGTCTCGCTCGCACTCGTGCCGGCGCTTATGCAATCGGACATTTTGACAGTTTGTCCTCTCTCCTGCAACAACCCACCTCTCTCTCTCGCTCTCTCTCTCGTTCGCGCTCTCGTGATCTGACGAGCGCTCTCTCTCTTTCGCACGCGCTATGTTGGTTCTCTTCGCGAGCTTCGCTTGTCGCGCTGACATTTTACTGAAAATTCACGAACGCAAACGTCTTGCGAAGCGCCGTCGCTCCGAGGTTTTTTAATTATTTCTTTTTTTTTCGGTTTTCCCCCATGTTTCTCGCGTGAAAATGTGTGAAAAATTATGGAAATTCTGACGATTTAGTGCTGCAGCGCCACAACGAAATGTTCAACTGTCAGAAAGTGTGAAAGAAATCGGTGAAAAATTACCTTGCCGTGAGAAAAAGAAGAAAATAAATCAAGTTCAGTTCGACAGCTGACGACGACGGCGACGCTCATCGGACGGACAGACGGAAAGTCGGACGCCCCCTCGTAAAAAGCGCATAGAACCGGAAATTCTTTTAAAATTCACCCGGAATTAATCAGAATTTTGTGGTCGCCCAACCCGCCCGCAGAAGGCGACGCGAGACTCCGCTGGACGAGACTCCGCTCCTCTCCGATTCCACTGGAAGCATCGCCTTCGCCGCCGCTCACTTGTTGCTTCGGCCCACTCGACTCGACTCGTCGTCTCAAAGTCGCTGTCGTCATTTGTTGTTTTTAGCAAAAAGTCTCTAGTAAGTACTCCATCCGCCCGTGAATATTCAGTAAAAATTGCGATTCAAAATTCTGTGTGTTTCTAGCGAGAAGCTCTTCCCGTCCCCTCGTTGACCCTGGTTCTTGGTTTCGCTCTCTCTCTCCGCCACCTACTCTTGGAGAGGTGGACGATGACCTGTCGGTGCTCCGACTCCACTCGAACGTGCCCCGAGGCCGCACTTCCAGTGCAGAGGTGACGTTATCGCAGCGCCCTTGAAACGCTCGGAGCTGCCACTGGCGTTCGATTAATTTTCGCCAAGTTAATTATAGCGTCCGAACGGCTGGAACATCTCTCGCTTGTTGGCTCGTTCGCTTTCCGTTCGTCGTCTGCCGCCGCCATCGATTGCCACTTTTAGTGCCTCATGTTCGGCATGAGCGCCGCTGTTGATGGTCGTCGGCGTCAGCGTCAGCGACGTCGCTGTTTCTGGAACATTTGCACATTGGCTAAATATTGTGGCGCCTCGTTCCCAGCAGAGATTTGCCGTTGTGGCTACTGCAATTTACGTTCACGAGTCCAATATTTGCTCTGAAAATATTTGCCTTGTGAGCACCATGCATGAGTTTCATATTTTCTTGCTCTAAATTCATCAAAAATATTTACATTTCTCTGGATTTGCTCTTCGAGTACCGCTCGCCCATGGTTCACTGCGCTTTCAGTTGAGTTGACTTGACCAAGAGCAACTCGGACATACCTTGGGGAGAAAGTTTGTTTTTTTTACTTCCAGACATCGTAGTCTGCCGAAATGCTTTTTGTGGAATTTCACTTTGAAGTCGTCTCGAATATCATAGCCGAAAATTTCATAACAATCGGACGAGACAAATTCTCGACAAACAACGATGAATTTCAAAACAAACACCAGCCAAATGGCATCCGAAATATAGAGGACAATTTCAAGATAAAGCCTTCCACGACGATAAGATAAACAGAAAGCATAATTTTATAAAGAGAAATTGATAAGAACGAGGATCTCGTTGATTACGTCAACCACTCCACAAACGGCATCAAGGGCGGACGGACAGCTCGTCAGGCGATTCGCACTGTGATCTCTGTAATTCCGACGCAGCCGATGCCATTCGTTCCCATCGCAATTACAGCCCCAATCGAGCGCATTGATAAGAAAATATGGCTAAACAATGCAGCTGTAGCGATTTCCAACGACCGACAAATCGTTCCCAGCAGTCACGACATTCCTTCACATCTGTGCTTCGATCGTCCTCTCTCTCTCCTTCTTTTAGTAATATCGTTCTTTCAGTAATTTCTCTCTTTTCGTAATGTCTCTCTTTGTGCAATTGATTTCAACTTCAATTCACTTGACCCCCGCCAAAGGCCAGACAATTTCTGTCGCTCCTTACAATACTTATTTCGCTTCATGCTCTTCTCGCTGTCGACGATTTTGTCGCAGAAGAAGGCGAACCGGCGACAAATGGAAATAGAAATGTGGAAAATAGAGAGGCGGATTACAAAACAACTTAACGCACGCATCCAATTCCACAACGACGTCGATGAGGAAATCTTTTGGCGAAACGTGCCGCTTGGACGGCCTCGCGAACACCCCGCGAACAGTGCGCGTGGAAGAGCCAATTGGCCGACGGACAGACAGACAGACAGACGAACAGTTGGACAGACAGTCGGTTCGGCCGCAGAGTCAGACCATCAGTCGGACAGGCATAATTCCATTCATTTGGTGGTCGACGTCGTCGTCCCGTTATTCGTGGATCTGATTTCGTTGCTTCTTTATTTTTATTTTATTTTAATTCTTTGTTGTCATGTTGTGATTTTCGCCTTCTGTTTCTACTTCCTCTTTTCCAATGCCCGACGTCGTCGTCGTCGTCGTCGTTTTCGTCTTCTTCTCCATCGTCATCGTTTTCCACTTCGAACGCAGCTGGTGTTTTCGTATCATTTTCATTCACATTTTGTTTATTGCCATTTGTTGTTTTCATTGTTGCTACTATCGTTCATGTTGTTGCTGTTATTTCTTCTTGTTATTCCTTCTTGTTGTTGTTGTTCGGTCTTTTTCGTATTTATAGATAACATTTTCTTTTTCATTTATCGGCTGGTCTCTGGTTTCTGTGGCTGTGTTAGTGGGAAGCTCAAATGGTTTTCCGTCTCCAGAGACGAGGGAACGGAACAACAACTGCCCCCAGATAAAAGCCAATCAAGCAACAACATGGCAAATGTGCTAATCGCCAACCGTCCGCCCTCCCCTCGACCTCCGAAGGGCTTCGAATTAATCACTTCACAGCAACGTCCAAGGGTCTGTGGCTTCGAGTGATTTCGTCGATGTGCAAATCGATCGATGAACACCTTGGGCAAGGTCGTTGTTGTGAAGATGGAGATTAATATCAGGAGCAGCTCGGGTTTCCCACAAATGTGTGGCCGAACTGCTGCGATTAGAGGCTTCACTGATTACCACCTATTTACTGGCCAATTAATGAGCTCCTAACAGCCTCCATCATGGTTCACCGATGAGGATTCTCGCGCCCTTCTTCGGATCCTTTGGTGGAGGTGTCAATAGTTTTAGTTTCTCTCTTCCAAGGAGATTCCCTTCACAGTATCTTGAACTCCCGGCCCAGGTCGTTGTCTCGCTTTCTCTGCGAGTGTGAAAAACAATCGAATGAACTCCCTGAACCCCTGGCGCGAAGCCTTCGGACGACTCTTTGAACCCTCAGGCCGGTCCATGGTTCAAAGTGTCGGCAATTGTTTTTACCTTTGTAGATGTAGTTGTTGCTTCCATTGGAGTTGGGCTTTAACGAGGCCGTGACTCACTCATACCAATGCAACAACAACGACAACGATTACTAAACCAAAAACAATTACAGTAACAAAGAACTTTTCGCTGAAGCTTTGTTTAAATTACGCTTAAACGAGTTTTTGAACACAATTGTTGTTACTGCTATTTTTGTTATTTTATTGTTGTTGCTACAACTGCTGTTGGTGAAACTCCTATTGTTGTTGTTGTTGTTTTGTTGTGATTACTGCTGTTGTTGTGGTTGTTTGAATATCTTCTCATGACTAACTCGAAGCTCGCTGCTCTGTTAGGTTTTCTCACCTCGCTCGATTTGTCATCCAGGGAGCGTCGAACGGTTGTCAATCGTCGAGGGTAGACCGAGGGCACACCCCTCTCCCCCTCTCTCTGCTTCCTTGCACCTCTCCCTCTTCACCCCAACAGGCATTGTAATCATTTTCGATTGTCAACAATTTCCTTTTTCGTCTCGTTGGTTTCGTTTCATTTTTTTGTTGTTCAATCGCTTGCAATCGCACTGCACAGAAGGGTGGCAACGCCGTACGAATGTCAATAGCCACGGGTCTGAGTTGTCGACAACGACGACGACGACGACGACAACGAAAAAAGCGGCGGCAGCAACTGTTGCATCCATCGTTCGCTACGTGCTGCCCTTTTTTGTGGTCGCCGCTCGATGAATCGGAACGGAAGCCGAGCCGACGGCGGTTGCGACTGCGTCCCACTTTGTCTTCCATCTCTCTCTCTCTCCCTCTCTCTCTTTGTCTCGCTCGAAACACACACAGTTTTTTTGTCTTTGTCAATCGCAATTTTTCCTCGAATACCGCGTGTGGCTCGTTCGCGTTCGCTCGACTGATCGCTCGGAACCTCATGTGAACTCTCTTCTAGAAACGACGAACCCATGAGAATGGCTTCCGGCGATGGCATCGACTCCATTGAATTGGAGCCCGTCCCACACGCCGCTGCCACCAACACCACCACCGCCGCCAGTAACAACAACATCGCCACCATCACCCTCGTCGGCAACAACAGCCCGAACACCATCAGCACGGCCCAGCCCAGTGTTAGCGGCATCCTGAAGAAACCCGCCCACGATGCGGCCGCGGCCACCTCCGAGGACGAGGTCCATCTGAACCTGGCGCCCAACAGCATCGTCCCCGCGTTGCCGTCCACCTCGCGCCAGCTCTTCCAGGAGGCGGCCGCCTCGCACGGCGCCGACGAGTCCACCAGCTTCCTGCAGCACGAACTCGCCTCGAACGCCGCGTTGGCCCAGCAGCAGCGATTGCGCAGCGCCAGCTCGACCCTGGACGCGAGCGTCTCGCGCAACCCGTCGGCGGCGGGCAAGCACGAGAAGAAGATCGGCCATCGGCGCGTGGACGAGGGCGGCGAGGTGACCTACAAGAAGATCCAGTCGAAGCAGATCATGGGCTCCATCCAGCTGGGCATCCAGCACACCGTTGGCAGTCTGGCCAGCAAGCCGAAGCGCGACCTGCTGATGAACGACTTCTGGGAGATGGAGACGATCTCGTTCCCGCCCGACGGCTCCTCGATCACGCCCGCCCACCACTACAGCGACTTCCGGTTCAAGGTGTACGCCCCGATCGCGTTCCGCTACTTCCGCGACCTCTTCGGCATCGCCCCCGACGACTTCCTCATGTCGATGTGCGCCGCCCCCCTGCGGCAGCTCTCGAACCCGGGCGCCTCGGGCTCGATTTTCTACCTCACCGACGACGATGAGTTCATCATCAAGACGGTGCAGAAGAAGGAGTGCGAGTTCCTGCAGAAACTCCTGCCCGGCTACTACATGAACCTGTCGCAGAACCCGCGCACCCTGCTGCCGAAGTTCTTCGGGCTCTACTGCTTCCACTACAATTCCAAGAACGTGCGGCTGGTGGCGATGAACAACCTGCTGCCGTCGGACATCAAGATGCACGCCAAGTACGACCTCAAGGGCTCAACATTCCGGCGCAAGGCCTCGAAGGCGGAGCGCCAAAAGGCCAGCCCGACCTTCAAGGACCTCGACTTCATGGAGCACCACCCGAATGGGATCTTCCTCGAGACGGACAAGTACAATGCGCTGATGAAGACCATCCAGCGCGATTGCATGGTGCTCGAGAGCTTCCAGATCATGGACTACTCGCTGCTGATGGGCATCCACAACCTCGACATTGCGACGAAGGAGAAGCGCGAGGAGCGCATCCGCAACGCACGCGCCAAGCTGCAGCGCACCGAGGAGATCCGCGAGGCGGACGACGCGCCCGAGGCCGACCAGGCGCAGATCAGCATCTACAACCCGGGCTCGTCGACGTCGGCGGCGGCAGCCATGGCGAGCGCGTCCCAAGCAGCAGCGGCTGGCACCGCTCTCAATCGGTCGCGCTCGATGAACCGCCAGCGCCTGGTGGCCCACTCCACAGCGATGGAGTCGATCACCGCCGACATGGACGCGCCGCTCGAGGAGGACGAGGACGTGCCGGCGGGCGGAATCCCGGCGCGATCCGAGAACGACGAGCGGCTGATTCTCTACATCGGCATCATCGACATCCTGCAGTCGTACCGGCTGGAGAAGAAGCTCGAGCACACGTTCAAGAGCATCATCTACAACGGCGACACGGTGTCCGTCTGCCGGCCGTCGTTCTACGCGCAGCGCTTCCAGAACTTCATGGGCAAGACGGTGTTCAAGAAGACGCCCACATTTCCGCTCAAACATTCCCCCTCGAAGCGCAAGACTTCGACGGTCACGATGCGCACCCCGTCGCGCACGCCCTCGCAGAGCCTGACCTCGCAGGTGCGCCCGATCATGATGTCCGGCTCGTCGACGCCGCCGCCCGCCTTCGACGACATCTCCGAGGAGGACCTCACGTCCAACTCCAACGCGCGCCTCTCGTCGTTCTCGCGCACCCTGGCGCCGCAGGCCTCATACATCAGCTCCAATCGCAGCGTGGTCAGCGGCGGCACCGACGACTACAGCGACACCGACGACCTGGCCTCGGTCTCGGGCGCCCGGTCGCCGCGCACCCTGCGCTCGCCGCGCCTCTCGAAGACCAGCGTCCAGCTGACCACGATCGGGTGCGTGGAGGACGCGCCCGCGTCGGCCAAGCACAACAGCCTCGGTGTGGCCAAGGTCGAGAACGAGATGAACAACCTGCACCTGGAGGAGCTGGACGCGAACGGCACGAAGGTGATCGCGACCACCAAGACGACGGTGATCAAGGCGGTGCAGGAGCAGACCTACACGACGACGCTGGTGGTCAACGACGTGGTCAGATGAGAGGCTTCTCCACAGAGTGGCCTCTGCGAGAGAGAAAACGTGGTGCAAATGTAACTCCCGCTTTCTTTCTTCGACCGATCGGAAGGTCTTCTAAACCCATGTCTCTCGTCTGTTCTAGGTATATTCAGGAAAGCTTTTAACGAACGGGTCTGGATGCGAAAAGATTCAGAGAGGATTCGCTTTAGTTTTTATTCGATTGTCGTCGCTTTCAAGTGCTGTATCTTTAAGGACGTATTACACATATCTACATATATATTTATCTCTTATGTTATTTATTATTTCGTGTTGGTTTCCGTTCTCTTTTCGTTCCGTTTTCGTTTCTTTGTTTCCTCTGGCATATCGTATGAAATACTTGTCTATTCTCAGTTATGTAGTCAATTGAACTTTCGGAAAATGTTAATTTAAAGCGGAGAAGAAAAATGTTGTAAATCGACCCACATGGTGGCAGTCGCAAGAACAATAAACGAAACAATTATTCAATTAACGTATTGTATCGTTGTATAATGTGCTCAGTAACCTAATGAAAGAATTATTATTAATTAATTCATAATTAATTCCTACAAGTAAATTTACTATAACACATAGTATTAAAATTTATAGTAGAATCGAAACGTATGCTAATAAATCGATAGTTATTTTCTATACTCAACAATATGTTATTCTCACCCGATTGGGTTTTTTTTTATTTTGATCTATAGTGGAGATTTGAGTTTTCATCTATCGATGGTGATGATGACCATCCTTTGCTAACACCGGTGGTAACAGTCGTCTTTCTGGCGATTACCAATCACTTCCTTTCTCCTTCTCCTCCTTCCCTCAGTCATTCAGTCATCCGGTCGCCGCACTCGTGTTCATAAAATACGGCATCGAAAGAGGTGATTATTTTGAGGAAGCGGAAATGGAGAAAACGAGCACTCATCGCGTGCGCGGGAGAATGTGGGGATCACCACTCAGCATGAGACCTCTGATGGAAATCAACGAAATAAATGGCTCTGCTTTCGCCATGTCCTCGGACCAACATCGAGTCGCCAACGACCAACGGGGTCGGAGTCGTCATCGGTCATCGGCCATCACGCGTTGGCCATTAAAAGGGGAGCCGGACACCAACCCCCCCGTCCGAAGTCCACGGCGCGTAATCGTTAAGCCTAATAGAGCGGTAAATATTAATTGAAATGCCCTCCGTGCGTCGCGTCGTTCGAGGCTGTCTTGCGTTGCGATGCGTTGCGTTTACCCTTCGTTACGTAACGTTGCGTCACGTTACATTCCATGGCGTCGGTTACATTGGTTGAATTTGTGTCTCTCTCTGTGTGTGTGTGCCGTTTGCTCCTGTGGACTTTTTAAGCCCTCGGCATTTATTATTATTTTTCGGCTATAAATCCTCGTGCAATGATTGCCAAGGATATCGCCGTCGGGCAGGAGGACATCGGGGCGTCGATGTCGCCGTGGACACACACGCAACGGCGTTGCCATATTTTCCTCGCCGCTGCAGCTCTCGTCGAGTCTCTGGGAGGATTCGCACTCGCAGTGAAATCTTAATTAATCCTTTTCCCTATGAAATGGAGCTGTTATTTTTCGCTCTCTCCATCTCCATCCCTCTCTCTCTCTGTCTCCCTCTCTCTCTCTCTTCCGTTTCTCTTTGATTTTGACTGCTTTTAATTGATGCTGTTGTTGGCCGATCTGAGCCTTCGTCCTTCCTGCGGCGCACGATAAGTGGGCGTGCCATTAATTCCTCAATGATTGGTGGCGCGATTGCTGACGCAGACTGTGGATAGAGAGAGAGAGAGAGAGAGAGAGAGAGAAAAAATAGTGAATGAGAGAGACGAATGACGAAGACCCAGTAAAAATGAACTTTTTTGTGAAATTTAAACAAAAAAAATTGAAATTGAACAATTAATTTCAAACGTTAAAAAAATTTTAAATAGTTGTTATATCCCATTTTATATGAATTAAAATAAAAATCTAATTTAAATATTTCAAAATAAAAATAAAAATATTTAAATCATACAAAATTCAAATAAAAAGTTTAAATTAGAAAATTCCTAATAAAGCAAAATATGAAAAAAAAAATCTTTCACTCTCTTTCTGTCCTTATTTGATTTTCTCCACTTTGTTGGCATCGGAAAAATAACAACAACAATAAAAACCAATCCACAACGTGGTGGGCGTTCATCGAAACCTCTGAATACGGTTCTGGTATTTATTTTTATTGTGCTTGTAGTAGTTATTTTTATTGATATAGCTATTGTTTTTGTTGTTGTTGTTGTTGTTATTGACGATGCACTCAATCGACTATTGACTGCACTTTTGCCATGGATGATTACGATTGTTCACGAGTTGTTGTTCTTTTTTTATTTTTCCTGTATTTTTATTTTTGTTTTAATTTTATTCCTCCTCTCATGGCTGCTGATATCGTTGATGATGATGTTGTTTTTGTTTTTGTAGTTGTTATTTTTATTGTTTTTACTATCGTCATTGGCAACATTTTTATTTCCTAGCGATATTTTGTATATTTGTGCTTGTTGTTTGTTGTTGTTGGCCGTCCAAAGTGGGCGGAGGACGAATAATGGGCGGAAGCGGATGCGGAAAATGAGAGAAAGAATCATGTTCTTGTAAGTGTGTGTGTGTGTGTGTGTGTGTGATCAGGAAATAGCTGTAAAATATTTGCACAGTTGTTGTTGCTGTTGCAAAACGCTACAATTTAATTGAGTGCGAGCGAGAGCCAAAAAAAAAGAATAAAAAAATGAAAACTATAAATCGATTTTAAATTCTTCCGAAAATGGAATAATTTAAACTTCTCATATTTTTTATTCTTAATGGCAAAGCGATTATTAAGATCTTTTGTTTTCTCTTGTGTTATATTATAAATTGTGAAATAATGAGGAAAAAAAGGAAAAGAAAATTAAGGAATAAAAAGAGGGATAAAGAAAAAATAATTAAATAAACATAATATTCATTAAAATTTATATTAAGATATTTTTTTTTATTCAATTATGGGATTTTTTGTAAAATAAAATATTTAATTTAATAATATAAGTATTTTCAATCTTTTGAGCAAATCCCGATTATTTAAAATATCCTCAAAATATGAATGGAATAAAAAGGACCCTCCATCAACGAAAATTTACATTGAATGAACAAATTTAATAAATGAAAAAGTTTCTTCTTTCCTTCCGAATCAATTGAAATCCTCAATTAAGCTTCGAGAAGGCAACAAATTTCTCTTAATTTGGGGTATAAATTTGTATTCACCCTTTTGAACAATAACAATAACAACAACAACAATGGCTACAGCACATTTATTTCAAGCATATTGCATTTAAACCCCCCTCCACCCTTGCGTTCAGCCTTTTTCAGTGGAAGGGTGAGAAAAACACGAAAATCAACTTCACAAAAACCGATGCAAATCGAATTTATTGCACTTTGCTCTCGCTCTCTCTCTCTGCCGCTCTATCTTTCGATCTCGCTCTATTTTTCGTTCTCCCTCTATCTCTATCTCTCTCTCGCTCTCTCTATCTCACTCCCGCTCTCCCACTCTCTCTATCTCACTCCCTCTCTCCCACTCTCTCTATCTCACTGTCTTTCTCTCACTCCCTTTCTCCGACTTCCTCTCTACGGGAAGCCATTTTGTTGTCTCCACCATTTTTTCGCTACGCTTCGCAGTTATTGTTATTGTAGTTTTTTTTTGTCATTCTTGTTGTTGTTGCTTTTTGACCCTTTATGGCCGCCGTAAATATCGAGTGTCGAAGCAACTCAGGGCTTCCCACGACCACCGCCAGATGGAGTCAAATGACGCCGTCGAGAATCGACAAAGGAGCGGGTGGGCGGGGGCCGGTGGAGAGAGGGCGTGGTTCGGTTGTCACTGGATCGCGGGGTTTTTTTTATGACGTGTCGGCGACGGCGGAAACCTCGCTTTTTGCCGTCCATTGACCTCGTCACACGAAGCGTGGAGGACGATCCAACAAGGGAGATGGAGGGGAAGAGACACGAGTGGGGGAAGAGAAAGAGACACGAGTGGGGGAAGAGAAAGAGTCAAGTAGAGAGTGACAGAGATAGAGTGGGCTGGGGATTTTGGCGACCCTTTGAGAGTCCCTCGGTCAGGTGCAAATGGAGAACGGATGGCGTTTTGCGGTGAAGCCGCCGTTAGACGAGGCTCGGGTGAAACCACGCAGTAAAGTGGTCGAGTGGGGTCCAAAGGAAAAGGGAACAAATTGAATGTGGTCTGGTTGAAAGGAAAGTTTTTATCGATTTATTGTGATTGAAAAAGAAAAACGAATTTTTTACGAAAACTCTCCAAATTGTTTTCAGCCAAGTTCCTGGATTTCCAATAGTAAATTTGTGAGAGAGAGAGGGAGAAAGAGAAAATCACTAATTTCCGAAATAAACGGCAAGGTAATTAAATTGAATTAAATACATTGAAATTCAATGAAGGCGCCGTTGCGAGACATCGGGAGAATCTAACCTAAATTCGGTTTGGGGAATTGTTTTAAATCACAACAACAATGATAATGAAACCAACATCCACCATTACAACAATAATTATCATAACTAAAACAATCGCAACAACAACAGCAACAAATAATACAAGGACAAACATGATGTCGCAACATGGTTGCAAAATTTTACTCATAGGAGTAAAAACAACAATAATAACAAGAACAACAATAATAACAACAACAAATTGTAATGTCAGTGACATACAACAACAATGACAAAATGAACCGAAAATCATGATAAAATGATTTGCATTTCATTTCAATAAAATTTATTAATAAAATTACAAATAATTTTGCAATTTCGTGTAATAATAATAACAACAATAACAAAGTGTTGGTAAATCGGATATGAGTACAATTACAAAGTAGCCACAATGACAATTGCAACAACAAATAATAACAATTACAACAACAATTTGCTACTACATTTACATTCTATCTAACAACAATAAAAGCATTTAACAGAATTACATATGCAGAAAATAATTCAATCATCAAGTTTTAGGGAGGAGAGAGAGAGAGAGGAGAGGAAAGGAAAGAAGGCTTAAAGACATCGAAAACCAAAGAGGTCATGACAACAACAACAACAACGATTATTGCGTAACAAGTGCAATTTGTTGTAATTGTTGTAATTAAATGATTTAATAGTTGATGTTTTTGGGTTCGTTATTATTGTTGTTATTGCTGCGTGGTTGTGAGAATCACGAAGAAACATCGAAATTATAATAACAACAACAACAAGAATACTAACACCGAACCAAAACATGTGCCGAAATCAATTTGTCACAAAACACAGACAAAGACAGAGGGACAGAATTAGCATAAGGAAGAAAGAGAGACGGAGAGAGCAAGATAGTAAGGAGAGAGGTAGAGAGTCACAGAGTGAGATAGATAGTTAGAGTGAGGAGAGAGAGAAAAGGGGAGAATATGATAAATTCTCAAATTCTCGAGAAATTCTCTGCTCCTCCTTTGAAGGAGGACAATCGAGAAATCTCCTTGTTTTTGTCATCCATTTCGACACCGATCGAGCTCTGATTGCTGTGTTGTTCTGTGCTGAGCGAGCGTTGCCAGATGTTCGAATTGACATTCGTATTAAAATTCACTTAAGATTGAGAGGGAGAGCGAGAGAGAGAGAGAGAGAATGAATGAGGAAGAGTCGTCGAGAAGCCATCAATCAACAAGAGGAATCAGAGTGGGAAAGACAGGCAGGGAAAGATAGAAAGGAGAAACCGAAAGGGGTGGAAAGAGAAAGAAAGTAAAAGAGATAGGTGGATAAAAAATATCATTCATGAATATCCTTGAGCTCAATCGACGCCCACTTCTGCCACGACTTCTGGCCCCAATCGACGGGAATGAAAAAAATAAATAAATAAAAGTAAAGAAAAATAACATATTTTTATTCAAAATATTGATTCACTCGAATCGTGTCGATTCATTGTGTTGTTGTTGCTATTCAATTTGCTGCTACTGCTGCTGTTGTTGATGTTGTTGTTGTTGTTTCTGTAACACACCCTCAGCAAGAGCGGAAATTTAATTTTTTTACATACGGAAATTAAATCTCTCAACATTCTCAACCATGTCGACATATGGACATCCATTCACATCTACCTCGGTGTCCTTGTTCGTTCATTTACTTCATTTACATGTAATTTTTTTTAACTTAACATTTTTATTTTTTATTTTTCATCAATTTTTATGTTCTCAATTGTTTCCATTTTTATGTTTTTATTTATATTTGTTGTCAATTTGTATGCTTTCATGTTTCTTTTAGTTTCATTTTAATAGTTTCTGGATTGGAGAAAAATATATAATTTAATTTTGTAGTATTTTGTTTTTTTTATTATATCGTTTTCTATTATACATTATTTTATTTTGTTTTTTATTTAATTTTTTTATTGTATTTATTTATTTTTTATTTGGTTTTGATATTTGTTCCTATATTACTTTTCTTTACTTATGTTTTCTTATTTGATTTTGTTCATCTCTACATTTGTAAATTTTATTTGTTTTCACTTCCATCTTCTTCTCCTCCTTCCTCCTTTTCCTTCTCTCAACGATGCTAATTTCACTCGAACCCGTCCGTCAATCAGAGCTGTCGAGCTGTGCAAAGATATGTTAAGTGACGTAAAGTGATGTAAAGAAATGTAAACAACTGATGTTTAAACGACTCCTTCTCCCTATCTCTCTTCCACTGCCTGTCGCCTGAAGCCTCGACCGACCACTCGAAATAATCGACATTTGGCATCCATCCGCAAAAAATACCCTCGACCCACCCAACCACGCCCCCTCCGCCCATTTATCCTTCCATTCGCCAGCGTTTTGTAAACATTTTCGCTTTTCCATTTCATTCATAATATTTTTCTTCTCTCTCCCCGCTATGATTTCAGATTTAAATCTATTTACCACAATATATGAGCGAGTAAAAGTGGGACAACTACAACAACAAGTGGAGTAACAACAAGTGGAACAACAACAACAACGACGACAACAACCAGAAGAAGTCAAAAAGTAGATAAAAAAGAAGAAGAAGAAGATGTCTTTCCAACGCAGCTACAGCAAAGTCTGGTGGGGCTCCGATAATCAGTTGCAAGCGATGACGTCGTCTCAGTCGGCAGCCGGCAGCAGTTTAACAAGTGGCGGCATCTACTCTTACTTTCAACTGCAACAACAACAACAACAGTACCAGCAGCAACAACAACAGCAATACCACTCCTTAGACTACAACAAGTTCAAGTCATACTCGGGAAATCTGTCGCGCATTCAGGAAGTCGACGACGAACACAACTGCTCCAAGTTATCCTGGGAGAAGCACGACAGCCCCGGCAGCCTGCGGAGTCAAGTAAGTGGAAGATGATTGTCGTCATCAGCGGGAAAGAGAGGGGGAAATAAAGAGAGAGGGAGACGGACCTACCCGCCATCGAAAGAGATGGAGTTTTTAAGGACCAAACTGAAGACTCTTGGGAAGCCCAGCGAATGCTGTGAAAAGGATTTCGGCGGAGGACCCTTCGATCGAATATGCATAACATTTCCATATTTGAGGAGATTTCGATGCGATTGGAATCTCCATTCAGATTTGATTCCTGAATACAATCTCTCCTCTTCCTTTTCATATCCTTCGCTCTCACTTCCTTCTCTCTCACCTCCTTCTCTTTCACCTCCTTCTCTCTCACTTTCTTCTCTCTCACTTCCTTCTCTTTCACCTCCTTCTCTCTCACTTCCTTCTCTCCAATCTCCTTCGCTTTCTCTTCTTCCGTCTTCCTTCCTTCACTTCACTTCACTTCCTACACATCCTTTCTTCCTTCCTTCCTTTCGAGCGAATCTCAATTAAACTCCCGAAGATTCCGCCGACTCCAGCGATTACTTCAAAAGTACTTCAAAGCATTCCTTCAAGTGGCTCAATGGCTGACTTCGCCAACCATTCCCAACTTGGCTTTTAAACCCCTCGGAGTGACATCTTCTTAAATAGTCCTTCTAGATCCCATCAAGTCAGGTGGGCCACCCGCAGAGTCTCGTCTCAATGGAATTGCGGTGAATTCGTTTCTTCGTTGACATCAAATCCAAGCAAAGCTCTTTCACTTTTGCTCATGGCACCTTTTCTGCTACCAAAGCCCTTTCTCTCTCGTTCACCCTTTCTCTCTCGTTCATCCTTTCTCTCTCGTTCATCCTTTCTCTCTCGTTCATCCTTTCTCTCTCGTTCATCCTCTCTCTTGATCACTCGTTCATCCTTTCCCACTTCCCTTTTGTATACCACTCCTTTACTACTCCCATCCATTTACCAAATTCTCTGTCCAATTATCACATCTTAAGGACCAAAGAGTTCATTTTGGCGCTGTTCTCGAAGGAAGATCCGGCACCTTCGACCTACTTCTTCCTGGATCTTCCATCGCTTTTCTATATCTGCTCTCGAAATCTTCCATCTCCTTTCAGCGTTTCCGCACTCCTTGCTATATCTTCTCTTTCTCTTCTTTTCTTCTCTCTTCTACATCTCTGATCTTTTTGGTCTCCCACGTTCACTCGTTCACTCCCCAAGCAACTTGTTAACAAATGTTAATCTCTAGCTTTCGTTTACCTCTCTTCTAACCACTATCTGTTACCTCTCTTCTAATCACTATCTCTTTCTCTCTCTCTCTCTTCTTCGCAGGACTCCGGATTCTCCGACAACGACGAGTCGCACAGCACACGAAGCCTCGGCGGACGCTCCACCAAAACGACAACCACAACATCGACGACGGCATCGCCCAGCTCGAAGTCCGACGTTAGCGGCCAGAGTCTGGAGTCGTCGTCGTCATCGGTGTCGTCGCCCAGCGCAGGCCGTCGTCCGGCGGGCAGCGATGTCGCGACGCCACCGACGGTGGTGCGACGCGTCGGCCGATCGGAATTCTATTCGCCGCTGGTGAATGTCTCCAGGCGGATTTCGTTCTCGGGCTCCCCGGCCTCCGGACAGACGCCCACGGCCCGGACGATGGAGAAGACGAGGAAGCAGGAAAGTGGTGAAGAGGAGGGGCCGGGCCTTCTGGCTCAGCTCGACAGCATGCGGCTGGTGGAGGATGACGACGATGATAACAATAACAACAACGATGTTCCTGCGAGGCAACTGAACTTCGGTGAGAAAGACGAGGAGGAGGAGACGTCGTCGTCATCCTGTCAGTGCCCGAAGCAGCGACGGCGGCGTCGCGTCAGTCGCAAGGCCACGAAACCGCTGACGCCCACCCGCCGGCGGACGGCCGCAGCAGACAACAACAACAACAACAGTGATGATGATGACAAAAATAATAGTGACGACAACGATTTCTACGAGGAGGGCGCCATCGAAGCTGCGGAGCCCGAGTTGAACCGAACGCGATTGGTGTCCGCTGTTCGGGTGCCCGAGTACAACAACGAGACGGTCTACCTGGGTGAGGCCCCGCCCCCCTACAACAACGAGACCGTGGTGTTGGGCGAGGCCCCGCCCCCTTACAACAACGAAACCGTGCTGTTGGGGGCGGCGACGTCGTTAACAGAGGATGCCAACAACAACACTCTCGGCTCGGACGACGGAGATCTCACGATGACGATGTCGATGACGCCGCCGAAGGATCAGCATCAGCGCCACCTCCGCTTCATGGCCAGCACGAGCACGCCGAAGGCCCAGACTCAACAGGGCCAACAGAAACAACATCAAGAGCTCTCCAAGCCCTTGAGCGCCTCGTATGCGATCCTTGAATCGACAGCGATAGCGATCCTTGAATCGACAGCGATCCTTGAATCAACAACGACAGCGATCCCTGAATCAATAACGACCTATGAAAACCCCCTGCTCAACGGTCACTCGCCGGCTCTGCAGCATTGGCTGCAGGACATTCGCTCCTCGTACGATCACGAGGTCATGTCCACGCTCCAGACGAAATCGATCGCCCAGGAGGCCTTCAAGAACCTCACGATCACCACGAGCACCGTGGCCAAACTCATCCGCCAACTGCAGCAGCGCGCTCTCCACCTGCAGACCGACTTCGAGCGCATCGAACGCGTTCTGCTCGGCGAGACCGCATCGACGCTGGCCGAAGCGCTGTCCGGCGCCACGACGTTGGTCGAGAGTGTCGCCGACTTCACGAAGGTGCTCGAGCGACGCGCCGTCTTCTTCACCGAGTCGCGCGCCGACCGTCGCCGCTACGAGCAGCACTTGGACGAGATGCGCCAGATCGCCAAGGACACGCGCCTCTCGCTGGCCAAGCAGCACTACATCAACCTCGAGTCGCTGCTCGACGACCTGCAGGTGCTGCGTCGTTGCCTCCTGATCGCACTGCGGCTGCTCTTCTCGAAGCTCGTGCGCATCATCGTGCAGAGCATCGAGAGCGGGGGCCGCGGGTGCGACCTGATGCTGCGGGCCAACATCAACATGATCGCAACGTTGACGAACATCGATTACGAGGGCTTCGCGTCGCTGGCCGACGCTTTCGTCGAGAGCGAGGCGGTGCGAGCGCTTCTGGTCATCTGTCTCGATCATCGCGTGTCGACGGTGCGAGCGCTTGCTCTGCGCGCCCTCGCCACCATCTGCTGCGCCCCGGCGGCCATCGCTCAGTTGGGCGCATGCGGCGGCATCGAAATCATCCGCGACATCCTCCAATCGGGAGCTGGAGAAAATGATAATGATGACGTCGTCGTCGTTGTTGGTGACATGGAGCGACGGGAGGCGGTGTCGTTGCTGACGCAAATCACGGCCGTCTGGCACGGGCCCGAGCATCGTGTCGAGGGTTTGCGCGCCTGCGCCGAGTCGATCGTGGCTGGGCTGACACGACTCCTGGTCAAGACCGAGTGCCCGCAGACGTTGCTCTTGTGTGCGGCAGCCCTGAACAACCTGAGTCGGATCGAGGTGACCTCGCACTACTCGATCATGTCGAACGAGGCGATCTTCAAGCTGATCGAGACGGTCGGGCTGCGCGAGGACGGAGTCTCCATCTTCCTATATGTAAGTATTTTGAACTCGACCTCTTTCTTTTCCTATCACACTATCTCATTCTCGACCTAACTCCCTACCTCCCTCTCTACATCTTTGAAAGAAACTCCCCCGCTGATCCCGAGGGACCTCTCAAAGTCCTTCTGTGTATTTTATTCCTGAGATTCCCAGAGTTCAACAGCAGATTCTCCTGTTCTTCTGAAAGCTGTTGGCTGTTGGGAATCGAAGACTAAACGAAGCATAAATCACTGGCACAACCTCTCTCTCTCTCCTTCTCTTTCCCCCCTATCTCCCTCATCTCTCTCTTCTCGTGGAACATGAAGGAAATTCTTGTAATTTTATTGAAAGCATCGAGAGTAAAAACACATCCTCAAATAACAATTTAAGCCCCAGCATCGACAGCACTTTTTCAACCGCGCCTTCAACTATCCTTCTCACTCTCTCTCTCCCTCTCACTCCTTCAGTCTCTCGCCCTATCTCACTCACGGTTTCTCCTCCTTCTTTGTTGGAGTGCTTTGTGCCTTCCATTCGAGGCCATTTGAGTCGATTACACATGCTCGTAAAATTTATTTCCGCATTTGTAAAGCGATTTTTCTTAAATTTTTGCATTTTCCACACAATCCTTCTCCATCTTCTCTCCATCTCTTCGCTCACTCCTCCCCACACTCTGCGTCTTCATCATCAGACTCGCTTTATTTCTCCTGAGTCGGTTCTTCGGCGATTTTTCTCCATCTCTTCCTTCCTGACCCTCTCTACCGTTCATGTCGATTTCTTACTGACTTCTTTTCTCCCCCTCCCCCTTTTGTGTCGATTCCTCTATCTCTCTCTCCCTTCTGTGTCGATTCCTTACTCATGTTTTCTCTCTCTCTCTATCTTCTCTCTTGCAGGAGCAAATCGTGGCCATGCTCCACAATATGTCATTGAACAAGAAGTGCCACAGTCATTTGGCCAATGGCAGCATCATAAATTTCATCACGTCCGTCTACCAGACGGAGTTCCATCGTGTCCACGACTCGCGGGCCCAGTGCGAGGCCCAGCGGCGGACGATCAAGGGGATTCTGCATACGCTCACACGGCTCGTGCACGAGTCCACCCTCGGTCCGGAGCTGCTCGAGGTCCAGGCGATGCCGGTCTTTCTGCGGACGGCTCTGACGGTGGCGGCAACCGGAGGCGGCGAAGGGCAATCGTCGTTCGAGGGCGGCCACAGTCGGGATGTTTCGCTGCTGGCACGTCAGCTGCTGCTCGCCCAGCAGCAGGAGCAACAGCAACAACCAAAAAGGGATGGAGACAAAAATTCGCGCACATCGTCGTCGGGACTCAAGTTTAATCTGACACGACAGGAGAGCTATGTCTAAGAGGCTAAGCAAGAGGAACAACAGGAGGAGTTCGAATGTCTCCTCAAGGATTTGACTCGGTGCAGCCGCAGGACAAACTCGCTGTCCTTCTCCCCCGACCCGTTGGAGGTCTCTTTCGCACTCTTTTGCCCGAAGCAAAAGATGCCGAAAGAACGTCCTCGTCGCGTATTTTCGGAGAATTGAGAGCGTTGGTTTTTTTCCGATGGTTTTCAAAAAACTTTCCGAATAATTGTGAGTGAAATAAAACTTTGCTCGAGAAGTAAAGTGCATCAATATTTTCACTCTCTCTCTCTCTCCCTCCCTCTCTCGTTCTCACACTCTCTCTGAACGTTTTTAGTCAGTTTTGTGCCAAAAATTAAGACATTAAATTTTGTATTTTTCGTTTATATATGAATATTTAATTTAAAATTGTGTATATTTAATTTAAAATGTAAGAGGATTCTTTTTTTAAATTTCATTTTAAATATAAGAGAAAGTTCTTCTATATTTAATCTATAAAATATGACGATTTTTTTATATTTAATTCTACCTATAACAAAGATGTTGTAAATATATTTTAGAAAGATTTCCATGGAACGATCAAAATATTCCGAGAGGCAACGAATTTTTGTACAGAACTTTTTTCTTCGAATACATTATTTTCTAGAAATATACATGTGTTTTTGTATAGATTATACTATAAACTTTATAAAAGAAAGTATTATATTTTAAGTCTAAGAGAATATTACGAATAAAATTATTTTATGAAAATTAGATGATTCTGTGTTTTATTTTTGTTAAAAAAAAATGTTGTGTTATACTTTTGTTTAGAACAATTTTGTGTTTATTTTTTGTATAAAAATATATGAAGAAGTCAGAAAAAGCCATATTATTTAAATAACAATTTAACTATATGTCATCATTATTTTATTCCATAATTTTATAATGGATCTTGAGTCCACTGGAACCATGGTAAATACTTCGATATCTCTCAAACCCAATCTCTTTCTTTCCTTCCGAACCACTCGACATCGACCTGAGAACCTGAAGGGAATCCGCTCGATATCACTCACCAAACTATCCCTAAATCCTTCCTACTCTCGTTCTTCATCCTCGCCAATGATCTAAGGACACAATAGCAACAAAAACAACATACAGTATTGGAATCTCCATATTCACCGAGGATTCAGATAGATATGGGCAACTGTAGATGTCTGTGTTTTCATGAGTATGTGTGTTCATGTTCGTGTGCGATTTGTGAATCCTTTTTGGCAGAAGAACCCCGAACCAAGGAGCGGAAACGGAAATAGGAAGCACGCTATCTTCCATTACTTTTATTCACTGGAAATGAGAATTTATTTTCAATATTTCTTCCTTTTCCCCCGTTTCTCTCCTCGTCCCTTTCTGGGGCGAGAGAGAGAAATCGTTCGTCGTTGGCATTTGTGATTTTCCGCTCCCCTCTTCTTGGTAATATCCCCTCCACAATTTATTCCTTTATCTTTCTTTCTTTCGGTTTTCCTTTCTTTCTTTCTGTTGTTCTCTCTTTCTGGCTCTTTCCACGAATTCATCGCTTCTTTCACTTGCTCTTTCCTTTCGTTGTCTCTGTCTTCCTTCCTTTCTTTGCTTCTATTTTCTTTCTCCTTCTCCTTTTCTTTTTGAAATATTTGTATTCGCCTTCATTGAACATCGAGCGAACATCGTTGCACTCGAACTATGTTCGTCCATGTGTGAGTGTGTGTGGCCAAATGAGTGTCTGGTGCGTGTGTGTGTGTGTGTGTGTGTGAGTAAAGAGCGCTATAAATAAATGGCTGGCGAGGCGGGGGAAATCGTTCGGAATGTCGAAATAAATTATCAATCTTTAAAGAAGAATAAATTCGGACTTTAAGTCGGGGCAACTGAAAGTGAAGGACTGATGTGTGGCGAGGAAAAGAGAAGGGAAGAGACAAATAGAGATCGATAGAGAGGAAAAGAGAGGTAAAATATATTCCACATTACTGTTCTGAACTTTCAGGCGCATAATTCTCCAACTCCAAGGAATCAATGAGAGAGTCACATGAATCATTTTTCCGTTGCATGCTTTCAGGCGCTTTTGACCCATTTGAGTTCGAGTTTTTGATCCATTTCCCGCCCATTTCTAATCATTTAATGTAGTTTTTTTTCCGCCCCTTCGGCCCCCCTTTTGAAAGCGATGTCATCGAAGTAATTCAATGAAATGAAAACTGATATGAAAGTGTAAAAATCGCTTTCGGAGCAAACATCGAGCTCTGGTCAACAACTGGGTCGCGCAAATATTTGACGGATCGCGGTCGCAAGTGGGACATGGTCACCAACACACATACACACATTCCGACAATTCCTCACACTCACATACACACATATATGACGCACACACACATGTAGCAAATGTCGAACTAAATCGAATGAAAATATCGAAACTGTGAATTTGTGTCAACAAATATTTTTACTCTCTAACGCGTCTATCTCTCTCACTCACTCTTCCTCACTCTCTCTCTGTCTCTCTCACTCTCTCTCGATGTCTCTTTTTCACTCACTCTTTTTCTTTCTGAGTCGCTGCCATTTCCTCATTTCATTCAATTTGATTTTATTGTAAAGAATAGAGCGAAAAATAAAATCCTCGTCGTAATCATTAAAAAGTGAAAGAAGAATAAAATCCTCACGGACTTCACGCAAAATGGCTGTCAGTCACATGAGCGCCATCCATCGACCGCCATGATGGCCGTTGGTGGTCGCCATTTTCTTTTTTTCTCCCATACAAACGCGTGGCTCTGAAAAACAAATCGGGAAATTCACACAATTCATGACAGAGGTTGCAAATGGCAAAATAATAATTTAATTGAGATCGAATTGCAAGCGAGCCGAAGGATGGGGGTGAAAACAAACAAAATAAATGCAGAATATATGAAAAGTTTAAAATATTTAAACAACACTCGGATTGAGGATAAAAATAGACGTGACTCTTAAGGGCTTCGAGAGGTGGCCGTAATCAATCAAGGGCCTTAAATGGAGCTGAATTAAATAATGAAGGACTTTGTGAGGTTTTTCCATTGCACTCAGTATTGTGAGGTTTTCCTATTGCATTCAATATGGAGAGACTTTTCGGAAGGCACTCAAATAGTGAGGTTTCTGCAATACGCTCAAAATAGTGAGGTTTTTCCAATGCACTCAAAATACTGAGGTTTTTTCAAAGGTACTTAAAATAGTGAGGTTTTACCAATGCACTCAAAATAGTGAGGTTTTTTTATTTTACAATTTTGTCCTATTGAAAATCATGTCAAGGTAGTCATTAGAGCGACTCAAGTTGAGTGGGTTTTTGAAAGTTAAAGATCGAGTATTTCGAAAAGCACTCAAATAATAATTTCGAATTTTTGGGTTTACTTTTTAGAGTTAATAAAATACACTATTCAATTCAAATATCGTTTAATTTTTAAATTTAATTTAATATAATTTCTAAGTAGGAATTTTCTTGAGTGAATTTTCCCCAAAACAAATTGAAAAAGCAAAAAAACACACTCATAACCTTCGATAGGAAGCTCCTTCTGGATCTGCAACCACGAGCAGCTTCACTCCAATGAAAATTAATAAAATCTCGGCTCGACCCCGATGATCCCCGGCGTTGCCAACTTTGCCGAAGATTGTGTCCGGGGTCCACAAGTCCCAGCGCAAGACCCAAGGGCACAGTGGGCGTTGGTGATGGGTCGAAGGTCACACTGAGTCTAATGGAAACTTTTGTGGCGCTGACATTTGGTCCCTCCGACACCGTCCCCGCCCCGCCCCCAACGGGAGACAGCAGACGCGACCGCCTCCCTTGACGCTTCCTCCTTCCCTTCAAACCTCCTCCTTCCCTTCAAACCTCCTCCTTCTCTTGACCTCCACCTCGAGCCCGACCTGGGCCCATCCCGAGGTGATCCGAACCGACCGACCAAAGAACCCGGACAGCCGCTGGCGACACCGACCATTGTCATCAGTCGGAGGCAGCCGAATTTCATAGTCGTCCCTTGGAGTCGAGAAGAGAGGGGCAGAGAGGAGGCAGAGAGGTTGGGCGAACGCCCTGCAGACATGTGACGACATGGAGTCAGGACACGAAGCGAAACAAAACGAACGAAAGGACAGCAGAAGCGAACAGAAAAGGGCACGACACGACACCGGCCCTCGTCGGTCGTTCCACAATGGGTCCGAGACCTCCTCCGATCCTCGTCGCTCGCCTTCCGCCCCTCTGACCACTGGGGCCACGCCCCGCTCCGCCCTCGTCACCCTCCAGGGTCCACTAATGAAAGCGGCAACATTTTTCCACAATTCTCTCTTTCGAATTAAAAGCATGAATAAGGAGCGAACGAGAGCGTGATAGATGGAGGATAGAAGGGAGAGATATAGAGTGAGAGAGATAGAGAGAAGGAAAGAGAGAAAGAGAAGGAGGGAGATAGATGAGGAGAACACGAGCGAGGGGTGCGAACGGATCCGAACACGTACGAACGCACATCTGATGTTGATGACGGACGTGACAGGCGCACAATGCAGCGAACGAATGAAGAAATGAATGAATGAGGGAGCGAGGAAGATAGATAGATAGATAGATAGGGACAAAGAGAAAGAGATGTAGGGAGAGAGGGAGCGAGAGGTTGCGAGCGAGCGAGACTGAGTCAGAGAACGAGACAGAGACTGATGAATGAACAAATGAATTTTATTTGAGCCAAAAACACGAGGCGAACCTTGACATGAGAAGGAGAGATTGAGAGAGAGTGTGAGAAACAGAACAAACGGAAGGCTGACATGTGTGAGAGGTGGGAAATAGACAGAGTGCGATAGAGAGAGAGAGAGAGAGAGAAAGTGAGGAAACTCGTTGAAAAATTAAGCAAACATTTCATTTTTTTCATCCGCACCGGCCGGCTGTTGTTTTCCTCTCACTCCTCTCTCTTTCCTTTTCTCTCTCTCTCTCTCTCTCTCTCTTACCACGGTCGGCTTCTCTTTCGGACATTTTTTCGATCCTTTCGAGGACCGCAGGTGGTCAAGCGAGAATTGTGTCAGGAATTATAATGTTTGAGTCAGAAAGTGGAATTGAATGCGAACAAAAACAACCTACAACAATGAAAAGAATTACAATAAGAGGGAAAAGAATTACAACAACAGTGAATGGAATTACAACAAAACTAGGAACAATCTCACAAAATGAAACAGCAGGCGGTCAAAAGGAGACAAGAGAGAGAAAGGGAGACAAGGAAAGGAAAAGTGGGGACCACCAAAGGCAAAGAAAAGAAGAAGGAAAGATATGGAAGGAAGGAAAAAATTAAAAAAGGAAGAGAAATGGAAAGGAGAGAGACCGAAAAGTGAAGGAAAAGAGCGACAGCGGAAAAGGGAAACGAAATCCTAACGACTAAGATTAATGATGCTGTCGCCGGATTTCACTGCCTCCGGTGAAAATAAATGTTGTTTTGAGTGTTTTGAGTGGTTTTAGATTTAAATAAATTATTTCTTCATTCCTTTCAATTACGTTGTCAAGTCACGTCACATCACGTCACAGCACGTCAAATCGCATCACGTCGCCCGACCCGAAGTCACATGACGTTCAGTGTAATTTTTGCAATTTTTTGTCTCAATTTCAGAAGAGGTAAAAAAAAAATATATAATTGGGGTGATTTTTAGATTTCATATTGTTCGGGGGATCGAGTGAGTTTTAAACAAATTTTGAGTTGAAATTGAGTTGAGTAAGTTTAACGCTAATTTTAACGTTAACTCAAAATATTTCACATTAAAAGTTTCAAAAAGTTTCTTTTTTGTAAAATTTTATTTTGTGAATATTTTGTGTAGATTTTCGCAACAAGTTAAATATGAATTAATTACAGAATATTCATTTTTTTTCAAATTTAAAATCAAATTCTGCTTTTCCCTATTCTATTAAATTAAATTAAATATTATTCATTAAACATTTTAATATATAAAATATAACAAAAAAGTTTTATTTTTATGTCAAAAATATATATATTGAAAAGTTAGTAAAAAAATCGTATATTCTCCTTTTTTAATATTGAATTAAATTGATATTTATTCTAAACACTTTTATATATAATTCTTAGCAAAATATTGAGAGTTTCAGAAAATATAAGAGTGTTAAAATTTTATTAATATTTATGTGATAATTATTACTCAAAAATCTCATTAATTTAAAAATTTGATTATATTGAAATTTAAATTAATTTTTACTCAAAATTTACGTTAAATTCTAAACGTGAATTTTATTGAAATTCATATTAAATCAAAATGTAAACATTGATAAACAAATTGTTTTCACTTCAAATCAATTGAATGAACTTAACTTTTACTTGATCAATCTATATTTCCTTCTCTCTCTACCTCTATCTCTCTCTACCACTTTCTGCACTCCTAATTTGCATTCGTCCATCGATTTCGCCCAAATTCGGTGAGATGGAGTCGGTGAATTTGATTTATTTCGTATCGTTTTTGTTGCTCCTGACGGCAGTGTAAATATTTTCCATCAAGGCGATTGAGCGTGTATGTGTGACTGGCTATACGAGTATGTGTGAGTTTATTTGTTTGTATTCCGGTGTATCACGATGAGTTCGTGTTATGTGGATGAGTGTGGGGTGTGTAACACACACATGGATCCATGTTGGAGGACATTAAAACCAAATGAAGTTTTGGGAGATGTTTTATTGTAGTTGAAGTTGTTGTTGTTGTTTTATTAAAGGCTCCCCACACACGAAAGTCCCGAAGTAACGACTAAAGTCCCAAATATTTAAAGAATGACAACAAAAACAACACGAAACATGAACAAAATATACGGTATAAAAATAAATTAAAAATAAATAAAACATAAAAAAGAAGAAAAAAAAAAAATATAAAAATAATACAAAAAATAAACTCGAAAAATATATAGAAAAATAAAAAGTAAGATATAAATACTCACAAAAACAAACAACGAAAATAGATTAAAATTGTATAAAATAACAACAACGAGGGGAGCAAAAACTATTTCTCAACTCTAAAAAGCAAAAGTCAAACACAGTAAGCGAACAGAGCGACGTGGGTGAGTGAGAGAGTGAGGGCAAAGAAAGGGATGGAGGGAGATTGAAAAAAAAGAGGAACAGAGCAAAGGAGAAAGAGGTAGATAGAGATAGACAGAGATAGGGAGACGTGGAGAAACGGCGCAAGAGATAGGAAAGTTAAAAGTTTTTCATTGTTCACTAAATTTGATTTAATCCTACTTCTCTCCGACACCCTTCGCTTCCTCCTCCACCTCTTCCCTAATCACAGCTTCCTTCGTTCTCTCTCTTTCTCCCTATCTCTCTCTCACTCCTGCGTGTCGTGGGAAGCTCGGAAAACTTTCGCATGTTTTCATTAAAAAGTTCAATTTAAAGCCTTCGTTTGTGTCAACTGAAGTTTGTCATCGGAAGCCCACGTAGGGGAGTTTACAGATTCTCTATCGCTCTCTCTCTCTCGTTCTCTATATTTCTCTCTCTATAGTTTTCATTCTCCCTCTGTCTCTATCCCTCTTGGTGTTTGGTTTTTGCTCACTTCGTTGAGTTTTATTTTTGATCTAAATATATTTGTTTGTGTTTCCTGGTTCTTGTTGTACAAGGATCCTTTAAGGTAGGATTGAGGATGGAGAAGTATCCAACAAAACAAATGATCCCTGAGGGAGGACAATGAGAGAGTGAGAGAGAGAGTGAGAGAGAGCTAGAGATAGATCGAAAGAAAGATTGAATGGTAATAAAAATCAATCGCAGCGATAATCCTGATGGAGATGATCGCATGACAAGCCATAACGGATACAACAATGACAAATACCTCAGGAAAAATAAATAGCAATAACAACAAAAACGACAACAATAACAAAAAGAGTGACAACGGCGACCAAACAGCAACAACAATCAATGAGATGAGATAGCAACAATTTCAATGTCGTCGCCAATATTTCGTTCTTCCTTTCTCTCCATCTCTGTGACTCGCTCTCTCTCTCTCTCTCTCAAGGATAAATTTCGTTGCCACTTTTTCTCGCTCCTCCTTTCTCCCTTTCACCCTGTCTACTTCTTTGTCTCCCCTTCTCTCTCACTCTATCGTTTGTCGTCTGCCGTGGTCTGTTTGGCATGAAGAAATATGCCGAATATTTGCAGGCATAAATAAGGGATATTCACATACGCACGCACACACTCACACAGAACATCATGCACACTATCGTAAACACCATCGCATACAGATGGAGTTCAGACACATACACACTTGTACTCACATCGTACACATCGTTAGGATCTGTTGCTCCTTGAGAAGGATGATGAGGAGGAGGAGAAGAATCCGCTATTGACCCATTTTTATTCCATTTTCCCCACTCTCCCTTTTTCCTGTTCCTTCTCTGTCACCCTTTTTCCATTACCCTATTTATTCCTCTCTCTCCCGACCCCCTCTTTGCCTCTTTCTCCTACTCCTTCGTTCCGTCTCTCTCACTTCTTCTTTGAATCTCTCTCTCCCTCTACTTCTTCTGTCTCTGGCTCTTCCTTCTTTTGCAATATTTTATTCTTCGAAATCCCTCCGAGTCGTCCCTGGAACAACCCCAGCGTCAGGAATGTCCCCAAAGTCCGGGGGGGATAGAAAGAGACCAATAGAGGGTGGGAGAGACGGCGAGCGAAGGCTTGGGATATGGCATTAATCCTTCTGCGGCGAAGGGTTTCTCAATATTTACCGTTGTTGTAGGTGTTGTTTTTGTTGTTGGTGTTATTTGCGGCCCCTCAATGTCTCGCATTGTTTATGTTATTATTATTATTATTCCTTTATTATTATGGTCCTCATCTTCCTATATCGATGACGATGTTTATTCGTGTTTTATTTTTTCGCATTCTCTACATATTTCCTTATTATTGTTTTTTCGATTGTTGTTTTTTTAATCTATCGTTGTTTTTTTTTTTACTACTAGTCTTATTGCGATTGATTTTTATTTATGACTCTTCGAAGTTCTCGCTAATCCTGTGCGAACGAAAGCGACTCCATACGTCGAGAGGTTTTCGTTCAACCTGTCGTCCTTTCTCTCTCTCTCTCTCTCTCCCTCCGTATGTCTCACTCGCTCTCCTACTCTTTCCTCCTCAATCAAAGAGGGAGCTCTTTCATGTGTGTATGCGTGTGTGTGCGGCTTTTGTGACGATGTGTTGAGTTTATGTTATTTTTTGTTTAGATTCTGCTTTTGTTCGATTTCTATTTTGAATTTTTCCATAGGAATTATTGGGGTTTTGTTGTTGTTGTGATTTTTTATTGTTATTGTTCATGATTTTTCTTTTTTGTTGATTTTTTTATGACTTTTTGTAGATTTTTGTGTACTATTTTTTTGTATTCGTGTTTTTGGCTTTCTTTTTTCATTTTATTTCAACGATTTCTGTCTGGAATTTTGAAGTTGTTTTTGTGGGATTTTCGCATTTTGACCGTTGACTTTTCGATTTGGCCAAATTGTGGCCAACTGTCTGCGGTTGATTGGCTCAGTTGTTATTGTTGTTGTGTTGTTTTTTTTTGTTTTTTGTTAGAGGTTGTTGAGTTTGTCGCGAATGATTCATGACTTTCAGCGGTTCTTCGAAGTCATTTCTAATTAAAAGTTTTTTTTAATTAAAGTTTATCTAAATTTAGAGGACGAATTAAGGATGATGGTGGCAGATGGGGAAAGTTGTGGGAAGATGGAGGAAAATTACGGAAGTTGTGAAAAGGTATTTCACAACATATTTGGAATGTTTTCAAATGTCCTGGAAACCTCAAATCAGGAATCACTTCGTTCGACGGTAGGAAGTGGGGAGCAGCTCCAGGAAATGAAGCGAGGCGGAGAAGAATCCAATGGAAATCAAAGGAAGAAAGGGAAGGAGGAGGAGAATTCGAAATGAAGTCTAAATAATTTGACAGACTTCATCAAGCACTGGACAGACTTCCGCAGTCGACAATGATTTCCTGCAATGAGCCTCGACTTCTTATTTGCTCTCCCTATTCCTTTCTCTTTCTCTCTCTCTCTACATTCTTGTCACTCTCATTCACTCTTACTTTCTCTCAATCAATCTTACTTTCTCTCATTCACTCTTCCTTTCTCCCACTCACACTTCCTTTCTACCACTCACTCCTACTTTCTATTTGTCCCTCTCTCTATCTCTCTCTTTCCCATACTCCATTTCAATTTTTGAATTTCCTTCGAGTCCCATCGTTGTCAATAAAGCGACAAAATACAACTACAATGACAATGCGAGTACCACAAATATCAACAACAAAAATAACACATGTCACAATAACTACAATACCACAAATAACAACAACAATAATACCACAACCGATGTCCACAAAGACATCAGCTGTCTGTCCTTCTCCCTTTCAATCCCTATCCCTCTCTCTCCCTATCCCTATCCCCGTCTCTCTCTATCCCTCTCCTTCTCCCATATCTGACCATGATGTTGTCAGAAATTCCATCGACAACCCGTCGTCGAATCATCAGCAACTTCCACGATGAGTTCTTCATTCGAGACGATGAAGAGATATTTTGCAAAAAGTTGGATTTGGTTCGGTTTGTTTGTTTGTTGTTCGAAACCATTGTAATATAAGCAACAACAAGTCAAACAACAATAGCTCACCACTGAACAACATAAACAGCAATAACAACAACAACAACAACTTATGAGAATACCAACGGCATCCTTCCGGACATCAATGAAAATCAACAGAACGATATCGACATCAACATCAGCAGTAGAAACAACAACAATAATAACAACAACAACAAACAACAAAATCATGAACAACAATAACAACAACATCAGCCGCCGGTGACAATATTCTTGCTGTTGTTATTGTTGTTGTTGTTGCTATCGTCAACACCCAACAGCATCGACCGCAACAAGCGGAAAAAGTGTTTTCTGCGGGCAAGAGATTTCGGTCGAGTGTCGTCGGCAGAAGCGGAGGCGTGGGCGTTGGCGACGGAAGTCGTGTGGGCGTGGCAAAGAGGGGGGGGGGGGAGTGGGGTGCGGCGTGGGTGTCACCGGAAATGGTATTTGTGGCTGATGCCGCTCCATCCTCGATCACAACGTCGCCATCGTCGTCCTTAACATCATCATCGTCATCATCGCCAACATCGCCAACATCGTCGATATCATCATCGTCAACATCGCAACCGTCGTTATCGTCATCATCGCTCGCCATACATTGGCCAAATCTGCAGGCAGCAACACGTCGTCGAACGGGAGCAACAAATATTTATGCGCGCACTCGATACTATATACATGAGGCAGGGGGCGGTTGAAGGGGGCGTGGTCTTCCCTCACAGTATCCCTTATCGTCTACGACTCCTAGAACTTCTCCGCCTCGGTTGTGGTGGCAACAACGTGTAATGGATTTGTTTGCGATCAGGATTTATGCATGCATGAGTTGATGTCAATGACATCGATCCATAGACGAGTATGAGTGTATGTGTCTGTGTGAGTAAAAGTCTGTGTACAGTGGAGCAAACGACCGTTGGGGAGCTGGCGGGAAGAGAATGCAAATTTGCAGCAAGTTAGGAAGAAGCAACGGAACTTGGAAAGTGAAACTTCTTTGCTCGAAGTAGGTTAGACAGATGATGAGGAGATGTTGAGCAGAGAGATGTGGAGGAGATGAACAGAATTGAATGTAAATGAAAGGGATTTGAAAGTGACTGGACGAGAATTGAAAGACTGAAAGGAACTTGAACGTGACAGGGAATTGAAACAGGTTGCATGCGAGGAATTTAAAGAAGGAGATTGAAAGGTGTTGGGCGTGAGATCAATTAATGAAAGCGTTTAAACACATTTGAAAGATATATAAAATTATGTTCGAATGGATGGAATCCAGTGATTGATGGTGAAGTAATGAAGAGAACCGTGAAGAAAAGAAGTCAGAAACGAAGAACAATTAAAAATATCAAAAATTACGAAAAACACCTGAATGGAGGATGTGAATATAATAAATACAGAAGGAAACAATAAATAGGAATATAATTAAGAAATCTAAAAATAAAGATAATTAATGGAGTAACTCTAAATCAACAAAAAAAGAAGATAATTAATCTTAAATGAAAAATAAAAAAACCAAGAGTAACATAAACAAAATCAAAGAGAAACTTAGAGAGAGAGAGAGAGAGAGAGTTAGAAAGGAGAAACATTTTGTCATTGAACAATATTTAATCCCACGACATATATTGAAATCCCTCGCCGGAATCCATTCTCATAAATCTCAGATATTTCCGATACCTTCAGACTTTTGTTATTATCGTCAAATCGAAATCTCGCGTATGGAGCACAAAATACATTGCATGCTTTCAGGCGGTTTTCATAGAAATAATAAAGTCTTACTTAACGATGTATTCTTCAATGGATTAGATGTCTTGTAGTAACCAAAACACACACGTATACACACATGTATACAAACAAATACACATGCAAACAAACAAATACACATGCAAACAAACACACACATAAACAAACTCACACACTCATAACTTTGTAAAGTGTCGCAATAAAAGCGAAAAACGTCGACATCCACAAAAATGGAACAACAAATAAGTGAGAGAATGAGGGAGAGTAAGCGAGAGAAATGAAGAAAGAGGGTGAGAGAAGGGATGAACAGAATGAGAGAGTGATTGGGTGAACGCCTAGAGGAGAGAGAGAAAAAGTAATATTCAAAAGTTGAAGATGAAAATCTCGCAATAACAAGAACTTGGTCTATGTAGAGAAAAGATGATGATCAGAAGAGATGTGAATAGAGGGAAGGGAGGAGAGGGAGAGAAAGAGGGTGGTGAGAGAGAGAGAGAGAGGAGAAAGAGACAGAAAAGAAAGAGGGGTGAAGAGATGACAATGAGAAAGGAAAAGGGATCTGTTTAAGAAGAAGATGTTGGAAAAAATGAAATATATGGAAATAAGTTGTTTCATAAAACGATAGATTGCCTAGGGAAGAAAAGCGAGGAAGAGAGAAGGATGAGGAAGAGAGATGTAGAGGTTGTTGAAGAGCGAGTGAGATGGGTAGAGGATGTGGAGGAAGATGTGGGTTGAGAACAACTCCAAAGAGGTGATATTCATATGGTTGCAAATTCACAACAAACACGCAAAGAATGGAAGGCGAGCCCAAGATATTGACACATACAAACATAGAGAACACACACGCATATAAGAGAGGCTAGGATACCTTCACACATACACACAAACACTGACTGAACGACAGTCCAACGTAAACATAGACAGACTCGTCGAGATGACAATACTGTGCGGCATATTTTGAATTTGAAATTTGGCTTCAGGACTTTTGGTTGGCATGAAAGCTTTCGATCAGTTCTTTTTGTTGTTGTTGACCAAAGGCATTGTTGTTGTTATTGTCAAAAGGCATCCTTATTGTTGTTATTATTGACCAAAGGCACTGATAACAACAAGGACAACAACAACAATAACAACAACGACTTGTCTTCAAACTATCCTCAGGATCTGACGTCGTCTTCGTCATCTTCGTTCGTTTCTCGAACTACTTGTCGTTGAGTGTTTCGTATGACAGGAACGAGGACGTTTTATGAAACCCGGACATGAGGATGACCTCCAGGACACGCCCCTCTCCTCCTCTGCTCCTGCCGCCCCTCGTTTGGAATCCCATCACGTGACATGGCGGCATTTGTTGCTCAACATGCTGCGAATGACAGGAAATGCCTTGGGGTGACTTCCGGCTTGCAAGCGAATCCATGCAGCGTCGTTTCTCGATCACTATCTCTCACTCTATCTCTTTCGCCCATTGAGAAGACTGGGCATGAGTGAGAATGAGTGAGTGAAGGGGGATCTGTGTGTGTATTTGTATTAAGAAGCGCAACTTCACACAAAATGCTGGAAAATCCGTCATTTGAGGCGTTTAAGAGAACTCGGATGAGCTTCCGCTGAATGAGGACGAGCACGAACCGCAGCCCCGGTTGGCATGGAGGGAAGGATAGGAGACAACAAGAAGAAGAACCACTAGAAAAACAACAACAAGAAGAAGAACAACAAAGAGCACAACAACAACTCCGAATTCAGAACCCCATGAAGTGGTTCAGAGCACTCTTTGGTGATAATAGAGAGAGGAAAGGAACCGCTTGAAAGTAATCTCAATCTCTGGCGACGTTCTGAAGAAGATGGAAAGCGTTTAAGGACGATTTGCGAGCTCCTCGGGTCCTCGGCGAAGTTTCCGCCAGAGCGCCCGCCCGAGCTGAAGGTTTGAGAACCCAACGGCGCAGGAAGTGGTTCCCAACTGCGGCCGGAAGACGCTGGCAGTCGAAAGCGAAGGCGAAGACGAAGCTGAGGCCACGCATGAGGGACGACGCAACGTCATGTGTTGCATCGGCAGAGCCGGCCGGAAGCGTGAATTACACACACACACAGTTTCACACACAAATGCAGTCACTCACACCGCGACATAAATTGTCTTCGAGGCGAGGCGAGGAAGAAGCAACGTGGGCGACGGAACCTCGCGCTTTGCTGGAACCGCTGCCATGACAGCAACTTCCGTGCTCTCGCTCACTTTTCCTCTTTCCCCTCTGAATCTCCTTCTCTCCCTTTGCCTCTCTTTCTCTCTGTCTCCCTTTCTCTCCTTCATCTTTGTATCCTCCATTCCCGCAGGAAGATGCTAAAAAGTTGATTATTACTTGTGCGAAAGTTTAAAGCGAGAGATGGAAAGAAGGCCGATGAGTTGGAGTGAGAGGTGGAGAAAACAGAAGAGCAAGAGAATGATAGTGGGGGAGAGCGAGCGGTAGAGAATGAGGGAGAACGAGAGGAATACAATGAGGGAGAGCGAAAGAACGAGGGTAAGCAAGAGGGATGGCGAGAAAATGCCAAAAAGGATTCCACTCTGCGGGCCACAAGCGCCGGAATTTATCAGCCAACCGGGTTTGTTGTTGATGTCCATGGGGTTGTGGATCGGGGAGCTGTTGTTGTTGATGTTGTCGTTATTCTTGTTGTTGTTTTTCATGTTCTTGTTATAATATTTGTTGTTGTGCATGTTGTTGTTCTCCTGAAGTCAGCGGTTGCACTGCTGCGGCAGTGATTATTTGGTCGCCACTTGATGGATGCCGTGGCCCCAACAGCAAAGTAGCCCAGTGCGAAAGAGTAGAGAACGAAAGAGAAGAGAGAGTGTTAAGGGAAGCAAAGCTTCAAAGGAGGGGATCGGTATGGACGGTTGAAAAATAGTGAAAATGAGGAGAGCGAAAGGAAGGAAACCACAGCAGATGGATTCGGAAACGGTGGCCAACCGTTTGGGGAGTCTTCGCGGATGTTTTTTAAATGGATAAGTTAGAGGCAAAGAAACTAAGATGGATAATAAATGGAATAGTAAAAGAGAAGAGTAGATATAAACGGTTTATGAAAATAACGCTTGTAATTAGATATCGAGTGGCCTTGGAATCAATTACAAAATATGACAAAGTTAAATCTATAAATATTTAGTCACTTTTCAACTATTCTTCAACATTATTCTCTCTCTAACTCTATTTCACCCTCTTCCACGAAACCTTTCTTCCCTCTATCTTTCTTATTGATCCCCATACCTTCTCTTCATCAAGCCCATCCAAACACTTCAAACCATTCTCTCCTTAAGATCATTTTCCATAATTCTTCACTTGTCTCTAGAAAAATTCCCGTTCCTCACCTTCCTCACCTTTCATGTTTTCTCTTTATTCCTTTGTTCTCCCTTTGTCTTCCTCATCCTCTTCAAAAACCACAGAAGATCCATCTATCGAGCTTTTTCCTTCATCGATTGAAAATCCACCGACGGAAATATTTTCGATTTCCTCGAATAATTAAATTTAATTCAACATGGACGAAAATAAAAATATAAAAATAATAAATACTCACAGAAAAAGAAAGAGATCGAATTAGAGTGAGTTAGACAGAGCAGATAAAAAAAGGGAAAGACAGAGACAACAATAGACAACGATGGAGGCCAAATGCAGAAAGAGACAAGGCAAAATCATGAAAGAGGAAATGCCGACGATTTCGATGTTTTCCTTTGATTATTCTTCATTTCCGGCAAGGATCGGGACGATGGAGGAAAGAGTGAGAGAGCACGGAAGGGGTGAATGGGAAGCAAAAGGGAAGAGCGAAATGGATGGATGACGATGAAGGAGACCGAAATAATTTCTCTGAACTCGAATTTCACATCGAATTATGCACCTGCAGCTTTAGAAGTGAAGTGGAAGAGAAAAAGTGTGTGGGAGAATATGTAAAGAGGAAAAAACTACATAGAAGGCAGAAAACACAAACAAACACATAAAAAACGCAGACGAGCAGCCATGAGAAGAAGATGAATTCGAATGCAAAAACCACGAAGATAGAGAAAGAAAGGGAAAATATACGAATATTCTCGAGATAAAGAATATTTTCTATTGACAAGTGTTTCAATAAGCCTTTGAGTAGAAATAAAAACGATTTCTTCAACCGATGATCTTCTATTTAAAATGCTGTATATCGATGGACGGTGGAGATTTCGTTGCCTTTTATCGAAGCAAGACGCTATGTTTAGTTCGAAAGTGGCGTTTAAAATTCAGAAGCTCAAAAGGGATCCATAAGAGCTGCCGAAGTCCTCGTCCTGCGGATTTTAGAGCTCAGGAAAATGTCTCCTGACGACGACGCCATTTCGTTGATCCCATAAATTACTCATAAATCTTCCCCCCAACCCGTCGACTCATCATCGCGAAGACCACAAGGTATTGTCGTTAGGGTGAAATATCGAGAGAGATGGTAGGAGAGAGAAAGTGAGGGATAGGGAGAAAGAAAGAAAGAGAGGGATGTGAGTTCAACGAGCAGCTGACAATTACGCGCCCGGGGAGCCGTTTAAGTGCTCCCGAAAATGTTAATTTGAGATTAAAAATTTGTCCCTGCATACCTTTAGGCGCAGTAAAAATTCTCAATTTTCAATAACAGCTTTGTCAGCTTCCATCGTCGCCATCTTTACGATGGACGACCGGCCATCGGTGTTTGAGTTGTGGCGCGCCATGTTTTTTGATTGCCCGCGACGCATTTTTCATTGCATACTTTTAGGCCATTAAGTATTTAGCGAAACGAGCGCTGCTGTCCATCTCGGTTCGCACCATGGTCGAGGCGATTGAATGGCGTCGAATCGAGCGCCATTAAAAAGGCGACTTTAATGACACCAACAACGACGACGACACGACTTGAATGGAAGTTTTATTGCCCTGGGGGCGAAAACTTTCGAGCGCCTGGGCGTATGCTACGTTCTCTTCCCTGCGGAGGCTATGGAAGGTGTTTCTAGCCATCGGGAATTTTCTTGAGGCTTTTCTCAGAAAAGATGAAAATACCAAATATTTTTTTATTTATTTTTATTTATTTCTAATACTAAAAATTGTACTTTTAATACTATGAAACTTCATTTTTAATACTATAAAACTTAATTTTATTTGTATAAAACTTTATTTTTAATACTATGCGACTTATTTTTTAACAAAACTTTTTATCGATTACCCTTTCCAATGATTTTTTTTTGAACACCATCTTTCATATTCATCCAATACTTTTCATCCGATATTTTCTCAATTAGAGCTCGTTTTTTGTCTCAACTCTCACTCAATAATTCTCTAGCTTTTGGCTCAAATTCTGCTGGATATTTTCCCGTTTTGGCTCGATGTTTCCTCGATTCTCACTCGGTGTTTGCTCAATACTTTTCCAGTGTTTGCTCACTTTGCGATTCGAAAATCGAATCAAGTCAAATCAGGCGGAAATGCAAATAATTTCCTAGCGAAATCGGGAAGGGAAGGATGGAGAAATGTTTAGTTTTTCTCGAGAATTCGAGATGGAAATGTGCCAACAAGACCGAGAGCGAACGAAGGAAGGAAAGAGCCAGAGAGAGAGGAAGAGAGAGACAAAGAGGAAAAGAGAGACGGTGAGGAAGGGAGAAAGAGGAAGAGAGATCAAGAAACACTTTGACTTCGCCGCTTTGTGCAATTATCGACGTTTCGATAGATTCGAAATTTGTTTACAATAAATACATTTCTTCCCTCTTCGATGGCTTTTCATGTGAAATTGCTACTCATATTTTTTCTCCTTTTCTACTCCTTTATTATAAAATCTGAACCAACAAAAAGCCTTATTCGAGTTCGATTTTCATCGTTTCATCTTTCGTAGGAAGAGGTGCCGAGAGTTAGTGAACCTAATAAGGACGAAAGCATTCGGGTTTCGGGTCTCGGACAATAGGCAATTACCGAATTCGAAGCATACTCTCGGGCGGCACAAAGGGTGGCTTCGAGTCTCTTAGCTCCCTGTTGATTACTTCCACTTCCACTCGGCTCGGCACTCATCTTCCCTCCTACTCACTCCCATTCGAATATCCTTTACCCTCTTTTCATCTCTTGCCTTCACAACTCTTCTCTGTTCACCGCATTCTCTCATGTGATCGTGATTTCTGATGCCTAAAAGCAGACTACGGTAAATTTGCTGCAAGTGTTCGTATATTTGTGAGTGTGTTTGTGTATCTGTAAGTGTGCTTGTGTATCAGTAGGTGTGTTTGTGTATCAGTGAGTCGATCTCTGCGAGTGCAACTGTGTTTGTGAATCTGTATTTGTGGGCAACGCACATTGAGATTTTAATTAAATCTTAATTAAAACGTTGTCCGTCGTTCGTCGTCCATCGTCGTCCCCAATTCATCCCTTTCGTCATCCATCCTCGACGTCCTTCCTTCTCTCCACTCAGACTCCTTCCTCATTCCCATGGTCAACTACTCGTGCTGTTCCTGCGTCCTGGCCAACGTGCTTCGTCCTGGCCTCGTCCTTCGTTCCATCGTCAGCACTTGGGCAGCTCCAGAGGTCGCTCGTCTCGGCTGCCTCAGCTCCATGCGATCCCTCCTATTGTAGACCTCGTTCTTCTCTCTCCCACTCTCCCCATCTCTCTCCCACTCAACGTGCGGTCCTGTTTTGGCTTCGGTAGACGCGCCTCAGAAATGACCATCGAGTGCATCCAAGTGCAATAAGGATATATCTTGAGCGAATCATGTCCTTCATTGTTGTTGTGGTTGATACTGCAGCTCTTGTTATTGTTGTTGTAATTTGTGTTTGTAAATTTCATCGTTGTCGATGCTGTTGTTGTTGTTGCTGTAATTCGGTGGGTATTTCGGAATGTTTGTTGCACTTAATTAGATGCAAATCGATGCGAAAATCAATGGGTTCGCCGAATGTTGATGCCTCGCTGGCCTCTTTCTCTCTCTCTCTCTCTGTTTCTCTCTGTGTGTGAGTGTCTCGCTCTCTGTAGCCTTACCTCGCACTCTTCTTCGCTCTCTTCTCTATACGTACACGTTCATGTTTCTCCATCTCGGTCTATCGAGAGCCCACGACAAGAACTTCGAGGACGCCGCAGTCGACACACGATACATAATTTCGGGCTGTCAAGCGGCATCGACGATGGTCAACGTGAGCACAGTGGGATAAAATGAACGAAAACAAGTGGGATCTCATTTCCAGTTGATGTGAAGTCATGAAGGGTCACGAGTGAAAATTCGTTGAAATTTGGGGAAGGAGGGAAGTGTTCAACTTAGAGGGAGTGAGAGAATGATAGGGAGTGATAAAGAGAGAGAGAGAGAAAGACTGATAGAGAGAGAGTAGATCAGAGAGAGAAGATTAGTATAACAGTGAGAAGGATAAAGATAGGAACAATTCACCTCAAAAATAAAACGAATGTAAATCATGGAATTATGAATGCGATTGCAAACAATAAAAGGATTAAATGAAAAAGTTGTAGAGCGAGACGGAAACATGGATTTCCTTCTCCGCCGTCCAGGTGCCGGAGCGAGAAGGAAAAACCCCGAGTCGAATAAATAGACTTTGTGATAATTGCGGTTGGGAAAATAAATCGATTAAAGGCTACAAGGATTAAAAGGACACGAGGCGGAGGCTTCGAACAAACGGCATGACAAATGAATGGTGGAGACAAAGTGCGAGCGAGGGAGCGGGGCAGAGAGAGAGAGAGAAAGAGGGAGAGAGAGAGGGTGAGTGAGAAAAGGGAGAAAAGAGACAGTGAAAGGTGGCCATGAAAGCGCATTGAGCACTTAGCGAGCGAAATAAATAAAGGAATTAATAATAATTTCGATAACAGGACGATTAATTAATTAATTCATTAATTAAATGAGCCACGCAGACGGCAATGACGGAGTGAGGGGGACAGCAGATGAGGTGCAAAGTGGACACTTGGGAGCGGGAAGGCGAATCTGAGTGATTGAGTGGAAGGTGAAATTACGAAGAGGAGAGAAGCAATTGATGGTGAGAGGTTAAGAGAGAAGGAGAGACAAAGAAATATAGAGATTGAGTCAGAAGCTAATGATGATGATGATGAAGAAGAGAAGGAGTTGAGTGACAGATAGAGTGGGAGTGAGAGGGGAAAGAGTGAGACACAGCCTCAGAGAAAGGACGACACGCGTCCATGATTAATGAGATCGCGAGGACCTTGAAAAACGGAAGAAACCCCCTGAAGTAAGAGTGAATTAACTGAGAAAAAGAGGAGTCTTTTTGTCCCACTGTACTTGAGCGTTGCTTCGCCCTTTCTCTCTCTCTCTCTCTCTTTCTCCTCTCCAAACTCCTCGCCACGCTGATGAGCTTCAATTGCAGCGACTAATTGCATTTCGCAGATGAACTGACCGCCGTCGTCGCCGCCTCTTGTCGTCGTCGAGACCTGGCCCTGGATCGCCTCCTGAACTCCTTCCTCCTTTGGACATTTCCTCGCCACCCTCCGACCATCCGTCCATCAATCTGTCCGTCCATCCATCTGTCCGTCCATCCATCTGTCCGTCCATCACGACTAGTGTTCGTCCGAGTACGAGTAAAAATACTCGTATACTCGAGTAAATGGCACGATAAACGATTATTTTTTGAATCGACTATTTGTTACAAATATTTTTACGGTACCGACTAAATTGACAATATATTGAAATTTTTTATTTATTTATAATTTTGATACAAAAATGCATTACAAAAATACATTACAAAAATTCAAACACTAACAACAGGTTGAGATGATTTCCTAGACTTTTGAATTGATCAAACAATATAAATAAATAAAACTATCTACATAATATTTGATTGAATGTAATATTTTACTGTTAACTGTTAGTTAACAATACATTAAGTCAGCATTTAGTTTCTAGAGGCGCTAAAAGTGCAGGTTTTCGTCTGGATATGTACGTATATGTGAAATGAGTACGAGTACGATTATACCGACTTTTAAATCCGATTACTTCTTTTCGCACCGATTTTTAGTTGAAATTTTGTTTTTGACTACTCGCATCGACTACACACCGGTATTGGAACGTCACTAATCACGACCACTCGAGTGCTTTCGGAGCGGCATCCGCTAATCAAGCAGTGGCGCCCACCTTCACTTCCTACGCCCATTTCCGGCACTCGTCTCCTTCCTTTCTTCTGACTCCCTCCGCCTTTCTTCCCGCCTTCTGTCCTGCGCGAACCTCACCTCATTTCAATTTCAATTCGCATTCAATTCAATTTATCTCCACCGCTCCGTTGCGCCGTAATCTTGATCCTTTACACCTGGTCCGGGAGACGAAGCTGAAGCTGCACTGCCGACCGACCGACCACGCCCCCAACCCATCCGCCTCCCTTACCATCAACCCTAAACCTCTTCTCCTTCGGCCCCTTTCTCATTCTTCTTGGCTCGCGACAATCAGGACGATGCGATGACGACGACGACGACGCCGACAACAACAATGAGTAGTAGAAAGAGAAGAAGCAGTAGAAAGAGAAGTGGCAGAGAAAGTGGGTGGTAAGGTGAGGGGGCGTGGCGGCAACACAAACATGCAAACAATTAATCAAGCTGGCGAAATCGCTACGAGCTCAAGTTCGCGCTGAGGTTCAGGTTGTTCATAGTTTTTGTTGTTCTGGTTGTTGTTTTGATTGTTGTTGTTGTTATTCTGATTGTTGTTTTGATTGTTGTTTTAGTTGTTGTGTTAATTGTTGTTTTAGTTGTTGTTTTCGTTGTTGCTATTCATAGTTCTTGATATTATTCTGGCTCATAGTGTTTGTGCTGGTGTTGTTGTATATATAGTTTGTGATGAAGTTGTTGTTGTTGTTTTTGTTGCTATTCGTGATTGCTACAATTGTTGTTGTCTTGTTGTTGTTGGCGATAACAAAGCACACTGCAAAGATTCATTAATTTGCTTGCAAATTGCGAACTCTCACAGCCTCAGCACCTCACGAGCTGGGAGTTCGTCCGTTCTGTCTGTCTGTCTGTCGCTCTCTCTCTCTCTTTATCTCTCTCTCTCTATCAGTCTCTCCTTCTATCAGACTTTCCTTCCGGTCGTCTGTCCTTCATGCTGTCAATACATTCTTTCCTCTATTTCTTAATGGATTTTCTCTAGGGTTTCAATAACTATATGTAAACAAAAATTAATATATTTACAACATATATTTTCAATTTGTTTCAATTTGTTCACTAAAAAAATATAAGATATATTTTAAATTGTTTTCTATAAATATTTTCAATTCCTTTTCCTATATATTTTCCATTCGTTACATTTTCTATATATGTTTCCTCCAAAGATCAAATAATCAAAAATTGTTCTAAACATTTTTAAATATATATATATTGACATGAATTTTTTAAAAATTGTTATTTATTTCATATATATATATTTTTTGTATATTTCTCATATATATCATATCAATATATTTCTCATAAATGTACATATTTGCTATAGATTTTCTTTGAGATATATCTATATAATTGAATTGTTAGGAAGATTCTTTCCCTTTCTCCTTCCCCCACTCACCTAATTCTTTTCACCATTTCGCTTTCTTTATCTTCTCATCGTTATCGACCCTGAAATCTCAGTTCCGTTTTTGTCTTCGGAAACGAATTAAATTGGGGTTCTGATTGAACGACCACAAAAAGAACATTTCCACACAAACAAACAAGTCAACTCAACTCATTCTTCATTTCACATCCTACTTCCATCAGTTCTTCATTTCACTTCTTCCAAGCAAGCGTCCTCTTCCGGTCAACGATTGCACTTCGGTTGACGATTGCAATTAATTATCCTTCGCACAATGGCGAGATTTTAATCTCGTGTTCGTGTCATGTTTTTAACCCATGTTTTTGTCCACAAATATCCTTCGCTTTATTATGTCACTTGAAGGATTCGTCCTTCTCGCTCCCTCCCTTCCACTCTGCTGACCTTTCTTTCATTCTCACAATTTTTCTGTTCCCTCCTTTCTGCCCATTTTATCTTTCCTCAGTCTTCTCCGCCGCCCATCCCACGACTTCACTTCATTATTTAATGTTGCCTGCTTTTACGATCACTCGTATGAGTCTCTTCGTCCATTTGTTTACTTGTGGGTGCGTCTGTGTCAGTGTGAGTAAGCGAATGAATGTGTGTGTGTGTGTGTGAGGGAGTGTTTCTTTGTTCGTTTGCACTATTTGTCATTCCTGGCTCGAGGTCCTTGCGAGATGACTTATTAACTGATTCAACTTCTTCCGCTGCTTCCTCCGTCTGTCGGCGTCTGTCCATCATTTCTATTGCTTTTTACTGCAATCTTCAGGGTTACCTCCAGCTCTCTCCCTCTCTCTTTTGTTCTTTCGCTCGCTCCCGTCGTCTCCTCTGCATCGCTGTCCGTTGGTTTTTGAGAAATTGTCCATCATTTGCGACGTTTTCATGCCTCTTCGAGCATTTTAAGACGACACCGAGATCATGTAGGCTACAAGAATAAGAACAAAAACAATGACAACGACAACAACAACCTGTCGTAGAATCTCTTGAAATTGATGTCGCTGACAACAAAAGCTCCGGATGAAGCTCGAGTCGTCGGAGCCCAAGGTCGTTTATCTTCCTGATTCGCCATTTCTTTCGATTTATTTATTATTTTCCCTCGCTGTTTCATTTCATTTGGCTCTTTTTTTGCTCGGATCCACGTTTAGATCCGGCTGGGCCTCCTTTCGTCTATTAAAACCCAAAGGACCCAATGGTGAGATGATGGGAGAAGAAGATTTCTCCAAACAGTCCCAAAGGATTTCTCTCGCATCCTTTGGTTTTCATAAATCTTTAATTTCTTCGCTGTTCCTCTTCTGAGATCTGCTCAAAAATCCTTTTCGATTCCTTGGGGTAGGGTGTGAGGTGGACTCAGAAGAGGCAAATTTCACCTCGCGGAATTCGCACGTCCTTTCAGCACTCAATGCGATGCAAATTGAAGACGCGAAACTTTTCCAATGCGCCTGAGAGTATGCAATGGATTTCCCCGAAACTACCTTGAGGGATGAAGAAAGAGAAGTGGAGATTATGCTCAAGGTGAAAAATCCCCTTCGATATTTATTTTACCAGCTAGTAAACTACTCGCACTTCACACTCGCTCCTTTACTACTCGCTACTACCTTTTAACAGCCAATTTTACTACGCCCACTTCAGCAGCTTTTGAACGATCAAAGTGGAACCACTTTACATCCCATTTCCTCCTCTATAGAGCTGCTCATTCATGTGCTCCTACCTTTTTGCTTACTTTACAATAAACCACTAAAACCAGTGATGTCTTTTCTGTCAACAACTCATATATTTCCTCAATTTTCTAAATCTTTTTTGTAGTTTTTACCGTGGTTTTGTACTGTAATTTTTTTTATTGTAATTGTTTTACTCTAGTTTTTTACTGTGTTTTTTTTATTGCTGTTTTTTTGTCGAATTTATTACTGTAATTTTTTTTACTGTAATTTTTTTACTCTAGTTTTACTGTAGTTTCTTCATTGTTGTTTTTGCTGTGGTTTTTTACTCTAATTTTTAACGAGTTCTTTACCATTTTTTTACAACTAGTTTTCACCACAATTTCATTGACTTCTACCTTTGAAATTTAGCACTAGTTTTACCTCATATTTTCGATCGTTCTACCACTACTACTTCCATTTTTTATTAGTACTCACTTTTACTGCTGCTACTACTACCATCTTAACCACACTTTTTACTACTTCCTTTTACCTCTTACTTTTTCGGCGACTTTCCAATATCATTTATTTTATTCTCTCACTTTTTTATTTAAACTACTATTCCTACCTTTTATGTTTATTTTCCGTCAAAGTTTCGAATTTCATTTCTTGCAGCTGCAAAAGAAATTATTTGCTTATTCTTTGGTAATAGTTTTGTTGTTGCCATTGTTGTTGTTGTTGCAGCCACTGCGCTTTCCTTGCGACATGAAGACGAACAGAGCAAAAATAGGAAAAAATGTATAAAATATAAGTTGCTTTGGCAAAAATTCCTTTTACTAAATTTACTCCGATTCGTCGCCTTCCTCTTCTTTGACTGTTCCTCCTACTTCACCGCCTCTTCTTCCTTTTCCTTGTGCTGCCTTTCGCGGACTTTATGGTCCTTTCATAGTCTCCGCAAAGGAAAATTCTCTCACTTCGTAGCGACGATGACGATGAAATAGTAGTAGTTCGCATGGTCGTCGTCAACGTGAAAGAAGAGGTTGGTTGGGAGGTGGGAAGGACAAGGTGGAGCGAAGAAAAGAGTGTTGCGAGGACGCCATAAATTTGCATAACTTTGGCCGTCGGTGCCTCTCACACCACCCACTCCCCCTTCTCACTGTTGCTACCTACTCCGTTACTACGTTTCGTTGTCATTTTTCTCAAAATAAACGCTGCCAAACGTATTTGCATTTTATTATTTTCCTACCTTTGCCTTTCGTCGCTTTCTCCTCCCTTCGTTTTGTCCCAAACCAAAGAAAAAATAGTCCTTCTGAAATAGTTTACACTTCGATCCTTCCAAGTGTCGGTTGCAAATTTTAAAACTTTTGCGTTTTACTGCGATTTTTTCTATAGTGTTTTTCTTTTGTGTTGTTGTTGGCTATAATGTTGTCGTTGTATACGATTTTTTTGTTGCTGTTATTATAGTATTTTTCTTGAAAACAATTTCTGACCGAAGGAGTACGGAAGGAAAATGTAGGTGGAGTAAGGAAGTTAAAGGTAGGATTGGAAAATTGAAAAGAGGAAGTGAACAAGCACCGAGGAGTGAAGAATATTTAGGCTATGGCAGAAAGAGGATGGAACTTAAAATAGTAGAGGAAAGAATAAAGAGGAAATCAAAGTTGAAAGAAGTTTCTGTTCAAATTGGAGTATTGTGGACACAGACATGTAGTCTAAAAAGTTGTGATAGGAAAATCTGAGAAAAAAAAATGTATATACCTTTGATAAAAAAAATAAAAATATATAAAAAGAATATGATTGTAATGATTATAATTATATATGTATTATAAATTTAATAAAATAATACAATATTAAAATATTTATCTCTGTCGTCTTTTTATTTAACGATATAGGAAGAGAATGAAAGATATAACAAAATAAATAAAAAAAAATACTCTTTAACAACTACAACTACTACAATAATTACAACTAGAATAATACTAGTAATAACGAAACAACATTAAGGATCTTCGAATAATAATGAGATTTTATTTTGTTTTGATTTCTTTTCTCAGTTTTATTTTCGCTGTTAATTTTATTTATTTTCCCAACTTATTTATGCATTTCTCTCTATGAATTCTTGATCTCTTCTTCTAGTTCTTCTTATTTTCACCCTCACCCTCCATCTTCGTTCTTGTTGAACTGCTAATTGCGAAAGTTTGTCCTCTTTCGTCGTTTTTATGTTTTCGCAACGTATTTCGAATGTTTTCGACTATTTCTCGTTCCCTCACCCATATATACCGAAATACGCCCCATCTCTTTCTGTACTCCTGTGTCTATTTCTCTCCGTAATTTACATGGTAATAACATTGTTGTTGTTGTTATCGCTTTTGTTGCCTCCTTCGTCTTCCTTCGACGACTTCCGAATGGTTTTCGTGGTTCCGGCGAGCTTTAGTTGGCCTTTTCGATAAAGGTTCGCGGTTTCAGAAGTAGGGCGGGGGATGAAAAGAAGTTCAGGTTTCTTCCATCCACCCTCGGTCATCGGGCTCTTCCGAGAAGGTCCTCTCAGAGCTATTTCGAAGAAACCTCTGTCTCTCTCGCTCACGTTGGAGAACACGGAAAACCTTTTATGATAAACAAAGACTTCTATTTTCGGCAACATCCGCCTACGCAATGGACGTAGTTTAAGGAGATCATTCGAAACTCTTTTGAATTTGAAGAATGTTTAAATTAGAGTCGAATAAATAAACATCCGCTGTTAATTTAGAACCTTTTCATGCTCAGTAGTTCTTCGATCCTTCGATCATAATATGCAAAATCCTATAAAAACTTTTCGGAATCTAAGAAAACTTTTCGAAATCCTTTAAAATGCTGTCCGATGAATTTTCGAGCTTTTGATTTATCATTTGACAGGCCTGCGAAAGGTCCTTCATAGCTCACTATAATTTAATTGAGCTTCGTTGAATCTTACGAATCCTTGGCGAATACTTTCGAATTAATGGAACTTATTTTAACGACTTTAATTTGTGCTCGAAATTATTTGACACCCTTCGAAGGTTGCGCCGGAGGCTCTTCTTCTTCTTCGGCGTCGTCCTAATCTTTAGAAAGCTTTGGCATCACTTGACGTCGAGCTTATAAATCATGTGTCTTAAGTTCCTCGTGGCTGCTCGCGTCGCCTTGGCCCATTTTAGCTATTTAATTACAAGCCAGCCTCCATGTCTCTTTCCCTCCCATGATCTTCGCACCCTTTCTAACGGCTTGGAAATCAGTCGAACTTCCGATAAATTGACACTTGAGGTTGGAACGCGCTGCGGGAGCGGAAGTGAAAACCAAGAAGATGGAGGAGGAGAGAATGATGGCTAAATTATACATCAGAGTAGAAGAGGAGAGCAGCGAGGAGAATAAAATAAGAAGAAGAGGAGGAACCTTGAGTGAAAGTTTTACGCTTTAATTTGTGTCCTCTGCCGCAAGCCCCACCATCCGCTGGAGCTGGTCTGAGGACGGCGTGAAAATCAGAAGCTTCCGGCTGCCTAAAATAATGTTCAGCGATTCTTCGGGGTTTGGTCGGTGGTCGCAGGAGGGAGACAGAGAGAAAGAGAGGTGCGACACAGAGAGAGAGAGAGATAGATGGGTAGCCATGAGCTTGAATCGATATTGTGTGGCAACGACGAAGAAACCACTTTGTGGACTCGAGAAGAAATCAGTTCAGAATTCATCGAAGCGAGCAAAATCAATGAAATCGACCCACGGAAATCGGGGCGTAAATCGGACACCATCCAGACGAGTTCCACAGTAATATGTAGTTGAGTGAGATTTTCGTAGTCTACCCCAGGGCGCCTGGCATTGCGAACACGTGGCGAAAGTCGAAACCAAACAAAACCCATTCTTTTCCATGTTCCGAAGAAATTCTAAATAAATAGCTAATTATGAGCGGCGAGCAAGCGCTGGACACAACAGCATCACTACTTATCCGCCACACCCCTCACGCCTCACGCCTGAAAGCATGCTGTGAAAAATACGCCTGATAGGGAGAGAGAAAGACAGGGAGAGACAGAGAGAAAGGAGGATGAGACTATTTAAGAGCTTAAAGTTCGTTACCTCCGTTGTTTCACGCCGCTGATTAGTCGCGCTTCGCCTGGCGCTGACTGCGGAATGTTGGCAGTCAAGGACGTTACTGAGAGTCCTTCCAGCCCAACCTCCCCTTGTCTACTTTTTCTCAACACCACCATGGCGGCAACAACAACAAAAAACTGGGTCCCGCATCAACAACACATTTTGGGCCAGGTCGGAATTTAAGAGCGAACTCAGTCGATTCTGCGCACGCTCGTCGCCGGTCACCGGAGATATTTTGGCGAGGGTGAAAGAGAGAGTGAAACAGAGTTCGCCTGGAAGAACTCGAGGGAAATTTTCTCTTCATTGGGGTGTGGTGAGTTTCGTTGCCGTTGTGGAGGCCGCTCGTGGTCGGGATTCCGACGATTCTGTTGCCTGGAACTCGTGGCAGACTCGGTCAAAAGCAGCGCACGAGGAAACATGTCGTCTGCGAGAGGAGGAGAGGATGGGAGAGTTTTCTGAGATTCAGGAGGAAAACTTTTCGCTTCTCCGACGTTTCACTTTCATTATTTGCTATTCATTGAAAATCGAATTTCAACAAACTTCGCTTTATTAGTCAAATTTGAAACGAAACGAATTATAATTTATACAAATCCTTTTGATAAAAAAAACAAACTGTAATAGAAAATACATTTTAATAGAAAATAAATTTTAATAGAAAATACATTTTCATAGAAAACAAATTTAATAAAAAACGAATTTTAATAGAAAACGAATTTTAATAGAAAATACAGTTAAACAAAAAATACATTTTAATAGAAAATACATGTCAAAAGAATAAAAATTTTAATAAAAATCAGGTTTTGAAGACACAAATTTTAATACAATATTTTTTAAATTTTCATATTTTCAAAATTCATTCTTTATTATAATTTTTAATTCAACTTATTAGTTTTTATTATTTATATTTCAATTATTTATGATTATTCGATTATTTAATATATAAATATTTCAAAAATAAGTGATCAAAATCATCTCAATTTATTTGTTTAATTAAAAAAAAAAGAAATTCTTCTACTTTAAATATCTATTTAAATATCTAGATTAAATCAAAATATTTCAATATATGTAGTTAATCTACTAAACTTTACTTTATAAAAATAAAAGAAAAATATATAATTTCCGTTTATTAAAAAAACATTAACGATAAATTATTTAATTTTATTTGAATTAAAATATACTTCTATTTATTATTTTTGTTACAATACAGTGAAATTTCTACGTCTAAATAATTGAGAAACTAACTTGTTATTACGGAGAAGTAGATCCTGAAAATTCCGCCAGCAACAAACTTAATTCAATTTATCCAAGATTCTCCTAACATTCGCAGAAGTTTTTCTCATATAGAGATTTTTGCATGGAGTTATGGAAAAATTCCGCTAGCAGCAAGTTGTGAGCGAACGGAAAAGGATGATGTGAGGAAGAAGAAGCAGAAGAAGACCCTTTCCCCGGCTTTGACTCCATCCACATCCCTTGATCCTACCTCCAGAACCACAGAAGTCACAACCTAAGCCAAGCGAAATCGAGTGGAGAGAGAAAGCTGGGGAGGAAGACAGGATTTTTTTATGGATTTTTTTATTGCTCCTGGTTTTTATTGTTGTTGTTGTGGTTGTTGTTGATGTTTTAGTTGTTATTTTTGTTGTTGTTGTGGTAAACATGCCTCGCCGCTGACTTCATGAATTTCCCGGATGGAAGAAGGAAATCTGTTGACAGGAAATTTCCGCCTCACGAAAGCCCACGAGGAGTTTCGAGCATGCAAAACAAAGGCTTCGTTAGGGGCTTTATGAGTGTATGTGTGTGTGTGTTTGTGTGTGCAGGTGGCTGAAATTGAAATAAAATTGTAAGGCGCTGAACATGACGGAAGTAACAATAGGAATCACTGTCACAATTACAAATACAAATACAAATCCATGTGGCAACAATTTCAATAAATAACAATGAACAAAATTATTAGGTCTTAAGAGGAAAACGCTGGAGGTTAAAAGAGAGACGGGAGAAAGAGAGAGAAAAACGAAAAATTACACAGAAATCATTACAATTACACTTCCGCACACTTTCACTCACACTCCCCTCAAATCACTCACATTTTTCCACACACCCCACTCACATTTTTACTCATACTCGACAGAGATTTTAACTCACACCCTACTCTAATTTTCACTCATACTAGATTCACATTTTGACTCACACCCTGATTAACTTACTAACACCCCAATACACTCAATCGTACCTTCACTCACACTACACTCACTGACAGTCTCCTACACTCACTCACACTCTTCCATTGCTTAAGGATATCCGCAATCAGTTGTGTGAAAATTCACACGGAGCTCCAGGAAATCGAAGGAAAAGTCCGAAGGAAGCATGGGGGAAAATGAGAGGAAAAATTCCTGTAAGAGAGAGATGAAAACGAGGATATTTTCTTAAATCCAACATTGAATGGTTTCCCCTCGACACATTCCCCCCAGGCGCACTCAAGTGTTCAGCATTAAAAATATTTTCCAATTAAATTCAATTGAAAACGCTTGCCGAAGTCGACCCCATCGAACTCAAACCATGGAAGATGGCGATGGAAGAAAAATGTCGATGGAATTCAGGGAAGGGCGAAGTCGGGGTCGGTGGAAACAATTCAAATGGAAACGTTGCGTTTCGCGTGCAGGGCAAAAAGTTCAATTGCTGTCAGCGATGGTAAAACGGGGATTAATTGAGTAGAAAGTGGGCATCACTGGGGAGCGTTTCTCTCTTTTTCCCGTTCCCACTTATTCCCGCTCCCTCTTTGTCCCACTCTCCGAAAGAGGTTCCGCCAAGATGAAAGGGATTTATCGGAGGAGAAGAGATCAAAAAAACACTCAATGGGAAGGGAATTCTAGCCGGTGGGATCAATTGGCGAGTTTATACCGAGTGGTTCCACCGAGCGAACCACGTCGAGGTCAGGATAATCACGAAGCAGTTGCGAATAACGACAATGGAGGCATATAAAAATCTATGTAAACATTTGTCTTAAGAATTAGTAATTTTATTAAAATCTTCAAACCATTGAAGAGTTTGAAGAGAGGGAGAGACACAGAAAAAAAAACATATTGAGAATATGGAGAATTTTTCCGCACTTGTGTCCGCCGTTCATTTTAATATGAAAACTTTGTAATTTCTATGTGAGGGAAAAATCTTGAAAACTTTTCGCATAAAAATTAACTTTCATAATTAAGGACAATCGCTGCATCGTGTGGTCGGAACGAGATGATGAGGATGGGAATGGGATGGAACTTGTTGCGTTAACGGAACTCCACAGTCTGCCACGCCCCCACCGCCCACTGGCGACATCCTGAAAGCCCTCGTCTCAGTTGCTTCTGGAACTGATTAACACTCGGGTATGAAGCAATGGTCCAACAAGATCAAATGATTGCTCCACAATCGATTCAAAGGACTTCGTCCTTTGGCAACTGAGCGATGGCTCGATCAAATCCTCCTGATTCGTGCAACCGACATGCTTCTTCTTCTAGCTTCTGCTGGTTAGTGACCGAATTTTCGGTCGAGGCATCGCATCGTAGACGTAGAACTAATGTGAGAATTAGGCATTCACTTGTCTCCCCTGTCTGGCTGACTGTTTCTCTGTTTGTCCCTCTGTCCGCTTGTTCATCTGTCTCTCCAGTTATCCATGCGTCCAACTGTCCATACATATCTCTCTCACTCCATGGATCCCCACATCAGTCTGTGTTCTTCGATTCACTGTCCGACAGACCGAAACAACTCGACGGACATAGTTGAGGATTGAACGAAGTAAAGGGAGAGAGATCGAGGTGGAAGGGATGGGAGACATTTGTGAGTGAGTAGGAGAGAAAGAGAGAGAGAGAGAGAAGGTTAACCGGTTGCACTGTCGTATCACATGGCATGTCAAAGATATTAAAGCAAATAATCCGGGCGAATATTGAGCCAAGTTGCCGTGACCAAAGATAGTATTGCCTCGCTCTACTTCTCTTTCTCTCCCTCTACCTCTCACATACACATAACCACATCTCTCTATCCCACTTTGGTACCATGTGATTATGAAACAGATGGATTATCTTTCTATCTCTCTTCCGAAATTGAATTTAGTCTTAAATTCTCGGTGAATGAAACAAAACTCTGATGTTATGTTAATTGAATTTCTTCTTATTCCTTATTCTTTTACCACGCCTTGTCTAGCTTTTTATCGTCCTACGTCTACTCATTCCCATCCTATTTCTCCTCCTCATTCCTCTACTCATTCCTCTCCTCATCATACCTCAGACCATGTTGTTGTCGCTATCGAACCCAGACTCGCTCGACTTGACATGACTTTGAGTCGTCGTCCTGCCTTGGGCATCCTTGGTCCTGGCTGGGAGCATCGATATCGAGCGGGATGGAGAGAGGAACGAAAGACGAGGGCACGAGCAACGTTCATCATGAAACTAAGTCAATGAACCAATTTAATAGATAACAAATAGACACGGAGGCAGTTGAGGAAGAGAGGATGGAAAGAAGATAGAAAGAGACACACCCATAGAGATGGCCATGGGGATAGAGAGAGAGAGAGAGAGAGAGTGGGAGATAAAGGGGGCGAGAGAAATATTCAACTGGGGGGTCAGTTATACCAATGACAGAAGACAGACAGCCAGGCTGATAGACTGACAGAGAGACATAAATACCTTCATGTAGAGACACCGGGAAACATAATTACAGATAGAACGTGGAGGTTGAGAGGATGAGGGAGGAGCGAAAGCTAGAAAGAACGAGAGAATGAGATAGAGAACCAAGCGAGACAGCGAGAGTGTCGGGCTGGAAGGCAGGCGAGTGAATGATGTACGCGTAATGTTTATTGACTGGCAGCAGGATAAAAATGACAGAAGACAACAACAACATGTTGTATTACAACAACAACAACAAGAAATACAACAACAGGTACTACAACTACTACCACAACAGCAACAACAGAAAATCAAATCTACAACAACGACACCAAACATAAGAACAACAACAACAAACTGCCATCATCAACGACATGGCATCATCAGCAACAATCGTGGCTGCTGAAGGAACTCGTTCAAGACCTGATCGAAGTTTTGGGACCCTACACAGAATTGATGAAGGACGATGGAGAGAGTAGAGGAGGATGACGAAGAATAAAGGATGGTGAAGTAGGATGAGGAAGAATGGAGATGGATGGAAAAGGATAAATAAGGATGAAGCGACATAGAGGATGAATGCGACTCAGGCGTCAAAACTCATCGAGAACGCAGGATACTGCTCTGGAAGTCGTAGGGAACCAGAGTCCAGGCGCCATCCGCAGATCGATTAAGGGGTGTAGGAGGAGGAGGACCGAAGGGGAAGAGAACGAGGAGGAACAAGTGTTGAAGAGGACAGAGGAACAATTGGAGGAGACGAGTTGGATGAACAAGTGGATGAGAAGGCTGTGGACAAGGATGATTAAAACGGAAGCCCAATGATTAAATGTGGAGACAAAAACCGAAGGACAATGAAGGAGTTGATGGCCGAGAATGAATGAGAGAGTGATATGAGGGAGGACAGCGAGAGAGGGGGAGTGATATAAACAAGATGGCTATGCGTAGCCGCATGAGGAGAAGCCATGAACTTATGTGTGATGGGCCTGGATCGCAAACAAGAACGATGCGGACAGGGCAGGACATTGAGAGAGAGAGAGAGCGAAGGATGTGTGGGCGAAATCAAGAGACGAAATGGGACAGAGCGAGAAAAAGTGAGACAAAGGGAGAAAAAGTGAGGCAGGGCGAGATGAACGGAGGCAAAGGGTGATGAAACGAGGCGAGAGAAGAGGACGGCGAAGGAATGAGAGTAATGAAAAGTGAGACGAGGCAAGTGAAGTGTGTCCGTGATGAAGGCATGACCGACATTGACCGTGAAGGCCAGCGCAGCCATTAAAGGCGGAAACGGAAGTGAGAGTCCTGGAGTCCTTTTAACGAGAACGATGTGAGTGCGTAAGCGAAAGTCAAAGCCAAAAGAGAGAAAATTCGAGCACAGCGAAAATCGTGAGGGAGATGAAAATATACAGCCACTTTATCCCTCTCTCTCTCTCTCTCTTGTGCACTCGCTCACTCTTCTTTCGTATGTGAGGCCGGTCGGTTGGTCGTCCTTGAACTCAACCGTGGCGAATCCTTCGGCGTTAATCGCCACTAATTTGCGAGTGATTTTTCACAGGACGATCGACCTTTTTTGTTTTCGGGGCTCGCCTCGTCCTTGGTCCTTGGCGTGCTCGTGATGGATGCGATTGGCCGGGAATCCTTTTAATTGACAGCTTTTGTGTGGCTTTGGGGAGGATGTGAGTGTGCCGACAACAACAACAATATTAACTCGAAAAATCAACAACAAAAAATACGATAATCAACAAAATCTACCAGAAAAAAAAACGATGAAAACATCTACAAAAATGAAAACAGTTGAAACTAGAAAAAAGATATAGGAAAACCAAAAAAAAAAATCCCAAGAGACCAATATTAGAGCTACACAACAATAAATATTAACCCTCGATTATGCGCTAAATTTATTTTTCAAGGCTCAAAAAAAAAAATAACCGAAAAAAACAATAATTGAGCAAATCCTTTGCTCCTTTTGCCTTCTGGTGGGGATCAAAAGGTCTCGAATAAATATTTTGGTGAGGAAAAAACAACAACAGCAACCAAAAGAACAACCAAAACAACAACTGGAACAACAACTGGAACAACAATACAAAATCATCTGCTCGAGAAATAATTCAAGCGAAAGGAACATCCTTTCGGTCTGGAGAATTTTTCTCCTTATCAGTTATTTTTATTTTTATTTCTCTTCAGCCATCCATCACGAGTGTCCTGTGGGGAGGACCTCGAGCGGTTGGAGGAGGATGAGCAACAGGCCAACGGACCACGTGGATAGATAGATGGAGGAACAGAAATCAGCAGGGGATGAAGGATGAAATGCAGAAGAAACGATATCGATGAAAGGATGCCGGACGTGCGGTGGCTACGATGCTGGAGCTTAAATAATTCGAAATTTGGAATTGGAAATTTTTATCGGAAATGCAAATGGAAGTGGGGGAGATCAGGGTGAGGGTGAAAGGCTAAGGGAGGGGGCCAGAGTGAATTAAAGTTCTCATATTTTTCATAATCCCAATAAAAGAATTGCAAAATCAATAAAATTCGCGAATAAAAAAAAAACTATCAACAACAAAAATATCTTCGATTAATTCAAATTAAAATTAAAAAAATTCTTTCCAAATTCATGAATAAGAGGAAATTACAATAACAATTAAAGCGACTACAGTTGACGGTGTTGTGAATTATTTATAATTTCCATTAAATGTTATTTTATTTATTTTGTGTGAAAGATTTACAAATATAAATATTTAATTGTTTGTCTTTAATTCTACTCGATTTAAAAAAATAGAGGATTTAAAAATTTGTTACGAATGAACGATAGTGAAGATTGATCCCCATTTAAGGCCAATAAATTTACATTAAAAAATTATTTATCTCGTAATTTTTTTGCTACTGAATTTTCGTAATTGAAATTCGAGTTAAAAATATATTTAGATTGAAAAAAAAGTACCGGATACAGTTCAGGATCATTAGATATCACTATTATTGTTTTGTTATTAACAACAACGGGGAAATCGATTAGAAAGAACAAAAAACACACAATTCAAAACAAACGAGTGAATGAAGCGTAAAACTACAACAACAAAAACGACAACGATGACAAGAGCAATATTTTGAAATGACAACAGCAGAAATAACAACAACAACAGAAATACCAACAACAATGAAAACCATCATAAAACAACATCAAACAATGAAAAATTTACACAAACAAGTTTCAAGTGAGAGAGAGAGAGTAACAACAACTATAACAACAACAACAATTGTGAAAATCAACAAACCACAAAAACAAAAACATGTACAATAACAATAACAAAAATACAACCAAATTATCATAAAAAATATAACAAAGTAACAACAAAAATAACAAGAACAATAATAACAACATAATCCAAAACAACAATAAAAACGATAATTACACTAACATTATAAACTAAAACTACAACAAGAATATTAGGAACAATATATTCAACAACAATAATAATAATAATAACTACATGGAGATCTAAACAACTGTGGCAACAACAAAGCAGGTGATCCTCAATTGGCTGCAACGGGAAGCGACCAAAGTATCCGGTTAGTGGGGTGGAGAAGGGGATGAAGAGGGGTAGGAAGAGGAGATGGGAGAGAGGAAGGAAGATCGGAAACACGCTGTCAGGACTTCCGCGCATTTAGCAATGGACTGCAGCGGGTTCTAAAAAGCAACCGCGAATGGACGGACGGATGAACAGAAGGTTGTGGCATGGGGGGATTTGAACGAAAACGAGGGACGGACGGACAAACGGAGGGATGGAGAAAATCGAGGGATAGACAAACCGAGGGATAGACAAACCAACGGATGAAAGGACGTTTGAGCGGACGGATGAGCGGACGCCGGATAACGGATAACGCATTGCATTTAATTTATTGTTGGTGCAAATTAAATCAACTCCACACCGCACGCAAAACAACCCGACGATACTGAAACCACCGTCCCTCGATGCTGAAGCGACCCCAACCACGCCCCTCTCCACCTCCACCTCCACCTCCAACCTAAGCCACAACGACGACCGCAGACCGTGGCTCGGACGCCATTGTTCAGCGGGCAGTTTATTAAAATGGCTGCGACCGAGACCGAGCGCCGAATTCAAGCTGAAATCGTTGGCCGAAACGCAAAACGCGTGACGTCACAAAGCGGAAAATGCATTTGCATAATGAGAGGGGGCGTGGCATGGGCGGTTGACCGCAGTCGAGAGGCGATGCTCAAAGCGAATGCGGCGCGGATTCTAATGAAATGAGGCAAAGCGAGAAATTCATTTGAACTGAATGAAGAGGGCAAATAAATAGAAAAGAGAAAAACAAAAACAAAACAAAAAAACTTTCTAAATTTCTATGATCCTCGAATTTCAGTAAATTTTGAAATATGTATTAAAAAAGAAGAATTTCAAACAGGAGAAACGTTTGGAAATAAATCGAATTTCCGCAAATTTCGATGCTGCGAGGCAAACAGCACACATTTTAAATAGATTAAGGGACGAATAAATCGATAACACAGTTATTCAAATTTCAGGGATTCAACTAAGTTGAAATTTTTTAAAAAATGATTCATAATAACTTTTAAAAACTAACATAGTTCTTAAATGTTTTCAAAATATTATAAACAAAAAAAACTTCCAAAAGAAAATTTTAATAATAATAAAAAATAATATGTAAAAATATATATTTAAGTATTTAAAAAAGCATATTGAAAAAAATAGTATTTTAAAAACAGTTCTAAACGGCAGTTCTAATATTTGAAAAAAATTATTTTGGAAAAATATTTCGAGTAGTAAAAATGCACCAATATTTAAATATTTCGAAAAAGAAAACTTTGGATATTTTGGAAAACTGTTCGAAAATTGAATCCTCGCAGTGAAGAGGGAAACAGCGTGAATTAATTGAAAATGTTCGAGCCGCGTGTTAAAACACTCACGTCGTCCCCCGCTTCCCCGATTCGCCGGCGACACTGAACCGTTTCCGGTTCCGCATGACCGCATGGCGATGGGAGGTCCGCAGATGGACGACAATAATTCACCTTAATTTCGTTGTGTGCAGCCGGGAGGGTGAAAATAAACGACAAAAACAAAGAACGACAAAAATAAAAACAAATAAAAAAAACAACAATTATAAAAGCAACAACATTAAAATTAACAAAAATAAGAACAACAAAAACAATTAAATTAAATGAAAAAACTGCAACACAGGTGACCCGGAAGTGCGCGTGGTTTCAAAATAAATAAATTATTTAAAAAATCGCATTTCCGCGCGACGAGTGTGAATTTCGTCGGCTTCCCTCGGGTGGCGAAGAGGTGGTCAGCGAGAGGGGCAACAAGAAGAAGAAGAAGAGCGGCTGGGGAAGATGATGATGATTAAAACAAAAAGTGGCTCAACAACCAAACAACCCGCGACAAGCAACAAAGTCTTCGCCACCACGTCGACGAAAATAACAGAAAAATATATAAACTCGATGTGGAATTCCTTGAACTTCGTGTGGCCGCCGCTTTCGACGCGCCGAGGTGGCAACGCCCGACACTGATGATGGGGGGTTTGTGCGAGTGAGAGGAACGATGAACATGGAAATAAATGGAAAGTTGTTAATTTATTCAAATGCATGTGGAAAATGAGGGAGGGTATGAGTGGGAGAGAGAGACAGAGAGTAGGAGTGAAAGTGACAGAAAGTTCGCGGTGCTGCCACATTAGGAAAATGACCGAAAGTTCGTCAGCGCGGCGAGCGAATGAACGTGTTGCGGTCCTTGTTCGACTTTCGCTCGGTCGTTGCATACTTTGAGGCGTCGGACGAGCAGCGACATGCGGACAATAACAACAATAATAACAAAAACAAAAATAACAACAATAAGAACAACAATAATAATAACAACAACAATACCAACACACTGTCGCTGTCGTGTGATTTATGCACGATTTCATTTTTGTTGCAATTTTCGTCGCCGCTCTCGCATTTTCACAATATCCTTTTTTCTCATGACCCACACAACCCTCCAGGCTCCCCAAAACTTCCCGATGAACCCTCCCCCACCAATAACAACAACAACAACAACAACAACAAACTCTACCGCATGCAGAATTCTCGAAATTTTCATGTGGATTCGAACCTGTTCTCGCCATCGAATTTTAATTCAAATTGAATCACGGTAGTTGTTGTTTTTGTTTTGCTGTTACTGTTGTTTTTGTTTTTTTTTGCTTCAGGGCCAAAGTTTCTATGGTTTCAGGGATTTCAGGTTTGGGATTTTGGGTTGGATTCAAATAAAATTTTTAAAATATTTTTAAATGGCAGATGGAAGATATTTGAATTATTATTTTCATGTACATAAATACATTACTTTTATTTTTTATTTTTTATTATTCATTATTTCTTATATTTATAATCTTTTATTTTCATTATTTATTTTATTATTATTTGATATTTTTATTAATTTTTTTATTATTAATTTAGTTAATTTATTTCTACAATACAGCATATTTTAATTCTTAGTATATCAGTGAATAAATATGTGTAAAAATCTGTCATTTGAGAGCTTTCCTTGTTTAATCGTTAATTATGAAAAGACCTTATATGTGAAATATCCATGAACAATTTATGTATATCTTTATGCCATACTTTCCTTTCGCTCAAACCTTTCCCCCAGACCAGGAACTTTCTAGGATCAGAAGCGACCTCTCCTTCCAGGAAGCCATGATTGATCCGAATATAGACCTCGAGACTGCGTCGTGTTTTCCGTTGGCGTCATCGTAAAGTTTCTAATTGAAACCGATTTCCGACGCTTGAGGGAAAACCTTGAATGTGAAAAATGTGCGGAAACTAAACAACGATCAACGAGTACACTGAAAAAAAAATACAATACAAGCGAAAAAAATGTTACTCCACAAAATTGTTTTTTTTTTTTTATTTCTTTCACAAAACGTTCTAATGCAAGATTATTTAAAGAAAAATTTTGTGAAAGAATTTGAAGATCGAAGTTAATTTTTCCAGTGTAGGGCGGGGTGTTTATTTGAGCTGAGCGGAAGTGCCATCTTTTCAAATTAGTTGAAAATTAAAATTTATTACCTTCAATTAGGCGGAAGCGGAAATGTGGAAACGAAAAGCAGTCAGTGTGGAAACTTCATGGTGACAGCTTCAGACTGACAGCGGAGACATTTCACAGATGGTACAACTACAACAACAACACTGCGATCAAGAAAGACAAGAAGAATAACAACAACTACAGGAACAACCAGTCGCCTCAAGTCAATGAAATCATCAGCTAGACTCAACGTCAACAGCATTTGAGCATGAGATGAATCCCAGCAATGGAAACAAAAACAAGAACAAAAACAATAAAAACAACTACAACAAGAACAGGAACAATAACAAGAACAACTCTAACAACAATAATAACAACAGCAATACCATCAGTAACAACATCATCAGGAGCAAAGACGACGACATCATCGTCAGCAACAACAGTAGCAACAACAATAACTAAAACAATAACAACAACATCAACAAACATGGGAGTTTCGTCAACAACGACGACAATCTCATCCTCATCAATGTCAGCGACAGGACGATGTCCAAAACGAGGAAGGCACGAGGTTTTTAAAGTGATCACTGTGCTGTCGTTGCCTGGGATATAGATGTTGTTTTTGGAGTTGTTGTTGTTATTGTTGTTGATGTTATTGCTGTTGACTTCGAAGTTGTCAACGCATCGCAACTAACGAAGGTTCAGCCGAAATAGAAACCAAATGAATTCAACTGAACCGAGCGCATGTCGACGTTGACGAGAGTCGCGGAGGACATGGGACTACAACAACACCAATGAATGAACCAAAGAAACAACAACAGTTGTAGCAACAACAACTGTACACAAACAACAAGAAGGCAACAAGAACGAGTGAGGACGAAGTCAAAACTTACGATGTGAACCTCGGTTGTTTGGGTTGTTTGTTGGTTGGGATGGGATGGAGTCAAGGGAGGGGTTGATAAAGGGATCAACGAAGAGATCGAGTGAGGGGTTGAGGAAGTGATCGACTGTGGGAACGATGGAGAGAACGAAGGAGTGATCGACTGGGGAGTCACAAGTCAGATCGAGGTATGGATCGAGTCAGGAGAGGCTGAGGAGTTGGACTGAGAGGCGTGGTATTAAATTTTGCGACACATTGCAGTGAGACAAAGTGTTAATAGGCTCAGGATAAGAAATAACTAGGAACATGAGGGAGAAAAAATGTTAATAGAAGCTGAAAATAGATGAAAAAGCAAGCAACTGAAAATGATGAAAAAACAAAAAAAAAGAATGACTGTAAAAAATTGTATAGAATGTGATCTTAATAAAGTTAATTACAACATTTGTGTACTCAGTAAAAAAAATTATATAAGGCAAAAATATAGGAAAAAAATCCTTTTGAACTTTTGAGGAAAACTTGAAAAAAGTACAACTACAATGTTGTATTAATAAGAAAAACAACGACGAAAACAACAACATCATCATCATCATCAGCAGCAACTTCGACCGACAAACACCATGCAACAGGATGTTCTGCGAGTGTCCGACACATAGACAAACACACAAGTAAACCCTCACAAACACACTCACACGACCCCACTCACACTAATTCACCCATACCCACACACACTCTCTCGTTGCTATACTCCTCATTCTCATTCACACTCTCACTCGCTCTCTCGCCCCCAGCGCAGACGCCTCGGTATCGAGTCAGGATGGCTTGACTCGAGTCAAGTCCTGGCGTCGTAAGTCCTTTGTCTTTCGGCGCTTCGTGTGAGCGGCGGAGACGGTGGCGATGGCGTCGTCGTCCCGGCGTTTAATGCGACAGCCACGCTGATCCTTGCGGCTTGGATCCACTTCACTTCAATCTGTTTCTACTTCTCTTCCTCATCAGCCGCTTCCTCAGCCGCTTCCTCAGCTTCTTCCCCTCAGACTCTCCTTTAGCTCAGCTTCGTCAGCTTCGCCTCATTCAGTTCCTCCTGCACCTCATCCTTGACTCATTCTCCTTATCCTCCTCAGTCCCTTCTCTTTGATTTGACTTTCGTCTGATGCTTGGTGGCTGCTTCTGATGTTGCTCGAGTTTGATGTGATGGGGTTCTTCTTGTAGTTGTTATTATTGTGGGGAAAATCGATGTTGTTGTTGGGCAAATTTCTGTTCTTGTTGTTGGGAATATCTACGATGTTGTTGTTGTTAAGAACATTTCTGTTGTTGTCATTGAGAAAATTTCTGTTAGTTGTTTTTGGTGCATGGGCGTTCTTGTTGTTGTATTTGTTGTTGTTCTACTTGTTGATGTTGCATTTGTTGTTATTGGTTTTCGTGTTGTTGTTGTTTTAGTTGATGTTTTTGTTGTTGTTTTTGTTGTATTTGATGTAACTGGTAGTTTACAAGCTTGTCGTCGTCGTCGTTTAAGCATTAGTGTGATTGGCTTTCCATCTCCAACATCGTCGCTGCTCCTTTACGATCTCCTCTCTCTCTCTCTCTCTCTCGTTATCACTCTCTCTCCATCTCCTTCCCACTATCTCTCTCGCATATCTTTGCTCATCTTCGCTTGTTCTTCATCGCAGCCATCATGTTAGCGGTCGTCGTTCTCGTTGTTGTTCTTGTTTTTGTTGTTGTTCTTGTTTATTTTGTTGTTGTTATTATCGTAGTAAGTCCGGGCGAAATACGTTTTAATCCTCGCCAGAATCTCGCTCTTTCCGCTTCTCAACATGTTGGCGAATGAATCCCACATGCATGTGGGCGGAATGGTGTGTGTGTGTCTTTGACTTGTTGTGTGTGTAAATTTTGGTACATGGGAGAGTGAGTGTGTGCGAGCGTGCCGAATATTAATATGTCGAAACCCAATTACAGGGTGACTCAAGTGTCGAAGGATTCGTCTCCGGCTCTGAACTTCCATCAAGTTCTCACACATCTCCTCTCTCACTCTTCAGCTATATCGTTCCTTCTTCCTCTCTCTCTCTCTCTATTCCTTTCCTCACTAACTCTCAAATTTGTTCGCTGATTTGTGTGTTAAATTGTTGAATCCTTGTTGGATCCTGGGTGAGAATCTCGTCTAATTTGCTTTTGAAATTCTTGTTGTTAGTGTTAGTGATAGTGTTGTTGTTGTTGACATCGGTGATATCATTTCATTTATTGTTGTTAGTGTAAATCCGTTGGTCTCAGAAATATTTCTGATAATTTTCACAAATTAAATAAAATTTATGTTTTATGAAATTTCCACTCGCTCAGTTTATGTTTTCTAAAAATTCCCGATAAATTTTACCTCTTTATCACTTATTCTTTTACTCATATTATCACTTCTCATTATTCTGTATTTTGTTCATTTATTGTTCTCGAATTTTTTACTAAAATTTTGCAACTCAGTCCCATTGTGTTGTGGACCTCCATCACTTCCCATCTTTTCAGAAAGCACTTCATCTTCTCTTCAAGAACCACTTCGACATCTCTTCATTTCCTCTTCCCATCATATTCTCCCTATGTATCCTCCATCCATATCTTTTCCCCTTGAATCATCACCCCGCCTCCCTCCAAACCCTTCCGATTGACCACCCTCGCGCCATCGATCTCCGCTCAATTGAGCCCGAGATTTCGACTTCCTTTTCGCTGGACGCCCTCCATTTGCTTCCAAGATGTTGTCGTCAACGTCTCTCGTCCTCTCCTTTTCCAATCCAATAGTCCATAACGATTATCCTTCCGTCTTTACTTCTGCTTCTTCTTTTTCACTGGGATCCCTCTGTATCCGGTTTCCTCTCATAATTGCGATCATCTTCCTGTTTTGACTTCTGCCCTTCGGTCCTTCGTTTATTTTATGTTTCTGCTTCTCTTCCTCGTTGTCCGTATTTTTCTTTCTTGTTATCCCAGTTCTCATATAATTTCCTCACGTCCTTCATCCACCTCCTTCGCTCACCTCCTTCCCTTCAGCCCTATTGATTTCACATCCTTTATATGAACTCATTCCTCGTCGTCCTTCATCGTCGACAGCTTTAGCTTTGTCGCAACCGTCGCGACGTGTCGTGTGTCCATCTTCTGTCGATTCCTTCGACGCTTCATCTTTTGTTGGTCACTTCTTTGAACATCATGTTCATCGGGCACTTGTTCATCTACCTTCTAACAGAATCATTCTTCTTCTAAAAGAAGAAGTTCCTGCATTCTTTTTTTCCTCCCTTCTTCTGTATCTCCATTCAATTGTCTCTCCATTTTTCTCTCACCCCTTCCTTCTCTCCCTTCTTTCATCTGATTCTCTGTCTCACTATCCCTCCGTTTTTCTGTCCCCTAGCCTTTTCTTCCTTCTCTCTGTCCATCCCTCTCGATTCCATTTCTAACATATATTGCGCCAATTTTCACAGAATCGATTCGTTGGAGCTTTCAATCGTCAACCTCCTCCTTTCTCCCCTCCCTTCTCGACTATTGTTCCACCCCTTTTTCGACCACTCCTACTCTTTGACGACGTCTTTTGTGATGTTCCGTCTGTACCTCGTCGTGTTCGGTCGTCATGTCCATGGAGCCTTCATCTCCTGGCTCGTTAACCTCATCCTACTTTCATCCTCACTTCGCATGGTCTATTGTAATCGATGCCTCCGTGGGCCCCGCCTCTTCTATCGCCACGCCCTGATTCTTCCTAAATCGATATCTTGGTTGTTGGGGTCGTCCTTATTAGCGTTTAATGGAGGGTGATCAGGAGATCTTTGATCGGGGAAAATATCAATAAAATTCGTCGGTTTATCACATTTGTTGATGAGCTGTGAGAGAAGATCTTCTATATATCTATCAATCTGTCTAGCAATTTATCAATCTGTCTATCAATGTATGAATCTGTATTCATCTCTCAATATGTTGATACATTTATCAATCAGTCTATTGATCGATCCATTTATCAACCTATTTATCTAGCCATCTATTAATTTATCGATGAATTTGTGATATACATAAATAAAATAAAAATGCGCGATTATGATTTGAAAATTATTCTGAGAATATTTATTCTTGAAAAATAATCTACTAATGCTCAAAATAAATAAAATTTAGTGGGAATTATTAATGTCACGACACTAAAATATCTATAATATAAGATACCTCGATGATTTTGTGAAATAAATAAATTAAATATAAATTCAGGATTATGATTTAAAACTGTCTTAAAGTACAGTTAGTCATTTGAAATATGAATGTTATAAGAAGGAAGAAACTAACCAAATCATCTACAATTCCTCAAATGAGTGGAACTTAAGTAAGAATTAATTAAGTCACGATATTCGAGTCTAGTTAATTAAAGAGACGACTAAGAACGAATACTGGACAATGAAGGACGAAAACTGAACACTGAAGGACAAATAATGAAGGACAATGGAGGAGAATCATGAATGGTAAACACTAGAGGAGCGATGGCTGAGGACGAATGAACGACCTTCGGACATTTTCCGGTTCATCAAATCAATGGCCGCTGGGCTTCTACTCGAGTCCTGTTGGGCCATTCGCACCCAGAGCAAACAATTCGCAGGCAAAACTCGTTGTAATGAGTTTCGGTATTTACCCAGAGTCAGGCCACTCGAATCGATTCCATTTTCACGATGATATTAAGTACTACTCGGAGTGTCTGGCCACAGGCCATGCACATCATGATGCTGCCCATGACGAGTCATTGAAGTCCTCTATCCATCCATCCATCAACCCATACATTCAGCCATCTGCCTATCTATCTTTCTGGCCATCAATCTGTCTACTTAGTCGGCCAGTGGGCGCCGTCCATTGTTGAGTTGGTGGCCGAATCAGTTCTGGGAATTCTCCAGACCTCAATTATTCTCAATTTCTCCTCATATTTTCGTGAGTTTTGTGCTCTCGGCGGCATTCGCATTTGTAGATGAAATTGTTCAAACAGATTTGCTTGTATTTAATTTCCTACTCTCACATTCTTCTTCCTCTTCTCTCCTCTTCTTCTTCACTCTCACTCCTTCTTCTTCTTCTCACTCGAGATTTGGTTTTAAATACGTTAATCGATGTAAATTTGCTTCGATTTGGAATTTTAAGGCATATGTTGAACCCAGGTGCAAATTAATATTCTTACACTCTTCGTTTACTCTGTCTCTCCTACTCTTTCTATTCAACGAAGTCCTTAAATTGCAACATCGAAAAGCAACACAATTATCTCTCTTTCTAATTCTCTCTGCTATTCTTCCTCCTGGTGTTCATCGCAAACGAAGCCATCGGCAGCTCTACGAATTAGGCATCAATATTCAAATATACATATTATCCACAAACACATACGTATTATACACAAAAACACACACTATCTACAAACACACAATATCCACACACACACTCACAATATCTGCAAAACACACACACAATATCCACACACGCTTACAATATCCACACACACTCGCTTACATAGATCTCATTGAAACTATAATTAACAGGTTTTCGCCATCTGCCTTGTCGCTGCTGGCGGTCGTCGCTCTTGTCGTTGTCAGTCATTGTCATAATCAACTTTATCATCACCATCAACATCGTCATTATCACCCTCGTCATCATCATCGTCGTCGGTCTCATCGTGTTAATTATTGTTGTTATTGTGTTTATTGCTGCTTCCTGAGCAACAATTGTCCCTTTGCAACTCATTGCCTTTTGCTCGAACATCCCAACATTGACATCATTTTATCATCGACATCATATTATCATCATCGTCATGTAATCATCATCGTCTTGTAATAATCATCGTACTCATCGTTCTCATTATTGTAATCTTCATCATCGTCCATCGTTGTCATCGCGATCGTTGTCGAGAATTCTGCTTTATTTTATCAAATTCCTAGATTCATTGAAGTCTCTGGCTTCAAATTAATCCCTTTATGATTCCCTTTTTCACCTTCTCTCGCTCTTTCTTTCATCCTATCTGTCTCTCTGCCATAATTTCCCTCTATCTCATCTTTTAAATCTGTCTCTTTCACATCCTTTCCCTATGTCTCCTCCCATCACCTCACTCCCTCATTCCCTCTCATTATCTAATTTTTCTTCTCTCTCTCATTTGCTCACACTCATCACCTTTCCATATCATTCTCATAATTCACGATATCCTCTACTCCCCCTCCTCCTCTTTATAATCCTAATCACCCTGTGAATGCAGTTCCTTATGTCCTTTCCTATTGCAGTAATACCTCTCTTTTACTCCCTGTCACTTTATCACACTCTATATCCCTTTCTCTCTCTACTTCTCCCCCTCTCCCTCTCATTTGAATTGTCGCTCACTTGCGCAATTCATCTCGGAATAGATTGTCATATGTATGTATTCACTTGTCTGTTCATGTGTATTTGTGATTATTTATATGCACGTGTGTGACAAGTGTTCGGGTGTGTGTATGTGTGATTGCTCTTCACGTGTGTGTGTGAGTTGTGTTTGTATGTATGTGCTTCGATTCATTTTCCGCTTGCGTTCACGAATCAAATTCACTGATTGAGTTGTTTTCAATGCTCATGATGTTGTTGTCGATTTCGTTTTTGTTGTTGTTGTTGTTACTATTGTTCAAACTGTTGCTCTTATTATTATTGTTGTTACTGTTGTTGTTGTTATTATTGTTGCTGTTCTCGTTGTCATTGCATATTCCATTGCAGAATCCTTCTTCCATAGAAATTCATAATACACGTTTGCAACGCAATCAACGGCAACGGCTTCGCATTGCAGGCAGAGCGAGAGAGAGATAGAGGGAGAGAAAAAGTGAGAGATAGCGAGAGAAATAGAAAAAGAGACAAGTTGAACTCTCAATTGAAATCTAATCCTAAGTTAGGATTCCCGACTCTCTCTCGCTTTTTATTTTCTCAGCAGGATTTTTCAACATTTTATTCCTTCACCATCAGTCTATTGCACTGATGGTCTTCGTTCAATTATCTTTCTTCCTTCAGTCTTGTTTGATTTCAGTGTCTCTCTATCTTTCCCTCTCTCTCTTGATCACACACTCTCTCGTTCACTTTCTCTTTCTCTCTATCACTCTGTCATTCTCTCTGATAGATATCCTTTCTGGTTAACAATCATTATCTGTTCCTTCCTTTTATATGGTTTCATTTCGTCTCAAAGTCTTTTTTAATTATTTCTGCTGTTTTCACTCCCACTCCCTATCGCTCTCTCATGATCGTTGTTTTCTCTCCTCTCCTTTCTTCCTTCACATATGTACTTTATTTTATTCTAATCTTTCCTCTATTAACTGTGAGTCATATTCGATTCAAAATCGATTTCGGTCGTCGACTTTAACTCATTTCACACATTCTTCGTATCATTCTCCGTCAGGGTTTCTCTACTCTCACTATTTTCTCATCATTTCACTTTACCTTCTGCTCTGTTTGCTCTTGGCCTTCTCTTGGTCTCGTTCTCTTCACTTTCTATTAGATCTTCCACCCCCTCCCCCTTTTGCCTCGTCTATCGAAGATCTTTCTTGGAAACTTGTGCTTCCACATTTTTCACTTTCTGCAACTTTCCTACTGCTTTTCCACCACACCACGTACTAACTTCTCTCTTTCCCCTCTTCTCTTTCTCTCTGTCTTCTTCTTCCTTCCTCTCTTTATCTGTTTCTTCTCCTCCTACTTCGCCCACTACTAAGTAGTTCTAAGCTGTTGTTTGACTTTTATCGGACACCTGCTGTCACGGCTGACGTTTGCACTATTTTTCATTTCCGCCTCCAGTATCGATGTTTTTGTTATTGTTATTATTGTTGTTGTTTTTATTGTTGTTATTGCTGGTCCCATTGCCATCAAATGCACTTCCGCCTGATTGAGCGCCTGCCATCGACATCGATGAAGGTGGCCGAGAAAATGAACGATGAATGATCGGCCATGGCTGGAGAGGGCTGAACGGAATCGGTTCAAAAAACAGTAAGCAGGCCAATGCAATGAGCAGACAGACAGACAAACGAACAAATGGACATTGTGAAGAGAGATCGAGAACTATTTGTGTGATTTCTACAATTGGGGATATAGAAATGGTTGTTGTAGACATTATTGTTATCAGGGAAATTGTTGCTGTAGACATTGTAGTTGTTGAAATTGTTCTTGTGAAAATATTTATTGTTAAAAATTTTATAGTTGTTGTTGTTATTGTTGTAGTTATAAGAAGCGATGGACGCTTGACCACATAACACAATTTGCCGAACGTTTTCTGCACCCAGTTTTCAGTACAATTCTCTCTCGTTCTTTCTCTCCCTCCCTCTCTCGTCATCATCTACCTCCCAAACTCTTTCTTTTTCCTTTTCTCTTTCTCCTCGACTCACTCAACCTCAACCTTCTCCATCTCCACCTCCTCCACATCATGCGGCGACCCTTTAACCAGAGCTAATTGTTAGCAACTTGTTGTTATCTATTGATCCTTGCTTGTTTGCTCTTTCCTCTTTGTCCTTCGTCCTTTGCTTCGATTTTCGTTCGATTCTTCGTTCAGTCGCATTTGTTCGTTCTCCAGTGGTAATTATTGTTGTTTGTGAAGTTGTTATTATTGTTGTTTTTATTTTTATTAAATTTGTTGTTGTTGCTAAGTTTATTTTTGTTACGTTTGCATTTGTTATTTTTTGTGATTGTTGTTGTTGTAGTGATTTTTGTTTCTGTTGTGATTGTTGTTATTTTAGTGATTTTGTTTTTCTAAAGATTCTGTGTTTTTATTGTAGTAATTGTTGTTGTTGTAATTGGTATTTACTGCAGTTATTTCGGCAGCTATTGTTGTTAGTAACAGCGATTGATGTTGTGGCTTTAGTGGTTGATATTGTTGTTTCAGTGGACATTGTTGTTGTTGTCGCAACCACCGAAGCGTTAAACGAAAAATTATCGAATTAATTATTCAATGCGAACCAGCGAACGAACAACAAAAATCGATCGTTCGAATAAACAAAGAGATAAATTTCCACGAAACTTTCTCTGGCGATCTCTGTCTCGCTCTCTCTAACCACTTCCTGGTCTATTCGACTCTCTCTCTTTCTCTATCTTTCTCGTTCGCTCACATTTTCGTTTCCTTTGTCTGCCTGTATTCTTCTTTCTGATTCTATCTTGATGTCTGTGGGAAGCCCAAGCGTGTGAGTTTCTCACTATCGCTTTCTCACTCCATATCTCTCTCTCTCTCACACACTGTGTGTCTCCCTCACTCTACAAGATTCTAACTGTTTGTGTGTTTTCGCGTAACCTCTCAAGTGTTATCGTGAGCACGGCTTCTTCAATTCTTTTTTTTTGCGTTTCTCCTCCTTCTATCGTTTCTTCTCCTTCTCTATTTTCTCCTCCTTCACTCTTTTCTCTTCCTCCTCTCTTTTCTCCTCCTTCTCTATTTTTTCTTCCTTCTCCTTTCTCCACATCCTGATCGACGTCGTCCTGTCGACGTTGTTTGGCTTGTTGTGAGTTAGAGTCCCATTGTTATTGTTATTCCTGTTGACCGAGAATGAAATGGTGGACAGCGAATATTTCTATCCTTCTCTAACTCCCTCGCTCTGTCTCCCTTTCTCTCTAATTGATGTGTTTTCAGCGGCTTCGTGGTCGATATATCATGTCCTTTGCCTCGTCCTGCTTCTCGTTCTCCTCTGCTCGTTCTTCGCCTGCATCGAGGTCAATTGCCGTTTAACAATCGGCCATTGTTATTAATATTGCATCGACCGTGTCCTTCACACACACACAGAAATACACACTCAGGCGTATTAGTGGGCAGTGGAGTGCGTGTGAATGTGTTGGTGTTGTAGGTCGTAATTTAATTGCATATTTATTTGCCATACAAACACTTAAGCACAGGGAAACAAAACGAGGGCTCGTTGGGATCTGAGGGTGGTAGAGAGAGAGATAGAGTGCGAAAGAGAGAGTTTGAGAGAGTGAAAGGGAGAGATTGTCGGTCCCACAGATGGAGCATGTTATTTTACAATTAGAAGCAATTAATAGCCGGGAATTAATTAAGTGGAAATCGTTATGAGAATCGTTTCCACCGATCGCCTATCTGCACATCATTCTCTCCACCACTTTGTCCACCATTGGCTTTGGTTCTTCGGGCGTTGCCACGATTGTCCTTCGGCCATGTCCTGTCGTCCTCATTTGACATTTGGCGCCTCTGCGGTCGGCCATCAATAATTCATGCAATCCAAATGGGAGCAAGTGTCATACGCCGTGAGCTGGAGGGTGGCAAGAAAAGTGGGAAGAGATAGATAGTGTGATAGAGAAAGAAAGATAGAGATATATAGAGAGAGATTGAGTCTTGAGATTGATCTGACATGATGAGGGAAGAGAAAGGATCGAACTGAGGATCAACAAGACAAAGTTAAATACAATATTTAAACTGAACAACTTCGAAAAAGAGATTCGCACGAGGCTCTTCAGGCGTAGCGAAGGAAAGAGAAGGCAATATCCAAATACAAATAAATGGAAAACACTTAGAAATACCTTTTTGTCGTTGGATCGCTCCTCTTTTAATCTCGAGAGATTCCCGACTACACGACCATGTATTAAAAATTGCAAATTCTCCATCCACAGGCTTCAACTCAAGGTAGAACTTGACGAGAGAAAAATAAAGGATGAGAAAGAGTCGGCGAAAGAATGAGAAAGAGATGGCGAAAGGATGAGAAAGAGAGATTGAAATATTTGGAAGTTTAGTAATCTAATCCGATTTCCGCAGTCCTGAGCATCGAACTTTTTTAATAAAAACATGAACAAACTTTTCATCAATCTCTCAAAACGAAGGGAATTCCAAAAGAGAGAGAGAGAATGAAAGAATGATTGGAAGGGTGGTGAGTGTGTGAGAGAGAGAGAGAGAAAGAGATGGATGGATGGTTTACACTCACTTAGACAAACATTCAATATTGTGTGGAACATGTGGTGTCATGGGCACGCCCGAAAGTATGCAAAATTATTGAAAACGAACATTCAATTTATTTGCATATTAACTTCCATGAAACTTGCAATGAACTGAAAAACAACGACGTCTGCCCCGCCCCCTCGTCCGCCCCTCAGTCGTCGCCGTCATCGGCTTTCAGACGACCGGCGCCATCCTCTTGTGGATCCAAGGGCCAGAAAAGGAAAGGGAAAAAGGGATGGAGAGATGGAGAGTCAGACAGAGCGAGATCGAGTGTGGGCTGTAAAACAATGCAAATAACGCTGAAATCAATAATTATTTCCATTTCATTAAATTTGCCGAAAAAAACAAACAGGGAGAATATGATAGAAATCGAGAAAGAGAGAGAGATTGGGAGTGAGTGAGAGTTGAAGTGAAAGAGAATGGGAGAGAGCGAGTGAAACGGAAACAGACAGAGAACTAAACGACGGGAAATAAATGAGAAAGGAGGTCGGAAAATAAGCAGATCAGAAAGGGGAGAAAATGAAAGGGAAGATGAGAAGTCTGAGAGTGAGAGCGAGAGTCGAGAAAAAGCAGCCGCAAGCTGTTTCCGTCATGATAGAGAGAGAGAGAGAACGAGAAAGAGAGAGACTCAAACTATGTGTGGGCGAAGAGAAGGATGGAAGGATTCAGTTCGAATTCCGACAAATTATGTTCTCACATTTTTCAAAATAATTTCGACATTTTTGCAACCTTTGGAAGCAGAAATTCTATTTCAATAAAACTTTCAAGCGAAATCGATGAGAGAACGATGGAGCAAGAGCGAGTGCTGGGATAGAGAGAGAGAGAGAGATACAGAGAGAGTAGGGGGAAAGAGTGAGGAGGAGGAGAAAGCGATTGAGCGAACAATGAAATCAAAATATGTGAAGGAAAGTTTTGCCGTTGCATCAGAACCTGGCCGGAGGTCGGAGGCGGCGAACGAGGAACGGATGCAAGGCGGAATCGGCGACAAAGGAATACGCTGAAGGAACCAAGGAGAGTATGAGAGAGACAGAGACAGTTGAGTTGAGTCCTTGGATCGAATCGAACGAGGCGAACCGAATCCGAGGAAAGCATTGAACGCACATTACAAGCGGATTATTTACGCAAGGTCGTCGTCGCTGCGGCCACAGCTCGGGGCTGGCGGAGGAGCAGGAGGAGGTCGTGGCAGAGGAGCAGAAAGATGTGGAGATGGTGGAGGAGGGGGCGTGCGGCTGGTTGTTCGGAATTGCCTTCGCCCCTCCCTCATTGGCCTATCGAAGGCAACATGAAATGGTTGCGGAATTTCGCGCACACAAAGGACGATGACGACGACGACGAAGCTCTCGTTCTGGCTTCTGGGTCAGGCCGGGTCGGGTCGGGATCGACGCGACCGAGATCTGGGGCCATGTTGCAGTTCTTGGAAGGCGGTTGGAGGTGGGAGAGAGCAGCTCAACTTGTGTTCCTTATCTGCTCCAACTTGCTGCGGCCGGAAGGATTTTCCAATGTTTCCGCAGTTCGTTAATCGGCTGGCGAGAGGAGGCGACAGGGACAGAGAGTAATCGTCATAGAGAGTGAGGGAGAGTGAAGAAAAGACAGTCATTGAGTGAGAGAGAGAGAGAGTTAGTGTAAGAAGGAGCGAAAGAGACAGCGCGACTCGTGTGTGGTTAGCGCTTTTATTCGATGGTTATTTCTACTTTATTTCATTAACTCAACATCTTGGTTTCGTTTTCTTTGCTTTCTCCGCTTCCTTTAAAAGTCCTTGTTATTTTTATATCGAATTGTCATCGCTTCTCTTTTCCCTTTTCGTCCCATTCTCTTTAATTCATTCCATTCCAAGGTCATCATCAATTCAATAACCTTAATTTCTCCTTCCTATCATCTGCCTGTATCTTTCTTGTGAAAACGATTCTCAGCTTTTCAATGTTTTGAAATTTCTCCACCATCCTTTCGAGTTTTCTCTCTCATTGTCTCTGTCTCTTTCTATCTCTGTGTATCTCTGTCACCTTCATCTTCTTCTTTTGGAGGTACAAATTTCCAATTATAGCGAAAGTAATTTTCACAAATTTCACGAAAGTGAAAAATGAAAAAAAGAAAACGAGCGAAAATCAGAAAAACAGAAACAGATATTTTTTCATTGTTGTTATTGTTTTTAATGCTGATGTTGCTAAAACGAAAACAACAACAATGACAGAATTTCATTCGCTATGGAAAGTGAAAATTATTGTTGTTCATGTTGTTTTTGTAACGAAATTGTTATTGTAGTTTGTTTTGTTGATATTGTTGGTCCGATGTTCTTGTTGTAATTTTGTTGTGGTTTTGTATTTGTTGTTTCGTTTTGTTGCCACGTTTTTATTGTTTTGATGCTGTTGTTGTCATTGTTGGCTTTCGTGTTTGTTTATTATTTCTCTGCTGAGCGCTTAACTTTATTTTGCTGGAGGTGTCGAGGGGACCGAGGGGAATTGAGGGAAGAGTAACAAAACAATCATAACAACAAGAACCTGCAAAATAATCTGACAACAGCGAGCGAACAGAAGTTAGAGAAATTGAAACATCATCAACAGCTTCATCACTAAAATCAGATTAAACGACAAAAACTACACCAAAACCAACGTCTGCCTCACTAATACACACAAACTACTATACGAACTATTTAATATATCTATGTATACAGGAACAAAATTCTGTAATCAATAACAATATATAAAAAAACAACAACAACAACAACAACAATTCCCCCCATCTCTCCACAGACTCTGATTAAAATCGACGGAACCAAAAAAAAAAAAAAACAACGGACTGACACGAAATGGAACGAAACGAAATGAAATGGGAAAAATTGTCGAGCCGACGACGTCAACGTAAAGTGAATGTAGAGACGTGACGGAAGCGTTTAAGGAAATCAAATTTTCCCACCTGATTTTCATAATAATTCGTTTCCGGCCTTTTTCTCTTTTATCCACGTTGTAGTTGGGGCTTTTTATTGTTGTGTTTTTGTTTTTGTTATTTTTGTTCCTTTCACAGTTCTTGTTGTTGTTCTTATTGTTATTTTTGTTGTTGCATTTTTCCTTGTTTTCATCTTGTGAAATTCGTCTTAAGGGAAAAAAATACTTTTCTCCTTTCTTTCCTCGTTCGAAGTGGGATTTAGTTGGAGATGCTGTTGGATTTTCTTTTAATGTTGTTGTTGTTATGGTCCTTTGTAATTTGCATGGTAAATACTTTAAGCAGACACACACACACACAAATATATACAGGAAAAATAGATTCATGTGTTTGCTTGAAAATGTTATAAATTTATTTATGCTGTAAATATTGTTGTTATTGAAGTTGTTGTATTTTTTTTCTTTTTGAAATTTAATATTTTTTTAATCTTGACTTTTTTTAATTTTTTATAATTTTGTATTTCTTTGTAAAAAATGTATTTCCTTTTGTAATTTTGTACTTTTTTTACGTTGGGTTGTTTTTATAATTCTTATTTTTTCTCTCTTAATTTTCCTTTACTGTGTTTGTTTTTGTTTTCTGCTGTTACAACAATGTTTTTGTTGTTTTTGTTGTCATTTAACGTAATTCATTAAGTTTACATGTATCCATTACCATAGAAACCATGTATTTGTCAGCCTGAGTCGTCTTTCTCCCTCTCTCTCACATACACTTAGTGTGAATCTATGTTTCCATCTCACCCACACTCTCCTTCAATCTCTCGCTCTCCATGTGAGTATGTGGAAAAAAAATTATGAATTCCCAGAGCGTGTCGCAGATTTCATCTGATTGTTGTTGTTGAAGAATTCAATTTGATTTAAATATTTAAATTCAAGGATAGAACGAAATATGCGTATATATTTCATAATTTGTATATGAAAGTTGAATGAGCGAGTGGATGGAGAAAGAGAGATAGGGAGAAAGAGGGAGAGAAGGAAAGATGGAGAGAAAAACAGGTTGTCTGATGAATTTTTATGCAAAACAACAGCAGCAGGTAGGTTATTCACCAAGACACAGACAAACAAGCATAGATAGAAACTCACATAAATAAATATTCAAATGAATATGTGGACGAAACAAAGAAAGAAAGAGACAGAAATTTCCACAGACGGCTGCAGAAACCGATTGAGGGACGAACAGACTGTCTGTCTGTCTCTTGACAGATAGACAAGACAAAATCCTTAGTCGCAAAGTCAGGTCATGAAGTTTTCGTATTTTACAGAAACGACGACCTGCAGACGCATAATTCTTGATTTTCTCGTCTAGAATGCGTGCGTCGACGCAAGGATTCGATTCAAGGACGAAGGATGCCACAATAGCAGAGACCAAGTGGGAGAAATGAGAAGCCCACGAGTGAGTCGCAAAGGAGAGCTCGAAAGATCTTGTGCTAATTATATGAAAATAGTCTTTCTTTGTGTTATTTTTTATATGAAAACATCCCACTGAGATGGGGAAAAATCCTTCTTCATCCTTTTCTGATTCCCGTCTCTTTCCACGTTCAGCGTTTCGATAGTCTTGGAAATCTTCTGAATTAGTGGTTCGGAGGAATTGCAATAAGTTGTTATTCACTTCCCACACAGAACTCTCGCAAGGATTTACGATGCCGGGATTTGCAAAGTCCTGGCTTCATGAGCCACTAATAAGGAGACTGTTAAGCGCGTGTTTGGAAACCTGTTCAGCACTGTTTCGAGGGTCACTGGAGACAAAAAACAGAATGTGGAGCTCATTTAGCAGTATTCGGAGATCATTCCGCTGGTTTGGAACTAATTCAGTGGGTTTAAAACTAATTCAGCGGATTGTGGTACCAATTTAACGTGTTTGCAACCAATTCGGAACTGTGTCGAGAGTCGCTGGAGTCACTCAAAAGGGTGAGGAGATCATTCAGCGGTCTAGGATCTAATTCAGCGGGTGTTGAACTAATTCAGCGCTATATCGCGTTCACTCAGAATGGTGTGGAGGCTCATTCAGCGCCCCGCGGAACCCATTCAGCTCATATTCAGCGCCCTGTTGCCATAATTACGCATGGCATTAAAAAAAAACGCAACAATGACGTGGTGCAAAAGGAAAACGGAGAAGAAACCAAATTATGAAGCTGTTACCCATTTAATTCGAGAGCTCTTGGCGTTGCCACTTAATGTTGTGCAGTCAACGTCGTTGTCCCCTAGAAGTTTCCATGACCCCTCCCCCCCTCGGGTACTGAGCGTGAGCTGCACTTGAGCGTGAAAGGCGCTTGCGAGAGAGAGCTCAAAAGAGCAACAAAACGTGCAAATTGCAATTTTCAACAATTTCTTCTTCCCGCTTCTCCTCCACCCTTCGGCTCTTCATCAGCCACTTCATCATCTCTCCGACCTGCTGCTTCTTCTTTCCCTGCGTCTTTTCACTTCCTTTTCTTCGTCCTTCTTCTCCTTTCATCGTCCTTCTTCGCCCTACTTCGTCTTTCTTCACCCATCCTTCATCCTCTTTCCTCTTTCTTCGTCCTCCTTTGTCGTAGTCTCTTTCCTTCTTTTGCTATACACCTTTCTTGATCTTATTCTCCCTCTCTCTCTGTCTCACTCTCTGTTTCTCTGTCTTTCATGGAAAATTAACTTTCATAGTCTCACGGCAAAAAGTTAATTTGCATGCGGTGTGGCCGGGGGGAAAGGGTTTGGTAGGGTTGAGGTTAAGAAAGTCATGATTAAGGGGAGGGGGCGTATATAATCTACTCGAGTAACAACAACAACAAGATGAGCAACAACAATAATAATAATAACAAATAACAAGCAAGTCGTTAAAGTGATTTTGTTACTGTTTTCTTGTTTTCATTCTTGTCGTCGTCGTTGTTATTATTATTGTTGTTGTTCAAGATATTGTTGTTGTTGTAGATATTGTTGTACTTGTAGATATTGTTGTTCTTGTAGATAATATTGTTATTGCTTAAATTATTGTTGTTGTTGTAGATATTGTTTTTCTTGTCATTATTATTGTTGTAATTGTTGTTGATGTTGTTTCTGTGCATTGCCCTAAGTGCGATTTTTCACTAAGCTCCATCATACACACACACACACACTCACTCACACCACTATTATAAATGCGCCCTCTAGAAGATGTGAGTGTGTTTGTTATTGCGAATCTAAGTGTATTTGTACATCTGCGTGTATGTGTGTGTGGTTCTATGTTTCACCGGAAACTGAAGTGGAAATGTTGAGAAAATTTATTGCAAATTTCATAAAACTTCACTTTCGCAGTTTGCAGTTCAAGTGGTAGCAAACAAAGTTAATGAACTTTTCATATTTGGTCGTTTGTTTATTGTAGCTGTTGTTATTGTTGTTGTAACCGGCTGCTTAATGCGTTTTGCTCACTCGTTTCGCTCTCAAATTATAATAACAAGTTTTATTTATTTGCACTTTTTAACATTGTGCATAACGAGAACAATTCATGGAACAATACGAGGTCATTGATACGAACAGAATTCGTGCTGAATGAGTGTGGTTAACCCATCGATTATTTAGCAACTATTCCGCATTGATTCAGCTTCGAATCGGATATATTCAGCTCAAGGTTCTAGAAGTTTCAACTATTTTTAAACCTATAGTTTGAGCAAAATCATCACTCAAATTTTTTGAATTACATTTTTTTGCGGGCTGAATAACGCATCGATTATTCAGCAACTTTTCAGCATCAATTCAGCTTCAAATCAGACCTATTCCGCTCAAAGCTTTTGAAATTAAAACTATTTTGAAAACCGAAATTTGAGATAAATATTATCACTAAGTTTTCTTGAATTTTATTCTGAATTTAATAACTGAATATTGCGGCTGAATAGAACAGAGTACGTTCAGATTTGTGCTGAATGTTTTCTATTATGATCTGAATGCCTGCTTTTAAGAACTGAATACCTTCTGTTATTAGCTGAATACCTTCTGTCATCAGCTGAATACCTTCTGTTATTAGCTGAATACCTTCTGTTATCAGGTGAATACATTCTATTATGTGCTGAATACAAAACTGAGTAAGTACCTTCCTTTGTTTCAAAATACTTACTGAATATGAGCTGAATGCAAACAACATGTACTGAATAACACGCGCGACCCCTGTTGCGCTCTCGCTCTTTCCTCTGAAGGTGGTGAGAGAGGCAAGAGGCAAAGTTAATTTCATTGTTTTGTCGAACAACCTGAAACTGAAGTCTCGCCCCGCACAAGCTCAAACCGAAAGAAAAAGGTGCACAAAGTGAAAACCCATGTGTGCGTACGTGCGAGTGAGAGGAAGAGAGAAAGAGATATATATTCCGCCCCTCTGGGCAGACGAAAATAACATCTTCCCGAAGAAAAATCAACATATGGTCCGACGAACTTTCTCATTAAATTGCGGTACGACCGTTGTAGGCTCGTCGTTATATTAAGTTTTCTTGGAAAACACAAGTGTTTTCCTGATCTCTCCCTACTCCTAATGGCTTCTTGGTAAATTATGTGCTGAAAAGTGTATTTTGACTTAATTTAAACCCGGCCTTTTCATCCCATTCCAACCCACTCGAACACCTTTGGCTCCCCATTCCATCCATTGGCTTTGGGTTTTATTATCTCAACACTGCCCAGGTCGTCTCAATCCGTTTCTCCATCTCTCATTCTCTCTGTCTCGTTCTGTGTCTCTGTCTGTCTCGTTCTGCCTTTGCCGCTTTGGTTCTTCGCTGCTTCTTGTGTAGTATTTTTGTGATTTTATAGCTTTGCATAGTTTACAAAATTTATGTTGTATTTGCATAAATTTCTCCGGGGAAATCGCAATCGCTCGAAGGATCCCACACAAGCTTTACACACTCACTCCGTTGTTCACCATTTATCTAACAGTATTTTGCCTTCTCATTCTCTCCTTGTCTCTCTCACTCCCTGTTGAGCATGACCAGTGGCTTCATGTCCGTCCGTCTGCTCGTTCGTTCGCCCGTCTGTCCATCTGTCCATGGGTTCATTCATTGTTGTTTGGATAATTTAATGCGCTGGAGCACCTTGAGCTGTTTGTTTAGCTTTCAAGTGATTCTCTCTATAGCTTTCTCTCTCACCCTCTGTCTCTCCCTCGTTCTCTATTTTTCCTTCTCCCTCTATATCTCTTTCGCAGACGCCTTCGGCACCCTTCAGACCATAAAAAGTGGAAAATTACGTGGCCGACGATGGCGAAGGTTTGCCAAATGTTCTTGTTGTTATGGTGGATTATTGTTATTGTTGTTGTTGTTGGAGGTGCTGGTGGTGAGTTCGCCAAAGGCTAATTGAGATATATGCGACATAATGTGGGAAGCGTCCAGAGAATCCAGAATGTATTTGTCTTAAAGATTAATGCGAAAGGCTTTAATGAGCTTTCGATGGTAGTGGACAGAGAGTGAGAGAGATAGAAAGAGAGCCAGAGTGAGAGAGGAAGAAAAAGAGTGAGATAGACAAAGGGAGAACGAAACAGAGAAAGCTATAAACTAGGGAGCGATAGCAAATTGGAACCAATGTAAGAAAACGAATCAGATCGGACTATTGACCCAAGTGATATAGAGGAATATATGGAGTGTTGAAGAGAGAGAGATAGAGAAGGGTATAAAGAATGATTAGATGAATATGAGGATATCGGAATGGATGTTCCAAGAATATATTAATTATTCTTTACCCATACTCAGAGGTGTCGAAGTGTATTCAATACGAAATGAAGTGGAAAACGATGGAATTGGAATGAATGAATTATCTCGATGGTAATTGCAGAGGTGAATGAATTTCCTCGAAAGGAACAAAGTGCGAAATGATGCCCGAATCGGAGGAGGACAATGAGTGGACGATTGAACACTAAATTGATAATGAATAGTCGAATTAATTGAGTTGAAATCAAGAAATCAATTCTTCCAAATGGACGAACACCACGGGAACATGTGAAAAGAACAATAGTTCAACCGGAAGTCAAGTCAACCGAAAGAGGTTAATTCTCAAGTGACAACAATAACAAAAACAACAACAGAAAAACTATCACCACATGTCGCACGAGATCGAAGGAAATGATATCGATGCAACATGTAAATGCGATGCAATTCAATCGGATCCGGATCAACTGGGAATTCGCATAATTTCTCCAAATATTAGTTTAGAGCCCTGAAAATCTAGCAGAACACGTGAATCCTTAAAATTTCGATTCATATCGATTGCGTTTCAGAAATAAATTAGATAAATTGAGTGAGGGAGAGAGGGAACAAGAGAAAGAGAGAACTCTTTATGCAAATGTATCGAATTCAATTTGATTTCGTGGTAACCAAAAGGGAATGAGCGAAGGGCAATTACAGCAACAATATCAAACCCAAAACAATAAAGTAACAACATCAAGGCAACAACATGAATACAACAACAAGCAACAACAACAACAATTAGAACAACTGAAACGATAGCAACAAAGCTAAAATATCGAATACAAAACCAAAAACATGGAGAGAGAACAGAAACAATCTTAAGTATAAGATGAAGTAGGACAATAACAAAAAGTACTAAAATAACAACAAGTAATACAATAATAACAAAAAGGACTATAATAATAACAAAAAGTACTACAGTAACAACAAGTGTTGCAATAAAAACAAATACCAAAACAACAACAACGTGGACCAAAACAACAAGAACAATATGGGTTTAAGAAAATATCCTGATTGGAAGGAAGCAACGAGGAAAGGACGAACGGATAACAATGCCGGAAACTTTTGAATTTAATTAAATTTAGAAAATTGAACTCTTGTACGTTATCATATTTCGAACAACGCACACATACACAGAGAGAAGGGGTCATCGGATCGTTTGCAAATGAAAAGTCAATTTAAACGAAAGCTTTGATTGGTCGATACCTCGTCCTAGATGCTCGTCCTTGTCGCATTGTTCGCCACATCGTTGAAGGATTTCCGGATTGTTTTGTTATTAATTTCTCGATTGCATAAATTAAGGACACGACGATGGCCAGGGGGCCAGGGGCGGCTGGGTCTCTGATCAGGTCAATCGATGGCGATTGAAGGGGGAGAAAATGAAGTTAAAGAGATTTGTAAGAAGTGATTGTTTTCGGCCAAAGTTATTAGTGATTAACCCTTGATTTACTAGTTGAATCAATTTGACTCTTTGGCATATTCATGAATGTAAATCTTAATAGCTTCATCATATAATAATGAATCATAAGATGATATATGAATCATATATTTGATCAACTTGTTTTTATATCCTTTATTATTCTCAATTTACGGTCATGCGACATCGAGAAGTCATTTGCGGTAGAAAGTTTATTAGCGGAGATCGCCAATTAGGCCTCGATCACTCCGAAAGCACTCGATGTTAATTTAAATATTTCACTGAACTTCTGGGGGATTATCATCGACAGCGGCACCATGTTGCAGAGTGAGTGAAATAAATCCCCAAATAATACCCCATAAAAATACTCTTCTGGCCCTGGACTCGGACAAATGGGCCACGATGTGCTTCGTGATCCGATGGAGGTGAACATTTCCCCCATTTTTTTGTTCGTCGATCTACGGTGAGAGGATGGGGTCAGCGCTTTGGTCGGTCATTTAATTAGTGCAGGATTTTTTTCGCTTTGTTGGCATCGCCGGCGTTGATGTCGGCGTTGCCATCTGTTTGAATAGCGGCCGCGTCGGACAGCGACGAAATTTATTCTCATCAAGAGGGGAAAAATCGCGAAAGCTTACGTTCGTTCGTTTTTCATCTTTCGTTGGCATGGTTTCGCCTTTTGGTGGGACGAGAGAGAACGTTGATTAATTGCTTTCATTAGCATCAGGTGCCGGTTTCTCGCACTCTCTATCCCTCAACCGCTCTCTTGTGGCCCTCTCTCTGTAACGTTTTCTCCGCCATCCTCTCTCTCTCTCTCGGTTCATGTCGTGGTCCTGCGAGCCCTGTCAGGATTTAATGTGTCTCGCCATATGTCGGCTTAGCAGCGGACGAGACAAATACATTTCCATCGACCGCCCGCTCGCTCGCACCCCAGTGCTAGTGGCCACGACGGGGACCTCGGGCGAGCGTTGCCACCTCGCGCCGATGAAAATTTCCACCTCGTCGCAGCTGGCGAAAAACCCACTTTTTGTCGTTTCTCCAACGAACGTTTCTGTTTCGAATTTTTTCCTCACTTCTGCTCGAAGCTGTCATTGATTCCCGTTGGAGAGGTCAGTTGCAAAAACGCACACGTCCTGTCAGGACCAGCGGCATATTTTCGAGGATATTTGTTGTAACGTTGGGCGTTTTTTTTTTAACACCGCGAGAAGTTGGCAACATTTGAGGGATTAAGTATTTTTTTAAATTCCCAACAAATCATTGCGTCTCTTTATTTATCCGACGAATTAAATGGGTTCGGATTTAAAGAGAAATAATAAATGCGCGCATTTCGAATGAGAAATAATAAATGTGAGCCTTTTAAATTTTGAGAGGGGAAAAGTACCAACCAGATGCATTATCTTTCCCGCAGATAGCTCGAGAAATAATTTCCTATTTTTGGGCTGAAAACAAAAATTACCTCAACGAGATGCGGGGAATGTTGGGAACCGCTGTCTACTTTCAGGCGCCGCGAAGAAAACAGAAACGTTTACTTGGCGTCAAATCAACTCAATTGCTCCTCTGATGTCGTTTGTCTTCTCCCTCGTTATCTCTCTCGTTGTCCTTCCGCAGCTTCCTGCCGATCACACTAATTGCTGCCTACTTTGGGGCGCCACGCAATTGAAAAACAAACAACGAAGGCAGTGAGAGAGACTTGGGGGGAGAGAGCGAAATATGGAAATAATAAAAAGTTATCATGATCGCAAATCGCTACACGAGATGCATTTGAAAAATGGCCGTCGTGCGCACAATTTAAGCAGCTTATCTGTGGGCGGGGAGCCGACGGGAAGGAAGAAGGTGGCCAGCCGAGTCTATTAAGCGAAATTTATTGCATACATTTGGGCCAGCGAGCATTTGACAGAGGATCGCTCGTGTAAGGCAAGCGCACAGATTGAGGTGGGAAGCAGAGCGAGAGAGGGGGGCGAACGGAGTGATAAAAATGATAAATGCTTCGCCATGATTTCGCTCCGCAATGGCTTCGGCAACGGCCTCGTGCCGAGCGACTCCGATATCCGGCCGACGAGGATCCCGCAGACAACATGTTATAATTTTAGGCAAATTGTCAATAAATCATGTTTTCCCCAGCCCGCAGCCGAGTTCCGCCGGTTGTCGATGTAAAAACAAAAACAGCAACGAGGAAAACGGAAAAAATCCCCGTCCAATTTTGTGGGGAGGGGATTTCCATCGAAACGCCCGCAAGTATGCAGCGAAAAATCCGGAGCAGCTCAGGTGCGACGGCGCATAATTTAAAAGCCTTCCGAAATAGAACTGAACCCAAGTGGGTGGAGGCGGTGCGGGTTGCCAGACTGCCAGGCAGAAAAATTGTAATTGATTTTCCGTACCTCCAGCCGTTTCCCCCTCGCTCCTTTTACACTCTTTCCTTTACAACTCCTCATCATCCTATTCCATCCCTCACTTTCCGCCTATTTCGGCCATCCGAAATCTATGCCCGATCGTTGTAATTGTATTTGCGCTCGGATGCATCTCGTCCTCATCCTTCTCTTCCTCGTTTTCGCCACCACCCGTGGTTCGCGAACTCGTCTGCAATTGATGGCAGCCTACAGCGTTTGGAGTTGATGTTGTTTTTTGTAGTCATCCTCCACCTGGTTGTTTTTGTAGTCATCCTCTACCTTGTTATTGTTGTAAGCATCCTCTTCCTTTTTGTTGTTGTTCTTGTTGTTTCTCCTGTTGTCTTTGATGGCAGTTTTAAGTGAATTATTTCGCAATTGAATGAATCCCACCTGCGTTCAATGTTCGATCGAAAAAGGGAACGATAGAGGGAAGGAGCGAAAAGGAAGAAATGCCAGATAGAGTGGGGAGGGTGGGGTGTGGTAAAGTGAGGTGAAAGGACCAAACTTAAGTTTGGTTCAGTTGTGATGGATTTTAAAGACAGCCGTAATTACGAAAAAACTAGCGAATGTAAAAGTCGAAAAGATAGAGAACCCTGGATATAAAGATTTACAATTTTAGAGTGCGATGAAATATTCTAATAATGAATTAAATGAAAAAAAAATAATATTTCTGAAATATTTTACGAGTTTATTTGATAACTGAAATTTTAATCCAAAAGAAACATTTGATTTCATAATAAATACATTTTTTCTATATAAATATAAGTTTCCACTACAAAATTGGAAAATTTAACTAAGAAAAACATCAAGAAATATCAAAAATTTTAAAAAAGAAAATTGATATGAATGACAAAGTGCAGTATGAGATCTTTCGTTTGACTTTAAAGATATTGGATTTTAGATTCGAATTTGCGATCGGTGCGATCGGATTCTGTGGTCATTCAAACTTTAAACGTTCATAACTCGGTAACTAAGCGTCCTAGCATAGTGAAACTTTACATATCGATTCTTTTGAAATTCCGTTTTTAGCCCTAAAAACTACGTTTTTGGCCAAAGGACTGACTAAATGCAATATAAAAGCGCCAATCGACCCTCTATAATCGATATAAAGCGAATTTTCGAATTTTGATTTTTCCTACTTATGCTCACTGTTGGTCCTACATTTGGAGTTGACGTGGTCAAACCTGTAAACGGAGGCACATGGAACTTCACAGTATTAATCTACGACATGTCGTCTTTCATTTGCGCCCAAATTTAAGCTTCTAGCGCGATCGGTGCGGATTCTGTGGTCATTCAAACTTTAAACGTTCATAACTCCGTAAATAAGCGTCCTAGCATAGTGAAACTTTACATATCGATTTTTCTTAAATTCCGTTTTTAGCCCTAAAAACAACGTTTTTGGCCAAAGGACTGACTAAATGCAATATAAAAGCGCCAATCGACCCTCTATAATCGATATAAAGCGAATTTTCGAATTTTTATTTTTCCTACTTATGCTCACTGTTGGTCCTACATTTGGAGTTGACGCGGTCAAACCTGTAAACGGAGGCACATGGAACTTCACAGTATTAATCTACGACATGTCGTCTTTCATTTGCGCCCAAATTTAAGCTTCTAGCGCGATCGGTGCGGATTCTGTGGTCATTCAAACTTTAAACGTTCATAACTCCGTAAATAAGCGTCCTAGCATAGTGAAACTTTACATTTCGATTTTTCTTAAATTCCGTTTTTAGCCCTAAAAACAACGTTTTTGGCCAAAGGACTGACTAAATGCAATAGAAAAGCCCCAAACGACCCTCTATAATCGATATAAAGCGAATTTTCGAATTTTTATTTTTCCTACTTATGCTCACTGTTGGTCCTACATTTGGAGTTGACGCGGTCAAACCTGTAAACGGAGGCACATGGAACTTCACAGTATTAATCTACGACATGTCGTCTTTCATTTGCGCCCAAATTTAAGCTTCTAGCGCGATCGGTGCGGATTCTGTGGTCATTCAAACTTTAAACGTTCATAACTCGGTAACTAAGCGTCCTAGCATAGTGAAACTATACATATCGATTTTTTTGAAATTCCGTTTTTAGTCCTAAAAACAACGTTTTTGGCCAAAGGACTGACTAAATGCTATTTAAAAGCACCTATCGTCCCTCTAATTCTTCACAGTTAACACCCCATTAGCTCCCCATCTCCTCTATATACCTTCTCGAAACTTAATTGAGTTCCTTAAAGATTATTATTTTTTTATTTATTTTATCCATAATTATTTCTTACTTTATTTTTTTTATTTTTGATAGCTTTATTGTCCTGAATTAATTTCGTGAAACGCGCCTCCTCCTTGAAGACAAATGTCTTTGGTATGAACCTGTCCAACACACCAACCACAGAGTACATACATGTATGCGTGCGTTTCAATGCCCGCTCAAATACAGAGGTTCCCTGAACCGAACCCATCAGCAGCAAACACCTTTGCTAACATCGTCACCTTCGCCATCGAAGCCACCGGCAGCTGCGCCGGGAGCAAACAATGCAAGCGATCGCCACCAGACGCCGAGACAATTGTTTACGCATAATTTGCGCATCCCAATTTAATTAGTTTCGCCGCCCGATGTCGCCAACGACGGACAGACAGACGGACGGACGGACGGACCGAAGCGTGAGGAGAAGGAGTGAACGTTGATAAGCAGGAGGCGGAGGGGGTGTGGCAGGTGATGAGGGTCGCCGGAATTCGTTTCGAGTTTCATCGGCATGAAATCTGAGCACTTAATTATCCGATTATCGACGGCTTCACGGCAGGACAAGCATTCGGTCGAATGTCTGTCTGTCTGTCGACTGGACTACCCAAATTGTTGTTGTTGTTATTATTATTGTTGTTGTAGAGTACGTTGCCAACTACAAATACAAAACAGCAGGAGTCCCAAACGACGACCACGATGGGAGGACGGACGAAATTATAAACAACTGCAAATACACAACCGGATATCCGATGGCGAACTCGGGCTGGAGCCAAGAAGCCAACAACAACAACAAAAAGAATAACAACAACTACACGACACGTGTGCTTGTGTTTGTTTTGGTGTCTGTGTTGATGCTCACCGAGCTTTTAACTAAACTCGCGTTATCCACGACCCGTTGGTCGCGACAGCAATGGAGAGGGAATGATTTAGGAAAGAGAGAGGGGGCGAAAGAGAGAGAGAGAAAGAAGAGGACACAGAGTCCGCACACACCCACTCACATGAACACACACTCACACAACAAGAGGCAGGTGGCTTTTGGCCGCCTGAATCGCGTATTATGCACAAGCTAAGCCTGTATTAGTCTGCATCATGCATCCATGTATGTATATGTGTTGGTGTGTTTGTTTGTGCTTTTGCTGCAGCCATATGCGAGTGCCCACATGTGTGAGATTTATGTCAATGTATGTGTGTGTGAGAGAGTGAGTGTGTACTCCATTTCATTTACTTGGTTGCTCGACAATCTGTATTAAATTCCATTAATAACATTTTGCGAATGTATTAAGCGAAAACATACATATACACACACAATCTCATGCAGCATCGGTGGATATGAGTGTATATATGTGTGTGTGTGTATGTAAGTGTATGCTGATGGCAACCAACGTTAATGCAGTTGTTGTTGTGACCGCCGAGCTTTGGCCGCGATCTACGAGAAGGAAAAGTGAAAGAGACAAGGAGTGTGTTAATGGGAAGGGTAGAGAGGGGGAGGGAAAAAGAAGAAAGAGGGAGATGGGCAAGAAGAGAGAGAGCGAGAGGGACAAGTTGAGAATGAGATCGGCTGTGGTTCATTTCGCTGCGCTTTCAACGACCGCCGACGCTCGTGGGAACGCTTTAAGGCTTGTTTGTTATTGTTTTCTTTTTGTTGTTGATTCTGCCGCTGAGATGTTGATGTTATTATTGTTGTTGTTCAATTGTTGTTTTTGTAAAGTTGATACTGTTGATTTCCCTACTCTACTCATTTGTTTCACATCTTCCGATCCCCCGAGATGCTGTGAACAATTTTTAATCAACTTAAACGAGCCGAGGTTCAACTATTTGTTGATGCATTACTAATTGTTCTAGTTGAAGTTGTTGTCCTTGTTGAAATTCTTGTTCTTGTTGAAATTATTGTTCTTATTGAAATTGTTGTTCTTGTTGAAGCTGTTGTTCTAGTTGAAACAAAAACATAATTGTTGTTGTGAGGTAAATCGGAGAGGAATTTTCCACAGTTGTAATTCGCCATATTCCTTCACCTAATCCCACCTCTATCATCCTTTTCCTCCCTCGCTCACTCCACAGAGAATAATTTTCCATTGCATATCTTCGGCTTCATTTCCACTCAAATACTTTCACGAGTTTCAATCCTCCTCTCTTCTTCCTCTATCATCCTCCTACCATCCCCTCTTCTTTCTCATCCTAATGCATGACCTTTCAACTGCAAAATCCGAAGCATATTTCGGGCTTAGTTCGAAGGCATCTTTTGTGGTAGCATACTTTCAGGCTCGTTCACTAAGCTCATCATCGTTTCATAAATTACGGATTTACAGAATTCAAGGGCGAAGAAAATCGTTTTGCTACTTCATTGCTGGATGCCGAGTTGTTCGTCTGCTGTTGGGCTTCATTGTGAAGCCATCTCTGGCTTTTCGTCTGCTCAAGGAATTGTAAGATCAAGGAATTGGCTACAACATGTGTTTTCTTTATATGGGATTACAATATTTCGGAAAGATTTCCAATTTGTATGTGTATGTAAACCATTTCATGTTAATATTGTGATAATATGTAGATTTTGTTTAAACATTTTCTAGTTCGAATTCAGTTTTTGTTCAGTTTTTAAAACTCACTCTTATAGATAGATCGCAAATTTTAAAATAAATCTTTACTGAGCCCTTATTTCCCAAATATCTATTAATTTCTTTAAATTCAGAACCAGTTATAATTTCAAATGTATGCATTATTTCACACTTCATTAATCCTCTCTAATTATGTTCAAATCCTGTTCCCGAATTCCCCTCACTTGTGGCCGCACAAAGGACTTCCGATTGGCGACTAATTTGGGGTTAACCTCAGGCTCGTATTATGATACCATCCTAACCGAATTATTTAATTCAGTATCTATCAAAACATCGTTATTAAAAGCTCTGGGGGGCTCAGTAAATTAAAGAAAAAAACGTAATTATCCGAATTATGCATTTATTGCAGTTGCAATTGTGTAATTGTGGCGTTTTTTGTTCGGTTGATTTTTCAATAAAATTAAGTTTTTTCGTTTTTTTTCTATTATATTTTTTCGTTTTATATAATATTTTGTATAATTATATTTTTGGGCTGTGCATAAATTTTTGTCGCTAATATTTAACACTAAAAATTAACAATTTACATTGGAATTTAATTAAAATGCTCGTAATTAAATTGGAACTTAATGGATTTACTGCATAGCTTTAGGCGTCGAGGGACGACGGATCGATAGAACACTGGGCGAGGGTCGTCAGGCCTGGCCCACTTCCCTTCATTTGAATTGCAATAAAAACATGCGTTATTTCGGGCGACAGTAAAAACCTGAATGAATGTATTTATTTAAAGCCGAAATTTATAGCATTATTATCTTTTTTTTTTAAAGCATAATTTTCGGCGCTCAAATGAGCATAAAATTGAACTTTATCCCGAAATTCGTGTATAATTTTTCACCATTGGCGATGGTGCGAGGGAATTTGTTCATAAAATTCTGTCTGCAATTTTCCGCCATGGGAAACGACGAAGAAGCTAAGGAAGTGCCGTAAAACGTACACGTGACTCGGTCGTAGTTTAGATCTCCTGAAAGTATGCCGCAAAACCTCTCGTTTTTTCTACATAAAATCAAAATTAGGGGACGACGAATGGCAGAAATGAGAACAGAAAACGAGAGGAGGCAAAGACGAGGCTTTGAAAATCGATCGTAAAATGTTTTAATTTATTTTCAGCGCAGAATTCAACATTCTTTCGTGTTCGCTCTAAGTATTGACCAACATGTGTCGGGTCATAAAAAACAACCACCACCAACAACAAGAGGAAAATCGAGACATAAAAACAACAAAATATGTGCCAACAACCACAATACCAACAACAACTAACAACAAAAACAACTCCATTAACAATTGGAAAAATAATTTTCTTAATGTTGTTGATGGCTGCTTCCTCTTCTTCTTCTTCGCCGAAGTCATCGCCTTTGGTTCCTTCGTTGCTTCTTTCGTTGCTTTTAAAAGTATAAAATTCCGATTTGGAATCATTTCTCGGCTAACCAATGGTCGGGAATTTGCTTTTAAGCAAATTAGAAAAACAAAAACACTTTGGCCTCGACGATAACGATGCTAGGTCGCCTAAAAGCAGACAATGGAAGAGAAATTAATTCGAAAATCGTTTCGTTTACCATTTCAGAATGAAGAATGTGCTGTTCCTACATTTGCTATTGTTTTTGGGAATCTCTAGTTGTTGTTGGAAATCTCTAGGTATTGTTGTTGTTGTACTTGTACTCTACTCTTGTTCGCATTGTCTTCTATTATTGTTTTGCTCATATGTGTGTGAAGTGTAATTATTGTTTTTGCACAATATGGATTTTAATGAAAATGCAATGGGAAAATTTCACACATTCGAGCATAAAATCCAAATATACACGCATACACGCAGAGGGAGAAGGGAAACAATAACACAAATCCAAATGGAATAAAAAAATATCAAACAATTTGCACTGATCTCTGAGCGTGTTATTAAATTTCATGCTGCATGCATTTGGGCGCATCAAATTATTTTATTCACTGGCTCCTGAGGGATGAAAGAGAGATAGGTAGAGAGAGAGGAGATGTGTTGAGGTGTGGCATATGGAAGAATCAATGTTTCCAAATCCAACTAGCGTATAAAAACACCAACAAAAACACCAGATGGAATACAGAAAGCAGAAATAATTGTTTGTTATTTTTCTAGCATGCTTTTGGGCGCTTCGTTAATTTTTACAACGTGTGTGTGGATGTTTTTTCCGACACTCTCTCTCTCTCTCTCTCTCTCTGAGTGATTGGGTGTTTGTTGAACTAAAAAAAATTGCATCTATAAAATATTCATTTCCTTTCCTCCTCATCCCCTCGGTCCCTATCTGTCTCTTAGCTTCGCAAACAAATCGCTGCACTTCGTTTGCAACGAAGTTTTTCTTCGTGATGTTCATGTATGTGTTGTAAATGTATGCAAACTCATGTCCAGCAACAACAACCAGAAAAACAAGAAAACTACCAACAACAAAATTCATTGCATCGACCACCAACGACCATTGACGAAGCAGAGAAAAATGCGTTGAAACGAAATGGAAATGAAAATGAAAGGTAAACGAGTGCGGGGATGAGCGAAAGAGGAGATGGATAACAGATGTTTACCAATCCATTAAAAGCAGCAAGGTTAGAGGGAGGGGCCGGAGTCCGCGGTGGGCGTGTGAAGTGGAAACTTCCTCATACGAAGACAAAGATTATCGCCAAAGTCGTGGTGCATTTAGGACATTAGGAGCGAAGGAAAGTCTTTGAGTTGTGATCCTCCGCCCTCTTCTGCTTCCTTCGCTATCTTCATCAACTTCCCCACATCGATTTGACTAATCATCGGAATGTCACTCATACGTCAGGGTGTAACTTTCGTTCGTAAATTGTGAAACAGAACGCAACGAACTCCTGACGAATTCACGTAAATTATACAGTCGTTACAGACCCCGCCCATTCGCCCCCCACTCGAATGGCATTCAGTCGAATTAATTGTTATTCATACGCCAGCGGGTGTCGGTTCATGCATAAATCATCGCTCATGCATCATGCTTGTAAACAGTTAAATTTGTTTGCTTCAATCTCTTTCCCGCCATCTCCTCTTGTAGTTGTTGTTGTTGTTCAATATACATAATGAGAAGCACTTTGGAAAAGAGATTTCCGATTTCTTGTCCAATTAATTTAATGTCATCGATTTAATTGCTTGTCGTCTACAGAGCATTCTAATTATCCCCATCATCGTTTTAATCCAACGTGTTCTAATCCCACTTTTATTGTCATTATTTCGATGTAATTATGGCATAATCTAATCATTCTCATTATCAGGAGTATCGCATGCTTCATTGTAATAGGTTGATTTTCGTCGTCGCCCTTGTCCTTTTTGCCATTAGCCTCTAAGTCTTTCTCCTCATCTGTTGGCCTCGCCAAACTCTTTTACAACATAATCGCCAACATCACAGATGAATCATTGTTGTTGTCATGGCATGTACGTTATCAGTTTAATTGATATCCTTTCTAAACTCTCTCTCGTTCTCTTTCGCACGCTATGTTAATTATTTTTAATGATCTGTGGCTTTAGTTAGTGCGCGCTCGACAGCACTTTTCAATTAAAACTCGCCTCAATCGGTTTTAAACTATTATCAATAATGACAATGGTTGTTGTTGTCAGTTTGTTATTCTCAATTTATTGTTGTTGTTGTTATAAAATTGTCATTGTTATCATGTTGTTATTGTGATCATATTATTATTCTTATTGTTGGTAATTATATAATTTGAAACTCACATTAAATTTTAAACATGACAAATGTTGCGGACACAAAAGTTCATTAGAGTTCGAGAGTTAACTATTATAATTCACGGCCGATTGAGTGTAGCGGGAATTTATTGCGGATTCATTAAAATTAACTCCTCATTCAACACCGGTGTTGAAGAATGCGATTTCCATGATGGTTGAATAATCATTTTGCAATTAAGCATATAAATTTACAAATAAATTATGAATTTTTCATATTTTGTTGAATTTCAGCCGAATGATCACTTCAGGAATCTATTTTAATTTTCGAGGTTCCCTTGTTATGCTCATGATGTGCGTTTGTTCTCACTCTATTTTATTCTTCTTACTTTACCGTTCTCTTTCTTCATATCCTCGTCTTCTTCCAAGCCTTTCGTTGGTCGTGCATACATTTTGTTACCAACTGCTGAATTATGGCCAACATCTGACACCATGTTGAAGGCTATTGTTGTTATTGTTTTTATTCTTATTGTTGTTGTGTCTTTTGTTATTATTATAGTTATTCTTGCTATTCTTGGCCCCATCGTGTGAGTGACCAATTTTATGTTGTCTCGCCACAATCGCCCCATGAGTGTAAACATGGTGAGAGTGGCATCCCAGAAAATGCCGGGGAAGAGCGGCGATTTCTTTATTAAGTCTCTTCCTCTTTTCCCTCAGCACCTTGGTTTTGGCAACGCTCAACAGCGCCTTTTACCTGCCTTCTTCACCTGTTCTTCCTTTGTTCCTTCCTTCAGTACTTTATTTCCCCTTCGGTCCTTTCTTTCTCCTTCTCTCCACATTTTGGGGTTTTCAGGTCTTCGGCTGCAGCTGACGCTGTTACACGGGTCTCGAACACTCTGTCTTCCTCACATGTGTTCTCTCTCACTTCACGTTTCAGTTTCTTCTCTCTGTTTTCTTCTTCCGTCTCCTTTACCCTTTATCTCTCTCTTTCTCTTTACCTCACTCATCCTGCTGCTCTTTCGTTGCTGTCGTGAATTGTTGCGGCTGTGGTTTGCGTTCGGTTTGCAGACACCTGTGTCACAACAACAACAAAAACAATAACTACATCGACAACAACACCATCTCCATAAACAACAACACATTAACTACAACAACGTCAAACAAAATATTCCTCGTTATTAAAGAAAGAAGGTTTCAACCTTTTTAAGTTAAAGTTTTAACCAAAGAAAATTCAGAGAAAATTTCTACTGATTCCACACAAAAAGCGAAAATTCAATAAAAATCAATTAAATAATTACTCATAACATGGCCATGAATTATTTGGACATACAAAAAAAAATTTTTTGAATGGAAATAAAAATATATTTATTTCAAATAACATATTATATTTAATTCTCACCCTCGCAGGTCAATCAACTTTACGTTGACCTCGAAGCAGCGTCGAGAGAAGATAAAGCGTCGACGCCATCGCCGTTGTGGCTAAAAGACAGCCGCCGGAAATGACATTGCATTCGCAGTTGTCGGCGCGAGGATTTCAATTATCGCTGTTGTTGGTTTAATTGCTCTTGTTGTTGGTCTGTATCCTCTGGCCAGCAGATGTTCGGCACTTCAACTTCGGCGGGTGTGCGTGTCAAGCATCGTGGATCGGAAGCCGGAGGGGAGGCACGTGAGATGATGAAGGAAATGTCAAAGGGAGGTAGGAGAGAAGAGTGAATTCGTTGGCCGGAAGGAAACGAGCAGAATGAACGGATCCAAGCAGGAGTTTGTGGCTAAAATGTAAGTGAATTAATTGCAAATTCATGACTACAATTTGAAGGATGTGATGGAAGGGAAGGGAGGAAGAAAGGATGAAGGAAGGTTGAAGAAAGGATGAGGTGCGTATGATGACTGAATAAAGGAAGGACGAGCGAAGAGAAGGGATCAAAAGCTTCAATGAGTGAGCAGTATAAAAGGAAGTGCCACGCACAGAATTCATGCATTATCCATTATATTTCGAAGTCGCTCAATGAGACGCATTCAAAGTTCATTGAACTGACACACGGTATCTCAACATGTCGAAGTCGATTCGATTCGATTTCTCGAGAAAATCATTTGCACACACGACTTGTTACGAGATTTTACTGAGAAATATTACCGTTAAAACAACCACAAGAAAAATCACAATTCATCGAAAGTCATTCGGGATTTTGGGCTGAAATTTTTGAGTGATTTGCGAAATAATCACGATCTCGCTCAAGGCTTTGAGCATGTCTCGGCACCTGTGACAATGACGACGGTGACCGAGAGACAAAAGTAAGGAGTGAATAAAGACAGTCCGAAAGAGAGCGAGAGAAAGAGAGAGAGAGAGAAAGGCAGGACAAGGGAGGAGAAGAGTCATTAATCATAATTTGTAACTGTCAGGTTGACACTGCGTTCCGCGTTGTCATCGTCACCGTCACCAATGATGAGGATGCCACAAGGACGATGCCAATGATAATGACTACAGTGATAACGATCACGGAAGCCTGATGATGACATTTGGTTGATGATGATCATTACGTTGGGGTGAAGATGATGATGAACATGTCGTTGGGTTGATGATACTGACGAGAAAAAAATGCACACGTGGATGGTGATGATAACGATGTGGATGAAGAGACTGAACAGTAGGCCAATGGAGGAAAACACGATGAAAATATCATGTATGTGATGGAAGAAAGAAACGAAGGTATGAGAACGAGGTATGAAGAGAGCGATGACGATGGGTAGAAGGATGAGAAGGGAATTTATAAAAATGATGAGGAGAGAGATGATGAGAATAATGAGGAGAGAGATGATGAAAATAATGAGGAGAGGGATGATGAGGAGGATAATGAGGAGGATACCGAAAAGGAAGAAAGGAACAGATTGATGAGGACAAGAAGAACAAAGAATTACAAGAAAGGCAAGAGATGTGGAGAGGGTAGCACAAAGAAAAATGCGAATAAGAAACACAAGTCGAATGATCAAAATGATGAAATGGCGATTGGACGAAAGCCGATGGATCCGACCGATGATGTCGATGTCGAGGTGACCCATGACGCGGACAAGGCTGAGGATGTGGACAAGGATGAGGACAAGGACGAAGATGTCGCAGATGATGATGTTGTTTGTGTGTTTGCATCGAGGAGGCCAATGATGATGTCGACGACGCCAATGATGATGTCGATGACGATGCCATTGACGAGGTCGTTGATGCCTCCGTTGATGTGGATGACGATGTGGACGGTAACGAGGAGGAGAACGAAAACAGGGAGGAGGAAGTGGGATGTGGATGAGGACGAAGGATGTGGATGAGAATGTTTATGATGACGGATGAAGTCCCTGCAACCCGAATGAACCTGACATCAATGCGACGTGTTGCTCACCCCTCTCTCTCTCTCTCTCTCTAGGTCTCCTTCCATATCTCTCTCTATCTTTCACGATCCCTTACTTCTCCCCCCTGATGACCTTTGTCTCGTCTATTCAGCGAGTCCGGGTCGTGGTCTCAAAGCCAGATGATTTCCGTCAGATGCTGGGCGTTGATTTGGCTTTGATTTCATTGTTGACGGAGGTTTCAGTTGTTATTGTTGTTGTCATCGAGTGTTTTTGTTGTTATCGGGTGTTGTTGTTGTTGTTGTCATCGGATGTTGTTGTTATTGTGGTTGACGTAGTGCATTGTCAGCGGCGATGACAAATTAATGTCGGTCCCCCAACGGCCTCTGACATGTCATAGAGACAGAAGCGTGGCGACGAAATGCGTTTGAAACAAAGCCGAAGTCGTCGTCGTCATCGTTGTCATCATCGCCGTCAGAGGCAGCGTCAGCGCCTGTCGGACGCGTCTTTCATCCTCTCGTTGCGTTGCGTTGCCAACCGTTCGCAATTCAAGGCGTGCCGTCACGTGTTTCCGGTTCCGGTTGCGAGAGGCGTCGCTGACACGAACGCCAAATGTATCCAAGTTCAAACCGATGTTTGCATTGTTTTTGTTGTTGTTTTGTTGTTGTTCCATTGTTGTTCTTTCATTGTTTTTGTTGTATCAATGTTGTTATTTCCTACTCCGGCCACTTCCGGCAATTGTTGCTCAGGGCACCCGGAAGCCTTTCGAGTGATTGCGGAGGCGTTTCGCGAGAAGAAGGAGAAAATATATAGAAAATATAGGTCGCCTTCCGTTTCCGGTTCCCTCGATCCTCGATCTCCATCCCCCGAACTCGCGCCGATCGATTCCAATTCCAGTCGCGAATTGCGATTTTCTAGTAACAGTCGCAGCCGCCGTCGGCCGCTCCATCGTCTCCATAAATCAATTTTATGACGGACCGACCTCTGGCCCCGTCTTCCTCTCTGCTCCCGCCTCTCCTCTCTCCCTGACCCGCGTGTCTGTCGCTGGCCTCTGATCAACGGACGGATTTATTTTGCAGCGAAATTATTTCGTGTGGCCAGACAGAAATACGAGAGCAGAAACCAGTTCGACTATAACAGCAACAACAATTGACAATGTAACAATAGCAACAACAATTGGCACTATAAAAACGACAATAACAAAGACAATGAAAAAAAACAAAAAACATAACAACAATCGAGTGAGGAACATTGAGATAAAACGAAAATCGCCAACGTCAGCGGATGAGCAACAAATCATGGAAGTCATCATTCATTCTCGCCATTGCGGTCGATGCGGTTGTTGTTATTGTTGTTGTTGTTGTTGTTGTTATTTTCACTGTAGTGGTCGTTGTAACGTGTGTCCTTACGAGAGACACGTCCCCATGACTCTCTCTCACTCTCACATTCGCTCGTCTCCCTCTCCCCCTCTCATCTCACCGGCTCTCGTCTCTCACGACTCTTGAATCGAAGCGCGAGTTCACTTCGATTCAATCAAAATTCGCAGCACCAACAAATATTCCTTCCCGTTTCCTCTTGCTATTTTTTGCTGTCTAACAACAACAACAAATACATTCGGCCTTGCCTTGAGTAGGTGCGACTTCCGGCCGTCATCGAGTAGCGAACCGGAAGTGAACGAGAACGTGGACGTGAAGGAATTCAATTAGTGCGCAACCTTCCAATCGACCGACCGACCGACCGACCGACCGTCGAGGGATCCTTTGGCCCCCGGACCCATTGTGATGCTCGACAGTACGACGCAGAGCTGCCATATTTTGCAGAATTTTATGCGATGGACGCAGGTTTCCTTCCTTCCGTCCTACCTTCTTTCATTTCATCCGAATGCGAAGTCGGATGAAACGAAAATCGAGAGTCGAGAATCCCGAAGGCGGCTACAGGTGAATGCTTATGTCCGGCGGGGATGAAGTGGAGGTCGTGGAGAAGGCAGGCGTGGGTTGAATAAGTGGATGACGTGGTGGTTGTTGTTGTTGCCTGAGTGACATTTCCTGTCAATTTAGAATCTGCTGCCACTGCCTCCCTCCTTCCTCGCAGGAATCCAACAAGGATGCCTGGCCAAAAATTCAGAAGCTCCTTAAAGAATTTAATGGGAATTTAAACACTTTCAAGGAGATAATTTCCTTATCGCTGTCTCTCTCTCGCTCTATCATGCTCTTAATCTCCTCCTCTTTCACGCTTTTTATCTCCTCCGCTTTCACGCTCTTAATCTGCAATTCCTTCACTCCACTTCCACTCCTCCAGTTTCTCCTTCACTTCCTTTCATACCGTATTTTGTTTTCTAAAATTTTGATAATGTGAGCCCCGAATGCTGTGGATAAAATGAGAGTGAGGAGGTGGAAGAAGAGAACAGAAGAATGGCAGAAGAGCGAAGAGAAAAAGAAGATTGAGATGGGTCTCGCTTCAATCGCTGAGCAGGCAATCAACTCGAATCTCGCACAAAAACCCACGCATGTCCTTTTTTGGACGGCCGCCGAACGAGGAGGATGAGGACCAACGTCTATTGCCATTGTTGTTGTGGTCGACTGTCCATTATCCTTCATGGGCTCATCCTGCGAGCTGCATATTCAAGCTGACCAAATGATTTATGCCTCGCAGGACTTCGGCGGACAAAAAAAGCTGGGCTCGGAGTAGCCAAAGGATATCCTGCTAAGTAGCGATAAATATGTTGGGGCGGTTTTGCTTCCTTTGTTGTTATTGTTATTGTTTTTGTTGCTCTTCCTGCGGTGATTTTCCACTGATTATCCTTTTTGTCGGATTTCGTCCGCTTTCGCTTGTTGGGGTAAGAAAAACATTGCTATCTCTTTTGTCCGTCGTTCTCGGGGATCCTTTTTCGAGAGGTCGCTTGAGACAGAGGGAAATTAATAGAGTTCAAGGGGGAGGCAGAGAGTGGGCGACATAGTCGAAGTAACACAATGAAAGAAAGAGAAGTAAAATGAAGACGAAAAGTTCAGAAAACTTGAGAGGAAAACCTCCTAAATCCGATTGATGGAAGGACACGTCGTCCTATCCGAAAGGAAGGCGAGTATTTCCAGGAAGAGAGAACTCATTGGTCATTTGTTGAAATCGCAGACGTTGATTGACACCGGATACCGCCCCAAAGTATGCAACGAACGTAGGTTTTCTTCGACTTCCATCGCAACAATTGGGGCATCAGCCTGGAGAGCTGATTATTAAAGCAAACAAAGTCACAATCATGACTGAATTCATCAATCGTAGGAATTCGCATCAATATTTGTTGCAGGATTTTCGCGATTCATTCGGATTTTGGCGATTCATTCGAATTTTTGCCATACTTTCGGATTTTTGCCACCAAATTCAAATATAGAAGCGAGTTCCTTTTTCAGTTCGACAAACAAAAGTTCATGCAATCAAGATTTCTCCGGCACACGATAAAATGTTTCAAATTCGAAAACTTTGTGTCGCACGTAGCTGGCATTTTTCGCTGCATGTTTTTGGGCGCTTGGCAAAATCTCGCACACAACTCATGGATACAGACGAATGCAACAAACTAAAAATATACAAAAAATTTCATTGCATTCTTGTGGCGGTTGGTGCCTCGAAGCGCTGGCTGCGTAATTTGCGTGAAACATCAAAACTGTTGCATGCTTTCAGGCGCCGGGCCTCGACTTGTCGTCTACTACTTTAAATGAAATGAATTCCGCAGATTCTTGGCAGGCAGAGAGGAAGAGAACGAGAAAAAATTCGTGCAATGAAAATTATTTGCACGTTTTTGCGAGAGATCCACAGCTGGAAGCGAACGCTTTCATTACGAAGTTCAAGAACCTACTCGAGTCAACACAACGATAGAAGAATAAAAATAAAAGCTTCAAAAAATTTCGGGCGATGGCAGCAACAGAGACGACAACGTCTCAAGCAAGTGAGCAAGTGCATAGAAATATCCAAATTACGAAAGACAGACAGATAGAGGGACAGATAAAAAAAAATGAGAGATGAAGGGAGTGCGAGAAAGGGAAGAATACAATATATAGAGAGGTCCACTGAGAGGAAGAGAGAGGGCGACAGAGCAAACAATGACGATGAAATGTAGAAACAATGTCAACAGACGTAAACAATTGCAATGAAAATAGAAACAAATGAGTTGCAAACAAGCACAACAAGAGAGAAGGCGACTACAATGGTGAGTGAGAGAGACGGAGTGACAGAGAGAGAGGGAGGGAGAAGGAGACAGGACAATACAAGGCAAAAGGAGCAGAATGGGACGAGGGAGAACAATAGAAGGAAATTGGGGGTGAAACAGGAATCGTTAGAAAGTGCAGTCTGATTGACAAATGCAAACATGCAACAGAGATAGTGAGGCAGGGTGAGACAGAGGCGAAGAGACAGAGTGAGTTGGAGGCAAGTGGAGCTCAGCAGGATGGCGACAGTCATTGAAGGCGACACTGATGGATGGAGAGACCAATTGTCGCCATTCGAGTTGCGGCAAGACACGAGCGTGCGAAACAGAGAAACAAACAAACAGATGGATAGATGGACGAAGACAAATACACATTGGAGACACGGAGACAAATGGCAACGGAGAGAAGAGAAAGTGAAGGCTCCTGATGACTCTCTCGAGGATGCTGGGGTCATTGACTTCGGAGAGAAAGTGGTTGAAATTATATGAAATATTAAGTTTAAAAGTCTCTTGTGTTTCCTATTTGTTCCTGAGATAAATACAAATATGATTTCTGCTTTGGAATTAATCGGAATTTTTGTCAAAAATTCATATTTTCTCTCTCATCTCCTCTCTCATTCTCATAAATGAGTTCCTTTTCATTCAGGACAACTGCTGACAGCGACTGTAAGCGAATAAAATGAAGAAATTTACATTCAGACAACAAAACAGTCAGACAACAAACGATGATATGATGCAGCATATGAAGATGATGAAGGAGCAGTGGGAGTAAAGAGCAAACAAACAAAACGAGACAACCAATAAAGAGTCGAGTCCTGGCGAGAGAAAGAGAGAGAGTGAGGGAGATGAAGTAAATTTCAACAATGGAATCCTCGATGACGTACGACGACGGACGATGTGCCTGGAGTTTTCAGAAAATTTTGACAGATCGCTGCTTGTTCTCGTTCTTGCACTCTTTTTCTCTCTTTCGTAATATCCCTGTCTTCCTCATCGGCCTCGCTCTCTCTGTCTCCCTCATCTCCCTGACTCTTTCCTTTTCCTTACTGCACGACGACTACTGAAGTCAGTCTGAGGCCGTCCAGTTGTACAAATGAGTGAATGGATGGCCAGGCAAATGGACGAAGGAAGACGGACAGGAGACAGGAGAGAGAAGAGAAGGAGCGAGAAGATAGAGCGGGAGGGTAAGAGAGAGATAGAGGGAGAGGTAGATGAAAGAAAGGACATTTTCAGTGACGAACCAAGGAGAGAAACTACAGGGAAGTACATGTGAGAGGGAGATGAAGAGAAAGAAAGACAGATGAATTCGTAAATAGGGAGTCGGCGGGAGTCGGACAGATAGATGGACAACCAGACAGAAACGGACAGACAGACACACAGAGAAAGACGGACGGACAGACAAACCGACAAAGATGGACAGACAGACGGACAGAAAAAGTCAGAAGTTACGACAGGATGACGGTATGTTTGGACGAATGGAGTCCGACCATGGCGAGGGCGACGTCGTCAACGAAAAGGACGATGATGAAGACGAGGACAAACATGAGAACGAGGATGGGAATGAGGAGTGACTGACCGGACGTCCAGACAAATGGAGACTCGATAAATGTGGGAATAAAAATAAAAAACAACGAAAGGCGAACTATACGTTGGATAGATTGACAACAATAACAACAACAAAACAATAACTACAACCTCCAACTAATGCACAAATAAGAATGGGTAGGAACATGAATCAGAAATAAAAACTCTAACAAATACTAAAGTGCAACAATAAAAACAAGAAGAAGAAAACAAAACGACAATAAATATTACAGCCAAAACAACTGGCATGGAAGAGGAATCTGAAAAATTAAGATAAGTGATGGAAACGATGTAACCAAGTGCAAGAAGGACAATACCACAAATAACAACAACACAACAATTGTAGCAACAACAATAGTAGTAACAAAAACGTGGATAACAAGAACAGCAATGATGAAAAAGGATGACCACAGCGATCCACAACAATGCAGAACAATCATAATGTCCGTAGTTCGGATGCTAGTGGCTTCGCACGGTTGGAGTCGACAATTGACTGTCGTGTTGAAGTCTGAGAGGGAAGGGTGAAAGAGAGAGGGAGGGAGGGAGAGAGGGAGATGCAGAGAGAGATTTGGTAAAAGGAAGAAAAACTATTGGAAATGGGGAAAAGCTAGTATAGACGAAAGCGATTGAAGCGAGATAAACTGAAGGAGGAGAGAGAGTTCTTATCCACTGGATGAGAGATGCCGGCACATGATAAGAGAGAGAGAAAGAGAAAAAGGACAAAGAGAGATGAATTAAATAAAGTACAAAGTGGAAACGAGACAATTAGTTAAATACTGATGGAAGAGATTTTGTTGAATTGGTATTTCCTAACGTGAATTAATCATTCAACGGATTTAAAAAACTTATAAACGTGCAGGAGTCAAATGGAATAAAAAAAGGATTAGTTAAAAATAGTTTTTTTTTTTAATATAACAAAAAACAATTTATAAAGAAAATATCACAGATCTAATTCCTACCAATATATTTTTCTTAAATCTAATAGAGAAGTTTTCAAGAAATATTTCTCCTTTTGTATTATAATAATTACATTTATTTTAGTTTTATAATATTTTAATGGTATTTCAATTCTAATTCTTTAAAACATTTTTTTTCACAATCTTTCGGATATGTTATTTTTATTTTCTTGTTGAGTAAAATATGCAAACTTTTGTAGTTCACTTCTAATTCCTACTAATTTATTTTTCCCAAATCTTATAAAGAAGTTCTCAAGAGATAATTCAAGTTAAACCATGAACATTCATACATCAAAATATTTGCAAATTCTCTCGAATGTTGAGTTATTGTTTGCTTATTGTGTTATTTTTTTATTGATATAGTTATTTTTAATGTTGTTGTTGTGGTTTTTGTTTGTTTATTTGTTTTCCACGCTGTTTGTGTGACGGAGTGTGGAACATAAATTCCGGGACAATGACATACGAAGCTGTCAACCATTGTTATGTCCATTCTGACACAGAATATTCGGCTTTTGTCAACTTGACACAATAATTGACGCAAATTTATTCATGTGCTGTCATCAGCCACCAACACCACGCCATCCATCGACCTCTCACTCCACCTCTTCGACCTCCGACCACCGACCATCGCCGGACGCCCTCGGCCATCGTTTCGAGAGCCAAGAAGTATGCAAATATTTCTTATTTGTTACGTTTGCGCATGGATGGCTGTGTGTATGTGTGTGTGTCTCTCTGTCCCGTTGTTTGCGTGTCTGTGTGAGAAAGAGAGAGGGTCACAGGTCAATGGTGTGGTCAGCGACAGCTACATCTTCATCATCTTCATTGTTACCGCCATCAGCGACAGCAACAGCAACAAGGGACGACAACCATACAACAATAACAACAAGAACAACAACAATAAGAACAATAACAACAATAAGAATAACAAAAACATGGCAATGACACGCTCTGCGAAGCGCATGAATAGAAAGTGTCCGTAATCGGATACATTTGCGTGTCCGAAAAAAGTGGTGCGTGAACACAACAACACAAAATATTATGAAAATTATAAAAAAAAGAAGAAAAAAAATTGAAAAAAAGTATATATAAAAAAAGAATAATATGAAAAAGAGAAGAACAAATATATACGACTCCCTTAGAGATTTGCATAATTTCTGGAAAACAAAAACAACTCCCGTCAACCGACATAAGTCGAGAATGTTAGAAAGATGCTAATGAGTTGTCACTCGAGTCGGCAGAGCTCTGAAAACTCCGAGGTCAGGTCTTTGTGATGTCAGTGATGGCCCTAAATAGGGATGCCTCTTAATGAGGGTTTTAATCATGATAATTAGCGGCTCTCTGGTCTTCGATATCTCCGAATCGATAGTCCATCGTTGAAACATCCAATTAATAAATTGGAGCCTTTGATGAAGGGATTCGGACCTAGAAAGTTTGAAATAATGTCATTTTTGAAAATATACCAAAGTTTGGGTGTAGCAAAAATAGTACTAAATCGGCATAGCTAAAGATATATAGCTTAAGAAGTTTTTGTAGTTGAGAAATCGTCAAAGTACTTACCGCGATCTTCATCTGGTAACCTTAATTCTCTAAGGGCCATTCATCAATGGCGTGTTCTAAACTCACTTCGATCCACACGCGACCCCAAGTCGTCTATTGATCTCCACGATCGGCTATTGTCAGAATTTCGAACATCGATTCGATCAGAACGTTATGACCCATAATCGTAGACAAAGACCTCGTTGTGACCCATATTCGTGCTCTTTGTCTCGGAAAGCATAAAATTGACCGGGTGTCCGAGAATCGTTTTAGTTGATTCGAACAGCATCGTTGATCGCAGTAGTTAGAGAGATAGTGATCGTGCGATCTGGACTCAAGGAATGAATTCTTCGCATATTACAAGAACACTGCTATGGACAACGGTCATCGTATTGGTTTTCCTAACAGATTTCTCACATCGTAAGTAGATCGCATTTATATCACTTTAATTTCATTGAATTATCCAATTCTTTGCACAGAGAAATCTCTCAACAGACGTACCAAAAACGGTTCAAAACTCACGAGAAAAACCCTCAACAAGCACTGGCGACCGTATTTCAATATACAGACCGGGGATAACCATAGTGTTCGTGACAACACCGATCTATTTGCCTACAATAGACCTGTAAAGCAAACGAGACATCAAATCGATGGCAGAACGAACTCCCAGAACTCGAAGGATGCAATTTATGCAGAGGAAAAGCCGGAAGAAGCGCCAGGTGCGAAGGAGACAGAGGTGAAGGATGTGATGGTGAAGGATGTGATGGTGAAGGATATTACGTTAGAGAATGTCGCAGTGAAGGATATAGCTGTGAAGGTCGAAGACAACTACTCAAGTGCCTTGGACAACGATCTGAGAATTCGCTTGCTAATGGAGGAACTGGTGGCCATGAGTCGCATGGTGGACAACAACACAAAAATCGTCGGGGACGAGAGCGAGACAACCGTACACAAAGGAGATATCGAGGTGAAGACAAATAATAGCGAGAAGAACCCAACAAACTTAGTCGATGATGGAACAAAACATGGATTGGATTTTATTCCAATTTATATCAGAGTGAAAAACTCAACTGTGAAAGCCGAGCAAGTGCAGAAAATGGAGCCGAATGTGCTGAAAAAAGCGGAAAACTCTGCATTGGACAGTGCCTTAAATATTACAGAGTCCATGAATAAAATGCTACAACGCGAGATACTGCAGCAGTATTGGCAGGACATTCTGGCCAAAGCGAAAGTTATGCAGAAGCAAAAGGAGATGGAACGTGTGATCGAGAAGGAGGTCCAGGAGCTGCCCAATCCCGGTCTGGGGCTTCCGAGTGACATCCCAGAAGTAGAAATCCACACTAAGACGCCCAACGAAGAAGTGCTCAAGACTCAGATGGAATTCCTGCAGGTCAATGCGCCCATCTTGAAGGATGTGCCGAAGGAGTATCTGATCAAGGAGCGAGTGGCTGCATCTACGGAAAGCGATGGAAAAGTTCCAGCAGTGGACTTCCTGAAGGTGGCGACGATGGATGGTGTCTTGAAGGAAGTCTTGACGGACGCAGATGGTGGTTTAAATATTGCAGCAACCACAGAAGTTTCGGCCGGAACCTTCACAACGGGGGAGGACTTTGGGGCGAAATATGCTGCAAGTGGCAGTGGAATCCAGGTCAATGTGGAAGCAACAACCAGACAGGCAATAAACCAAGAAGCAACAATACAGCCGACGGAGAAGGAAACGTCACCACATAAGGATGAGTCAGCAGTGGAAACGAATAACGTGCAATCTTCAATGGACTCTGCTCTACATTCAAATACCAGTAGTCATCATGGAGCTTCCCCATCCGAAATGGCCAACAAACACACAACAAATGCTCCATCCAACGTAGAAAGTTTTGCGGTCCATGACGTTACCACTGAGAAATCGCAAATGAGTGGAGAGGGCACAACAAATACTGGAAATGTCTCTTCGGCAATGGCTTTGGATGAAATCACAGAGCATTTTGAACAAAATTCAAATTTGATCTCGACGGAAAGAAATTCAGATGAAACGACCACGACGAGCTACACAGAAGTAACATTTGCTGTGGTTGCTCCACTTTCGGAGAACGCAAAAGAGCAGCCCATTGAGGAAACTCCAGGGACTAGAGTGAATGAAAATTCCATGAAATTAAGTTTGTCTGGACTTGTTACGGAGCAACCTATTGAACAAGATGAAACTAGCAGTTATTACTTCCAAGACTTCACAGATAGTCCTGACATAGGTAGCACAACTACTGATACAATAATGTATAATATTGTTGATGCAACAACTACCAGCTCAATTGAGAATTCAGAGAATTTGGAGACTACTTTAATGAACGAAAATACTGATATTACTACACCTGCAATCGTTACGACTGAAAGTACAGGTATCATCGATCCAGATGTTTATACTACTGAAATAAACTCTGTTGATTATACGGAAAATACTAATATTACTACTGAGACCACAGAGGAAGTGACCGATTCCACAACAGAACGATCTAAGGATGATCAAAATGGAAATACTATTGAAAATACCGTGAATTATTCTGAAAATATACCTACCATCGCATCAAAATTTAGTGATGCAAATACTATTGAAAGTGAAGGTTTTACAACAGCATTACCGACAACTAATGTTGAAAGTACAAATACTTCTGCCATTGAAATTACTATTGATGAAAATAATAGTCATAGTTTTACAACGGAAACTATATTTGAGTCTTCTGATAAAAATGACATTGACGCAGACGTCATGAGAACCGAAATCTCAGCAGAAACACTTGTTACTGAACCCAATATCATTACCACATTCAATGCATTCACTACTGAGATCTCTGGTACAGATGAAAAAGTCACAACCACCGAATCTGAAGTAACTCAGGAATCTGTGAACATTTCGACCACTGAGTTGATTGGCGATAGTACTATCGACCCCATAATTACTACCACTGAAAGTTATGAGGATGATATCATTCCCTTTACCACAGAGACTACCAATCAACCTGAGTTTGAGCCCACAGAGACTACCAATAAAAGTGAATTTGAGTCCATAGTATATACGACATTTGAAGAGCTTGGAGAAGAAGCTAAATTTGATTATATCACTGAGACACCTGGAGAATTCACCACCACAACAGAAGAATCATTAACCACCGAGGAAGCTGGTGCACATATGACTGAAAGTGAGAATATGTTCTCAACGACGAGTAACAAAAGCATAGAAGAAACAACTTTGGAGCCAACTAGAGCAATAGAAACCACCACAGAAAGCGAGACCCCAGAGACGTCAGTGGCAACAATGGAAACTAACGAATACACTACTCCACTTGAGTATTTCATTACAGAAACGACTGAAGGTATGACGAAAAATCGGAACCCACCAACAAATTTAATAGAAACAACCGAAGGAATGAATACGACTGAAGATCTGATTCATCAGAAGGACTTTGAAATTGGTTTTAAGAATCAGTCAATCGAAGAAGAAACCACTTACGACCCTGCTACTAATACAACCACACAACCGGCAGAAGAAGACGATACCCAAAAGTTGGAAACTCTTTCTATAGCAAAAACAGAAGAAAACATTTCTGAAAATCCTCCGAATGAAGATGAAACCACACCTACCCAAGTAGCTTTCGAGACAGCAACACAGTTTCCAGATGATGAGATAATCAAGAAGAGATTAGAAGATGGAGAATCAAAAGTCGAAGAAAGTGAAAATCTTCAAGAGACAAATATCTATCAAAGCTCCGAAAATCATAAACTCGGCTTAACCTTTGATGTGAAAGATTCTTCGAGTGAAGGATATGAAACGACTACGGATATTGCTATAGATACTGTAATAGATAATCTTAATATTTTAGATACAAATATGAGCGAAGTAGGAATCGAGATTTTGCAGACGACTAAAGAAAATTCTCAGGAAGTTTCTTTTGATGAAACCTCTGATATGTTGAGGGAGTCCGAGGAAACTACAACTCCAGTTTCAGTGCTACTTGAATCAATTGAATTGCAAGAAAAAGAGGGAAATGTCCTCACCACAACCGAAGTTTCTCGCATTCAGGACGAACTAATAACAATGGGGAAAGTGACAGAAGAAAACAGTCAAAGTGACATGAACGAGAAAGTTGTTGATTCGAAGATGGATGAAGGGGGAGAATCGATTAATTTTACAACAACGACGGAATCAGCAACAGAGGCAGCGATGAAGAAGAAGAACGATAGCGAATCAACTACAGACACGGATGATGGGGAGCTAACAACGACCAATTGGCCTGAGTCGCAGACAGAGATCTCTTTGAGTTGGACGGTATCAGAGTCAGGCAACAGAAATATTACAAAGGATGCAGGTGATGTCAGTGTCAGCCGTGACCCCGAAGGAATCGAGCATCAGAAGGAGGCCGACAACAAAAATTGCAATAATGATGGCGAACCACAGCAACAATTGGTCGAGCAGGAAACAATACCAACCGATGAACATCAATATGAAGGCAATAAAAGACCTCCGACACCGGAGATCCCACAGACAATGGCCAACGATGATAATGACAAAGAGATGAAACCGAATGAAATTGCAATCAGAAAAATCGGGGAAGAAATAAGCTCATCGGTGAATTGTTTCACAACAAACACGATAACGACGATAACAACAGTGACAACCTCAATGAAGGGCGGAGACAGGCGAAGAGATCTAGAAAAAGTCCCGAGAAGAAAGCAAACAATTAAAAGAATTGATAAATTGATGGAACCAGAGCAAGCCAAGGATGAGCGGACCGCAATCAATAATGCCGAGTGGGAAGTGAAAGGACACGATGGTGCAGAGAGGAAAAACCATGAAAGCAATGTCGTTGTCCATGTCGGCGCTGCTGGTAATGATGAAGATAATGGAACGTCAACAGAGCTTGAAATTGTGGCATTGCCGGGCCATGGAGTGGATGGCACCGAGGAGTATCGAAATGAAGTGCTCGTGAACCAGTTGCGCGAGGATGCTGGAGATGATGGACGCAATGAAGGAAGCCACCAGAAGACGACAACGGCAAATGAGCAAGAGAACGATGGCCATGATGACGATCCAGTTGACCAGGATGGTGACGATGAGAATGGTGATGATGACGAAGGGGATGATGACAACGGTGACGATGATGACAACGATGTCGAGGATGAGACCGACGTGGAACGTGGGGAAGATAATAGAATGAATGATGATATTGATTACATTGCACACGATGAGACCAAGCAGAGCAATGGCGAAAATCCTTCCGCTGAAATGGACGGAATAAAATCGGATATTGCAGCAACAAATGCCGGATCCAAGGGTCACCACGGGATGGACACAACTCAGTACAATGCGGACAAGCACATCGAGAGTGAGCGGGACGAGTCGGGCGATACGACAAATTGGTGGAGCTCTTTGCACTATGCGGAAATTAGAAAATTTCTCAACACCATATTTTATGGAGCAGCGGACGAGCTCTACCGAGAGATATCGCGAGAAGCCCGAGAGCTGGAGAGGAAGAGCAGGAAGCGTTTGGCGGTGGGGCGGGAATCGACGGACAGAGATCGGTGGACCGGCCATTGGCGGTAGATCCGTGGCGGGGGACGTAGTATTAACTCAAGGAAGGGACTGATTTTATGCATAGATATCGCTTAGATGTAAGAACAAGTGTCATAAAATATTATGTTACAAAGTAAACTTCTTATCATTTCTATATGTTCATATTGGTTTCTCGTTCTCTGGGAATTTAGCATTTCGCATACCGTTTACCTTTTATTTGATTGCGCAGTGGCATAGTTTCGTTTGAATTTTCTTAAAAACCATGTCAACGACTTAATTTCCCCATTTGTCTTTGCCGCCATTTGACCTGCTATTTGGCATCTTATTACCATGGCTAGCTTTGTCTTTGCAAATATATGCGAACGGGCGGTTCACATGTATTTCAGCCACCAACATCTGCGTATGGATTTGGATTCGGGGCTCGATGAATAACGACGGCTGTCAAAGTTCACGTAACTGGTTTTAGAAGCTGAGGTTCTAGGCACCTTTCATACCAGAGCTTCGATTTGCATTGAATGGAGGCTCTATTCGTGTGTAGATTCCCTCCCTTTGGGGTTCCCGGCCTACTAGAGATTCTCTGCGATTCACCTTTGGCTTGACTAATAGGATTATTCATATCGACATATCATTCAACCTGGCACTGTTTTGGTTGGGGGCCAACGATTAACTACATATGTCGCAGATTGTCAAGGGACGTCTGTGGATCTGAGCAAGTCTTAATTGGATTTGTCACAGGGCTCTCATAAATATGACAAAGTGTTTATACTTCTTGTGAGAGGTTGTTATTAATGATGCCTCGTATGTGAAACAAATATTGCTTCTTCGTGGTGAGATATGGTTATAAGTAGCGTGTGAGATATATGATAGATTTCTTTTGATAAGAATGATGGAGCGTGTTTGTAACTTTGAGAATGATTTGGGGAATGAACATTAAGGGGAATAAGTTTTTGTTTTTGTTGGGCCTTTAATCTTGTTTGTATTTTAGTCACGCCTGTATTTTGGTATTTTATGTATTTTGATAATTTCAGAATGTTAATAAATTATTAGTACATATTTTCTTTATTTTCATATTTTATTAATTTTGACAATTGAGGAAATTTACGAATATTTCTGGTCATTTCTGAATTTAGTTATTTCCGAAATTTTTCTTCCTTCCTTCCAAGCCTTTATTAAATCTTCCCTTTTTGCAGATCCAACCATTCTGTTTATTTTTCCCATTTTGTATTTCCTTCTCCTTCTGAATAAAATTTCTCATATTTCCTTCCGATTCTCCTTCCTCTCGGTTCCTAATGACTTTAGCAATTAGGTCGCTCCCTTTCCTTTTTAATTTTTTCTCTCTTTTACTCTATCTATCCTTTGTTGTTTGTCTGTATTGCGTTTTTCGGCGATGTCATATTCGTGGTGGTAGTTTATACTTTTGTTGTTGTATATACGATATACCAAATTGTTGTTACAATTTCATTCTTGTTGTCGTTGGTACTGTGACCACCATTGTTGCTCCATATGTCGTTTCCTTTGAATCTGTTCGTTGTTGACGCAGTTGTTTATGTTACTGTCCCCGATTGTTGTTACTGCTGTTGTTGGTCTTTATGTTGGTGCTGTTGTTGTTGTTGTCGTTGCAGCTGCCTCGGATGCTACTGCTGTTGCTGCAACGGTCCTATAGGTGTAGTTGTTAATGTGTTTGCCGTCCCATTAGCGCCAACACGACGACAACCGGCGCAAGTGTCGGTTGCTGCTCTACCTGTTGGTGTCTTGTCGGTTGTCGCCGATGCCATTGGTGTTACTATATATTTGTTCTCATTGTTGTTGCCACTGGTGTTGCCGTTCCTGACCGTGTTCATGTCGAGGCTGCAATTGCCGCTCTGCCTGTCCAGCTGTCCTCGTTGTTTAAGGAGGTGGAAGTGGTGTAAATTGTGGCGAAAACTACGACAGAGAAGGACAAGAGCAAGTTGTCGTTGTTGTGGTCATTGTATAACACGTCGATACTACGGGTGTGGACGATGAGTTAGCAGCGATGCTCTCATAAATCTCTCACTCGGTGGCGAATCTATCAATTAAACCACACTTAATAGTTCATCGACATCGGTAAGCGACAATCGTCGAGTTTTATCAGCATCTACTCTACTGATCATAGGTGCGACCGGTTCTGGGATTTCGATCTGTTTTCAGTGCTGCAGAGTGTGATTTGCATATCACGAATCACTAATCGATCGGGGTTGACGACCAGTTGATGTCTGCACACAAGTCGTCACTTGGCGATAGTTCGGGCATTTATTGCTTTTCGCCAAACGATTCATGGCCCAGATTGAAATGATAATCACTCGAGGAGAGATGAGAACTACTACGATTTTGGCGAAAACAACTTCTTCGATGACGAATTTCGGAAATGTTAAAAACATTTTGCATCGGAATGGTTTACAATGAATACACGGTCGTAAAGTAGAGAAAGACATCAACGTTTTCGTCGGTAAATCAGACACACCCAACATACCTGAGGTGAAGATCAGCCAAAAAAAGTTTAGAATTAAAAATGGGTCACCGGTGGGGAATAAAAATGGAAATTTCGCTCACAATAAATTTACATAAATCAATTGAGTCGTAAAATTCTTTGTGTTTTTATTACATTTTTATCTATTAACTAAGTCTTAATTATGATTAAATGGATTGATTGTGTCTTCGTCGATACTCTCGCAACCTGCTCTTCAATGTTTGTTTTCGACGATTGTTCCTCGACGTTCGTCGCCTCTTCGTCGTCGAGGGTACCGTGTACGCCCCATGCACCCGTATGGGTTTCACGTACTTGTAGCCGTTATTTTTGCGGATCAGCACCCGGCGAGGATTCGTGTACAGCGGTGGCCTGTACACATAGGCCGGCTGGAACCGAACGGGAGAGACCTTCTTCTCATACTGTTCATTGTTTATGCCCACCTGAACATCATCATCATCCTCATCGTCGACTTCATCAATATCAGAAACATCTTGATTATCTTCAACATCATCGTTATCTTCGACATCATCATTCAAGGTGTCCACACGATGATGCCAAATGTCTTTCACTCGCACAATCCTGTCCTCGTCGGCCTCCTGACCGCCGTGATTGGTACGGAAGGACAATTTGTCCTCGGACTTTGTCTCCTTCTTCGGGGTCGTAGTATCAGGGTCATTTGGAAGTTCCGCCACCGTCACCACGTCGGAGTCATCTCCGATGGACTCCGAATTCACCTTTATAGGGGGATCCGAAACTCCTTCGTCCACTTCCGTGGAAGGATCCGCCAACATCTTCTCGGTCGTCGCTTCTTGTTTGGTCACAGGAGCCGCATCCATCGATTCTGTTGACTGGGTCTGGGAGCTCTCTCTGGGAGAAGTCTTTTGTATATCAGGCGTAGATGTCGATGTCTCCTTCTCCGAGGTGGGTTTTTCTGTCATATCCGTTTCTTCCTTCTGCTCCTTCTTCTGCTCCTTCTTCTGCTCCTTTTTCTGATCCTTTTGCTGATTCTCATTCTGATTCTTATTGCTGATGGGTTTTTGGATCGGTTTCTCTTGCGGTTTCTCTTCCACTAGCGGCGGTTTTTCCTTTTCGGCCGGCTTCGTTCCCTCAATCATCGCATCGTAGTCGATATCTTCATCTGCAGGATCGTTTTTCTCAGGCGACGGCGTTGCCGATTGGACTTCGACCCCGGCAGGTCGACTGAGCAGTATCTTCTCCAGCAACAGGAGCAGATGCAGCATATCCTCGTTAAAGTGGAGGGTTGATGGAGCGATGGGATATTGTCGTTGCGGTGGATAACCGAAGAAGGGCGGTGGTGGACCGACCTGCTCGAGTGGCTGATAGTAGCGGTGGTTATAGCCGAAGAACGGGTAATCGGATCCCACCTCGTCCTCCAGCGGATACTGGAGCACGTTCTGCTCCGCCCCCTCCTCGTCCTCGTCCTCGTACTCGAACGGAGTGATTTGGTCGCGTCTCTTGGGCGCCTTCGTCGTCCTGACCGTCGGCGGCGGAGTCGTCGTCGACGTCGTGATGGTCGCGCGCGATTTCACCGGAAAGAAATTCAGTCTCTGGGCCAGAGAGCTGAGGCGCATGCTGGGCAAGGCCATGAAGAAGGGCCGGAAGCGGGCGGATTCTTGCGCCGATCGCACCTTGGGGAAGGCTGCGGTTGCATGGATCCGTCGGCCGGTGGACAGAGCGACACATGCCAGCAACACAACAAACACCAACGACTTTGCGAGCATCTCACACAACTGTGTTTGCGGAGGATTTCTCCGCACCGAAACGTGAAACTAGGAAGCCAAAATACGACTGGCTGATAGAAGGCCAACTGAATCGCCAGCCGATCCCGATTAAACTATTTAAACCTTTGTTTCGTCGAAACCCGAGCGGAGGCGACGAGAAGAGATCATTAAGCCGAGAAGAAAACGAAATCAGATAAACGCCGTAAAAAGCCAACAAGATCGCTTCTAATTAATGGCTTGTGTCGAAGCCGGGAACTTTCGTTAATGATGTCCAAACCCCCAAACTTCATCGTTTGTTTTCCCCTGCCCAAACAACGGCTAATAAACGAAACTCTTAGAATTTATTCATTTATTGCTCATTTTTATAGGAGGAATCAAGTTGAGTCCCAAAAGCATATCAGTGGATGATCCTGAGCCTATCAACAGCGGAGTCTTGGAGTTCAGAGAGGGATTGAAGATCACCAGGAAAGGTTGGTTCGCCTGGATCTGCGAGGTTGTTTGCTGCGAAATCATCCCATCGAATTGACGGCGACAGAGCGAAAATTGAGGAAATATATTACACAATTTGTCGAGCCATGATGGATTGGTTGGTTCTTCGGTTGTTGGTTGATCAGTTGAGGCTGATTCTTCGGTTGTTGCGGATTCTTCTGTTGTGGATTCTTCGGTTATTGATTCATCAGTTGTGGCTGATTCTTCGGTTGTTGCGGATTCTTCTGTTGTGGATTCTTCGGTTATTGATTCATCAGTTGTGGTTGATTCTTCGGTTGTTGCGGATTCTTCGGTTGTTGACTCATCAGAAGTGGCTGCTTCTTCGGTGGTGGATTCTTCGGTCATTGACTCATCAATTGTTGTTGATTCTTCGGTGGTTGATTCTTCGGTTGCTGACTCATCAGTTGCGGCCGAATCTTCGGACTCATCAGTTATGGTTGATTCTTGAGTTTCCGTATTTGTATCTGGAAACAACCAAGGAGCTAACGTAAGGAACGAGAATAGATTTTGAGGAAACACTGGAGAAGTTGGATTTGTAATTGGTTTTGAAATCTGTTGAGTATTTGATTGTTGAGTCACTTGTGAAATAATTTGTGAAATCGACTGAGGACTCGATTGTGAAATTATTTGTGAAATCGATTCAGGACTCGACTGGGAAATGATTTGTGGAATCGATTGTTGAAACGATGGAGGAATCGGTTGAGCAAACGATGGTTGAAACGATGGAGGAATCGATTGTTGAAGAGATTGTGGAAACAGTTGTGGATACGGTTGTGGAAACAGTCCAGGAAACGGTCCAGGAAACAGTTGTGGTGTCGATAGGGGTGGCCTTGGTATCCCGGATGGTTTCCGATTCGGCCTCTGGTGGGGTCTGCTCAAGGATATTTTCTGTGGTCTGTTTATCGTAAGGATTGGTTTACCCAAGTTCTTCTTCACAGTGTTAAACAAGTTGGATAAGCTGAACGGGGACACGTTTTCCGAATTCGATGAAGTGAAGATTGGCAAAAACCGTGTCGCTGGTTTTACGGGAATTTCATTCCTGCTAGCCGCAACAGCCACAACAGCAACAATGAGATAACTCAATCCACTCGAGAGCAACATATTCGTTGATGTGGTTTCAATCTGCTACTGCAAAGGAAGCAGGTTCTTATACCAGTCAAATACTCGTCTGCGTTGACTTACTTTAAAAATATTTGACGATCGCTTGCTCTGGGATTTACTCGCTATGCCTCGGCAGAGAAATTGAAGATAATGATCCGGTAGACTCAAGGGCTCGACTCAATCTGCCAACAGTTCTGACGATTTTTGCAAATAAACGTCGCCATGCGCATGTTATTGAGTTGATCTGGATATTCCCGTTAGATCCGATTCACACAACCACTCTATTGTTTCCCCGTCAAAACTCGTCCATTGAGATGGAATGCCATTTGGTAAAATTTTGATCCAACCAAAACAAAGAACAGTCATGATCATAGATAATAGATTGCTGTCCATGCTTGCGGCTGTAGAGCAAAATAACAGATCGATTTGTGATTTACACAAGGTATTCCAAATAGTAATAAATTATTCGCACGAGGCACGATCGGCTTCTCGCAATCTTTGTGTTGTGCAGCGGACATTTTTTACACAAATGAAATGGACCTTCAGTGTTATTCGGAAACCCAAGCTTCTTTTCAGTGTATTGAACCACGTGCGAAAATCGTATAGAATTATCATTATATCATCAATATATTATCATTATATCATCAATATATACATATATCAATATAATTAATATAAATGATTTTTAATTATAAAATTATATTTGTATTACTTCATGATATTTAATTAATACATTTGACACTTTATATGGAAATTAAATTATTAATTAATTTTTATGTATTCTCATAGGATTATGGTCTAATTATTCATTGTACTCCATCACATTTCCTTGATTATCATGTCATACAAATCGAAAATCTGAATTGAATGTTTTTTTTTCTCTCCCATAAAGAGATCACTAAAGAAAGATTGGTAAAACTCTCGCAAAATTAAAATAAATTAGTAAAATTTCACTCAAAATTTCCTTTATTGCGTTTTCAAATATCAGTATCATTTCAATTCTTTATCCCTCTCGTTAGCAGAATGTTAATGTGGGGTACCTTGCGCAAATCAAGGTAAGAATGAAACTATCGTCTACATCAATGCCATTGGTGCATACATTGAGGTTGGGGAGGATATTGCACAATGCGGCCAAAATGAGACTGTTGTCCTGGTCGAGGGTGCCGCCGGTGTCGGTGGTAGTTCCGGTGGAGTCAGTGCTTGTTGTGGTGCCGTTCGCATAGATGACAATTATCTGCGGTCGCTGCGACTGAATGGGATTGTAGCTCTGGCCGTAGCTCGGGAAGCCACCGCCATAGGCGGGGTATGGTGCATAAATTGGTTGTTGATATACTGGTATCGGACTATATGATGGTGTGCTGGAAACGACTGGCTTGCTCTGCTGCAATCCCAAAGAGATCGGAAGCGATATTAATCTGGGAGACGACTTCCTTCTCGCGATCACTTTCGACTGACCGGACTGCATGGTCAGCGAAATCAAAAACACTACAAGACACGACTTCAGCAACATTGTAATAGAGGTTACCTCTCAACACGTTTCGCACGGGAATTTTTTTAACTCTTCTCGACTGCCGAAAGCAGATTGGGACTGCGCTTCTATCAACTCTGCTTCAGATATTTATATCACCGGGTTCTCATTCCCATTCGTTATAATTGAAATTCATAAATTCGCAACATTAAGTTTTCTGTTTAAGTTTTTCGTTCTCTTCCTTTGTCTCACTGACGTCGATCTTTAACGACTTGGGATGTAGTAGCGATCTACATAGCCATTTCTGTCTATCTATGGCAACAATCATACATAACAGGGTTCAATGTGAGTGTATTATCCGGAGCCTATCATCAGCGGGGTATTGGAGTTTAGAGAACAGTTGACCAGGAAAGGTTGATTGGCAAGGATCTGCATGGTTGTTTGCTGCAAAACCCTCCCTTCGAATTGTCTGTTCGGAATTTTTATTATGATATATATATATTATGTATATATGTATTTTATATGCATTCTAATAGCATTATGGCCTATGGTCTAATTGTTCATTGTGCTCCATCAAATATTCCTTGATTTCCGACCCATGTAAATCCAAAAAGAATACTTTCTTTCCTCTCTCCTAACAAAAAGATCGCTAATTAAAGATTGGTAAAACTCCCTGATAATTATAATAAATTAGTAAAATTTCACTCAAAATTTCCTTTATTGTGTTTTCAAATATCAGTATCATTTCAATTCTTTATCCCTCTCATTAGCAGAATGTTAGTGTGGGGTACCTTGCGCAAATCAAGGTAAGAATGAGACTTTCGTCTACATCAATGCCATTGGTGCATACATCGAGGTTGGGGAGGATATTGCACAATGCGGCCAAAATGAGACTGTTGGTCGGGTCGACGGTGCTGCTGTCGGTGGTAGTGTCGGTGGAGTCGGTGCTTGATGAGGTGCCGTTCGCATAGATGACGATTACCTGCGGCGACTGGGACTGGACGGGTTTGTAGCTCTGGCCGTAGCTCGGGAATCCACCGCCATAGGCGGGGTATGGTGCATAAATTGGTTGTTTATATACTGGAAGCGGTTGATATGCTGGTTTGGGGGCGGCAATCTTGACTGGCTTACTCTGCTGCAATCCAAACGAGATCGGTAGCGTTATTAGTCTGGGAGACCCCATAGTCCTTTCCTTCCTTTTGCCGATCTCATTCGTCTGACCAGACTGCATGGTCAGCGAAATCAAAAACACTACAAGACACGACTTCAGCAACATTGTAATAGAGCTTATCTCTCAGGACGATGGATTCTCACGGGAATTTTCAACTTTACTCTACTGCCGAGAGCGGATTGGGACTGCGCTTTAATCAGTTGGGCTTAGGGTTTTTATATCATCAGGTTCGCGTTCTCCGCTTATAAAAATCAATAGAGCTCTGGAGAACTGTTTTGCTAGTCCATTATAATTGAAATTCATAAATTCGCAAATTATAGTCTTCTGTTCTTTTCGTTCTCGTTCTCTGTCTCACTGGCTTCGGTATTATTAACGGTATGTGGGGTGTGGTAAACGTTCTACTAAGCCATGCGTGCCTAACTATGGGAAAAAACATGGCTCGTTGACATGGTCGACATGTCTCTGGATAGGGCAGAGTTTCCATTTAGAGAAATATCCATAATTAACTGTCTATCTTAATTAAGAGAATTTTTGGACCGTTCTCTGTTTTAAATCGATTGAAAGAATCATAAACAAAAAAGAAGAGAAAGTTTTATTTCTGGTTTAGCTGAAACCCTTAAAAAATCAAATTTATTCCAAAGAAAGATTTTAGTGCTCAAAGACTTATTATTCACAGATGATATTAGTATTAGTATGTTAAAAATAAAGGAGTATTGGTATATTAAAAAAATCAGAAAAAATGGAGGCACCTTGAACGACTTTAGACTCAACAATGATAACAGTTCCTTACCTAACATTATTAGTTTACAATTTGAAAAATTACTATATGTGACTCTCGAAAATATAGTGTTAAGTTGATCATTTATTACTCATAACTTTGATTTAATTAGCCACAGGCTTTCCAACGTTTTATTCCAGATACATATTTCTTGTGAAGGTGCCTTTTGTTAGTAGACAAATTCCATAATAATATATCATGCGTTTCAAAGTCTGGAGTTTTCATATAATTTTTTGACAAAAGTTTAATATTGTTTTATTATTGTTGGTTCTATAAATCTCCGAACACCATCCAGAAAACTGAAATGCTTCGTAATAAAAATAAAGAAAAATAGTCAAAGTTCACTACTAATTTCGTTTATTGTGTTTTCAAAATATGGATTATCGTTCGATTGTATAGTCCCAGATTATACAGTCCCAGTACATTGGTAGCCCCAGGTAAGTTTTATCTTATCCGTCTGTGGTAGTCCCTTCTTCTTCATCATCTGTATCTGGGATGTATGGGACCCAGTACATCGGCTGCTGGAACTGATATTGGTAGGGATTCGAATAGTAACCACCAAATGATGACTGCTGATATGGGGAATATACTGGTTGATATACTGGAAGTGGTTCGCTGACAACCTCGTCTGACTGGGTCTGTTGGAATCCAAACGAGAACGGAAGCGATATAAATCTGGGAGCCTTAATGATCCCATTCGATGCTCTATGCCGGATCGCTTTCGATTGGCCATACTTCATGGTCAGTGAGACCAAAAATATTACAAAGCACAACTTCAGCCACATTGTAACCCTTGACTTCCGATCGCAAACTGGAACTGTGCTTCGACCTCGTCGATTTCAGGTATTTATATCTCCTTGTTCCCATTCTGCGCATCGAGCTGAAGAGAAAAGTTTCGCTCAGTCCAGTATAATTGAAATTCATAAATTCGCAACATAAAGATTTCGGTTGTTTTCGTTCTCTTCATCTGCTCGGCTGGTTTCGATCATGCAAAAGTTTAATATTTCATAACTTTTTGAGCCAATATATATATATATGAATTTGGATTTTTCAGGGATACATTTCTTATGAAGATGCCCTTTGTTAGTAGTAAAAATAATAAGTCATTGGCGTTTTTCATCAGATATGTTATATTTTGGTTTAAAATTTGATTTATTTGGATAATCCTTTAATTCTTTACTAGTTGATTACACATTCATATAGTTTCAGTGTAACGGAAAACTTGGGAAATTTCTATTGCCAGGAGTAGTGTCATCATCATCGATACCTTTCGTCATCATCATCATCGTCGTCATCGTCTGTATTGTATGGTATATAGATGTAGATCGGTTGCTGGAACTGTGACGGGAATTGGCCTGGGAACTGGTAGGGGTTGTATGCGGTATAGGGATTCGGATAGTAGCCGCCATGTGGTGCTTGGGGGTATGCCGGATATGTTGGGCGATACGATGGTCTCGGCCTCGGGCGATACGGCCGATGTGGTCTGCTGACGGGCGGTGGTGGCTGGGCCTGAGGGAATCCTAGCGTGATCGGAAGCGAGATGAATCTGGGTACATCGACGTTGCCGTTCGAATCCTTTTTCTGGATCTCATTTGACTGACCGGACTTGATGGTCAGCGAAAGAAAAAATACTATAAAACACAACTTCAGTAACATCGTAATAGACTTTCTCTCCTAAGGACGATGAATTCGCTATGGAATTTTCCACTCTCGAGTTCCGATCACGGATTTGGACTGTGCTGTGACCACATGGGGTTCAGGTATTTATATCGCCTATTTCCCATTGATTACTCGCAAATAGATCGAGCTGGAACGAACGATTTCTCTAGTCGATTGTAATGGAAATTCAGAACAAAAGAAAAATGAACTATTGTTTACAGATCTCTTTCATTGACTCGCCGACTCACATTGTCTAGTAAATCATTCTTGCGGTGGTTTAGGGAAAGGTATCGAAAACAGTCTGAAAGGCGTGGAGATCTTTTTGAAAACGATCTAAAAGGCGTGTGGATCGGTCTCAATGACGGGTCTGTAAATCTATCTTTAACCGATATGCAAAGCCATGTCTATCTGTCCTTTGCCATGTCTCGTTGTCGTCTTCACATGTTCTGAATAGTATGAGATTGACCATTTGAGCAGATTTTCATTACGGAATTCAATCAATTGGTTCAAATAGTATTTTTTACAACATTGATATGTAATTTACAATAAAGTATCCATTGGTTTCGATGGTAGAAATGTAGGTTAACCACTGTGGGCAAAGTAATTAAATTACAAACGAAGATTTTAAAAACAGGCTTTTTATGTAAGATGACTTGATATTAAGAACTGTATCTAGTATTTAATTAATAAGGCAAAATTAGAATAATGGAAATAATGGTCGAGTATAGTGTTTAACGGGATCTATATAAATACATTGCAAAGAACAAAAGAAAAAATCCAAAAAAAGTCCAAAAGCAACGATTTGGATCGCGTGTGGAGCGGACAATGAGCTAAAAAATAACTAAAAAGCTAGAAAAACAAATCAATCTTTTAAAGCGAAACGAAAAAACGAATAAATACAAAATAGTGAACGGGTGATTTATAAAATATGAAAAGGAAATGTTTTCTACTGCTGGCCATTTGCGCCTTGGCGTGGGCCAACGAGGACTCGATGGAGTCCGAGGAAGCGAATGTGAAAAAATTTCCACTCACCAGCGGCAGCGGTTCGTCGGTTTTCGGTCTGCCAAATATTGACATAAGCGAGATCCACGGGTTATTTGCGAACAACTTACAGAACATATTCCCAACGACCAGCACGATGGAAACAACCACGACAACGCCCATCACACCGACCACAACGATACGACCCACCAGGCCGTTCTCTAAACCAACTAAACCGATGAGACCCACATGGCCAAATGGGACGATTTGGTCGAATGCGACGCTGATCAACGAGCTCCTCGGAGACATGCTGAACCACTTCGGTCTGTACCCGTATCTACCGCCCTACTACGGCTTTCCGTCCTACTATCCTTACCACATTCCACCCTTCCCAGCTCACAACATTCCATCGTACCCACCACACCACTTTCCAGCCTATCCTTCACATAAGATTCACCCATATCCTTCACACAATATTCCTGCATATCCTTCACATAAGATTCCCCCATATCTTTCATACAATATTCCTACATATCCTTTATTTAATATTCCTGGATATCCTCAACATCATCGGCCAAACCTTCACCCACTCTATCCTATCCTCTTCCCGAACTAGCCACCATCGTCTCGAACCCACTCGGAGTGACCGAAGTGCAAAGCGAGAGGCTGGCGTCGTTTTCCGAAGTCCACTCGGACAACTTCGAGGTGCCCACGATGATCACCAGCTCCGGATTGATGGATCTGAACGACGAGGACGCCATGGAATCGATGCGCGCTGTTGACGGAGCGAGACCGACCTTTCTCTGCGGCAGCCTCTCTCGTTTCCGCGTCTTATGTTGAGGAATTCGATTGAAAGTATTCTTAAATATATGTCGAATAAAATATATGCCAGCATGGGTTTTTTTTTTGATTTTGATTATTTTTATTATCTTAATACTAATATACATATGGAATATATAAATTGAATATAAATCTACATCAATTAGCGAAATCGAAATCCCGTATAAGAACTGGATCTGAATAATAAAGGAATGGTTTTTATAGTATATTCTCTTCCGTTTCTAAAACAATCTGTATGACATGATATATTCTCTATATAGTCTCGTGTTAGCTATATAGATTCATAATATAATCTATATGATATTTCTGAATTAAAAAGCGAATGGTTTCTTTACAACTAGAAACAGCTTAGTCATAATATGCAAACGAATTTTGAACTTTTTCATATTCGACACCAATAATATGTAAATGCTTGGGATGGAATTCTGTTAAATATTAAGACAGTTTGAAAAGTAGGTCGGCAACATTAAACTAGGAATTCCTTAGAAGAAATTCTCTCAGACTTTCAACCACACGAGCGATGGTAATAAAATTTCAATAAACATACATATATGTGGTGAATCGATAACACGAATAATTATCGATTAGCCGTTTCGATTCGCATTCGTTTTCGATGTTATTGTGAATGCGAAAATAATCAAAAAAGAAATAATTATAGAAAAAGGCCAGTGAACCGAATCTGAACTGATTTTAATGACGAATTTATGGAACTCATTTGATATTCAATTATGTAAAAAAGAATCAGCTTTTTTCCAGATAATACAATCGATTCTCTTCGTGGCAGTGGGCGTTGGTAAAAAGTGAGGTGCTCAATTGAATCTTTATTCCGTAGTTTTCAATTTACCACAACATGAACAAGATATGAACGACTTCAACGACAACAACAATGATAGTGAAACCAACAACAGAAAAGCTAACATCGAACATGCGATGGTGCATCGAGACAATTGCAGGCGTCGGGCCATTGAATGGGATGAGACAGATAGATAAATAGACAGGCAGACAGAGAGAGAGAGAATGGTGCACAGATAGAGATATCGTATGGCAGACATGCAACCGATGGACGGACGGACGGACGAACGAACGGACGGACAGACAAATAGAAAGAAAGTCGGCGAAAGAAGAATCCCTTTGTTTATCCCTTTGACAAGAGTAAACTCCGTAAGTTTACTCAGCTTTTTATTGTTGCTTTTGTGGTGGGTTTTTTTTTGTTGCTTTTGTTGTTGTTATTTTTTTTTTTTCTATTTGTTCCAATTGTTGTTTTTGCTATTGTAACAACTATTTTCATTGCAAGTGCTGCCATTGTTACCCATTGTTGTTCTTGTTGTTTCTTATCGTGTGCATCAAATGGGAAGAAGACATCAGTGAATGGTTGAGGAAATCGCTCCAAAGTTGTTTCAATGCAGTTCATTTCCGCTCCACACACACACACTGACACATGCTCACATAGACATTCCCTCACAATGCGTGGAAAGGAAATCAAAGCACACGCACAGGCACATCGACTCTAACTCCAACTCATACCCACAAAGACATTTTCCAAATTGATGCGCTTGAGTTGCGTTCACGTGGATGTCGGTGTGATTTCGTTTGAGACGGGGCGTGTGTGAGTGTTTGTGTGTGCGTGCAAGCCTTTGTTCACATCCTCCCCCCCTTCTGATCATCGATCGCTCTTCGGCGAATCCTTTGTTCGCCTTGGCGTCCATTCATGGAGTGCTTTCGCCATAATTACTCATCGTTCTCAATGGGTCCGGTGCATGGAGTGAAGGCAATCGAGGATTTCGATCCAAGAAGTCTGTCTCTCTCTCTCTCTCTCTCTCATTGAGTCCGCTGTCTCCTGTGAAGTCTTTCAATGGATTTCCTTTGTGATCCTTCATACCTCGTCCTTCGTCCCTTCTCTCTCGTTTCTCATTTCGCACTCACTCATTTTATTCTTTTCCATTTGTTTCTAAAGGTGTTTCGTTCTGCTATTCGTGTTAAGAAGCATTTCGTTTCCGTTGTTTTCCTCCCGTTTTCTCTCTATAACTCTGTATACTACATTCTCTCCCTCACTCTCTTTGTCAGTCCTTCTCTCTTCCACTCTCTCCCTCCCTGACCGAGTCAAATAAACGCCAACTTGGCCGCGGGTCATTTGCATTCCAACCAGAGTCAACATAAACTGCAATTTCGCAAATTGAAACCTAACTTTCGTTATTTACCCAAATGTCCCTCGAACTCGGACCCCGCCCCCAAACACCTCCAGCTCCGGCTCCGAGCTGGACATTCGAGCGTGTTCTTTGTGACCTCTGTTGCTCTCTATCGTTCTCTCTCTCTCTCTCTCTCCTCCACACTATCTCTGTTTGTCTGCGACATGCCCTCTGTCAACATCGAGTGTGTTGAAGGGGGCGTCCGAGTTCATGATTTTATTTAACTTTGATTTTCGAGGTTTGCGAAAAGTGTCGCATGATGACCCTCGTCGAATCAACCTCGTCCTCCACCTCACCAACTACGCCCTGATCCCTGGATCGTGGATACGGCACCGCGGGTCGGCCCAAAGAACCCCACCGAGGTCGTCGTCACCATCGTCCTGGCCACCCGGTTTTTGGACCCGCCTGTCGTTCGACACGCAACGAGCCGCCGGCCATCGACATCGCCCCTCAACATGGCCTGCATTTGTCGTCGTCATCATCGCCCCATCCTTCGTTGGTCTCGTGTTGCGGACCAAACATTCAATTAGCGTCAATTAAAAAGCTAACATTTTATCCTGTTTGGCAGGACATTGCCTAACGGTACGCCGTCGTGATTTCGCTTTTAATATCACTCGCCGTCAGTACCTCTCTCTCGCTGTTGTCTCTATATCTCTCCCTCTCTCACTCTATCTCGCTCCCTCTTTAATGATTCCTTTCGCTCGCCCGCACTTCCGTCTGCTGCTCGTCGGTACAGCAGGAGCTTCCGCTGCGATGTCCTTTTGAATTGTCAATTAATTTCATGTCAGTTGCGTCGGGAGAGAAAGAACGAGGGAGGGAGGGAAGTAGAGAGGAAGAAGGAGAGAAAGAGAGAGAGGAGGACAAAGAGTGAGAGGGAGAGAAAGAGATGGAGATGAGTTGAGCTGCAGCAGTGGACGCGCTTAATTGAAATTAAATTGAAATGTTAAATTTTCAGGAAGTCGTCCGCGGATGCGAAGGCTTCCGGGGCGTTGTGCCGTGGAGATTTATGAGGGAAAATAATTTAAATTTCGCTCGCGATAGTGGCGAAAAATGATTCGAGAAAAATAGCAATCGTAATGAATTGAATGTATTTGCGAGGCGCCTGAAAGTCAGATCATGTTTGTATTAATGCAGCACATGAATTGCGTGCGAATAATGAGTTCACTTAAAGTTCACTCGAATTTAATACGCATACACCGGAAATAGGGCGAACGGAAATTGAGAAAAGCCTTCGCTTTATCTGCGATGACACAAAAGCCTCTCCTCTCCATCTTTGACTTCCCCTGAACACGGTTCGGAAATCTCTCGAAACTCTCAAGGCGGCAATGGTCGAAATTAACCGATCGTTAGCTCAGTTGTTAATCTTCTTGGCAGCAGATTAATATTGTACTTTGCAACAATATCGATTACCATTAACACGCGCACCCACAAGGCCGACACACACAGGCACACATACACTTCCACACAGTAACACCCACGAACACACTGACACCATCTTAAACGACCACATTCGGGTGACTCGTTCACACCTACGTGGAATTTGACGAAGCACGCTATTCTCGGAATTCCTGAAAGTATGCTGCGTGTCGGTCGTGGATGTGATGGAGCATCAGGGCTGCGGTGAAATGAGCCTCCATCAGCCTCAGCCCTCACCTCGTTCTCTCTACTTTTCGTCAATTTCCTACTCGGTTTTCCTACCTTGGGGTCGTCCGTTGAGCGATTTCGTTCACCAAAAACCTATAAAAATCCGCAAAAGTTCGATGCTACAAATCTCTCAGTTCTTCCTCGGAATTCCTGTCCGTCTGACCCTCTGTTTGTCCGTCCGTTTTGTCTGTCTTTTCGGTCTCCCAGTCTGTCCTTCCATCAGTAGACTTGCGGGCGTCGCAATAAATTGTTTTTGATTTCTTATTTGACGCTGTTTTCGTGTTTGTTTCCTTCTTCGTTCGTTTGTTGTTATTCGCTCGCCTCGTTTTTTCTTTATTACTGTTGCCGCCGACGTTGTTGTTTTTGCTGAATATGTTGTTGTTGTTGCTGACAATGCTAGGATTATTTGGGTGTTTGTTGATGTGTGAGAAAGGCGAAAACAATTCGAGACATCGAAACGAGGCTCGAGGAAAGGGGCGACGAAACTTTTCGGCACACATACATTTCTATGTCAATTAAACAAATGCCATGTGAGCAAAGTTTACTGCAAAAATCACGCACACTCAATGGATTTTATTCCTGCGACAGTGGGTTCCAATGATTTTGCACGATTTGCTCAAAGGTTTGCTAAGGAGAGGGATTTGTAAGATTCTGGGAGTTGCAACAAAAATAAAAAAAACAAATACTACAATTTCAATTAAATTCGAGAGGCTCGATTTGACTTGAAGCCTATGATGTTTTACCTGAAGGACTCGTTCGCAAAGCTGAGTGCAATGAGAGGTCCTCGCGAATCCTTTCGCCAGTGCGGTTTCCTTTGAGCCAACAATTAATTGATTAGCACCCTTCCGCGGTGAGCACCCTTCAATTTGCCTCTTGACCTATATTCTTTCTCTTTTCTATTTTCCGACACACTCTTCCTAGGGAGGGGAGAACCCTTGCCTTCTACACAATGATTTTACAAATGTTTTGCCTTGTTTTCTCTCGTGGGGAGAAGAAACGAGAATTTAATTGAAATTTTTACATCTTCCTTTACAAGATTCGCGCGACTTTAGCCGCCAACAACACCCGCAGCTTCCGACAGACCTCGCGTCACACGGATGGAAATTGATTATAAATTTTCCTCGGCCCTCAACGCAGTGGGCAGGGGCGTGGTTGGGCGGCCAGGAGTGAACTCACCTCCGTTACGACGACTCATACATAATTCATTTGCCGTTATTACATGGCAGTTCACTTGAATTTGAACCTAAAAGTATGCTACACTATTTCAATAAAAGGAAACATGCTGCCAGTAATAAATTCTCCGGGCTTAGCAGACCTACCCCCACCGCTTTACCTTCACCCAGCCACGCCAACGTTCTGGCTGAGGCAACACCGGAACCTCCACCAACACCACCACAACCAACACCCCCACCACATCCTCGACCAGAACATGCGCTCCCGACTGTTCTCTCCCGGGCTCTGTTCCATTTCCGCTGCCTGCCATAAACTATTTTTATACTTTCCCGGACGACTTCCCGGCCGGAGCCAAACTCCTGTGGGCACCCGACATCGCTTCCTCCTTTCGTCCCACACCCAACCACGTCCACGCCCCACCGCCCACTTTCCAGCGCCCCCAGAACAGCCGACAACTGTGGGCATTCAAAAACAACATCATCTGAGAGCTTCCTTTTCGTTATCCGCGGCATCGTCTATTTTTTTTTTGTATTTTTGACCAATTGAACGGCCACAAGGGGCGGGTTTCGGTGGGGTTTCTGGAAGGTTTGGGAGATGTTGGTCGTCGTGGGCCGCGAATCGTGGCGAGTGTGAGAACGCAATAAAGGAAACAATAATGAAGTTACTCTGCGGTGGCCACTTTAAGTTTGAGGGTTTTCACATTTTTGTCTGGGGATTCGCGAGCCTGCGAAAGAACTGAAGGAATATTCACATCGGGGGGCGGAGGCGTGGTTGACGTTGTCGGCAATTGTGGTAAACGGATAGGAGTGAAAACGGGAAACAGGCGAATAAAGGAATAAAAGGAAGAGGAACAAATTTTAAGTGAGATTTAAAAGGGGGCGATAGGAAGAAGAAGAGAATAAATTTGAAATTAATGTTTGTCACTCAAATTTTCATTATTTATATTCTCATTATTTTTATTAATATATCGTGTATTGAGGACTTTTTTGAAGTGGAGCTTTTTTGATTGTTGGATTTTTGCAATTCAATCAGAAGTGAACGCTTAAAAAATATTTAATATAATACCATAAACACTTGCTGTGGACAACAAGTCAATCATACGCCCATGGTTGAGTGAGAGCGTCCTCGAGTCGCAGAAGTGCCAACAACAAATTGATTACAGCTGATCACTGAATGATACAATGTCAACAACAAGAACTCGTTGTTGTCGGTCGGTTGGCTTTATAACTTATTTATTTTTATATTATAAAAAATCATGACCTGTTGAGGGCTGGGCGATGTCGACGAAGTCCATCGAAATCGTCATCGACGGAGTCGTTGTCGATTGGCCATTTGGTGTCGAGCTCATTCGAACGCAATAAAAAAGGACAACAAATAGAATATAAAAGTGCTGCCAATCAACAGCGACAAACGCACACACAAACACACACACACTTACACTGGGCACATCCAGATGGACCCAAAAACACCCACACATACAAATATACAAATGATGCACGCGCCGAGTGTTACTTCCGGTTTGTTTTTCTATTAACATCAGCGCCTGTCGTTTCGTTTCTCATCCCATTTCGTCCCTTCCGTATCGCTGTAGTGCGTGACATTGTATGGGTGAGTGTGTATGTGTGCCACGTGTGCATTTGTATTGGCCATCAATGACAAGCAGCAACAGAAATAACATTACAACAACAACAATAACAACAAGTCCCGACAACATCAGATAAACAGCTGTCAATATCCGTTACAACAATTTTATGACATTCGAGTGGGATCGCATAGTTTGCGAGTTAATTGAAAACAGACAGGGACAGAGCGAGAACGAAAAGAGAAAGAGAGAGAGCGAGATACATAGTGAGAGAGAGTGACGGAGGGAGACAGTGAGAGTGAAAGTAATGGATAGTGAGGAATCAAATGAGAGGAAGAAAATGTATGTGACCAAGTGATACCGAGATGGAAAGTGAGTGAGTGTCCAGAGAGATTGTTGCTGTTTCGGTTCAGCTCAACAGCTGCTGCTGCTGCGAAGGTCACAGCTGTTGACACCCTACAGACGATGACGACCGCAACATTACGTCTATTGGTTTTATGGTCGGTTTTAATACGATGACGATAATAAATGCCAAATTCACGACATCTGGCCAAGATGAAGGTTCAATGGCCAGACCAACGGATGAAGGACTCAATAATCTATGATAGAATGAGTTGAGAAAGATAGGACAAAGGATTTAGAAAAATAAATGGAACTGGTTATCAAAAGACAATTTTAATGAAAACAAATTTATTTAGATATTTTTCTAACATGAAATATTAGAAACTTTTAGAGAACTTTTAGAAAAATTCTCACCTTTCTCTATATTTGATAATACCTACTGTAAATTCCATTCTCTATTTCAGTTACGAAGCTCGTGGACGAGAAACCCAACATGCATTGAAATCAATTTCCTGTGCTTGTCCCACAATTTTTCGCCACAATTTAATACAAACTTTTTTGCATCCATTTCCAGCAGGATTTTCTTTTTACAACATTTTCTTATTATAACATTCTTATTATACTTTATTATTTTTCTACTATTTGTATATTTTTCAAGGATTTTCATATATTATTCATCATATACTTACTTATATTTTAAATAACATTAGTCATCTGTGTTAATTAAAAATGCATTTGAATATATGAGATTTATGTTTCTCCATCCAGTCGTTATGAGAGGTGAATGAGAGAAGAGGGGTGAAGGTAAGGAGATGAAGCCCTGAATTTCTGTTGTTGTTGTTGTGAACATGTCTGCTGTTGTGAGCTCGTAAACCGAGAGTGATTCGAACATAACATGATTAGCTAATTAATCAAGATGTTAATGCAGCAGCTTTTCACTCACAGCTCTTGTCTGGTTTTCTTTCTTCTCCCTCTCCTCTCCACACTTCTCTCCTTCTTCTTCTTCATCCATCTTCTCTCCTTGCACAACTAATTCGCCTGTGCTTCGGTCAGTCGTTCTTGAATCCACCGGAAACCAAAACCATCTGCTCTGCTCTTCTCATCCTTCGAGGCTGCTCAAAGTGATCAACAAACAAAGTGTGCAATTTCGGTTTTCACACAAACCCACATGCACACTCTCACTCACACACGCACACAATCACCGGCGGAGATTTGATGGTATTGAGGGAAACGCTGCCATATAGAATTTAATTATGCTCATCCGGCGTTGCCGTATTTACGCACAACGGGCGCTTTGAGTGTGGCCATGCGCCACCGAGCATCGAAGTCAATATTAATTTTAATGCCACGTTAGTGCCGTGCGGATGGGTTTCAATTATGATTGGAATCGCTCTATCTTCCCCTCTCTCTTGTTCTCCATTTCAGTCTTGCTGCCCCTTTCACTCTTCCTCTCTCTCTCATTTTATCTCATACACATTAGTTGATACACCTTGTGGTTGGGGTATTTTTTGTTTGTTATCTATTTGAGGAGTTGGCACAGACATTATTCGAGTGAGGTTGATTGAATGAGAGAGCGAGATGATGAGAGGACGAGAGAGGATGATCGTGTGCATGCGATAAATAATCAATTGGCAGCCATCGTTGCCTGATCACGAGACTAATTCGCAAATCCTGGTAAAGTTTCAATAGTGAAAAGCGAAATCCCTAATTTATAATTACTAATTACGATTACCATGACTGCAAAGCACAGCATGAGAATCGCTCGATGTGGCAAGCTCTGCGTTCAGTTTCGGCAATCAATTAAAAATACAATTTGTTCGTTGCATACTTTTTGGCCTTGTTGTCGCCGTCGTCGTCGTTCCTATTGTTGTTTCCTTCCACAGTTTCGTTTCACATTCAGTCAATGGCCGGATTCGCGCCAACTTCTGCCTTCCTCCCCGCCACGCCCCCGCCTCCTCTTCTTGTTTGCTCATTTTCCCTTCGCTGCACAATCGCAAGATGGCGCCCTCGATGCAATAAAAGCACTTCCGGATATCCTTTATGTGTTGTTTGCACCAGGTGCGAATCCTGGCGAGGACGAGATTTTGTTGTTGATGTTCTTGGTGTTTTCGTTGCTCCTGTTGTTGTTGTTTTTTCTGTTTCTTTTCTATGGATAAAGCAGACGACGACTGGGAGGATTTTTGTTTTTTTTTTTTTCGCACTAATTTCGCGAATCGCTGGTAAACAATCCGACGTCCTTTCGGAGTCCTTAATTCCGCTTCCCGACGGCCCCCGGTACTTCGCCGAAGGAGGCGTGGCAGCTGTTGACTCACGCTGTAAATCCGTGGAATTGCAGACACCTGGCATGTGGTGAAGAGAGAGAAGGAAAGGGAGAAGAAAGAGGATGAAGAAAAGAAGAACAGCGGGGCAAAAGAGGTAAAATATCTCTCGTTGAAGGGGCAAATTAAGAAAACGAAAAAAGTCAAACCGAATGAAAAATCGAGGTAACGAAAGTCGTGGCGAACAAGAATGAGGTGGGCGCTTGGCCAGAGCGTGAAATGAGCGTAAAATAGGCGAAGAAAGGAAGGAAAAAAACTGACCTCAGGCCAACATCAAAACACATGGAAGGAGTTTGCAACTCAGGAATGACTCAGGGGTGACCAAGAGGATGATGACAACAGAAGTTGCTGGTGCTAAAAGCGGAAATGGATCGAGTGGAAACGTCCAGAGTGGCGAAGGGACTAAAAATAAATGCAGAGGAAGCTGGTAAAAAGTAGTTAAAAGCACGACAGGAAGGAGTGAAAAACTCTATCTAAAAGAAGTTAATAAAACACAGCAATAAATAAAACAAATCAATAAATGAAAATAGTAAAAGAGGAAAAACTACTGAAATCGCTAAAAATTTCGAATGATGTCCTCGGGATGCCCACAGTTCGCATATCTTTACTATTGTTATTCAGGGAAAGGACCTGCTGCAACAACAACAACATGAAAAACAATCTGCGAAAACAAAAACTATCACCAACAATACAACAGAAGGATTGAATCAAAGGTTGAAAATGAAAATTGGAGGAAAATTAAAAATAAAAGAAATTGCAACAACAACAGCGATAACAATGGAATTTTAAGAAAAAACAGCTAAATGCTTATTTTGTTGTTCTTTTTGTTGTTATTGCTTTGTATTTTCCAACAATTGAAGGACTTGAGTAAAAAGCCGTCTGTGATGTTCTTTTTGTTTTTGTTGGTGTTGCAGTTGGCAAAACATGTTTTTGTTTTCGAAAATAAAAACACTGGAAAATATTCCGAACAATGAGGGATGTTGACGAGTGATGAAAAAGCAGAGCGAAAGAAAAATCAACAACAATAACAAAGTTGACTAGCAGATGGAAACAATAATCTTTATTGAAAATATTGCGCAGAAATTGAATGGGAAATAAAGTTCAATATGGCAAAGGACAAGAAATAAAAGTTCACAGACGACAAAGGCGAAAATAATCTGGAAAATTCAGAAAAATGCAGATAGAAGTTGAAACATAAAATACCAAAAGTTAGCAAAAAATGGGTTTTTTAGCTCGGGGTTGGAAAACTTAAGAAGCTTAAGAGAGATGAGTTTTGTGGGATTGTCGTAGAATATCGGTGGGGGAACTTTTATAAAGAAAATATCAACAGTTGAACAGATTTGATTCGAATGAATATTTGGAAAACATTGCTATTAAATTAAGTATAATTGACTCCATGGATATCAAATATAAACAGTAAATTGAAAATGAAATTGCAATTGAAATAAAAAATACAATCAGCATATATTTTAAAGAAAATACGTAAGTTATATTGAAAATACCATAGAAATAATAGAAAGGAAGAAAAAGTAAAATAATTTAATGTTAAAAAAAATGTATTTGAAATCATTTATGTATAGATATAGAACATATATGACGATTTGATTGATATAAACAAAATTGATTTATGAAAAAAATGAAGCATCAAAAACCCTCAGTTGACGAATCAGAATCAAAGAGAGATTCTGAATGTCTGTTGGTAGACATAAAGAAGCACAAAAATAGGACTCACAAAGATGGAGCTTAAAAAAAATTGCAAAGAAAGAGCAAAAGAAAGAATCAAAGAAAGAGCGAGAGCATGAATTGAAGAGAGAGCGAGAGAATGAATTAAAGTAAGAGACGCATAGACAAAATCAGACGGCGGATCGAAAGGACGAACGAAAATAGCAGACAGCCCACGTGTCGAGTCCTGTTCGAACTGGGATTCACCACAAATTCGCAGAAGCTGACAAATGAAATGATTTTTATTTAGTGATTTTCTCGAAAACAGAGAATAGCTAAAGTGACAAGAACAGAAATGAAAAGAACAACAGCAAAGAGAACAACAACAGCAAAGAGAACAACAACAGCCAAGAGAACAATAACAGCCAAGAGAACAATAACAACAACAATAATGATAATACGCATTCAATATTCCAAATTACTAAACTTTGATAATTCTACGCGTCAGGATGAATAATTGAAGAATTTCCTGCTACAATCGTTTGTTTTCTTAATTTTTCAATGTTCCATCGATGAGATTGGATGGATAGACATCTATCTAAGGTGTAGAATACCCGGATGTATCTCCTTAGACACACTAACATACACACACATAGACATATTCATTCGCCCACCTGTCGGTGTCATAAATATTCTCATTTCTCTTCCTCAAGTGAATCCTACTGACACGAATCTAATCGAATATCTCGATGAATCAGCCCACAGGCAGATCCTTCCGAGAGCGAGGTCCTTTTTGGCCTTTACCGTTATTAAATTCTGGAATTATTTTAATAGATTTCATTTATTTCGCCATGAAAGAGAAGTGAATGTAAGTAGTGGGAGAGAGAAGGCGATATATGAACGAAGAAGCCATTGTCGTAATTTTTGTATATTCATATATTTCTTGCTGTTGTCTAGAGAATACATTGGGTGTCAGATGTTGATGGACAGTATGCGAGAAACAGGTCAAGGACCTCTCAAGCAGGTTGTTAGAGGAAAAATATGAAATATGAATTTCTAATTTTCAATATGAATTTCTAATTTTCCATTGAAATTATGAACGAGAATTGTGGAAATTATTTTCGGCAAACAGATAATTCTCCTGAAGTTTGTCTAAAGACGAAATCTGAATACAATTCAATAAATGATAAAGATTTCACTTGAGCTGTTGTTGAGCTTTTCGTTATCAGTGTGGGAGTGCAGTAGGCGTTCTTCTTTATTGTTGTTGTTTTTATTGTTATTGTTGTCGTTGCTGTTGTACTTCCTGCTTTTGTGATAAATTCTCTCGGTTATTGCTGTCGATTGGCATTGTTACTTTTGTTGCCATTACTCAAGTTGTTCAATATTGTTATTTGTCGATGTTTTTATTGTTGCTGTTATTGTCGTTGTTGTTATTGTCATTGTGGGTTTTTTTTTTGTTTTGTTGTTTTCGATGTTGTGGCCATTATTATTGTTGTTGTATGCGCATCGGATTTAATTTCCATTGATGGAAACTAATTCCATTTGATTCGCTTTCATTTCAATTCAATTTATTCCCTATTATACATATCTACATATACATCATTCTACATACATACATATGTACAGATATTTCTTTTGTATTCATCTTGTTCATATTCTTCTTCTTATTTCTGTTGCTTCTCTTGATGGCTGACTATTTGTTATAACCATTGTTGTTATTGTTGTATGCGATCGTTTTAGTGAATTGCCTTTGAGAACAAATCACTAGGATTAATAATAATAATAAATCGAAGAGAAGAGAAGGGAAGAGAAGAAACGAATCAGTAGCCCGAAGTGATTTCATTATTGTGCGCCTAAAAGCCGACACTGATTTCCGTACGCCAAGGCTGAGCGGAAGTTGGAAATCGGACCGAGTGACGGATAACTAGCTTTTTGTCTGATTGTCCGAAGGCCGTACGAATGAAGGATCTCGGCCAACAAATCGAGGTCGGGATGGTGGCTAAAACTTTGCAGACTTCGGGTGAATCGTCCTAATTGCGTTCATTCACACTTTTGTGCATTTTTCAGTGTCTGGTTTTGGGCGGATTCAATCGTTCCTTCGTCCATCCGTCCGTCGTGCGAAGAAGCCGCAAACCGAGGCGAATGAAAGGTAAACACAAAACAGAACAAGGCAAACTAGAGAACGAAGAGACGAAGGAGGAAGAAAGAGTGAGGAAAAATGAGACAGAAAGAGAGAGTGTGAGAGAATAAAAGAGAGAGACAGTGAAAGTGCGAGGAGGCAACTTCAACAAAGGCGTTTGTACGAAAACAGAAGCCGCAAACGAAATCGAAAAATAAACGAAAAAATTGCACATATTAATTTATTTATTTACCCCCCTCCTTCCATCTCTTTCTTCCTCTTGTTCCTCCTCTTTCTCTCTGTTTTTCCATCTCTGTCGCCCTCTCTTCCCATTGTTCTCCATCCCATTGTAGACGTCTTGTAAAATTGCGGCAAAACCATTGTTGTGGAAGCTGTTCTTTGTCAGCTTCAACAAAGGAAGGAAGGAAGGTGAAAACGAGGGCGAGAAAAGTCGCTGTTAATAAGAAAACGAACAGACGAAAAGAAAAACGAACAGACGCAAAGAAAAACGAACAGTTTAAAAAAAGAACAGATGCAAAACAAAAACAAACCCCCAAAAAATTAAACAAATGGCGATTGTTATTGCTATTGTTGCTATCGTCAGACGAAAACACGATGGCTTCGGCGGTCGGAGAGGTCGACGCGGCGACAGACGAGGCCGGGTTCATCGAGGTCTCCGATCGTTGCCTGGGAGGCGTTCGAGTTCGTCTAGGCCACGATCTCCAAGTGTAGGACGTTGACTTCGAGCAACATTTTTTTTAGAAATAATTCCTTCAGAAATTTTCTTTGTTTTAGAAATAATTCCTTCAGAAATTAGTTTAAAAAAATCCTCCTTCAAGATGTCACATTTTAATCCCTTCAACTCCACGTCCTCCATCAACATTATCCTTTGCAGACTTTTCACGTTTTTGCCTCAATTCCTTCTATTAATATTCTACCTCCCATTTTCTCTCTCAGTCTCCACTCAGCCCACCTCTCCCTCTCTATCTCTTTCAGTTTTTATCCCTCCATTTTCTCTTCTTTCTCTCTCTTAGACTCCTTCTCGCCTCCAGTCTCCCTTGTGGACGCCCTTCGACCACTCTCGTGGTCTTTCGAGTTCCCAAACCAAAAGCAATCGGAATCATTTCGTTTCGCAAATCCTTGGCTCGTGCCTAGGCTGCTAAACACACACATCCAGACTCATACTCACACAGATGCACTCGCCAGCAGACAGATGGCAAAGCAAAGAGTAAGGGAGACAGCGATTGGAGTGGGAGAGAGAGAGACATTAAAAAAATGGCAATTGTTTTTGGTGTTGTTCATGTTGTTCTTATTGTTGTTGATATTGTTCTTGTTGATGTTAGTGTTGGTCTTGCTCTTGTTGATGTTGTTGTTCTTGTTGTTGGTAATGTTCTTGTTTTTGCTGTTTTTTGCCAATACACGGCTCATGGGCTTCCCGTGAATGGACAAAAGAGCACGTCATCACGCGACCGGCATTTGTCACGTAAGCAGGGCGCATTAAAAAAATAAAGAGAGATGGCAGCAACAAACAAAAACAAAAACAATAACAGGAGCAGTCATCATGGCATAACAATGACAGAAACAAAATCCATAACTACAACAACAACGATAACTATATACAGCAATATCTACAACAACGATAACTAAAACAAAAATATCGACAACAACAATATGATAACAAGAGAATTGAGATGACAAAAAATTACAACGATAATGAGGGAGAACAAATTAAACGAACAAAAAAAAAATTAATAGCAACAAAATGAAAAATATTATATATTATATATTTTATATATATATATTTATTATGTTTTATTTACTTGTTTTTCTTAATTATTTTTTTTTTTTATTTATGTCTGTCTTTATTTTATTTCTTTCTGTCTACAATGTTTTTTTATTGTCTTTTATATTTTTCTTCACCTTTTTTAAATATTTTCTTCTTATATTTCGGATCGTTTATTTTTTATCAATAGTTTATTGTTTAATTTTCTTTGTATTTACTTTTTTGTTTCGTTTTCATTTATTTTTTTTAGTTACTTTTTGGATATATTTATTTCGTTTTTATTTTGTATTTACTTTGCTTTCATTTATTTATTTCCTTTTCACTTATTTGTTTTTGTTATTATTTTGTCCGTTTACTCGTTGTTGTTGTTGCTGGTGTCCTTGCGCTTGCTGATTGTTATTTACGCCGCCATTCTAGTGTTTGGAAACAACGGTAAACGATCGTTGTCCTGCTGGTCCTTCCGCCATCCCGCCCGCTCCCTTCTCGACAGTCGTTGGCTGGCGTGTTAATACCGCGAACGTGATTGAAATCGTCAGTTCAGCATTAAGGTTTCGTTCATTTTCTCCCCCTCTCTTTCTCACACTCTCACAATCCCTCTCTTTGTCACACTCCCTTGCTTTCTCACACTCCATCGCTTTCTCACACTCCTTCCCTTTCTCAAATTCCCTCTCTATCTCTTTCCCTCCCTCCTAATGGCATCTTCTGCCTGTATCTCTTCTTTCTCGCTTTCGATTCTCGCTTCCGTAGTCTTTGGATAGAATGCTCCTTTGTTTATTTGTTTGTTGTCGGCGGCGCTGATGTTGTATGTGTTTTTGAAAGTGTTGTTGTTCTTGTTGTTGCTATTGCTATTCTTGTTGACAGTGACAAGTGGGCTGGATTTCCAGAACTCGTCTCAAATCTCCCTGGAGCGCCGAAAATGCTTCCCTCGGCATTCAAAACAAAACTCAACTCTCTCACTTCACACAATCCATCCATCTCTCTCACGTCTTTCCGTCCCGCTCTATCGGCCCCATGTCGCAGGTCCTTTCGTCACATCAGCGCGTCCTCGGCTTAGCTTCCCTGGAGTGTCCTCTTTGAGTCCTGATTTTGCCACGCATCGCTGCGTCGATTGAGTTGTCTTCCGCTGATTGAGCTTCCTTTCGACGATCGACGATGACGACGTGTCTCCGCTTTCGAACTCCTCTTCACACCTGGGAGTTTCCTTTGTGTTCTTAATCGATTTGTTTCTTGTTTATTTTTTTGTTTCTGGATTTTTGTTGGTTTTGCAATTGCTTTGTTTTGGGTTTCTTTTTGTTCTGGATTACCTTTTGTTACCTATTTTCTTTTTGGGTTTTGAAGATTTTCCAAATTTTTTCATCTCCTTATATTCTCACCTTTATAGGATTTTCTATTGTTTTTCCTATTTCCATTCTCGGTTTTGATTGATTTCTTCTGCTATTGAATATTTCATTCTGGTATTTTTCGAATTGTTTTTCGGATAATGTTTTTCGTATTAATTTAGTTTGTATCAATTCCTTGCTCACACATAATATATTTTTACCTATTAATGGAATCTTTTCACTCTCCTCAATTGAATATTTTCACTCTTAAATGGACTATTTTCACATTTCTATTCGATATTTTTATTTCGTTTCAAAAAATACTTAAAAACGCTCTTCAATAATTAAGTCCCCTTCTTTCTAGTGTCTCCTCGACTTCATTCTCTCTTTATAATCATAGTGATCTCTCAACCAAACACCCTTTTGAGCCTCTCACGACCCTTTGTTGACCTCTTTTATCAACTCAATTGCTCTTCTCCACCTTCCATTTATTTTTTATTCATTGCAGCTTTGATTGCATTCCCATTTAATTTTTCTCTACGGATTTTTTCAATACTTGTTTTTCATCCTCACACATACCTGACTTAATTATTCCTTTGAGCAGACTTCTACAATTTTTGTGGTTGTCGTCGTCATCGTTTGCGTTGAGTACGAAAAACGCATTTAAATTCCTTTAAAATACTCGTTTTCTTTCCTCTATTTCTTCTTTCCTTTCATTTCTTCTATCTACTTTCTTTCTTCTCTAGTCTAGTTCCTTTTGTTTCTACTGCTTTCCTCTCGTTTCTTCTTTTTTCCTGACGTTTTCCACCCCCTTTTCTTCCCTTCGCTTATTAATTCGTTTTCGCTTCAAAGCAAACTGAATAATTAATCATCTCGCTGTTGGAAATGCGAAGCCAACGAGTCCGCCGTCCTTCGCCTCTTTCTTGTCCTTCTCGTGCCACGCCCTCTCCGTCCCGCCGCCCTTCGGCTGGACCTCTCCTGCGGGTTGACATCGTTCTTCGTCGTCGCCTCCTTCGTCCTTCTTCCTTCGTCCTGCTGCAACGACGCTCGTTACTTGTTCGTTGGCAGCTGCTGCATTTCGACTGCTGTTGCAGATTTTGTTGTTTTTGTTGTTCAACCAGTGCAATCGCAACAACTCGAATGTGAGCAAGAACAAAACCAACAACGATTTTCACAACAAATCAAATTTGCATCAGGATTTCATTTATCTTGTTCCTTCGTCCACGCACTGAATCCATCCACGAATGGGCGAAAACTTGCGGTTCAATGGATTACGAGACCCAACCTCCACCACTCCTCCTACTCCCTCCATTTCATCTCCCTCCCCGCCCTCTTCGGCAACCATCGACTGAGGCGCCGGGTCATTTGTAACAGTCACAATGACGGCCGTCGCCGGAGCCGAGCGGAGGCACTGGAAATGAATTCAATCGAAGGCAGTCGAATGTCTTTCAACTCTCATCAAGGGCCGGGGTTCAGTGAGCGAACTTCCAGGGTGAGGAAAGTAAGAGGACAGGGAGAAGGTTGTGGCGGCGACAGGGGGTGGATGTGGAGCAAACGATGTTTGAATTGCACTCGATTTGAATTTTGAGTTTCTTGTTCAAAAATGTTCTCTACGAATTTCGAATTTCGGAATGAAGCTTAATTATTCTACTCTAATTTGAACTCAGTATTTTGACTCACTATTATCTATATCTATACTCTATACTAATATATAAAAGAAGAAAGTTGTATGTTCGACTACAAAAATCAGCTAAACCGCTGAGAATGTTTAAATTTTAATATTTTAACTGGTTAGCCACCATATCAGAATAGGATATAGGCTATATAAATTTAACATTAACCATTGAGGGATTTAATTAAAATTAAAACCATGAATTTCTCAAAGATAAGACAAATGCAACTCATTTGAATGCTTCTACATAACTACTGCCAACATCACATCGTAAACTACAATAATGCGACATTCCTATCGGCTAAATCTAACCAGAAATTTCGAATTAAAATTTCATGAATTTCATATAAGTTTTATTCGTTCAACAATTTATATTTGATAAATTTATTTTTTGAATAACTGATTTTTAAATTATTTTCATAACTCCGTAGCTCACAACACATCGATGAATCTACACGCATATTTCTGTGGACATGATACCACTTGACGGAGACACGGAAGATTCAGTCTAATCATTTCTACAGATCGATACATAACAAAAAATGCAAAACAATTGTAGTGCAATCCTTCATATCTCCGTTAATACGCGTTATTTCGCGAAAAGGACGTTAATTCGTGACGACCTCTAAATTTTCAAAAATATCATAGTTCAGGCAATTTTTCATGGAAATCTTAAATGTTTCATATCTCCGTTAATACGCGTTATTTCGCGAAAAGGACGTTAATTCGTGACGACCTCTAAATTTTCAAAAATATCATAGTTCAGGCAATTTTTCATGGAAATCTTAAATGCTTCATATCTCCGTTAATACGCGTTATTTCGCGAAAAGGACGTTAATTCGTGACGACCTCTAAATTTTCAAAATTTTCAAAAATTTCATAGTTGAGGCAATTTTTCATGGAAATCTTAAATGCTTCATATCTCCGTTAATACGCGTTATTTCGCGAAAAGGACGTTAATTCGTGACGACCTCAAAATTTTCAAAAATATCATAGTTCAGGCAATTTTTCATGGAAATCTTAAATGCTTCATATCTCCCTTAATACGCGTTATTTCGCGAAAAGGACGTTAATTCGTGACTACCTCAAAATTTTCAAAAATTTCATAGTTGAGGCAATTTTTCATGGAAATCTTAAATGCTTCATATCTTCGTTAATACGCGTTATTTCGCGAAAAGGACGTTAATTCGTGACGACCTCAAAATTTTCAAAAATTTCATAGTTGAGGCAATTTTTCATGGAAATCTTAAATGCTTCATATCTCCGTAAATACGCGTTATTTCGCGAAAAGGACGTTAATTCGTGACGACTTCAAAATTTTCAAAAATTTCACAGTTCAGGCAATTTTTCATGAAAATCTTAAATGCTTCATATCTCCGTTAATACGCGTTATTTCGCGAAAAGGACGTTAATTCGTGACGACCTCAAAATTTTCAAAAATATCATAGTTCAGGCAATTTTTCATGGAAATCTTAAATGCTTCATATCTCCCTTAATACGCGTTATTTCGCGAAAAGGACGTTAATTCGTGACGACCTCAAAATTTACAAAAATTTCACAGTTCAGGCAATTTTTCATGAAAATCTTAAATGCTTCATATCTTCGTTAATACGCGTTATTTCGCGAAAAGGACGTTAATTCGTGACGACCTCAAAATTTTCAAAAATATCATAGTTCAGGCAATTTTTCATGGAAATCTTAAATGCTTCATATCTCCGTTAATACGCGTTATTTCGCGAAAAGGACGTTAATTCGTGACGACCTCTAAATTTTCAAAAATTTCATAGTTCAGGCAATTTTTCATGGAAATCTTAAATGCTTCATATCTTCGTTAATACGCGTTATTTCGCGAAAAGGACGTTAATTCGTGACGACCTCAAAATTTTCAAAAATATCATAGTTCAGGCAATTTTTCATGGAAATCTTAAATGCTTCATATCTCCGTTAATACGCGTTATTTCGCGAAAAGGACGTTAATTCGTGACGACCTCTAAATTTTCAAAAATTTCATAGTTCAGGCAATTTTTCATGGAAATCTTAAATGCTTCATATCTTCGTTAATACGCGTTATTTCGCGAAAAGGACGTTAATTCGTGACGACCTCAAAATTTTCAAAAATATCATAGTTCAGGCAATTTTTCATGGAAATCTTAAATGCTTCATATCTTCGTTAATACGCGTTATTTCGCGAAAAGGACGTTAATTCGTGACGACCTCAAAATTTTCAAAAATATCATAGTTCAGGCAATTTTTCATGGAAATCTTAAATGCTTCATATCTCCCTTAATACGCGTTATTTCGCGAAAAGGACGTTAATTCGTGACGACCTCAAAATTTTCAAAAATTTCATAGTTGAGGCAATTTTTCATGGAAATCTTAAATGCTTCATATCTTCGTTAATACGCGTTATTTCGCGAAAAGGACGTTAATTCGTGACGACCTCAAAATTTTCAAAAATATCATAGTTCAGGCAATTTTTCATGGAAATCTTAAATGCTTCATATCTCCGTTAATACGCATTATTTCGCGAAAAGGACGTTAATTCGTGACGACCTCTAAATTTTCAAAAATTTCATAGTTCAGGCAATTTTTCATGAAAATCTTAAATGCTTCATATCTCCGTTAATACGCGTTATTTCGCGAAAAGGACTTTAATTCGTGACGACCTCTAAATTTTCAAAAATTTCATAGTTGAGGCAATTTTTCATGGAAATCTTAAATGCTTCATATCTCCGTAAATACGCGTTATTTCGCGAAAAGGACGTTAATTCGTGACGACCTCAAATTTACAAAAATTTCACAGTTCAGGCAATTTTTCATGAAAATCTTAAATGCTTCATATCTTCGTTAATACGCGTTATTTCGCGAAAAGGACGTTAATTCGTGACGACCTCAAAATTTTCAAAAATATCATAGTTCAGGCAATTTTTCATGGAAATCTTAAATGCTTCATATCTCCGTTAATACGCGTTATTTCGCGAAAAGGACGTTAATTCGTGACGACCTCTAAATTTTCAAAAATTTCATAGTTCAGGCAATTTTTCATGAAAATCTTAAATGCTTCATATCTCCGTTAATACGCGTTATTTCGCGAAAAGGACGTTAATTCGTGACGACCTCTAAATTTTCAAAAATTTCATAGTTCAGGCAATTTTTCATGAAAATCTTAAATGCTTCATATCTCCGTTAATACGCGTTATTTCGCGAAAAGGACGTTAATTCGTGACGACCTCTAAATTTTCAAAAATTTCATAGTTCAGGCAATTTTTCATGAAAATCTTAAATGCTTCATATCTCCCTTAATACGCGTTATTTCGCGAAAAGGACGTTAATTCGTGACGACCTCAAAATTTTCAAAAATATCATAGTTCAGGCAATTTTTCATGGAAATCTTAAATGCTTCATATCTCCGTTAATACGCGTTATTTCGCGAAAAGGACGATAATTCGTGACGACCTCTAAATTTTCAAAAATTTCATAGTTCAGGCAATTTTTCATGAAATCTTAAATGCTTCATATCTCCGTTAATACGCGTTATTTCGCGAAAAGGACTTTAATTCGTGACGACCTCTAAATTTTCAAAAATATCATAGTTCAGGCAATTTTTCATGGAAATCTTAAATGCTTCATATCTCCGTAAATACGCGTTATTTCGCGAAAAGGACGTTAATTCGTGACGACCTCAAAATTTACAAAAATTTCACAGTTCAGGCAATTTTTCATGAAAATCTTAAATGCTTCATATCTTCGTTAATACGCGTTATTTCGCGAAAAGGACGTTAATTCGTGACGACCTCAAAATTTTCAAAAATATCATAGTTCAGGCAATTTTTCATGGAAATCTTAAATGCTTCATATCTCCGTTAATACGCGTTATTTCGCGAAAAGGACGTTAATTCGTGACGACCTCTAAATTTTCAAAAATTTCATAGTTCAGGCAATTTTTCATGAAAATCTTAAATGCTTCATATCTCCGTTAATACGCGTTATTTCGCGAAAAGGACGTTAATTCGTGACGACCTCTAAATTTTCAAAAATTTCATAGTTCAGGCAATTTTTCATGAAAATCTTAAATGCTTCATATCTCCCTTAATACGCGTTATTTCGCGAAAAGGACGTTAATTCGTGACGACCTCTAAATTTTCAAAAATTTCATAGTTCAGGCAATTTTTCATGAAAATCTTAAATGCTTCATATCTCCCTTAATACGCGTTATTTCGCGAAAAGGACGTTAATTCGTGACGACCTCAAAATTTTCAAAAATTTCATAGTTGAGGCAATTTTTCATGGAAATCTTAAATGCTTCATATCTCCGTTAATACGCGTTATTTCGCGAAAAGGACGTTAATTCGTGACGACCTCTAAATTTTCAAAATTTTCAAAAATTTCATAGTTGAGGCAATTTTTCATGGAAATCTTAAATGCTTCATATCTTCGTTAATATGCGTTATTTCGCGAAAAGGACGTTAATTCGTGACGACCTCAAAATTTTCAAAAATATCATAGTTCAGGCAATTTTTCATGGAAATCTTAAATGCTTCATATCTCCGTTAATACGCGTTATTTCGCGAAAAGGACGTTAATTCGTGACGACCTCTAAATTTTCAAAAATTTCATAGTTGAGGCAATTTTTCATGGAAATCTTAAATGCTTCATATCTCCCTTAATACGCGTTATTTCGCGAAAAGGACGTTAATTCGTGACGACCTCTAAATTTTCAAAAATTTCATAGTTGAGGCAATTTTTCATGAAAATCTTAAATGCTTCATATCTCCCTTAATACGCGTTATTTCGCGAAAAGGACGTTAATTCGTGACGACCTCTAAATTTTCAAAAATTTCATAGTTCAGGCAATTTTTCATGAAAATCTTAAATGCTTCATATCTCCCTTAATACGCGTTATTTCGCGAAAAGGACGTTAATTCGTGACGACCTCAAAATTTTCAAAAATATCATAGTTCAGGCAATTTTTCATGGAAATCTTAAATGCTTCATATCTCCGTTAATACGCGTTATTTCGCGAAAAGGACGTTAATTCGTGACGACCTCTAAATTTTCAAAAATTTCATAGTTCAGGCAATTTTTCATGAAAATCTTAAATGCTTCATATCTCCCTTAATACGCGTTATTTCGCGAAAAGGACGTTAATTCGTGACGACCTCTAAATTTTCAAAAATTTCATAGTTGAGGCAATTTTTCATGGAAATCTTAAATGCTTCATATCTCCCTTAATACGCGTTATTTCGCGAAAAGGACGTTAATTCGTGACGACCTCTAAATTTTCAAAAATTTCATAGTTGAGGCAATTTTTCATGAAAATCTTAAATGCTTCATATCTCCCTTAATACGCGTTATTTCGCGAAAAGGACGTTAATTCGTGACGACCTCTAAATTTTCAAAAATTTCATAGTTCAGGCAATTTTTCATGAAAATCTTAAATGCTTCATATCTCCCTTAATACGCGTTATTTCGCGAAAAGGACGTTAATTCGTGACGACCTCAAAATTTTCAAAAATATCATAGTTCAGGCAATTTTTCATGGAAATCTTAAATGCTTCATATCTCCGTTAATACGCGTTATTTCGCGAAAAGGACGTTAATTCGTGACGACCTCAAAATTTTCAAAAATATCATAGTTCAGGCAATTTTTCATGGAAATCTTAAATGCTTCATATCTCCGTTAATACGCGTTATTTCGCGAAAAGGACGTTAATTCGTGACGACCTCTAAATATTCAAAAATTTCACAGTTCAGGCAATTTTTCATGAAAATCTTAAATGCTTCATATCTCCGTTAATACGCGTTATTTCGCAAAAAGGACGTTAATTCGTGACGACCTCTAAATTTTCAAAAATTTCATAGTTCAGGCAATTTTTCATGAAAATCTTAAATGCTTCATATCTCCGTTAATACGCGTTATTTCGCGAAAAGGACGTTAATTCGTGACGACCTCTAAGTTTTCAAAAATTTCACAGTTCAGGCAATTTTTCATGAAAATCTTAAATGCTTCATATCTCCGTTAATACGCGTTATTTCGCGAAAAGGACGTTAATTCGTGACGACCTCTAAATTTTCAAAAATTTCATAGTTGAGGCAATTTTTCATGGAAATCTTAAATGCTTCATATCTCCCTTAATACGCGTTATTTCGCGAAAAGGACGTTAATTCGTGACGACCTCAAAATTTTCAAAAATATCACAGTTCAGGCAATTTTTCATGAAAATCTTAAATGCTTCATATCTCCGTTAATACGCGTTATTTCGCGAAAAGGACGTTAATTCGTGACGACCTCTAAATTTTCAAAAATTTCACAGTTCAGGCAATTTTTCATGAAAATCTTAAATGCTTCATATCTCCGTTAATACGCGTTATTTCGCGAAAAGGACGTTAATTCGTGACGACCTCTAAATTTTCAAAAATTTCATAGTTGAGGCAATTTTTCATGGAAATCTTAAATGCTTCATATCTCCCTTAATACGCGTTATTTCGCGAAAAGGACGTTAATTCGTGACGACTTCAAAATTTTCAAAAATTTCATAGTTGAGGCAATTTTTCATGAAAATCTTAAATGCTTCATATCTCCCTTAATACGCGTTATTTCGCGAAAAGGACGTTAATTCGTGACGACCTCTAAATTTTCAAAAATTTCATAGTTCAGGCAATTTTTCATGAAAATCTTAAATGCTTCATATCTCCGTTAATACGCGTTATTTCGCGAAAAGGACGTTAATTCGTGACGACCTCTAAATTTTCAAAAATTTCATAGTTCAGGCAATTTTTCATGAAAATCTTAAATGCTTCATATCTCCGTTAATACGCGTTATTTCGCGAAAAGGACGTTAATTCGTGACGACCTCAAAATTTTCAAAAATATCATAGTTCAGGCAATTTTTCATGAAAATCTTAAATGCTTCATATCTTCGTTAATACGCGTTATTTCGCGAAAAGGACGTTAATTCGTGACGACCTCTAAATTTTCAAAAATTTCATAGTTCAGGCAATTTTTCATGGAAATCTTAAATGCTTCATATCTCCGTTAATACGCGATATTTCGCGAAAAGGACGTTAATTCGTGACGACCTCTAAATTTTCAAAAATTTCATAGTTCAAGCAATTTTTCATGGAAATCTTAAATGCTTCATATCTCCGTTATTTCGCGAAAAGGACGTTAATTTGTGACGATCTCTAAATTTTCGCAAATTTCATAATTCAAGCAATTTTTCATGGAAATCTTAAATGCTTGATATCTAAAGGACGTTAATTCGTGACGATCTCTAAATTTTCGCAAATTTCATAATTCAAGCAATTTTTCATGGAAATCTTAAATGCTTCATATCTCCGTAAATACGCGTTATTTCGCGAAAAGGACGTTAATTCGTGACGAACTCTAAATTTTCAAAAATTTCATAGTTCAGGCAATTTTTCATGGAAATCTTAAATGCTTCATATCTCCGTAAATACGCGTTATTTCGCGAAAAGGACGTTAATTCGTGACGACCTCTAAATTTTCAAAAATATCATAGTTCAGGCAATTTTTCATGGAAATCTTAAATGCTTCATATCTCCGTAAATACGCGTTATTTCGCGAAATTTATTTTTATTGTAAATAAGAATTCAAAATAAAATCTCAATATATTTGAATTAAGAAAAATTCGAATTAAAGAAATTTCTAATCAAATATTTCGAAATAAAATTTAGAATTAATTTAGAATTAAATTTACTTAATTGATTTCTGATTTCTTCTTAAATTCATCTTACAATAGAAATTAATTGTTTTTAATGTTTGTCTTCAAATGCTTTCAATTTTCACAGAAGCCGCGAATAAAAAATGCTTTTTGTGTAAATTGAAAGCTTCGCTGACGCCTTCTCTTCCATCCTCTTCGCTCTTCCTCTTCTTCGCCCTCTATCCTGCAACGTCCTGCGACATGATGGCCGCCATTAGAAGTTTTATCGTCCGCAGATTAGATCGGAATAATTTCATTAATCATGCGGCAAAGAAGGAGGCGAACAAAATGCCAAGTGAAAGAAGAGGAGAAAAAGGAAATGGAGGAGAATAGAGAAACGTGGCAAAAGGGGGGGAAGGAGGAGAAAAGAGAAAGGAGAAAAGGAAGAGAAGAGGGGAAGGAAAAGGAGAGGGAAGGAAAAAATTAGTGAAAAGACCCAATGATGTTGTGGAGTGAGGCGAAGCACGAAGACAGAAAGATAAAGGGAGGGAAAAAGTGAAAAAAACCGCGAACAAAAAACGTCTTATGCATGTAAACATCCTGCGGTGTCCTTCTTCTGACTTCCCTTAGATCCATCGGCCACGCCCCCGTCACCACAGACCACGAAGACGACGACACATTTGCAGTTCATCTATTTAATGAAGTCTGACGCGGTTCACGGGAACGGACAGAGGGAGGATGAGGAGAAGGATGAGAAGAAGGTTGTGGATAAGGACGAAAGCGAGGACGTGGCGTTAAAATTAATTATATTATGAGCAAACCACAGTTCTCTCTCTCATTTTGCCCCCTTCCACGCCCCCAGGAAAACCATTTCCGCTAACAATTTATTTTTATTGCGATTGGATTAAAAATGGCGACCGGCATGAAATTAAATGTCGGCCGGGCAATGTAAAGGGAGCGGAGGCAAAAGTGCAGGAGGACGAGGAAAATTCAATCTTCTGCAGCTGCTGCTCAAAGAGGTCATGCGGAAGAGTGAGTGAGAGGGAATGGGATGAAAAGGACGGGATGCTCGGAACCTTTTGATGCGAATTAATGATGGCGGAAAACCTGTTCCATCCACAGAAAAATGACTCTAATTCGAACGGGGTGGACTAGATTTACTTTCCGGTGGATTGATTGACTCCTAGTGGATTGATTGACTCCTAGTGAATTGAGTGACTTTCTGGTAATTTGAGTGACTTTCCGGAGGATGGAGTGTATTTCCGGTAGTTTGAGTAACTTCCTGGTAGTTTGAGTACCTCTTGAATTAGGTCAAACGATAGAAAATTTATTATTTTTTCACATTCCCACCTTCCAATGCCTCGGCATCATCTGCTCTTCATTCCTAACTCCCCATTCATTCTCTTCCACCGCCTCCTCTCGCCCCACGATCGATGATGAGTCGAAATTTGCGTAGAACGTCAGAAATGTTCCATTCTCAAAATGTATGGAAATTTCTCTCCAATCTCGACGACTCGAATCCAATTCCGACGAATTCCAACAACTTCCGTCTCCTGATTATGGCGATCCTTGCTGCTTTCGAAACTCTTGTCCCTTTCCCAACTCTTGTCCTCTTCACGCGTCCTCCACTCGTTTGTCCTTCGTTCTATGGAATCTCGTCGTTCGTTCTCTCCGCCTTCGCCCTTCGTTCTTTCGGTTCTCATCCTTCGTTCACTCTTGTCCTTCCCGCTGCATTCAGTGCTCGCGTATTTCATTTGCAGTCGATTCGCGAATCGCTTCCTTTCGATCGGTGAACAACTGCGACAACATGCCCTAATCCCTCTTGCTGTCCCTGTCACTCTCATTTTCTCCATAGTTCCTCTTCCGTCTCTTCCTTCCTCATATTTCAGTCTCTCTTGCCTTGTTCGGTACCGCCCTCGACAGCCATTACGGACACGCACCGCGGCCTCCGCTCAATTATTAGCAGCCGACATCGTACGTCGCGAGTCCTTTTGTTCGCGCCTTCGCAACGGGATCGTAAAGAGGGGAGGAAAATAGGATCGGGTGCTAATTTTTGGCCGGAAAGTGGAGCATTTTCGCGCTGAGCACCAACAACAGAAACTACAATGGCACAACAACCACATGGCCTCGTTCTCGCACGCTGCGGAATTTCGCGTAAATTTTCGCCGTTTACGATGCGTGCAATGGGCGAGAGGATGAATGGTGGTGTGATGAGGGGGGAGGGGAGATGGTGGAGGTTCGGGCTGAGAGATGAAAAAGGATAGAATGAGGTAAAGAACGAGAGGGTGAAGCGAAGCCCTGCAACAAGGACTTGCCTTTGAGCCGATGGTCGATGGACGAAAGCGCGCTTATGTCGAACGAGCTAATTGCGAGTGGAGCTTGTACGCAGCGGCCTCCGCAGGCTTCACTCTCTCACTCATTGTCTTTACCGCTCTTTGTCTCCCCCACTCCCTCTTCCTCACTCGTTCTTTTTCCCTCGTCAGCATCAGCATTCGCTCTCCCCATTCCAGGGAAAAACATAAAATCCATCGCTATCGTCCTTTTTCGCGATTGTTTTCGATTTTAGCGCTATTTTTAAGCGCTTTGTGGGGTCGCCTCCCTCTCAGACTGGGCTAATTAGTCATTCACTCTGGACGCCCATAAATTTCCTCCTCTCTCTTGCTCGCTCGCTTACCAACATCTGTCTCCCTCACACCCGCAGTTCTTCATTTTCTGTGATCGGCGAGGTCTTCGCTAATTGATTTCCAGGCTCGAGTTCGAACTTTTGACACCCTCCCACCTTCCTTAACATGACGTTCTCGTTTTTCGTTCTCTTTTATTCCTCCACTTTTTTCTCCTCTTTTTTCCTTCTCTTTCTGTCCTTTCCCTCTCTCTCTCTCTCCCTCTTTCTTTCGTGGTCGCTGGCGTTTAGTGTCGTTTCCCATTCGGTAATTGATTTATTGCTCTTCTGGTTGTTAATTTTGTTATTGTTCAACCAGATGTTGTTGTAGTTGTTGCTCTTGTTATTATCGTTGTTATTCCATCAGTTTTTCATGTTCATCTACCAATTGTTGTAATTGTTGCTTTATCGGTTCTGGTAATTTTGGAACGGTCGGTTGCTTTTGATAATAAGTTGCAAGCAATGTAATTAGTTCAACAGACACAACAAAAACACAGGAACTTAACAACAACAACAACAACCGAAAACAACGACAACAACTTAAGAACCACAAAACCAAACAACAACAAAAACTTAACAGCAAATTAACAACAAACACATAATAACACCAACAAAAACATAACAATAATAAAAACTTACTAATAACCAATAACGAGAACTTTATAACAACGGAAACAAAATTAATGTCACAAACAAAATCCGCTTTCAAAATAAGTGCATAAATCATTTTTGAATTGTATCGTCATTTTGACAATGAATTTCACGTAATTATAACTTCAACATATAAAGTGGGCGTGGCATTCGATACGAATCAAAGTGGATCCATTGACATTTCGAGTTAAAAAAAATATTTTTTTTCTTTTACATAAGGTTATTTATACATACATTTTATTTTGTTTTCTAAAATCTTCTACTTTCTTTTCTCTATTTGATCATCGTTACATCTATCAACCTAAATCTCTTTTACATTATACTCCTTAATTCTCTGCCTCAATCTAATATCCTTCTTATTTTCCTCTATATTATGCCACTCCTTCTGATCCCCCTCTTTCCAAAACCCAACCTCAACTCTCTTATCTCAACCTCATCCTCCTCCAACTCTTTGTGGAGTGGAGGGATTTCTGAATCCCGTTACCGATGTGTGTTTTCCGAGACGAGACCGCTCACGTGACGCCAACCTTCGCTCTGCTCCATGCCACGCCCACATAATTACCACTAGTCGCCACGCCCCTTGAACATCCCATCCCTGCCTCTAGAGCTTCAGCGATTACGAGTGAAATAACGAAACAACTTCTCCTCGTGTGTGAGATTTCTAAGTGGGTGTGTTTTTCTCTCTCTCTCTGTATGGCAACGTGTGGGTGTGTGTGTGTGTGTGTGTGTGTGTAGTTCACAAGGTGTCTTAACTGCAATGTTATTTCGCTTTTATGACGCCCACCACGCACGTCGACGCCCACTAATCTCCCCAAGAGAAGAAGACCCAGAAGAATTTTAAGTATTGTTTTCGCATTTGATTGACGTGTTATTCGATGTTGTTGTTGTTGTTGTTGTTCATATCATCAGTGCGGTTCGATAAGGAAACAACAACAGCAATAAAAACAACCACAAACAACATCTAACCACAAGAACAACAACAACAACAATCAATTCGCCGACTATAAATTTCAATGTCTTCGGGGCGTGTTTCCGCCGTTGCATGTTCATTTCCGGCCATGCCTGTCTCTGTGTTGGTAGGGCGTGTGCGTGTGTGTTGGGGGGCTGTTCTGATAAGACATGTGTTCGCTTCATTGACAGCTGCTCGAGCAATTTGAGTTTGAGTTTCACGAGGTGTCGAGGGTTCTGTGCAGAGGAAGAACAAGGGAGTGAAAATGAGAAATAATAACGAGTTCGATAAACGTCATGTTGCGGTTGTTTTATTGTTATTGCGGTTGCGGAGTTTCAATTTATATCATGTGTTTCTATCTATATTTATTTCATTTTTTATTATTTTATATATTTACAATTTTTTTTATATTTTATGTATTTTTTATATATATTTTAAATATATTCTATATAATCTTTTTATTTATTTTATATTTTTATTTGTTTATTTATTTTATATTCAATAGTTTTATTTATAATATATATAGTTTTTTCTATTTGATATATTATATTTTACTAATATTCGAATCCCTACCATCGATCTTATATGTATATTTATATATATGTAATTTTATAATTTAACTACTAACAAAAGGCACCTTTACAAGAAATATGTCTCTGGAGTAAAACGTTGGGAAGCCCTGATATTTTCAGGGCCTCTCAGTATTCTGTGAACTCAATTTTGCCAATTGGCCAAGCTTTGAAAGCTAATAAGTTAGGAGTTTTAAAAAATAATAATTCTTGTTTTTTTAAGGTAAGGATTTTGTAAGCCAATCCAAAAATACAACTTTCTCTTCTTCTTGTTATTTGTTAATGATTCTTTCCATCGATTTCGAACAAAGAATGGCCCACAAGTTGACTCGATAATTATGGATAATTCCCCATATGGAAACCCCGCCCAGTCCAGATCATGCGAACCATGTCTACGAGCCATGTTTGTTCCCATAGATAGCCATGCATACGGCTTAGTAGAACGTTTACCACACCCATACCGTTAATGATCGCAGCCAGTGAGACAGAGGAAGAGAACGAAACCAACGGAAAGCTTTATGCTGCGAATTTATGAATTTCAATTATAATGGACTAGCGAAACAGTTCTCCAGAGCTCTATTGATTTTTATAAGCGGAGAACGCGAACCTGATGATATAAAAACCCTAAGCCCAACTGATTAAAGCGCAGTCCCAATCCGCTCTCGGCAGTAGAGTAAAGTTGAAAATTCCCGAGAGAATCCATCGTCCTGAGAGATAAGCTCTATTACAATGTTGCTGAAGTCGTGTCTTGTAGTGTTTTTGATTTCGCTGACCATGCAGTCTGGTCAGTCGAAAGAGATAGGGAGAAGGAAGGAAAGGACTATCGGGTCTCCCAGATTAATATCGCTTCCGATCTCTTTGGAATTTCAGCAGAGCAAGCCAGTCAAGATTGCCGCCCCCAAACCAGCAGTATATAAACAACCAATTTATGCACCATACCCCGCCTATGGCGGTGGATTCCCGAGCTACGACCAGAGCTACAAACCCGTCCAGTCCCAGCCGCCGCAGGTAATCGTCGTCTATGCGAACGGCTCCTCATCAAGCACTAACTCCACCGAAACTACCACCGACAGCGACGGCAACCTCGGCACGGAAGACAGTCTCATTTTGGCCGCATTGTGCAATTTAATCCCCACCCTCAGTGTTTGCACCAATGGCATTGATGTAGACGATAGTTTCATTCTTACCTTGATTTGCGCAAGGTACCCCACATTAACATTCTGCTAACGAGAGGGATAAAGAATTGAAATGATACTGATATTTGAAAACACAATAAAGGAAATTTTGAGTGAAATTACATATTTATTTTAATTTCGAGGGAGTTTTACCAATCTTTCTTAGGTGATATTTTTGTAGGAGACAGGAAAGAAAGTATAATTTTATATTTGCATGGCTCTCAAATCAAGGAAATCTAATATTTGATGGAGCACAATGAACAATTAGACCATAATACATATAATATAAATACATAAATATTATTCAGAATACTCGGGATGACGTCAACTAATTAAAACTGCAAGTGTTTACGTTTATCTGATTGTTGACGTTTATCATTGCTCAAATTTGGCCAGAAAGTGATGATAACTGAAACCCCTTGTTAACGAAGTAGGTCAAATCGAAGAAATGAAAATCAATACTTTTCATTTTTCACTTTCTTTTCGAGGATCTTGAAAGCGGTTTTTATAGTTAAAAATGGGTTGAAATTTTAAAACTAAATTTAAAACCATTTTAAAATTTTTCCGTCTCTTTTGCTACTCCTTTCCTTCTACTTTCTCTTTTCCCTCTAACCTCTTTCCATAAACATATTTATTTCGGTTTTTTTCCAACATTTCCGCCAGACGCTGCCTCGAAGCGTTTTCGCAGCCACGTCTCGATTTCCTGCCAGCGCCATAAATTAGGAGCAAACTCAACCTTGCTCTCAGCCTCACAATCAGCCCCCCAACCCTCATGCCACTCCCACAATCTGCAGCCCCGCTGCACACGTGCCCCGCTGTCAAACATATTAAACGCCGCCATTAGTTTAATTCATTTCCGGTTGCTGCACTTCCGGCGCATTTTTCGCATGCGTTGCAACGTTTTTCCTCGCTCTAGCTGGGTTTGATCTTTCACTCAGCTCTGTCTTTCTCTCTCTCTAATTCTTTCTCTCTCTCTCTAATTCTCTCTCTTTATCTATCCCTCTCTCTCCCTTCGCCTCATTCTTTCCCTCTCTTTCTCTGCCTTTCTACCTCTATTGTAAATTTTCCTTCCTTCACTCGTTGGTATTTGTCTTGTGGTTGTTGCTGGTTTAACCTGCTTTCACATCCCGGTAACAAGCCATCACTCACATGCACACACTCTCCGTCACATCACACACAGTCATCCCTGCCCTTCCTCTCACTCTCTCTGCCCCACTCCTTCGCTTTCTAACACACACCCGGAGTCGCCTGTAAAATTCACCTCAACGCTAATGACGTCCTGACGTGTTTCAACCTCAACCTCGCGGCATCTCCCGTGACTTCCAACGAGGACTCCTTTTATCTCTGGAATTCCCGCCACCCAGTTGGCAACTCTACTTCGCCCCACCCTCGCTTCGCCTACTCCTCGTGGCCATAAATTTCTGCAACTAGATTGATTTGTATTCAATTCCGCGAAGCTTGTGCATGCATCGACGAGCGCCATCGTCAGCAGCTGACGAGGTGCGCCACGGGACGAGTCCATGTCGCGTCCTTTGAGATCTCATCGTGCTATTGGTGAGAGAGTGGAGGATTGGTGTGTGTGTGTGTACACGCACGTCTTTATGTGTGTGTGTCTGGTGTTAGTGTGTCGAAGCAACGAGTTCCAGCGAAACCGGTAGTGTTTCGAATTGTTGTAAATTATTTTGAGATATCCATGTTGTTGTAGTTGACAGTCATGTTTTTGTAGATGACATGATTGTTGTTGTTGTAGACTACATGGATGTTGTTGTTGTAGACTACATGGATGTTGTTGCAACTGCTGTGTTGTAACCAATAATCTTGTTGTTCTTGTTATTATTGCATTTTTTTCCAACAATTTTCTTTGTTATATTATTTATTTTTGCAATTTTATTTCCAGTTTTTTTCCAACATTTTTCTTTCTTATTCTACTTTTTAGCAACTTTTTTAATTCTTTGCGATTATTTTTGCCATTTTCCTGATTGCAAATTTATCTTTATTTTTCTTTTAATTAATTTATTTTCATTGTTATTGCCATCGTTGTTGTTTATCCTGATTTTGTTGTTGTTTATGTTGGAGGTTTTATTGTTGTTTTTCACTGTTTCTCTGTCGTTATCCTTTTCATCTTTATCGTTGATCGATTTTCCTTGTTTTTCTTTTCAATGACTTCGCAACAATTCTTCCTGTTGACAATGTCATAGTGGTGGATGTTGTTGTCGTTGTGAACTCTATTTTTCTTTCTCTTTCTCTCTTTCTTTCTCCCTCTCTCTCTCCATAGAGGCAACCTATATATGGAGATGGATGCGATTTTTCATGTCAATTTATCAATCAATATCGTGGTGGGAAGAACAGTAGAAGGATAAAGGGAGAGAGAGAGTGATAAAGGGAGAGAGCGAGTGATAAAGGGAGAGAGAGTGATAGAGGGAGAGATAGAGAGAGAGATAGTAGAATAACAAGGACGTGGCCAACGATCGCTGCTGCGAACCATATGGAAAGCGACATCAAAGGTTTTCTAGTCGATTTCCGTCCGAATCTCCTCCCGATGTCGATGTCGTCCAGTCGACTAGGACTGCAACAAAGACATGTCCTGAATTACATCTCAAGGGCATCAACACAAAACGTCATTCAAAGCTCAACTTTTGGAGAACTTTTCCAACTTTTCCAATATCAAAGCATAAAATGTGTTTATTTCGGGCATTTATGGAATGGTGGGAAGAGCAAAAATAAAACCCTAGTACAACAACAATACCAAGTACAACAATAATATGTACAATAACATCAATTTCACACCTTTGTGTTCAATTGTATGGCGCCGAATGATACACGAATCGTCTGGAAACTACCTCCAGGCAACTCTCTCACTTTCTCATTCACTGTTCTTCTCTCTCTTTCTCTTGCTCTATTCTCTATATCTCTCTCATTCTCTCGGTCGCATGCTCTCTGTCTCTTTCTTTGCTCTCTTCCCCACGCTGCCGATGCAATCGCATCCATTGACACGTCTGACACTCGACTCGTTTCCGAGGCGCCGTAACTTCTTCCACCATCGACAAGGTGTCTACGTCCTTTTTTCGTCTTCTCTTTCTTTATCTCGCTCTCCCTCAGTTTCTTTGTTTCTTTCTATCTCCCTCTTTGTCTTTCTCCTATGTCTCCCTAATATTCTTATTGACTCTCTGTATATCTCGTCACCTCAGTCTGTCTCCATCACTCTCCCTACTTCCTTTCACCATACATTTCCTTCCAATTCTTTTTGTGGCAATTTTTTCGTCTCTCTTTTTCTCACTCTCTATCTACCTCACTCACTCTCTTCCACACACTCTATATCTCTCTCTCTCTCTTCGTCCCAACATCGCTTTCTCTCTTTCGCTCACCATATATCAACAGGATCTCGATAAATAGTGCGAAACGAAGGATCCTCGTCCTTTGTTCGTTCTGGGTGTCGCAAGCTTCCGGCACTTGGAGCTGTTTTCGTTTTCTGTTCGTTGCAAGACCAAAAACAATAAATGTAAAACAACAACAACAAGTACAGTAAAAGAAAAACAACAGCAAATCAACAACAACAAAAAAGTTCACAATGTTGTCGACATGTTGTTGCTGTTGTTGTCACCTTCGCCTTTATTATTATTATTATTATTATTACTGTCATTGGTTCTGGATATTTGTGTTGTTGATGTCGTCGTTGTTGCTGTTGTGGTTGTTGCTGATGCTGTTGTTGTTGGTGGAGGTAGATTTTACTCGAATGTGAATTGTTTTTGGCAAATGTATGTTGTTGTATTACTGTTGTTCTTGTTGTCGTTGTTCGTTCTTATCTCCTGCGTGTTCATCAATATTTCAACAATCACATCTTTGTTGTCGTCGTCCTTGGTATTGTCGTTGTTGTTGGTTTTGTAGTCGTCGTCCTCCTTATTGTCGTCATCTTCCTATCACCTATGTCTCCTTCCTTCACCTCTTCTCTTACTCCTTCCTCTCACCGTGAGATTTTGAAAGATTCTCTCTGTCGAAATTGATTTCTCTTCAGTGTTGCTTGTCTATGGTTTTTTGTTGGGTCTTTATTGTTGGTTTTGTGACTATTGTTCTTTTTTTTTGTTTTTTTTTTTGTTTTTAGTTTCTCTTTTTTTTCATTTATTTATAGTTCATTTCATTTTATTATAGTTGTTATTGCGTTTTGTTATTGTTTTCACTATTTTTCCATTTTCATTCATTTCATTCAGAAACCCGTTTGTTTGTGTTCCATTCTTATTGCCAGAGGTTTTTTTCTTTCTATCATCACCTGCTGCGTATTTTGTTTTTCTCTCACTCAGACTCTCGATCTCACTCTATCTTTATTTCTCTCTCTAACTCACTCTACATATATATGTTGTTCTGCTTCTTTCTCTCAGGGTTCAAAAAATCGTACTCACGAGACAAAGGTGAAAAAAAATCAAATGCTAAACTTAATTGAAGGTTCAATGAAAAGAGTGAATACACACATGTATGTATACAACACCACATGTAATTGCAAATGAGTGCGAGCAATTAAACTTTTGGTCTTTCTGTCCTCTTCCCACTCACTCCTTCGTTCACTCCCTTCTTCTCTCATTCGATCTCTTCCTCCTTCATTCGTTTGAGTGAAAGACGAGGCATTGAAATTGATTTTTTCTCTGATTTTTTAATAAAATGCAATTTCACAGAAGTTACCACAATATATTGTTCATCCCTTTTCCACTCATCCGCTCTCTCTCTCTCTCTCTCCACTGCATTTTATGAGATTTTTAATTTATCAGCGACTCTCGGTTAGTAAAATATCAGCAACAAAAGCTGAACTTTTTTTGTTGTCATTCGCTTGAGTTATTGTTTTCCATCAAGCGGTTATTGTTGTTGTTATTGTGGCCTGATGTTCCTGGTGATCTGATCACATGTTGCTCCGAACAAATAAGTTCCATACGACGGATGGGTTTCTTATATCTCTGCATCCTAAGATTCCCTTTAATGCAATTTCTTTTTCTTTTACTTTTTAACTCCCTAGGTCTGTCTCTCTCTTTCGCTCGCATCATGTCTGTTTCTCTCCCTCTCAGTGAATTCTCTTGCATTGCTTTGATTTGAAGCCAGCTGTTTTGTCTTACCAACAGCAATAACTGCAGCTTCTTAAGCCACAGCTGCAATAAGTCGATGAAGCAGCTGACGAGAGGCTGGAGAAAGACAGGAGAAACAACAACAGAAGCATAATTTGAAGCAACACTAACAACAACTTTAGCGACAAAAGCAACTGCAACAACAGGAACAGCAACTGCAGCAAGGACAACAACTGCAATAATATTTGCATTTTGATTGACGACATGTCGCCAACTAATTTCCATATTCGAAGCTTTCAATGGCATCGGCTTCCTGTGGAAGATGGGTAGGATTTTCCCGATGTCGATTGCTGTCGTCCTCCCATCGGCCAAGAGAGAGAGAGAGAGATAAAGACAAAGACAGTGACACAGAAAAAAGACAAAGAACAAAGACAGAAAGCCATAGAGAGAGTTGGTTTTGAAAAACCTCGGAGAAGTTGCACGAAAATGGATTTTCATTTCAATCGAGAGAGAAACCTCATCGAGAAGTTCCGATAATCCTTGACATCGAACAAGAGGACTTAGGGGAATCCTCGCAAGCCAGCTTTTCCTCTACGAACAAGGACAATCGGTCACAGAGCTCACTCTCTCTCTCTCTCTTTTATCTTCTCACAGTTTTTATCTATCTCTTTTATCCTCTCACAGTCTTTATATATCTCTTTATCCTCTCACACTCTTCATTTCTCTGTGCGCTCTCTCTCTCTCTCTCTCTCTTTCTATCTATCAGTGTTCTCTTTCACCGTGAAGCCAAGTGTGTGACGAAGGAAGGTTGGCACAGGAAAAACTATTAAAATTAATTAGAGCACTCAATATGACAAATGGAGGATCAAACGAAGCCAAAGTCCAGCATATCCTTGGAGCTTGAATCTCAAATCGAAAAGCATTGAATTGCACTTCATATGTATCTCTCTCTATCTCTCTTGCTCTCTCACACTCTCTGACTCTTCACTATTCACTCAGTGCAGGAAGAGAATGAAGTTTTACATTTGACACAGTTTTGCATGAAACCTGACTAAGAAAAACCTTGAGTGAGAAGGGGGAGAAATGAGAAAATGAAGAACTAGAGATAAAACTAGTAAAAGAGAGAGCGAGAGAGAGAGAGAGATGGTCATAATAGTCAAGGAGGCGGGGAGAGAGAGAGACGGTGATGGACTTAAGTTCTACATGGAAAGTTGCTCATGGAAAATTGCACAAATACACATACACACAAACACATACATGCAATCTCTAACCAACTATCACACACTCACACTCACACACACATACACACATGGTGACACGTGGCCAACAACGGTGCCAAAGTAAATGAATTCAATTGCCGCAGGACATAAAAGTAATTATTTCGCTTAAGAGCATGCCGGAAAGACACAGAGCGAGAGAGAGAGAGGGTGTGACAAGAAGAGAATGAAGTCTGAAAGGGATAGAGAGACTGAAGAGTCTTCTAACAAAGAGCATGAAGGATGCGATCTAGGCTCCATGAAAGGGACAGCATGACATGAATTAGAGAGCAATACTTGGGCCCGTCGCTTCCGGGGATTTTTAAAGTTTTGTCCTGGGTTCGTCGTTGTTGTCACCAACGTCATTGTTGTCTCTATCATCATCATTATCATCGTCGTTGTTTCCTCCATCATCGTTTCTGTATCCATCATCGTTTCTGTCTCCATCATCGTTTTTGTCTCCATCATGATCATCATCATCACCCACTTTACATCAAAATTGAGACCTTGTCACACATTTCAAAGGAACAAAAGAAAGACGATGAATGCGAGAGTGTGAGGGAGAGTGCGAAAGAGTGAGAGAGACAACTTGCTGGTCATTCGACGCGTGCCGAATGGCCGTTGGGCCTGAATGACATCGATTCCATTGACAACGAAAGGATTGCATTTGAGCTCTAGAGATTTCTCGGCTTTATATCTCATCCCTTTCTCCGATCACTTCGCCTCTTATATGTCTCGTCACCTTCGCAGGATGACAAACATACAGACATCGGACAATGGAGGACAGGTTAATCCTGTCGCATTGTGGCCAACTAAGCCGCTTAACTCGTTTATTTGCCTTGCGCCAAATTTCGTGATTATGCAAATTGCTGCCGACCAGGAGGACCGAAGGACAAATGATGCCGAAGGTTTCCGGTGTATTTGCGGTGAATGGATAATTTTGTGGGTTCAAGTGACAATTTATGCAAATTACAATAACAATAATAATAATAATAACAGCAACAACAACAACAATGATATCACCAACCATCGACACCATCAGAAGCCGCAAGATGAACAAGAACAAGAACAACAACAAAACCATGAACAACAAAACCTTTGAGAACGACGATGCCAACAACAAGAACAAGAACACCACACCATGGATGATATCGCGAATGGTTATGCAAATGCTGTCAATGAGGTTAATAACGACCATGGCCCGTTTCGAGGAATCTCTCTCTCTCTCTCGTTCTCCCTCCCTTTCACTCTGTTTCCCACTCAATGGCTTCGACCTGGAGGACTACTTAACCTTAGGATTACACGAAGCTGTCCACGAAGGTCGATGAGAACTATGCGAATGTGAGGCCAGAGTGCTCTCGCCATCATTTGTCCCATTGGGCTGCCATCCTTGAGAAGTTCACAGGACATAAGCACTTGGGGTCTACACAAGAGAGCCCCTTGTAATATTCACTGATTACTAATGGAACTTTGGCAGCGTGTTCAGGACCCATATTTAGTGAAATAAGTGGCAATTTTACAAAATACCCATAATAGAAATTTCTCCGTTGCAAACGATTGTGAAGATTCCAAAACCAAAAGGTTTAGGACAATAGGGTTTTAATAGTATTGAAGATCAAAAGCATTCACTTAGTTTTCTTTATTGAAATTTCTCTCTCTCTCTCCTCCCTTGACTAGTTGTAGTAGTTGTTGCGGGCCCTCAGATACTCCCCGTAATCCTCATCCTCCTCGGAGTCGATGTCGGGTCGCTCAGTAGTCGTGGTGGTTGTGGTCGCTACCGGGATGGACTTTTCGTAGATGGGCGCGGCGTAGGGAAGCGGTTGTTGGTAGGCGACCTTCGGGTAGTTGGACTGGTAGCCGGCCTGGGGATAGGGTGCAGGTTGATAGGCTCCAGTCGGAATTTGCGACTGGAAGGATTGCGGCTGCAGTTGTTGATAGGCTCCCTGGTATGGATGATAGAAGGGTCCAGTTTGTTGAGGATAGGAACTCGGTTGTTGTGAATAGGAACTCGGTTGTTGTGAATAAGAACTCGGATGTTGTGGATAGGAACCAGGTTGTTGTGGATAGAATCCTTGCTTCTGTTGATGTGATCCCTGGTGCTGTTGATGGTATCCCTGATGCTGATGATGAGATCCCTGGTGTTGTTGATGGGATCCCTGATGCTGATGATGAGATCCCTGGTGTTGTTGATGGGATCCCTGATGCTGTTGTTGTGATCCCTGATGCTGTTGTTGTGATCCCTGGTGTTGTTGATGGGATTCATGGAGCTTCTGTGATGATTCTGGCTTCTTCTGTGATTCCTCCTTCTGATGGGATTCTTCCATCTGCTGAAATTCTTCCTTCTCCTGAATTTCTTGCTCCTGCTTTGATTCTTGATTTTGCTGTGAATCTTGGTTTTTCTGGGATTTTTTCTTCTGTTTGGACCCTGGCGGCTGTTGGTATAGCGTCTGCTGGTGTTGTTGGGATTCTTGATTTTGTTGGTGTTGGATGAGCGCCTGCATCTGCTGTTGTTGGTAGAGCTCTAGCTGTTGCTGCTGTTGTTGGTGCTGGTAGGACATCGTCTGAGGTTTGGAGTGCTGGTAGGCGTCGGCACGATCGCGTTTCTTCTTCCTATGGATTCGCTGCGCTTGACCGTGTCTCTTCGTGTGTGGCTTCGATGACTTGTGTCGCTTTCGCTGGGCGACCCGACTATTCGTCAATGTTGTAGCGTTGAAAGTAGGAGGCGTAGGAAATGGGAAGCCGCCGTAACCAGGGAAGGTGCCGAAGAACGGAAATCCAGGATAGTTAGTTATGGCTGGGGGTCTGGGGAGGTTGGCGAAGGACGTTGGTAAGGACGATGGAAAAGATGATGGAAACGAGGATGGAAAAGACGTTGGAAAGGATGATGGAAAAGACGTTGGTAAGGATGTTGGAAAGGACGATGGAAATGCCGATGGAATGGACGATGGAAGAGATGTCGGGTAGCCGGGATATCGCGCACCCCATGGCGAATACCACGGCGACGGTGAAGCCGGATACTGCGCGGGATTCGTGGGTGGCGGAACCGGATGCGGAACTGGGGTTTCACTGATCCGATCCCCCGACGTGGGCTTCAACACCATGATGCAGTTCACGACCGGGCGACGCCTGCGGTGACCCGTCTCTTGCACCACGATCTCGCTGCCCCACTCCGACTCCGGGTACCCGTGCTCGTAGGCCATATTCTGGTAGCCGATCTCACGTCCTTCCATCTCCTCCTCACCGTCGTCTTCCTCCTCCACGACGCCCTCCTCCACGAACACCTCGCCGTGGCCATCCTCGGTCGGTCCGATCACGCACAACGGATAACCCGAGTCCGAGTGGTCGCCCTTGTACGGAGGACCAGATGTGCTGCCGGTGCCCACCAGGCCGCCGGCTCCGATGGACGAGAGCAGCGCTGGCCAAAAGCTCACGACCGTGCCCGCGCCCATCTTCAGGCCGGCGGCCAGACCTTTCAGGGCCGTCACACCGCTAGCGATCAGCCGTCCCTCGGAGATGCTGTGCTCGCCGTTGGTCAGGCCCAGGATCGCCTCGTACTGCTCCCGGGTGATCGGGTGGAATCGCATCAACGGCTCCTCGCCTCCGTTCTGCGGTGACTGAGGTGCTGAAAGCAAGCGACGAGATGAGTTCGTTCAGATCGACTACAAGGTTCTATTATCGACAAGGAGGATAGTCAGCGACGATCGATTATCGAAATCGGCGATCGATTATCGACTATGACGATCGACAACGACGATCGATTATCGACTATGACGATCGATTACTCACCCAACTGTCCCTGGCCCGCGGCGATCAAGCCAACCATGGCCAACAGAAAGATCGCTTTCATGATTCCGCTCTTCGATTTACTCCTTTCTTAAGTCGTCTCTGTTCGTCTGCAGTGGTTCAGTGGTTCGAGTGAATTTCGTGAGCTGTAAAAATCCCGCATGTTTTTATAGACTTCGGCCACGTTCTCTATCGGGGATTTCAACTCCGGAGTCTATTGTGAAAGAAATACAAAGTCATTGCCATTTGCAAGACAATCGGTGGGAACTCTTCTTCGTTATGCGGTGCCCCTTGTTTTAGCAGAATGAGAGGCTTTTTCTGACTTTTATATTTTGTTTGTTCGCGTGCCCTACTTCTTTCTGCCCACAACTTATCCGTTATTAGCCTGATTATTAGTGAATTATCACCATAATCTGATCATTAGTTATTAGTAGCCGATTTCTTCTCGTCACTTAGTTGTAATTTGGTAGCAGTTGGGGTTGGCTGCCGGAAAGCCGAGAATCCACGTCTATAACTCAGCCCTCAATTGTTCAAACTCGATTCGATTACCATAATCGATCATCGCATTCTCATTAAAATATATTGTTATTAGAGGCAGGAAAGAAAAAACAGAAAAACCGGATTATGATATATTTTTAAATTTTCTTCTTGCTCTCCCAATCTCTTGCTACCAGTGGCCCCAATTCATGCGAGTGTTTATAGATCACGAAATATGCATACTAAATGAAGATATCAATCATGATGGAAGTCAATAAACTCTAGAATCGACTCCATATGGGGATTGATACAAAAAGAGAAAAAGCCAATGGGATAGGAGAGCAGATTTACTGAAGAGGAGGTGTTGAAAACAGATTTGGGGTGGACAAAAGGATTATTTAATGCGATGAGGAAGGACTGGAAAAATGTATAGATTAAAAGATGCAGTTCTAGTAGAAATCATTGCGGTTTAAAAAAACTACAACATCTGATCAAATATTTAAATTTGTAAACATGAACCTAATATTTTTCAAAGTTCATAAAAATAATAGAAAATATTGACTTCACCCAGAAGGAAATTAAGCCAAACTTCGCATTGATAGGGAAAAAAAGCATAAAATACACATTTTTTCAATTTTCATATCTCTTTTTTTTTTTTTTTTTAATTATCAATAGAATATTATCCTTATATAAATACCAAATACAAATATCAATAATACATATTTCGCGGCTGATTGATGTATCCAAAGACGCCGGCGGCTTCAACATTGTTGTCATCTTCAGTGGAGTCATCCGACTCATCGGTGATCATGGTCCACGTGCCCCTCAAACCGCCGAAGCCACCCATACCGAGCTGCTGGAATTGGGCTCCTTGAAGGCCTGGAAATCCTGGAAAGCCTTGAAATCCTTGAATGCCTTGAGGTCCTTGAATTCCTGGAAAGCCTTGAATGCCTTGAGGGCCCTGGATGCCTTGAAGACCCTGAAGGTTTTGCAAGCCTTGGAGTTCTTGAAGGTTTTGCAATCCTTGGAGTTCCTGGATTCCTTGTAGGCCTTGAATTCCTTGAGCGCCTTGAAAACCCTGAATTCCTTGAGGGCCTTGAATACCTGTGAAACCCTGAATGCCTTGAGGACCCGGTGTGACTCCCGGATATCCCATTGGCAGATTTCCGTAGGGATTATACTGTTGTGCCAAGGAGTAGGAACCGTAGATGGGCTGTTGTTGTTGCTGGCCCATCAGGGCTGCCAAAGCTTGTTGGTAGTAGGCCGGCGAGTAGTCAGCCTTCGGTTTGTCACTCGCTTCCGTGCGGCCCATGAGTATGTCTAACAATGTGTTCTTGGGAGAATCCTGGAGTGGAGCCTTGGAGGGGGCTTTGGATGGATTTTTAGCTGGTGTTTTTGATGGGATTTTAGCTGGTGCTTTAGATGGAACCTTAGCTGGTGCTTTCGATGGAGTATTGACTGGTGCTTTAGATGGTAATTTGGATGGTGGCTTGGCAACTGGCATCTTAGAAGGAACCTTAACTGGTGTATTGACTGGTGTCTTAGATGGAGTATTGACTGGTGTCTTAGATGGAGTATTGACTGGTGTCTTAGATGGAGTATTGACTGGCGCCTTGGATGGAGTATTGACTGGTGTCTTGGATGGAGTATTGACTGGTGTCTTGGATGGAGTATTGACTGGTGTCTTGGCTGGTGTCTTGGCTGGAGTATTGACTGCAGCTTTAGTCGGAGTCTTGGTCGTACTCGATGGTGGTGTCTTAACAGGCGCCAATTTCCTTATGGGTGGTCGTGGCTGGAAGACGGGATTGTACGATGGATAACCGAGCGAGGGGATGTGTCCATGCCCGAAGAAGGGATAAACGCCGATAGCACCAGGATAACCAGGGCCAGCGCCGGGGAAGACGGCAGCGCCAGGATAGCCAGGGATGCCGGGGAAGCCAGGGTAACCGGGATAGCCGGGGTACCCAGGGTAGCCGTTGTAGCCTGGGTGCGGTCGGTAGATGGGGCGAATGGGTATGAGCGGAGGATCGGAAGCGTCACCGTCCGCCGAACCATCGTCACCCGAACCTTCTTCGGCCGTGTCGTCCTCGTCCTCGGTGGTTTCCTCCTCGCCCGCGGCCTCCGATTCCTCCTCCGCCTCCTCCACAGGATTCGATTGCACCACGACAACGCATTTGATCACGGGGTCACCTGAGGAGCCGACGATCGGCCGCTTGTTGTTCGTGTAGATGGCATTGGGGAACTTCGCGTTCGTGTTGAATGAGTTCACAGCAGTGAAAATTCCCCGAGGCACCGCCTCGCGCACGTCTCCCTCTTCATTCTCCTCCTCATCGGTCACGTCCTCCTCCTCATCATCGGTAACGTCCTCGTCCAAGGTCGTCGGTTCGTCCGTCTTGATCACACACAACGGATACCCGTTGACCTTCTGTGAGGTCGGCTTCTGGCCCGTCAGGCCGGACACGTCGAGCAGTTGGTTCCACCTCGTGCTCAAGTCGGCGCTGACGCTGCTCTGGAGTTTCTTTAGCGAATCGAAGCCCGTCTCGATCAGACGCGCCTCGGATATGACCGGCTGGCCTGCGGTCAGGCCCAAGATCGCCTCGTACTCCTCGCGGCTGATGGGGTGGAACTGAACCAGTTGACCCTGAATGGTGGCTGGGTGGGGGGAGAGAGACGTTCATTCACCGAGTTTACACAGTGGACCGGAGGGGGAGAGAGTGAGAGAAAGAAGACTCACCTGCTGTCGCCCAGTGGACGGCCGCCACTAGAAACACTACAGCCAAAGGCCAGAGTGTCTTCGCCATTTCGCTATCTCTACTGCCAAAATCTAATACCGTGCTCTAATTCCCTCTCTCGATAGAACAGTTCCTCAAGTCGTTCGGTTCGCACTAAAATCCCAGCATCTTGACAATAGCCTATTTATACCTTCGTTCTTTCTTTCTTTCTTTCTTTCCTTCGTTCTTTGAATTTCTTTCTAAATAACTAAAACTAACTAACTAACTAAAATCGTAAATCGGTCTTTCATCATGAAAGCTCATTAATCGCAGAATCGCGATTGTCTGTGGCTGGAGCTGGAACCGAAGATGCTCGAACCAAAGATGTGCGAAAGTATTCGTCGAAACAACAGCTGATATCGTTCGAAAGACAAAGCAAATAGTCAAAATAGTCGAATTAATTAAGCGGAGACTCGCTTCAAAAACTCGAAACCCATCGCCCACCAGCTGGTCCAATAAAATCACGTTTCACCCTAGACTCTGTTTTATCTCTTTCTTTATCTCTCTTTCTTATCCACTCCGTTCATCAATGACGAATTTTCCTGTTCTTTTGAGACCAGAAGTTGATCAAATTTATGTGCTGCTGGGTTCGCATAAATTATCGCGCTCATTTCTTTCCGTGGTCAACGCTCCATTTATGTTTGTTCTCGCTCGAACAGAAGTTTAACCCACTTTTACTATGTTTGGTTTCATTTAATTTTATTTTGGGCGTGTGTCATTTTTACTAGCCTTCGCAACGAAAGTTTTGGCGATATTTCTAAAGACCCCAGCAACTTTTTTAGTATGTCTAGACATGGAATATTCTCGCGGAGGTTTTGGTTTAATGAAACGATCATGTTGTTGTTGTTGAAATTTTTCTAAACCATTGTTAAATATTACTTTTTTATTTCATTTTTATTTATTTCTCATAATCGTATAATATTACTTTATTGTATTTATACTAGGTTATAGTTAATGTTCTATATAAGAATTGTGCCTAACTTACATGATCCAAAATTTTCTATATACAGTAGTCTTCTTATTATTAATATAATATTAATTTTATTGTGTGATTTTTTTTTTACTTTTTTCCTTCAATGGTTTTTCTGTTTGAGCCTAAATCTCGAGTTTCTTACTTAACGAATCACAATTTTTGTCGCATCGAACTACTTTATATATATGTATATCAATCAATCAATGTTATTATTTCTATAACTACATATAGGTTCAATATTGATTTTTCCATTGGGTTGTTGAATTTCATACTAGACTAGGTATTATGTATTATCGAGAACGCTCCCCGGAGGCCATGGAACGTCGGAGTCGAGACGGAGTCGTCAGGGTCCTCGGTCCTGGGTCTCGAGGCCGCGGAGTAAGAACAGCTGTCGATGATCGCATCGCATTGGATGACCAGTTATTGTGCATTACAACTATAATTCTATGCTATACATACCGCACACACAATGTGTGTGAGTGTGTGTGGTATGGATTATATAATGCTCACATGATAGCATAGAGTTCTATAATAAATATATATATGCATATACTATATAATAGTAAACAAATATCTTTGGTTTTATCGGAAATGATAACAAAATGCAAATGTATTATTTGAATTGGTATTAAACCTATTTGCAGATGGTGTCTCTGTGTGGGTTTATGTGTGTGTGTTTGGGGTGTGTGAACCTGTGGTTGTTGTATGTGAATATGTATTTTGCAATTACGGTTGAAATATCAGCACTCTTTTATTATTTACATTTAATTATTGTAATATATGTTAAAATAAACAGTTCAACATTTTTCTATTTGTCTCTATTACTGTTTATTCTCTCATTCAATTAATCTTTATTCTTCTCATGCATTATAACTAGTAATATTCAGTTAAAGTTCGTTTCATACAGGGTATCAAAAAACTTAAAAAATAACATTATCATAGGTGTTTTTTCAACAGATTTCGGTAAAATATTTGATTCTATTTACATATGCTTAAATATAATTATAATGGCTACAGTGACACAGAAAAGTGATATAAATTATATATGAGTGTATGTATCTATTGGTATGTATATTTCGGTGATTTTTTTTCAGTAAAGCCAAAGAACGTAAAACACGAATAGTGATTACCATCAAAGTGAACTTGTTTTTAATCAAATGTGTTTCTGCTGAATTTTAAACACACATTGTATTGTGAATTTTTTCCGGGAACTTTTTGGTATAAATTTAATTGGATTCCTATTAGTGTGTTGCTTTTGTTGTAATTGTTGTGGTTGTTGCTACACGATATTTAATTAATTGGGTTGATATTGACGTGCTAATAGGCATGGATGCAAGTGTAAAAAGTTTCTTCGTGGCTGCTCCGAAAAACTTTTTCGAAACTTTGTATATAAACAAAAGTTTTGATATTTTAAAATAAAATCCTTTCCCTTCCTATTTGATCCTTTTACGAATTTATCCTTCTCCTAATGATGTCTTTGATTTGAAACAATTGTGGAATCCTTATTTTTAAATTAGTGCTGGTCACATGTGGACCCCGTAATTGAATAAAACCGCTCCTCTGCGAGTGTATTTGTTAATTACAACAGACTCGAACACACAATCACTAGTTGTTGTTGCTATTGTGTGTGTGTGTGTATGTTTCAGTGTAATAGTTTTAATGATTTTGAATGCGATGCGATTTATTTAATTTTTTCAGTCAAAGGGAGCGAAATGAATAAATAAAAACCCAAGGGAGAGAGATAAAGGAAAGTTAAAATGAATTAAAAATTCACACTCAACATATGTTTGAGAGTGTGTGTGGCTGTGCATGTCTCTGTTACATGTAAATGATAATAAATGTTGGTGATAAATGTTTTTTTTTTGCTGAAAGTTGTTGCCACTGTTGTTGTTATTTTTGTTGGAGAACTTATGCCACACAACAAATGAACTGAAATGTTTTTAATATTTCGTTTTTCCATATCTGAGCAAATCAAATGCACTCCATCGCCCCTTTCATTTAATTTAAAATTACAATTTAATTAACCTTTGCCTTGTTCAATCCTTACAATTACATCTGTGAATGTGGGAGGGTGTGTGAGTGTGTGTGTGTGTGTGACTTAAATATCTAAAAGTACCACAAGATAATGCATATCCTTAGCCTATAAATCTGCTCTATATTGTTTTTGTTCTGTTGTTTTGTTTTAAATGCTTTCATTTAAAACGAGCACAAAAAGAACCAACAAAAACCACTTAATTAAAACCCTTTTTAAAACCGTAGCCCCCCGTTCGTAGCCTCCCCTCCCCCCAGGACCCTCCGGCCGGAGTCCCGCATTTAAAACACCAGCCCCTCCCCCGTTACCGCCGCCGCCCACCACTCGCTGAAAGGACTTCATCTTGGGAATTCGCTGAGTGTCCTTCTCGCTGTGTGTGTGCGTGCGATGACATTTGTCAGCACTGCAGTTGTTTTGGCTCTTGTTGTTATTGTTGTTGTAGTTGCTGTTGCTAATGATGCTCCCCCTGCTGTTGTTGTTTTGGGTCCGGTTGCGACCGCTGCCGTCGTCAACAACTGCTGCAAACAACATGTGAGGATCGTGAAGAGCAAGCAACAAATGCTGCCGTAGAAGTTGCTCCCGGTCATCCTGCTGCTCGAGTTGTGCTGCATTGCGGCAGGATGCTCACCTGCGAAGAAGAAAAACAAACAACAACATCAGTAACCAGCAGCTGAAGTATGTAGTCGAGAAGATGTGCAAATATATGTATAGCGAGAAAGACATCTCTGAGTTGAAGAACTTCTGCAGACGATGGAAAACATTCGCCTTGCTAAAGGAGTTCGCAAGAAGTGGTGTTTGAAGAAAGACGGAGAGTGGAGGATGAGGAGAAGGGTGAGGATGGTGGTAAAGGGAGGATGAGAAGATAAAAGTGAAAAGATGAATAAAAGAGAGAAACTCCATAACTATCGTTAGTGGCATGTTTTCAATTCCCTCAATTTATTTGGGTTCTTCCTCACTATATTTCTTCCCTTTCAGTATTTCTACCTTTTCTATATTTCTTCCTTTTATAAACGTATTTACTATAATTTATTTTCTTCTCTTTTCCACCACAACTTCAATTTCCCCTTCCCACAATAATATTCAAGAATATATGAAAACTTAGATGTGTGATTCAGTGTGCTGAATTGTTAATTTATCGTTTAACTTTGTTCACTTTCAATGAAGACAAACATATAACAAATTCCCTTTAAGCCAAAAACTATCCAATGGCATTCTGTTAAGAGTATCAGTTTTTGCAATTTCCTCTATTTTTCTCCTCCTCTTCCACGTCCATATCCTGTTGCCATTCGACGTCGTCCTTCGTTGACTGCATCCTTTGACTTCATTAACCGTTTTATGTTTTGCGGTTCGCTCTTATCTTAGCAATTGTTGTTCTTAGCATTTGTTGTGGCAATTGTTGTTATATTTGTTCTTGCAATTGTTTTTATAGTCGTTGTTGTGACGCGGTCATTTAATTCCTAAAAGAAACTCCACTCCATTGGAAACAGAGCGAAAGACGACGAAGTTGCAGCGTCTTCGCTTTGTTGTTGCTCCATGGAATTGTTATTGTTTTGATTTTCTTGTTGATTTTTTCTTTTTACTTTTGTCTTATTTGTATTTGTATATATATATATTTTTTTTTCAATTTTGTATTTGTTTGCTTTTCTGCTTTTGCCATTGTTGCCTGCGAAGCAATGAAATCCTTGTTTGTCGTCCTCAAAGGACAACGCAGCGTGAACAATAAAAACGAAGCAGTGCGACCGACCCAAGTGAGCGGGACGTGAGGAAGACGGAGGGGAGAAAAAACAGACGTACGGAGAAAATGAAGGAACAGCAACAGACATACGAAGAGACAGACCGAGAGAGAGAGGGAGGAAGATGTTGAGATCGTAAGGCAGAGGGAACGACTAAGATTACAGGAATAAGAAAGGGATAGAAGGAAACAGAGAGAAAAATAGACAGACCGGTTTCGAGGAAAAGACAGATAAAAGAAAGAGACAGACAGAGACGCAGTGCAGCATCGGCTCTGGAGTCGAATGGGATACGACAAGGATATACTTTTGTTGTTTGGATGTTATTGTTGCTTTGGATTTAGTTGTTGTTCTTGATTTTGATGTTGCTTTTGATTTTGTTGTTGATCTTGATTTTGTTGTTGCTTTTGATTTTGTTGTTATCGCAGTTTCATCTCCTTATTTCCTCTCCTTTCGTTTATTTCTTGTCCTTATATTTGTTTCTTCCCCTGGTTGTTATTTCTTAACCTTAGTGTTATTGGTCCTTCTTCCATAATTAGCTGCAAAGGACTTTTTGTGGCTTTCGTGGTCGTGAACGGATTCGCGAATTGAATTGAATTGGATTCGTGTACATGAATGTATTCGTGTACAAGAATGGATTCCATTGAGTGAGTGTGTGTGTATGAAGAAAATGAATTGAATACGATAAGAAAACGTACACTGGAATCGAGTGAATAAGAAAATTCACACTGGAATCGAGTGAATAAGAAAATTCAAACTAGAGTCAAATGAACTCAGCTCAAAGGATCAGTTGGCGAAAAAAGAGACCGAAGAACAGCAGATCGGAAAGGACTTTGCCGTTCGGGGATCCCCTCGAAAGTCGTTCGGTTCGAGTTTTCGAGCAGCTGCCTGAAAGTATGCAAACAATCGAACGATCAATCAACCGTGTGAATGAGCACAGGAGAGAAATCCATATGGCATCGTGGTCCATTGTCCTCAGTCTGCCGTTTCGTTCTCGTCGACATCCTCTTCCATTGGAGAAAATTCCCGTAAGCGGCAATATATAACAACAAAAGTAGCAATAACAAGAACAATAACAGTCATAACAACAATAATAAAAATAACAAGAATCATAACAACAATAATAAACAACAAAAATAGCAACAAAAACACAATAGCAACCACTTCAACCACAATCGTCAGAAAAGGAAAACATCTCAAGTCGAGAGGAGGAAAAACATCGAGAGACTCCGAGGAGTCGTTTCGTTGCACGATTTGATGCGACTTGAGTCTCGATTCTCTCTTCCTCTTCCTCTCCAACAGTTGGGCATATGTTGCACTTATCCATCCTCCATCTCACTCTCTCTCCTCTATGCTTCTCTTCGTTGGATCCTACAAAAGATGCCACTGTTTTGTGGGATGGCAACGATGTTGCCAACCATGCATTTAATGCATTTCCATGCAAGAGGGACAGGGGGATGAAGATGGGTTGAGCGAGAGAAAAAGAGGGGAGAGGATCCGAGTGGCAAGCGCCGAGACGCCGCAGGTTTGAAAAATAATTACTCAACCCGCCTTCTCGGTCGTTTATCGACCCCATCGTCCCTTCATCCGTCTCGCTTCTCTACACTTTCTCTTTACATTCTGTTCTTCTCATTCCCCTTTTCTCTCGCTCTCCTTTCTTCTCTCCCTTTTGATACCTTCTTTCACAGGCTTTCCAGAGTCATTCATTGGCTGAATCGTGTATGCGTCCTTTTGTCGTTTTTTTTTCTTCGCGTTTGCAATGTTGGCTCTTTCTCCGCTCATCCTGCCAACCGCTTCTTCCTGACATCACTTTCCTCTTAGCATCTTCTTTTTTCCCCTCATTCCTTCCTCTTCTCTTCCTTCTCTTCTACTTCTTCCCTTCCCTCCATACAAACAATGCGGCTGCAATTGAGGCGCCGCAGGCAATAAATTCTCCGGGTCCGCAGTCTGCCGCTGCCTCGAGATCATTATCGCAGACTCGCTCAAGTAGATCCTTCTTCTTCTTCTTCGACTATCTCCCTCGCTCACTTCTCTTTCTCACTCACCTCTCAACCTCACTCTCCCCTCTCTGACTGAGTCTCAATCTCTCGGGTCAGAGTTTTAAATGTGTTTATTTTTGCTGTTGTAGGGAGCAAATAAAGTCGACTCAAAAGAAGACTGAATGTAGTTGAGCACGAGAGAAGAAGAGGAAAACTAAGAACCAGTCAATGTGGAGAGGAAGAGCAAATGCTGAAGAAATTGTTATAGATAGTTCGGGAAGTAGAAGAAGGAGAAGATGCAGAGGAAGCACGACAAGAAGTAGATGTAGATCAAGAAGAAAACGCATTAGATGCAGTGGGAGAAGAACCAGAAGTAAGAAGAATAAGAAGTTGAGGTAGAGTAAAAAGGACCAGAAGTAGATGCAGAGCAAGAAGAAGATGAAGATGTTTAGATGAGCCCGACAAAGGTCACTCACATCGTGCACTCGGAGTCACGCCAGAGCCAGACGAGGCCAAAAGGCTACAGAGAAATATGTAGGAAGGAGATTTCTTTACCTCCATAACATCCTCATCTGAGCCCTGGATTATACTAAATTGTAAATGACCAACAGAGATTAAATCCAAGAGAAATGTTTTGATCTTCTTCACAAAGATATAAATAGAGAATTATCTGATACAACAGAATAGAGGGGCAAATTTTCGATCCAGTTCGGTGAACAAGTTTTTCCATTTGATCCCCATCGTGATCAGAGTTTTTTTTTTCAAATAGCTTCACCTGCGGTTAGCTAATGATCCTTTGATCTTTTTTTTTTTCTTTTAAAACATCTTGTTAAATTAAGGATAATTCCATCTGTATATCCACTGAGACATAGTTATAGAGATTTTCATTCACTACCTCGAGTCGCTGTCATTATTGAACTTCACTTCACTTCGCTTCACTCGACTTACTACCCGATTAGCTATCAATCGTCAACCTATTTTTTTTTCTATCTCCCTCTATCCTCTACTTTTTTCTATCGACCACCTCCTTCTATCGTCGACCTCCTTCTATCGTCGACCTCCTTCTATTGTCGACATCTCTCTATCTTCTACTTCTTTCTATCATTCACGCTTCTCCTCGCTCTACACTCCCTTTATCCATCCCTCACTCGCTCTTTCCACCCGATAGACCACAATTACGCGAGAGCTATCAACGTTAAGTCAGTGAAGTTCATTGTTCAGGGGCGTGGTCTTTCTATCATTCACGCTTCTCCTCGCTCTACACTCCCTTTCTCCATCCCTCACTCGCTCTTTCCACCCGATAGACCACAATTACGCGAGAGCTATCAACGTTAAGTCAGTGAAGTTCATTGTTCAGGGGCGTGGTCTGCCCTATCTCTATCGCTCTCCCCTCCCTCTATCAGGATGACATGGAGTTCAACGAGTTAAGATGACTTTTTGTTCCGCTCTTTTAGTGTGTGTGTGCTGGAGTATTTATGTAGGTGTGAAGGAACCTGTGTGTTGGTATCTCTGACGATGACTCTCGCTATCTGTGGCTCTATCGGTCTATGGTATTTTTTTCTATATGTGTTGTAATCTCTTTTACTCGTGTGTGTGAAGCTATGTTACTCATGTATGTGTTTCTCTTTACAGTGTATGTGTGTGTGTGTTTGTGTGGTAGTCTGTGTTCACTTTTGTCACTCCTAATCGTGAGTTCAATTGCCGGTGGCGTTCAATTCTAGTTTTACATTGTTGCTGTTGAAGCTCTGCATCGTCTCGTTCTTGTTGTTTTTGTTGCTGTGAGAACACAATGAGGCTGTCTCTGTGTGAGTGCATGTGTGTGTGGCATTAAACTGCCTCGCTCACTGACTTCACCAGCCCTTTCCTCCTTTTTCCTTCTTTTTCTTCTTTCCTCCTTTTTCCTTCTTTTTTCTTCTTTTCATTTCTTTAAAATTGTTCTTATAAATATCCGTGAGAATATTCTTTTTACTATTTCAGTGGGAGAAACTTTGGCTCTGAAGGATTCGAGCGCAATTTGGTCTTCAGCTCCATCCATCATTCCGCCATTTCATCATTCCGTTATTCCTTCATGTCGCCATTCAACCATTCTTTAGGTGGTGCGAGTTTTCACGACGCACTTTTGAGAGAAATTCCGCTCGCTTTAAACTCGAATATTTCTCGCAAATAGTCGAATTTTCCCATTTTAACTCTCATTAAATATTTTTATGTCCTTCACACACACATCATTCACATGTCTTATTTTCGTTCGTTCTCATCCCCATCTCAGTTGAATCCTGGGCTTCTGTGGAGTCGTCGTCGCTGTTGGCACGAGAATGAGCGAAGGATCGCGTAAAAGGCGACGTCGCCTTGTGATATGTAAATGTTTTCATTTGAATTTTGATTTTTATGCGAGACGTAAAAACAACATGAACAACTAAAAGCCAGCACAAGAAGAACAACAATAACTAAAAACAAGAACAACAACTAAAAACAAGAACAACAACTAAAAACAACAATACTAACAATTTCGAGGACTCGTCCTGTGACGAACTCTGTGAATGACAAATGTTCGCTCCACGCCTCGAAGTATGCCGCATGGATGTTTTACTAGAACATTCACACAGACAGCAGATTCACTGTCACACACACACACATACAAGCGTATGGAGCGACTTCCGGTAGGGCGCGTTTATGGTCGCCACAACGACAGCTGATTACAGCCGACGATGGATGTAAAACTAAAATCGACAGACAAGAGGGAGACACGTAAAGAGTGTGTGAGAGAGGGAGAGAGAGGGAGAGAGAGGGATAGAAAATATATATATAGAGGGAGAGAATATGTTCGTATAAAAACAGAAACAAATGCCAGTTGTTACAATAACAACAACAACACCAATAGTAACAACAACAACAACTGGCGACTGCAACAATCACTACCCCAATAACGAGAACTACTTGAAATGTTGCAGATTCAGAACGAGATGCAGGCGACAGAGGCGGCGACTGAGCAGTCGACTGAGACGCCAATGGAAAATCAGTCGTCACATCTGCTAGCGCCTCAGTCGACGTCTTCGTCGCTGCCTCAGTCACAGTCTCAGTCTCGGTCGCTGTCTGCTGCAGCATCCGGGAAGCTGTTGAAAATTCAAACGACTTCACTTGGGCGCTAACAAGCAGCATCCGCCATAAACTGGTTTATTACGACTCCAAAGTGTGTTCATCTCGATGTGTTAGTGCGTGTTAGTGTGTCAGCGTGTGTATGGATGGCATGTGTGAGATGAGTTCCATATGCGTGTGCTTGTGTGTGAAAATACTTAATGCACTCGCGGTCGTTCGACTGACGGCGAGAAACGAACCAGAAGGAAAACCAGGTGCCCTTGCAGACAACCAAAGAAGGGAGAAAGTGACAGAGGAATGGGAAGAGAGTGGAAGTGAGAGGGAGACAGACAGACACACCATTAAGGATGCTGGGGATGTTGTTCAGGTGTGTGTGTGTCGTTGTGTACTCACCGATAATCACGTGCACATAGACGCTGGAGGACTTCGCTATCGTCGGCACGCAAGTGTAGTTTCCTGTATCGCTGGGCATCGCACGCCGGATCTTCAGGCTGTGGGAAAGAGAAAGCGAGAGAGAGAGAGAGCAATATTAGATACAGAAATAGACCAATAAAACGGTGGGGAAAACACCATGAAAAGATGGTGAAAACACTGAAAAATATGGAAGGCAAGAACGATGTGCGAAAGTCGTTAAAATCGCGGTGGAAATAAAAAGGTGAGTGTGAGAAGGGCAATCGGTGATTGGGGGCTGAGAAGGGAAGGAATTCTGCGGGAGAATCACGAAATCCCATTTGAAGAGAATCCAGACTCAGAATCAAGAACATAAAAGTTTCATCATGGATGCTCGACTGAAATTGGGATCCAATCTAAGGAGAAGCAATTGATAAAAGGAAAACCCTGATAATTTTTATAGTTTCGATCTTCGAATCAGGATCAGAGATACAGAATTTTTCGCTGATTTTCAACTTGAGGACGACTGGGACCGAAATGAGGAAGGAATCTTCAGATTTTTTCAATTTTCGAACTTACCGCGATGTGAGGCCGTCGGACCAATCGTTCTCGACGCTGATCCGAGTCCCGCTATCGATTTCATTCTGATTCGTCGCCATGTCGATGATATCGTTGCCTGCAAATTAAAGGACAGCGAGAGAATTTTAAATTTGCAATTAATAAGGACATCATCGGAAAAAGGACGTCAAGCGAGGGGGTGGAGACGGAGGCGATGTCAACAGCGACAGAGACAGCATCGTTGGTGGCCTAATTGAATTCAGCATTTCACCATTTAATTATTTATAATTGCGACAGCCACACACTCACTCATACAAGGGCAGCTGGAAACATGGAACGACGCATACAAATGGGAGATGACCGAGAGAGACAGAAGCTTAATAAGCGGGTGGAATTGAATAAAAACCATTTTTAATTATTCTCTGTAGCGCTCGGCCTTCCGTTTTTCCCTCTTCTTGTCGCTCGACTCTGGGTCCTTCAGTCGTCCCTGGGTCTCTCGTTTGTCTCTGGGTCTCTCGCCCGTCTCTGGCCCTCTCGCTTGAGTCCTGCTAGCAGAAAGCGAGAGAGGAAGGACCTCGACTCACCTTTGTACCAGAAAATGTTCCCCAACTCGTGCGGGCCCTGCATGATTTTGCAGGTCAGGTTGATGTCGCTGCCGGTCTTCACGTAAAGGTCTGAGGGTCCCACGATATTGGCCTTGAGCTCTGCAAAAGAGAGAGAGAGAGATATAGATGTAAATTATTCACAATTTTATTCAATTTGATTCCATTTAATCTTTATATTATTTAATTTATAATATTTCATTCTATTCTATTTTATTATTTTCTTGACTTTTGTACTCCATTCTATTCTTCCGAATGAAATCCTACAAGTGGATCCCGAGGGAGTGGACTAAAGAGAGAGTGCAAGAAATGAGAGAGAAAGATGGAGGATGGGCAGTTCTTTGTTGGAGGCGCCTCTCATGGAAACCCGAAGGCCGAGAGTTTTTTTTTTTTTTGTATAATGAGGCACTCGTGCGATTTCAGGGACGGCGACAAAGGGAGAGGAAATGAAGGATAGAGGACGAGAGAGATAGGGAAATTATAGGACAGAAAAAGAGGGACGAAGGAATTCCAGAGACACGGCGGGTCAGGAGACATAGAAAGAGAGGAAGAAAGAGAGAGTGAGTGGAGCCAACGAGAGGCACAAAAGGAAGCGCGCATCCTGCGGACGTCGGGAACAGGCGACGTCGGAGGAAGGAAGGAAGTGGACTAGGGTGAGGGTGAGACTCGACTCGAGATAACAATGACGAGGAAGCGTCATAAAAACACTGTAAACAACAACAACGATAAACAAACAATAACAAAACAACAACAACAACAAACACAGGAGGCACCCAAAGTTGCGTCGACGAGAGAAAAACAATAAATTAGCGAAGATTCAGAGGCTGAAGTTAATAAAAATAAATATGTTAATGTGCGGCGCCGGGAAGAGAAGAAGCACAACAAGCGAGATAATCAGAGAGGAAAGTCGAGAGAGAGAGAGAGAAAGAGAGGGAGATGGAGGGAGCCTGATAGAGAGAGGCAGATGGAGAGGGGGCGTGTGAGGTGAAAAGTTCTTACAAAGAGAAGCGAGGTTGCCGCATGATGCGTTCGTTATCTGTTGGCAGGTTGTGACGAAGATTTATGCGAGAATTCGGAATTTAATTAAATATGCATTACCACGAGGTGAATGTGGTGAAATAGATAATTACGAAGGCGAAGAGAACCCTGGTGGGGGGAGGGAGGTGAATTGAATGTAGATAAATGAATTTAATACATATATGTAGATAAACAAGTTATGGTCGCTTAGTGAATAATTATAGAAAAGCAACTTGGAGAAGGAGGAGAAGCTTGAAGAAGGAGGAAGCTTAAAAGAAATGAGAAAAATGAGAAGCATGGACGAGTGTAGGCTGATGATAAGCGATGGAGGAGAAGAGGAGAATGAAGATAGAATCCATAGGTAAGAGAGTGTAGTAGGAGAATTCGGTTCAAAGGAGGAGAACATAGAGATCTTGTGATTTTCCAAAAACTTTCCTACAAGGCTCAAACTCATTTAAACCAAGGGTAAAGCGAGGAAGACAACCTATTGGAGGGAAAAGAACAGGGGTAAATGCAATTCATTGGTTGATAATCGTTAACCACCATTCGAGCCTCATCAAAGACTTCACGATGGAGTGGGATTTTTTAAATCCAACTCCAAACCGCAGCAGAAGCCAAATGGTCGAAATGGAAATGAGCAAAAATTGACATTGGACTGAATTTAAATAATGCGGCATCGCCATCGATTATTGGTGGAAAGTCAACGCGACCGCAATTGTCATCGCGTAAAAAGCACTCGCTCGCCACAGAAAGCGTAATTGTCCAACAATTTGGCTCATTTCGTTGAAACGTTCTGGGGTGGAAAAAAGGCGCAAACAATTGATGGGAGAAAAGCATTGCATGCTTCTAGGCGCACGGCATGCGTGCACGACTTCGTCTGCCATGTTCGTTAATCGTTAATCGCTCCGCAAATTGTCGCCGAGTGATTATCGCCGTGTGGGCGTAAATGGCCGCCGACAGGAGGATCGCGGTGGAAGGACGATGGACTTCGGCCACGGACCATCGCCATTGCTGAGTCCCGGGGGAGAAGGTTGGCGGCTGGAAATTTGATTCATTCGCCATTTGTGTTTGCGATCGCGTCATAACGAGCACCGGAAACGGAAGCGCCTGCAATGGAGCGCGCCAGAATGAGAGATAAGTGAGCACTAGGAAAGAGAAAGACAGACAGAGGGAGAGAGAGAGGCAAGGAGAAGCGGGAAAATGATCGCCCACGGAGGAAATCATGTTAATGACCGTCCGATTGGCTCCGTGGGAGGCAATCAATGGGATGCGAGAGAGAGAGAGAGAGGGTAAAATGAGTGAAAGAGAGGTTGCCAAAGACGGAAAGTTTATTGAAGAGGGAAAAAATGAGGAAATTATGAGAGAAATCCAGATGATTCCACCCTCGCTCTCTCCTCTTCGATGGCTTCAGAGCAATTTTTATTTATTTACTATCACGTGTGTTTGAATCCTTTGATAGGCAGTCGCATGGAAGCTCAGGAAAACGAGACTCGAATTTAATATGCATGACATCCCATGAATTGATATCCAAAAGGACTTCCCAAGCTGAAGAAGAAGATGAAGAATAACAAGAACAACAAGAAGAAGAAAACCCCAAGGGTCTATCGATGAATACAACAATAAAATTATAAATGTGAACATAAATTCATGCACCGCAAACTGAGTTCATACGAGGGCGAGAACAAATTCGAATTGGATAGAGAAACAGAGAAAAACAATAAAAAAAGGAGATCGACTATTGACGATGGTTCTCTGAGAGGGTCCCTTGCAAAGGATATGTGTTGAAGGATATGGAAAAGGGAAGGAGGTGGATGGTTTACTCCAACTCAAAGCTACGTGCTTAGGACTGATATTTTTCTGTCCTTAGAAGGGTTTTAAAGAGTTTTTTAAGGGAATTGTTGATATTGAAATATTTTTCCTTATATGAAACATATTTTTGAACATTTTTTCAATATTATTTGATTTATATTTTGTAAGAAAATGTTTTAAAAAATTAATTTTGTAAGTTAACATTTTAAAATATAAATTTATTCAAATTATTTAAAATATTAATTAAAATATTATAATCAATATATTTAGATTAAATGTTTATAATTAAAATTTAAAATTTTTCAAAAATATTATTTAATAATTTTTAACTTATTTATTTTAATGAATTTTAGTTAATGAACAAATTGTGTAATAATAAGTTATAAAAATTTATTTTTGTATTTTTTTTTACTTTAAATTCCTCATTTATGTCTATTTAAATCCTTTAAAATCCGATCAAATATTCCAACTCTCGCTGGTATCGCGTTCATGATGTGTAAACAATGAGTGCAAAATGATGTTCAACGTGTACAGGGTGTTGTACACAGGTTGTTTCATGTCGCCGCACAACATGTAATTCAAAATTTAATGTGAACACAAAGCTCAGCAGATTCCCAGATGAATTTGAAATCGATTTTACATCGATTTTGCTCTCATTTCACTTTAATTTCGCTCTCTGATTTTGCTCCTAATCCTCTTCGATTTCGCTCTGATTTCCCTTCGATTTCACTCCGATTTTACTTCGATTTTGATACAACTTTCTGTCGGTTTCTCTCCGTGTTGCTCCTATTTAGATTTCTCAACAGTTTCGCTCCAATTTGTTCCTATTTTACATCTATTACACTCCCATTTAACTTCAATTTTGCTCCGATTTCGCTCCCATTTCACTCCACTCTCACTCTAATTTTTCTCCACTTTCATTCCCATTTCTCTCCAATTCCTCTGCTATTTAGCATCGATTTCGCTCCATCGGCGACTAGGGCGCGGTGATTCGGATGAGGAAGAGGATGAAAGCAAATTCACCGGAGATTTATGTGCGAGGTGCAAACAAATAGAGAGGTGTTTAGTGTGTGGATGTATGTGTATGTGAGTGGCAATGAATGTATGTGAATGCGGGTTGTTTGAGAGCGAACCCTGTCTGCCTCCCCGGGGTCCCCGGACGGTGGAGCGTGCTGAACACTTGTTTGCTCGGTTGACAATTTCGCGGAAGCCCACAGCCCTGGCGCTTGGATCCGCCACGAGGGAGTGAGAGAGAGAGAAACGCCAGGAAGAGGAGCAATAGAGAGAAGAATGTTAGAGGATTGTGGGGTTAGAAAGAGAAGAACATCGATGGTGAATCGATGAAGTGGGAAAAGTATTACATGATGTAGCAAAATCCCTGCAAATAAATTTGTATTCAATACACCGAATAGAATAGAAATTTTTCAGCGAAACTCATTTTTACATATCGGAGTAATTTTTTGTATACAGTAGTAGAATTTTTTTATATACCGTATTTTTTGTATATCACCTTTAAATTTATTGCGTATTATTCGGAACTTAATTAAACTTATATAGTTTCAATTTAATTTTAACTAAATTTGTATAGCTTTAGTTTCATTGTTAATTGAATTTTATTTTAATGAACTTTATTTTTATTTGAATTTTATTTTAATGAATTTTATTTTTATTTGAATTTTATTCATTAATAAATAAAATCAAATTTAAAATAAGCTTCGTTAGAAATTGTTTGCTTAGTTTTTTGTGCCATCCATCCAGATTGGAATTGAACTCACCTTAGAATAATTATTTTGACCTCATTCGTGGGGTTTTTAATTGAGGAAATTAACCTTATTATGAAATATATCGGATGCCAAATCCCCATTTTTTAAATTCAACTCATTTTCATTTTAATTAAATATTCTCGTGTACATATCTTCAAATAGTTGAATTCATCAAATAGTTCATTTCTCTTCAAATAGTTCTCTTCAATAGTTGAATTCATATTTTCTTCTAAAATGCATATATTTTTTTGCTAACCAATCATTATGATCTCGTCTCACGTTTTCCTAGTTTCCACCTTTGGCCCTCACTCTTAATTTCCTTTCCCAATCTGCAGAACCCTTAACAACCCATCAATCGGGTTCGGGTCCCATCAACTCGTGATCCCCATTTTCCTGGCATTCATCGCTCGTTCCCTCCTCCGTGCTGCAAATGAGTTTCCTAAATGCTTCCCCACATCTCTCTTCTCTGTCTCTCTTTTCTCCCTCTCTCACTTCTTCCTCTCTCTCTCTCTCTCTCGTTCCTCCTCCTTTGCCACAATGGGTCCGTCGACTCCAAATCGTGGCCGTCAATTTGTAACCCAATTATTGGCCATTTTGCTGTTTGCCCACCGCACCTGCCGCCCCCGGCCACGCCTTCTCTCTACAGTTCATTGTTCCGTCTCTCATACTATTGTCCCTCTCTCCATCCCCTTGTCGCCACTCCATTCTTGCCCTGCCTCCTCCTCCACACGGCATCCGGTCGATACCTCGAGCCTCGTGTTACAATTTTAATAACGTGGCTTCGTGTGCCGCAATTCGGCCCGAACAGAGTGGTGAGGGGGAGGTTGAGTGAAGGAGGTGAAAAGGAAGGAGGATCTGTGGAATGCTCGGAAGACCATTAAGTGTACGAGAGGGAGAGATGAAGAGAGGGAGGGCGAGATGAGAAGAGGGCGAGAGCAAATAAAGGGTTAAGAACATGCATTACGACGTTTACTGCATAAGGAATTCCCACAACAAGGACGAAAATGACGACGACGAGGACGTAAGGTAAACAACAACAAGGGCTACAAGGTATAACAAGAAGAGGAAATCCAACAAGATCGTAAGAAAATCCAACAAGAAAGAAAGAAAATCCAACAAGAAGAGAAAATCCAACAAGAAGAGAAAATCCAACAAGGGGAGAAGGTACAACAACAAGAAAAATTTAAACAATAAAGTGAAGAAACTGAAAGCGACGAAAGTTTTGGAACGAGACACCGAAGAAAATCTCGACTGAGGAAGGAGTTGTAGCTGAAGAAAGGGCGAAGGCGAAGAAGCATATGGAGAAGAGGAGAAGTTGATGGAGAAGAGGAGAAGCAAATGAAGGAGACGAAAAAGAAGAAGAAGAAGAAGAAGAGGGAGACGTGCAACTGGCCCAAAGCAGAGGCCACAAAAACTCCGCACTCATAATTTATATTTCATGGCAGTTGCGGCATCGTTCGCTATCGGTCGTGGACCCTGAGAAAACCTACCCAAATCTCGTCTTCTTCTTTTTTGTGCCCCCATGAAATCCCCCATATCAAACTCCTACTCCATAATAGTAGTAGTGTAAAATTTGACGCTACAAGGAGTTTTCGCAGTAGCTTAAGTAGTAGAAAAGGAGGAACCGCATGAAATGTGGTCCGAAAGCGCCAAAAACGTGGAGACCAAAGGGAGAAATGATGATCCAAGAGAGAAAGGGGGAGCTAAAGAGACAGAGGGAGAGCGAGAGGAGGAGAGAGAGAGAAAAAGTTCGGTACGAAATTTGTGTGCGACTGAGGCGAAGAAATAACTTATGGAAATTCATGTTGAATTTTCTGGGAAACATAATTCATCAGAACCGCAACCGCATCCAATATGCACTCGTACATGTGTTAAATCCATCTCTCTCCCACACTCGCCATCTCTCTTACACTCGCCATCTCTCTCCCACACTCTCATTCTCTATATTTCCTTCTCTCTTTCAATGACTTTCTTCAACCTGTTCCCCTTTGGCTGTTTTTCTCTGAAGTTCTCCTTCACCAACCTTTTGTAAGTGTGCGTTTTATGGTTCATGGAATTCTCGTAAAGCAAAGAGAGCAACGTTATCTTAAAACTCTCCCCTCTCTTTTCTCTACTTTATCTCCCTCGGATTATAAGAAACTATACGCAAATTGAATTTAATGCCTTTCTGAAGAATTTGCCATGGTCACAGCCACAATTGAACCCTAATCGAGAGAGTGATCATTCTCTAATCCACCCTCATTCTCTTTCTCTCCATCTTTCTCACCCTCTTCCTTCGGCTTATGATACTTTAATTCGAGTCCATAAATACTTCTCTCGGTCACAAACGATTTGTGTTTTATTAAATTTGGGTTTTATTAAATTTCGGTTGAACTATTGATTGCACATTGATTCGACTTGATAGGAATTTGTGGTATTTTCTCCTATGACCCCTTCTTGTTTTTCGTTTCATCTTCGTCGGATTATATTTCACATCATAATTTTTGTACTGCGAATTCGCATCGAGTTCCCCATTAATGGCCGACGTTTGTATTTCCGGGGAATGATTTCGCCAAACCCCTTAAGTTTTATTTTTCATCCACCTTTAATTGTCTTCCTATCGCCTTTCTTTCGCCTCCTCATTCTCATGGTCATCCCTTATTTGTGTCCATAACTCCTAATGAGCGCTCCCATAACCATGGAAATGGAACCGCAACTCCAAAGGAAAGGTAAGACCCAATCTCGTTGACGTTGAACCCCCAACTTCAAAGCAGAGGGAATCGATTTTAGAGTAATGGGAATTCTGGGAATTAATAAAGCAACCGCGACTCTCATTAAAATGTAACCGAAACTGAATCCCAATATAAATCCAATGTAGTTTCTATGCAATATCAGGAGTGGATTCCCAACCCAGCACTCGATAGAAATCAAATGGATGGTTTTTATTTTCTTTCCTTTCTACCACCCCTTGCTAATGAGCGTCAGTCACGATGTCCTGCTGAGGACCAGAGCGCGAATACACGATAATAATTTCACGATTTTCACTAATTTCACATCCACGAGGTCGATCAAATGTCAGAAATGAACGAATGGCACAATGATGACAACAATAACAATGATGACAACAACAACAATAACACCACCGACGATGACGACAACAAAAAATTCCATCCTCTAGTAAAAAAAAAAAGAAGTGAAATGTTTTCGCTATTGTTATTTTTCGGCTGTCAACGTGAGCACAAGTTTCTGACAGTTTCATTTATTTGCGGTACAAAAGGAGCGTGCGATAGAGATGATGAGGGAGAGAGGGATAGGAAGAGAGAGAGAGAGAGAGAGAAGAGACGGAGAGTGAGAATGAGAGAGAAAGATATTGGGGGAGAAGTGGATGGGAGAAAAAAAATCGCCAATTGAAAGCGAACGAAGTGACTTTTATAAATTGAATTTGTTTATTCGATTTCACAATTAATTCCATGTAATTTGTTCTAGTAGAAATAGCCAATGACATTCTTGTTGTTGTTATTAATATTGCCATCTGTGTTGTTGTGTTTTTGTTGTTACCGTCGTTATTGACATTGTTGTAGAATCCATTTGGAATTGTTGTAGAATCCATTTGTAATTGTTGTTAAATCTATTGGTTTTGTTATTTGCTTTGTTATTGTTGTCATATATTCTCTTGCCATGGTTGTTTCGAAGGTTGTCGATGTCAATATTGTTGTTATTTTTGTTGTTGTTATTTCTGTTGTTGTTATTTCTGTTGCAACTGCTGCTGAGAAAGATTAATGCGAAAATCATTTCAGGATATTAATGACAAACAGGACATTTGCCACTGCTCCCGAGGACACGAAGAATCAGAAACGAAGAATGAAGGAAGAATTGAGGAGGAGGAGGAGGACGAATAATGGTTGACAATTTCATAAGCAATCGAATGCGGTTGGTTCACGGGAATGTGAAGTGGAAGAGAAGTTCAAGGCTTACGAAACAAGGATTTCCGATTTCTTCGCTCTCTCTCTCTTTGCCTATCTTTCTGCCTCCTCTCTTCTTCTCATTCTTCCTCGCCTTCTTCTGCTGCCAGCTCGATTGGGAATGCATTCAAATACAATCACAAATAACCCGCATCATGTCCTTGAAGCTCCCCCGGCAATTAGGACCACATACACACACACACACAAGCGTCCCTTGGGCTTCCTCTTTGATGTACTTTCTATCTCTGTCTCTCTAGCTCTCTCTCTCTCTCCCCATCTCAGTAGTGGTTGTTATTTCGTTATTTGGTTATTGTTGTGATTTTTGCAGTTCAATTTCTGATGGTTCTGGTTCTTATTGTTATTATGTTTTCTTGTTAAAATGTTTGTCGATATTATGTTTGTTGGTGTTATTGTTGTGGCTATTGTTGTTCTCTTCAATGTTTTTATTGCCATTTGTGTTATTGGAAAATTTATAAACGTTGTGTTTGTTTCAATTGGAATCGTAATATTATTTCGTTGTTGCAAACGTTTCCATTTTCAAAACAGTTGCCGGAATTGTTGAGTTGTTGTTGTAGTTGGTTTAGTTTTTTTTGTTGTTGTATTTTTTGGCTCTTTCTATTCCATTATTATTATTTGATTCAAAAATTTCGCTTCGTTTTAAATTTTGTTGTTATTCTTGTTTTTCTTCGTCTTTCGTTTCCCATGAAATTGCATAATTTTCGATCCTGCGGCTTGTTTTACGATCGTTCTTTATTTTTGGTCTTTTATTGTTGTTATATTTGTCATGGTGTTTTCATTTCCGTGGAATAGAGAGAGAAAAACATTCCTTATCAAATGAAACCGATGGCAAATGCTCACCAGGGACTCGAAACGAGAACGAAAACCAGAAAAAGCCGAAATCAGAGCGAAAAAGAGATAAAAAGCCTGAAAGATTGGGACGAGGGAACTGAGATAATAGGACGAGAGGAGAGAGGGCGAGAGAGGGCGAGAGAGAGCAACAGAAACGAGGACGATTGTGAAAACTAGAATGAGGTCTGATGGCAGGACCTGGACGAGGTCTGCCGCAGGATGAAGGGCCATGGCCAGCGGTTGATGTGCATTTCAAATGAATCGATGTGAGGAAGAGAGAGACAACAAAAATAACAAAGACAACAAAAATAACAAAGACAACAAAAATAATACAGAGCTCTCGAGCGGAATTTTTGGTAGAAAATTCGAAATCTCAACCTTTTACAGAATTATTCCAATGACGAACATGATAAGCGTCAAGGGAAACGAATCGAAAATATTTTCCACTCAAATATTTTTTCCCTTTAATTTAATATCATGTATTTTTGTATCCATACATTTTTATTTAATTTTCACTCAAGGCTGAAGCGAATTTATGCCCAAAAAGCCATACGAATTCCCGTCCAGAATCCTGCCAGTGGAATCCTTCGAGGGCGAGTGCTTCCTTTGGCCAGGAGTCTCGGCCAACGATGGCCAAATGGACGATGTATTGACTGTCGAAGACGTGACAGCGGCGGAAGTTATTTTTGCCCATGAAATTTTATGTTCTGCGCCCGAAAGTCGGCAACGAACACGGAATATCTAAGCTCCGGCGTGTTTATCACGCGTGCAGGTGAATAAATCCACAGAAAAACAAGAGAGATTACTGCAAGAATGGTACAACTAAAACAAAAAAACAACAACAAAAAGAACAACAACTGCATCAACAACAAGAACAAAACCAACATCAACTTAAGAATGAATGAATGAATCGTCCACGGAGCCTCAAAGTATGCAGCGCTAAAGTTCAGTGGCCCAATTTCTGTATCGCATGAAATTCCGCAACTCGAAAATGGAACGAAAAAACGCAGAGACTGAGAGAAAGAAATAAAAAACGCCTCAAAGCCAATGCATTTTTTCGGCCTTCGTTTCGGCCAAAAATAATTCACCAGCTGATGCGCAGAACCCCCCTCCCTTCCCCACAAAGCGTCCAGCGTCCTCCTGTTGTCCCTGTAACCCGTACTCTCGATCTCTCTCTCTTCTCTTTCTTTTCCCCTCTCCTTCTCTTCCCCTCTCTTTACTCAGTCGGCTACCAACATTTTTATTTGCTGCCGCCTGGCTTTAGGCCAAGAGCAATAAATTGTTAAAAACGCCAGGCGCGGCAATGTTGCATTTTACGTAACTTGGCCAAGAGTGGGTTAGTGTATGTGAGTATGTGTGTGTGCAATTGAAATGAAAATGAAAACGCAAAATGAGCCTGTGGAACTGTGTTAGCCATGAATTTCTGCCCAGCGCACTTTGAGCCGTCGCATGCGGACGAAACTTTTACGATTTAAAGACCCGGAATCAGGCGACGTGGTCACTTTTTGGTGCAAATGGTGGACCTTTCTGGGGTTTCAAAAAAAAACAAAAAAAGCGAGGGTTCATTTTACGGCTCAAATATAGAGTAAAGTTGTATATACAAATCCAAAAAGTTCTTGAATTATTTCTCTTTTCATAGAATGGAGAAAATGTTTGATATAAAACCAAGATTGAGACCTCCACGGGAATCGAAAATAAAAACTCAAATAAAACAAAAGGTGAGAAAACTTCAGAATTTCTTAAATTAAATTTTTCATTTCCTTCTCCCATCCCTGGATTGACAAATCGTCACTCGTCAGCACCAACATGCATAATTCATGTGTTTCTTCATTCTGCAGACTCTCTGTGCCTTTACAAAGAATAACACCTAAAACTATGCAGCAAAATTTCACATATTTTATGCTTTGCCATAACCTCGTATCTCATTTTCCTGACGATGTCGAAGGAACAACAACAATACGAGATAATAATATATCTCTCTCCCTCCATTCTGCTCTCTCTCGACTGCATTAATGTGTGTAAACAACAACAGCTAGAAACTCATGTGCCTAAAGGTATGTGAAGAATAAATAATAATATTTAATTTAGCCTTTCTTTCAACTTGCTGCCAATCGAGTGAGGTGGGAATAAATTTGTATGCTTTATTGTTGCTGTTGGCAGAGTCTTTCCGACTCCTCGAGCGGCTTGGAGTCTTTTTTAATGGGTCGCTCCGCAACGTGGGACAGACAAAGGGAAAAAGAGAGAGAAGGAAAGACAGACACAAAGAGACATTTAATCGCAATTTTCCCGCTCGGCTGTCGGCAATTTGTAGGTGTGTGTGTGTTGTTGTTGTTTTTTTTCCTACCCCAACGAGCGCAATGAGCAATTTGCGCCCTAAATTAGACTTCACTTTTTTCCACTTCGTGCTCCTCATCATCATTCCTTTTATCTCTCTTCACTCTGACTCCCTGGAGTTAGGCGGCTCAAACAAAAACAAAACAAAGCAAAAAAACGAAAAGCAAATTAAATCCAATCCTCAGGAACTCAGGAGGACCCACTCGAAGTCCTGATCCTCACCGTGAGGCCGTCTCACGGTGACGGTCCTTGTTCCGCGCCCCTCGAGTGAGTCGTGTTTTAGGCGCGACGCAAATAAATTTCTGTTGACACAAATAATTTTATTTTCATCTTCGCTCCATTCAGGTGCAATTTGCCAAAATTTTAAATTAAATTCTCGGCTCCGTCCGTCGTCCTGACGATTTGTCGCTGGGTTCCCCCAATATCTGACTTCCCTGGCGATTCTTCTCCGCCTCGGACTCGCAGGACGACTTGGGTCTGTCCATCCTCTCATCCTGTCTGTCTGTCCTGAATTCTGAATTTTCTCTGTCTGAGTTTGCTCTGTCGGAATTTTCTCTGTTTGTCCGTCCGTCCTCCTGAATTTTCTCTGTCTGTCCGCCCACTCTTCTGTCTCTCCGTCCACCCTTCTGTCTTTCCGTCCACCCGTCTGTCTGTCCCTCTGCTGCGAGGTCTTCTGCAGCAATATTCGTGTTCCACGAACCTTCGTGAGCCATTCAAAGTTTATCGTCATCATCCTCCCTTGTGCTCGACACCAACCGTGCCAAATTGTTGCCTCTTGCCTCGTTCATTTGTTGGCAACGAGTTGCTTCCTCTTCTTCTGCACGTGCCTTCTCGACCACGTCGTCCCAATTCTTGTTGGTCGGATCCGCCTCTGTATTCGTTGCAATCAAATCCACAGGAGGGTTAAAAAAAAACTGCTTCTTTTTCTCCTCCCAATTGCCTCCGATTCATGCAATTAAAGAGAAATCCTTTTCTCACTCCCACCTTGTTGTTCTGAGTAGGTCGATCTTTCATTTTGGACATTTTTGATCTTTATCGTTTCATACACTTTTGGTCATCATGCATTCTTTATTATTAATTCTTCATTCAATGATTCCTTCATATCTTATTAAGTCATCTCAATGTTATTTTTCCGTATATTAATTTTTATTCCTGTGAATTCATTTTTATTCCTCATATATTAATTTGTATGGCTCTTATATTACTTTTTATTCCTCATATCTTAATTTTTATTTCTCATCTGTTAATTTTTATTTCTCATGTACTCATTTGTATTCGTCATATATTAATTTTTATTCCTCATACACATATAAACTTTTATTCCTCGTCTACTTATTCATTTTTATGTCTCATGTATTATTTTTTATTCTTCATGTATTAATTTTTATTCATCATCTATTATTTTTTATAGCTCATGTATTAATTTTTATTCCTCATCTATTATTTTGTATTCCTCATGTTTAATTTTTATTCCTTACCTATTATTTTTTATTCCTCATGTATTAATTTTTATTAATCATCTATAAATTTTATTTTCTCTTTATCAATTTTTATTCCCCATCATCATCACTTTTCATTCCTCATACACTGTCTCTTGCTTTTACTTCACCGACTACTTTGTGTTCATTTCTGCATGAATTCTTCATGAATTCATTTTCCTCATTTCTCAAATTTCATTTCTTCACCTCTTCGTCCTGATCTTCCAAATTCCATGCATCGTTTGGTCCTCTATGCATCGTCCTTAAATGTGATTGACTTTAACAAATTGTTGGTTGTTGCTCAAATTATATTTGCTTACAATATTGCTCTGTCTCGCTCTATACCTTTACCAACGACCCGCATGAACCTCTGTCGCTGACTGTCTACTCCACAATCTGTCCGTGCGCTTGTTAGTTCGTCGGTTTGTCTGTTCGTCCGTCCGTCCGTCTATCTGTCTGCTCGTCGCTTAGTCTCATTCTGTGGAAGACATGCTTCACGTACCTTCACGTCACATACTCGAGATAGCTGGCTTCCAACCATCTCCATCAATACTCACACTATTCACAAAGCCCACCTCACCAACCCTCCACCATCTTTTCCTCACCATCACCCATTGATTCCATCACCTCACCGACCGCATTGCACTCGGTGGAAATTTCATAAAATTCCCATTTTGTTGCGGAAAATATTTTCGCCTTTTGCTATTTATGCAATTTTCACATCTCCTTCCTGCTGATTCCTCATCGCTCGCCCTCGTCCTTCGCGGTTCTCTTTGTGTGTGTCGCGTTGGTGAATTCGATTTACGGCGAGCGAAACGTTTCCGCTCTCAATAAGTTTTCCTCCTATTTCTTCGTTTCCCCACACGTCGTCCTCCTCTTCCTCCTTCTCTTTATCCTCATTTTCATCATCCCCTCCACCCCTTCATCCTCATTTTCATCCTCCCCTCCAGACCGAATCTTCCTTTCGAAACCATCGACTGCAAACACTTGGCGTCTGTCGCGAGAACTCTCGAGCACAAGGTGTGAACGGCGACGTGTCCTGGAATCTCGAAATGTGATATTGGCGAGGGGAGAAAGAGTACGAGAGAGAGAGAGAAAGAGACAGAGAAATCGAGAGGGAGGGTGGGAGTAAGGAAGGGTTAGAAGAGCAGTTTGTGAAGCAAATCGGGGTTCGTTCGCCTTTTCACCATCGTCGCCCCCGATCTCCAGGATGCACCGCCGTCTGTCAAATATTGAATGAACTAATGTGTCACGTGACCGTCATGAATTTCAATATGCAAAGTTATCCGCGTCTCTCCGACACCTCATCCTGCTCCTCTCCCACCTCTTCTTTTCCCCCTCTTCACTCGTTTGCCTTTCTCTCTGCAGACGTCGACACGGTGTCTTGCATAATCAAGTAGTCGATCGTGTGGAGAGTGGTTGAGAGACAAATAGATAGGGCAGAAAGAGAGAGATAGATATAGAGAGAAGGAGTAAAAGAGGGGACACCATTAGAGTGAGACGGGATTGACTGCGACACTGAGTGAAAAATAAAAGGAAACACATTTTGCGCACACGGCCGTGAGAGACAATGTTTTGAATATTAATCGACCTTCGAATTTCTTTCCATGATATTGAAATCGTTGGGGAGGGAACCAGCGAAAGGGGGAGTGGCAAGAGGAGGAGGTGGAAAACACAAATTCGAACTTCATGTGAAAAGTTGAAAATAAACACACTCGTATATTGAAGCAAGTTATTCATAAGATGGGGCAGAGGAAGAACTGGGGGAGCAGGAAAGTACATAAAAAATGGGGTCATTAAATTACAAGGCCATGAAAGTACGAGGTCAGAAAAATACCGGGCCAGGTGTAGAAATTCTGCTTTTTATGAAAAAAATTCATAATTACATTTACACATGTATCCATGAATTATTACTACTTATTTATCCTATTAACTTTATCTTTTCTTTGTCCATCCCTTAGTCCTTATCATTAATTTATGGAACTTCGAAAGAGCCTCAAGAGTCTCTGCCTCAAGAGCCGAAGTTTCTCGCCATTTCGATCGCGTCGACGCCCTCAATCGAATCAGCATTGACACCCTTGAAGCTGAAAACCTTCCTGGGTCGAGTGTCATTTATTAGACTGTATTTACTTTGACACAAACACACACAAGGGCACTCTTGTGGATGTGCGCACTCACATAGAAATGCACTCTTGTGGATGTTCACACACACACACACACACACAGGCTCAATAACATCGCTCTCTTGCAGCCACTCAGCTGGTCGTCCTCGGAACTAATTACTTTGCGCAAGAGCCGGACAAGTTGACATGATGATTAGCTTCTTGAGAGTAATCTCCAGACCACGTGCAGTTGGTGGAGTACAATCACAATAACAACAACAAGAACAACAATGGCAACTTCAACCACATTACAACAGTTACAACTAGAAGAGAAGAACAACTCAGTCCTAACTAAGGACACTCGAGTGTATTTGACAAATAAATGAATTTAAATGCTCGAACAAAGAAGTAAGCGAGAGTTTGCTGGGTGGAAGGAAGAAGGAGGATCGCGATCATTCAAGCGCAGCCGATAGAAATTTTCGATGTCCTGCGGAGATGTCGGTGTCAATCACAAGGACCGAGTTGGGAGTATCGGAAGTAGTTAAAGTCATGAAACTAGCGTGTGAACCAAGGACGAAAAATGGAAGTCAAGATGAAGGAGAAGAGGATGGAAAAGGATGAAATGGAAGTGAAGGATAAATAATTCGATATAAAAGCATTGGGCAAAAGTAACAGAGACTAAAATAGCAAAATGCGTATGCGAGATTGCGAATGTGCATGAAGGATTGAGAGTGTGTGAGTAATCCCAACATGAAAAGGCTATTTGTGTTCCGAGTCCCGAGAACGAAGGGCATCTGAATAAAGCTGGAGAATACGAACAATACGTCAAAGGAGTCGAGTATCCTTCTGTCTAAGTGTGGATGGCGAACAAGTCGAGTATCCTGTTGTCCAAGGGTGGAGAGCAAAGGACGAAGCTGAAGTTTATTTGGTTTCTGGTGCTCGGATTTTCAATTGAATTTGCCAGCACTTTATAAAGCGATTATATCCTGTCCACCGACCAACCCCACTGAACTAATATCGAGAATTCGCAAGGATATCTCAAGGTTTTGGTGAATGCATGATGCGGTTTTACGCCAGGGTTATCGCATTCTGGGGATTGCGAGGCAATGACCAGAGATGTTGCTTGAGTGAATTTCATCAGGTGGCGAAGGGAGAATTGTTGACGAATAATGGTGTCGATGCTTCATAGAGGATTTCCAGCTGGAGGAGAAGGATTTGAAGTTTGACGAGTCCTCTATTTGAAGGAATTCTTCGACTGAAGGAATCGACTTGTGGGAATCGACTTGAGGGAATCGACGTGAGAGGGATTTCACCTGAATCTCCTTGGAGGAATTCATTCACTTACCGATCACATTAAACGAGTACGAGAGCGACATTTTCGGCTCGGTGTTGATCTGGCACTCGTAGATTCCCGAGTCCCGTGGCTGCGGGTACTTGATCTGCAGCGTCCAGTTGCCCGAGTTCTCGGGGCGTATGACCTGCATGAACAGAGATCAAAAGGCCGATTAGAAATGAATCAGAAGAATAGATAAAGGAAAAATAGTAAATCACCTGAAATCTCTGATCCGAGGTGTAGGTGGTGGAACCAGCGGTCAGGATGTGGAGATCGCGCTTTCGGATCCAGGAGACCTAAAAGAAAAATGAAAACAGAAAATTTCAGTCAAATTCTTTTAAAATTTCTGAATATTTGGATGAATTTTGCATTTTGGTTTTATTAATTATTTAGGGATATTTTGAAAACATCTTGAAAATATTAAAACATTTCGCATTTTCAGCGCTTTTTGGATAATTTTCAGAATATTTTCCGGATATTTTATGAATATATGTTTTGAGAATAATTTTATTATTTTGTATTTAGATTGAGACTAGTCAAAGAAAACCTCCTTTTACTTCTACTATTTCTTTCTCTCACTATCTTTACCATAACCATTCACAATATAAAAATTTCTCAATACGAATCTCACTCTCCATTCCCTTTCAATTGTTCTCTTCACTCCCAAACTCTCTTTCGAAGGGCATAAAAATACGTTTTCATTAGAGAAATCAAAAGAATGGAAAAAACTGGAGTAGAAGAGAAGGCAAGAGAAGAAGAGAAGCCATTCGGAAGTTTTGTCGTAAAATTAAACAGTCGCCCCAACCTCTTGTGGGGACCCTAATAAGCTCTTTAAAGCTCGGTCAGATCTTGAACAGGGAGAGAGAGAGAGAAAGGAGAGAGAGGGTGATAGAGAGACGGGGGGAAAGGGAGTGAAGGAGATAGATTCCAATAAGAGCCCTAATGAAAAGTTATGAGAAGCCGTAAGCTCTGTGAAAAAGGTCTGGTCGGTCACGATGCCACGCATCGACGCATCGTGAGACAACGGCTCAAGGACACCGCACGCAGGACCTCCTCTCCCGTTTCTCGTCCCCGGCTGGAGTGGACAATGAACAAGTTGAACTTTCGCAGGTAATTAAAATCGAGGGCGAAGCAAACAAAACTTAAGTCATTAAAATAAATCTCGAACAATGTGACAAACACTGCAATAAAATAAATGCTCCAGCGCAAGGACCAAAACCAAGGGCGAGGATGAGATCGAGGCGGGAGGCTTTCTTTCGAAAGGACCCGAAGGAAGTGGGAGAGGGGAATGAGAGAAAACGAGGGGACACGAGGGCGAGGAGGAAACCAGAACGAAAAGAAGCGACGACACGCGAACTAAAGACTCAGACAGAGGAGGCAAAAAGTATCAACAGAACAGTATCAATGATGATGATCATCGCTTTCGGCTCGAACCCCCCTCCGGATTCGGTACGAGGCAAATAAGGATCAAAACTTCGCTTGGAGGCAACAAAATGTTTTCGAGCAACATTTAAAAGCATCGAAAGGAGATGAATGGAAACAATAACAAAAGCAATAACAATGAAATCAGAGGATAACAACAACAATAACAACAACAGTAATACGAATCAAAATAACACCATGAATTACAACAAAAATAATAACAAGAACAACAACGACAACAACAAAGAGAATGATGTCAAACAACACCTTCGTGTTGTCGAAAACTTTTCCGTTGACTGTTAAATAATTTCTGCCGAAAGTTTTTGGCATCCCACGAGGGGGTTGAGAAGCGTTGCCAGACCTTTCCCCACCAGCCATCCTTTATAATCTGTCCGCTGGTGTTGTTTTTGTTGCTTATGGTGTGACATTGTTTTCAAACATTGCAGACCCTTTGTCTGCCCGAAAGAGACAGAGACAGAGAGTGAGAGTGAGATTTTTTCGGGTTTCCCTCCGTTTTCTCCATTCTTTTGGCTGTCATTCGTGGTGTTCTTGTTGATGTCAACCTCTAGTTGTTGTTGTTGTTGGTTGTTACATCCACCCCTCACACCCTCCCTTACCACTTTTGCTACATTGTTTGGCCATAAATTACAGTTAAATGCAAACAATTTAAAAAGCTGTCTGCAGCCAAGTGGAAAGTGACAAAAAATGATAATACACAAGGAAGCGGAAGCGAGAGGGTAACACAGTAGTCAAGCGAGAAGGAAAAGGAGAGAGAGTGAAAGAGAGAGAGAGAGTGATAAAGAAAGTGAGAGTGAGATGGTGCAAAAGGGTGTGCAAGTTGCTGTCGAAGAGTATTTATTACACTTTGATTGTTTCGAATGTTTATTAAGGTAATAAAATCCGGGCATCAGGACTCAAAGGACTCACAGGACACACCGGGCACAAGCGGGAGCGAATAAAAAACTTTTTCGCGATTCTCGACCCGTGGACGTCCGTCGTTAACGGGAGTGAAAGATCGAAAAAGAGACAGAAATAACTTTTATTAAATATTTTCCGTGAGATGTTATTCTGCGATTTCCGGGAAGGATCCAGAGAGAGAAAGAGAACAAACCAAAGATTTATAAGTTTATTTGTGGAATTTGAGTTCTTAGAAATTGAGTGATTTTTAATATTTTATTTGACTCCAACTACAGTAGAATTAAATAAAAAATATATTGTAAATTTCATTTTTTCATATTTCCAATAGTTCACCGTAAAGGAATTTATTAACAGCCTTTGGTACCGTGCAAAATGTTACAAATGCCTTCGTAGATGTGATAAATTTACATTACAAGGCGATGAAATTACCACTGATATATTGAGCGCCAAAACGAATTCACTCATTAGGGCGAAAATCACTCGCCGGCCTTCAATTATTCAAATTTCGCCACTGATCCTTGGCCGGCATCACCTCGAAGCGATGCCCTCGGGCCATCAACTAATCAGTCTTCCAGTCAGCAACACAGCTGATTTAATTTACGGCCGTTTAACCCTTTATGGCGTTGAAACAAAGTGGCTCGAATTCCAAATCGTGGGCCAGCGATCGCAAAAGTCAACGTTTTGGGGCATCCGGATCGACGTCATTGTTGTCGGTGATGTTGTTTTTGTTTTGGTTATTGTTTTTGTTGTTGTTGTTGTTGTCGTTCGGATTTCCGGTCAAACAAATTAATGAGCCCATTTAATTTGCGAACATAAAGGGGGTGAAAATCAGTCACGTAAGGCATAAAAATAAAAATCGCTCAACTGTGAAACTTTTACACTCATTTTTATTTCGCTCTGGGCATCGAAGTTTCAGCTTTTGGCTTTTGTTGTTCTTCGTTGTTGTAGTTGAACTTTCGTTGTTGTTATTGTTCTTATTTTTGTTGCTCTTGTTGTCTTTGTGTTCTTGTTTTTGCTTCAGTGCCCTGGAGCTATTAATAGGCGCCAATAAAACCGTCGCCCGTCCGCCTATCTGTCTCCCTCCCACTCTGTCCACCCATTTGTCTGTCCTCCACAATCCTTTTCGCTTCCGCTGTCGCCGCGATGACCCGCCATCGCCCTCCCACAGGGACCTTGTTACAACAAGGACTCGGACTCGTCCCGTTTCCGAGGTCGGCCCCGTCCGATTCGGATTTAGCCGAGGGTTCGATGTTTATTTTCGCACGCTTTTAATTAGCCCTTGGAGACAGGTTTATTCATTCGTAATGCGTTGCCTCTTTCACTCACTCCTCCAACTCATTCCCTCTCATTCTCTCTCTCCCTCTGTTCTCGCGCTGTCTCTGCTCGCTCGCTTCTCTTTCTTGATTCAGCTAATTTCAGCATTTTTCGTTTTCGTACAGCTTTTATTCATTTCTTCATGGCTTTGTTGTCGCTTTTGTGTTTACGTTGTTAATTTAATGCCTTTTTAGGGTTGCCACCGCGACACGAGAAGAGAGAGAGAGAGAGAAACAGAGAGATGAAGAGAGAGACATAGAGAGACAGAGACAAAGGAGAGACAGTGAGGGAGAGACAAAGAGAGTTCGCAACTCGACCCCAAGTGAATGAAATGGAATTGTTTAATTAGCAAACGGATAGCAATTGTCCTTTGTATTATTTGTCCGTGCCCCCATGATCCATTGTGTGAGTGAGAGAGAGGCTAAAAAAGCTTGAGTTAAAGTTTGAGTGACTTCTGTAAGTCAGAAGCGATGAAGAAACTGAGCGCGTTCTTTGTGAAGAAAATAAACGTTTTTTTTTACTGCAAAATTACTTATTGTGAACTAAGTTTCGGCTCTCAATATCGCTCTAGCGAAAAAATATGCTACTGATGAGCTCTGGAAATTATTTGAGCCAGATCAGAGGTTTTCAGAGAGAGAGGTTTTCAAGTTCGTCTTCTCTCTATCTTGGCAAATAATGGCTAATGCAGCACTAAACTGAAGTTAGCAAATAATTCAGTGTGGTAAAAAACATTCAGAAATAAACCGAAAAATACGGATTTTAATGGTACTTAGTTTTATTTATTTCACTCAGGGTCCTAATGTTACTCATGCTTCAAATGTCGCTCATTCTCCACATGTAACTCCACATATATATTTCCAAATGTCACTCAAACAATTTCTGAAACAGAAAATCTCCTCAGAACAAGGATATTCTATTAAACTCTGAGTTGCAAATGTCGAATGAGTTATAAAAGTGAAATGTCAGTCTAATGGAAGGAGCTAACGGCTCCACCCCGGTAGAATAAAACAACAACAACAACAAAAACAAAAACAGCAAAAAAAATAAAAAAATCATCGCTCAAGATAAAGCAAACGCTCCTCAACGCCATCAAACGCTCGCCTGGAGCAATTGAAAACGCTCAGCAGGGAGCGTTTTATCGCATTCATTAGCAAGACTCACGCACACCGATGCACGCAATTCTCAGACGAATACACGCACAACACACACACACACAAGTTAAAAAAGGAAACAAAAAACAGAAAACTCAATCTAGAGTTTTCTATTTATATTTTTCGTTCCACGTTCTGTTGCGCTTGCTATTCTTTCGGTGGTGTGGATGTAGATCCGCAGATAATTCGTGGGTCCCGGAGCGAAATCACACACACACATGCACATACAAACACATGAACAAACACACACAAACATGTTTATGCAAATACCAATAGACAGGTGAGAGAAGATCCGGTTGAAAATTTTCGCGAGAACGCAAGTCATTTATTTAATGTATGTAGATGTTGTTGTTTTTATTGTTGTTTTTGTCGTCATTTTTGTTGTTGTTGATGTTGTTGTAGTCATTGTTGTTGTTATAACTGTATCTGGTATCGCGAAATTAATGAAGAAGCTCCGTTGTAGAAAATCCAACCATCAGCATAGTTTTTTTTTATTTTCAACTCATTTTTCACACCTCGCGGCTTCATGAAAGGCTCGAAGGCGAGAAGGTCAGTTGAAAGTCATGCTGATACTTTTCAACACACACGCATACACACACTGCAAACAGATATTAAAGTGGAAGAAGTAAAAGTTGGAACTGAGCAAGTGAGTGTGAGAGAGTGAGAGAGATTGGTGGAGAGAGTGATAGAGAGATAGACATACAATTTAATGCCTTTTAAATATTTAATGGAATTTTCTCGCCATTTCCGCTCAACCGCACGACGATGAAAACAGTGAAAACTGCTAAAATGGAAACAACAATAAAATCGACAACAACAAAAACATCAATGACAACAACTTGAATGACAACAACATCAATGAGAACAATAACAATGACAAAAATAACAATGACAAAAATAACAAGGACAACAAGAATGACAACAAAACAAAAAAAAAACAAAAACCAAAAAAAAACAAAAACAAGAACTACAACAAGAACAATATCAAAAAGAACAACAACAAGAACAAGAACAAGAACAAGAACAATAACAAGAACAATAACAAGAACAAAAACAACAATCCAACGAGCAAGCAACGAAACAGAGCTCAGCAAAAGTTTTTAATGTATTTTCTTGCTCCAAATCTTCAGCTCACTCCTTATCATCGGTCCGGCTCCTCTCAGTCTCCTCTCCTCTCTCCTAATCCCCTCTCTCTGTCTCCCTATATAACCTCCTCTCACTCTTCATCATCCTCTCTGTCTGCCTTCTCTTTCTCTCACTCCATCCCGTTATTGTTTTCCTACGAATTCTCACCCCTTTCCCTATACATACTCTAATTCCCAAACTCCTATTCTCATTCGTCGTTCCCTCTCACTCTTCACCAATCCCTCTCTCTCTCTTTTCCTCTCACTTCAGCATTCCCTAGTGTGCTCTCCTTCTACCTCTGGCCGTCTCCCTCCCACTGGGCTGTCGTGTTAGACGAAACCTCTCAGCAATTTATATTAAAGCGAGACTTGCCAAATTTCAGTTCGAGTTCGAGGAGGATGTGGTGAGAAAGAGACAGACAACTGCGTGTGGAGCAACTTCAGCAAGTTTCATCCTTTAAATTGGCATTGCCAGGGGGCGGAGGGGAAGGGACGGCGCCCACCTTGGGAGAAACTTTTCACTTTTGGTTTTAATGAAATATTAAAACCTTTTGCGTATTTTATAGTTTTATGTACACAAGAACGGAGACGACGATGATGAGGATGATGAGAAGGACAACGACGACGACGATACCACATCGATGAACAACAGAACGACAATCAGCCGAGAGACCAGGACGAAAAACAAGTTCACTCAAAACAGACAAAAGCACAAGGAGAGAGTATGAAGAAGGGTGCATGAAGGAAGTGGAGCTAGAAGGAAGAGGAGCAAGAAGGATGAGGAACGAGAAGAATAAAGCAAATGAAAAACAGTAGAACGTAGGGCACAAGGATGACGATGATGACGATCCAACATGAGGATCCCGGCTCATGGCAAAGAACTTCAAATGAAACCCGAAGATAAACAAGGCGAGAAGTTTTTGGGCAAAGTTTGAAAAACCCAACGATGTCCAACGATCAGAAGGATAACAAATAAAATATCCTATACGATATTATTTATTGTTGTTACTGTTATTATTGTTGGTGTTGTTAGAAACTTAGATTTGCTGCGCAAGAGACGAGTTACTGTCGTTCCTGACCATCGAGCGTAAGGGATATTGATAAGATTCCGAATTTCTCCTCTTTGTCTCCTCCTTTTTTTCCTATACCTTCTATCCTTCTTCTCTCTACCTTCTATCCTTTTCTCTACATCCTGCTCCTTCTTCTGGTACCTCAGAAATTCTCCCTTCATCTTCTCTACACCTCTCTTCGGATTTTGGACAATTTTCACAGCTCGGAGAAGAGAACGAAACAGGTGGAGGCAGAGGACTGGGACTCTGCAAGAGTCAGAGAGAGAGAGAGATCTGGCATGATGGATACAGAGGGCGAAGTGTGTGAGAGAAATGTTCGGTCGAGTGGAAACCTCTGCTAAGCTCGACGATATTAATTCCTCTCTACGAACCTGAGGCTGAGACAAAGAGTTTAGAGGTTTCCAGGTCGTATGAGTGATGTGGAGACAACTTTTTCTAGCTGAGGATGAGGAGGAAGAGGTGGAGGAAAAGAGAAGAATGATTTCTGAATGATAAAAAGGACTAGCAAAGAAGCACAACAAAAGTTCATTTTCTGTGGAATCGAAAGAGAATTCGATTCTTTCCACATTCATGTGAGAAAATAAGAGAAAATCGCAATTAAAGTGTCTTTGGGTCGTATGAGTGAGAAAGTGTGAGAGAAAAATGTTGTCAGAAGAAGAGAAACCACTATCAGAAGATGAGAAAGAAGATGAGCAAGAGGAAGTAGAAGAAGTGATACAATAAATAAATGTCCTGCACAAGACTGAATGAATGAATGTGAATCTTGGAGTTGAGCACGATTTTTAGATTCAACCACTCATTCCACGATGATTTTAAGAGTTCGAGAGAAACCGTCGACAAAAAAAAAAATGTCTATCTTATCGCCTCTACCTCGTGACGACCACGACACGCCCCCACCTTTTGTCGCCCACGATACGCCCCCGGAATCGTCGACGGTCGACGTCGTCAACCGCTGCTTAAGCCGATTTTTCCACATCGTCGCCTTTTGCTTGCCTCGAATCGCTGTCACTCACCTGGAAAAACACCTTCCGTTGCCCACCCGAGTCGCACTTCTCATTGTTCTTTCTTCCTCACCCGCACTTTCCATCTCTCTCACTCAACCTTTTACTCTCCCACCCTTTCCATCTCTCTCCATACCTCACCCTTTGACTCTTTTACACTTTCCTCCATCACTATGTTATTGACGTGAAAGAAATGCAGAGCGAAATCCTTTCGCCCTGAAAAGAAACACAAACAGGAAGCGCACGAAGTCAAAACAAACATGGCGGCCTACGAACACTACCACACACACACACATACGAACATATACGAACACATACAAACACATTTGTACCTCGTACTTCGCAGAGACAACAAACAAAAACCGCGCCTCTTCCGGATTGGATCGGAAAGGATTTTCAGAAAGGGGACAAGAGAGAGGTGGGCTGATAGAAAGAGAGGTATGTAAAGAAAGAGGAGAAGTATAGAAAGAAGAGTTTGCGACAGAGCGCGAGAGAAAGTGTAACGAAAGGAAACGACGACACAGGACGAAGCCAAAAGGATCCTATTTAACGTTGAAAGCGTGAAATTGGGTTATCAGGGACTTCTGGCAGAAGAGAGCTTGGTGTAGTCGACGAAGAGGCGAAAGGTGAATGGAGGAAAACAAAGTGGAAAAGAAATAAGATGACAGGTGGAGGGAGGGGGACGAAGGCGGCGTCATAACACGTGGTTCGCTGTCGCGTTCTCTGTCAGGCGCAATTAATCCACCGAGAGGACGAGGCGAAGTGGTGCCGAGGACGAGATGGGAATGGAAACGAGTAAAAAACAAAACTTCGACTGGCAAAAGAAGAGAAGAGGAAAGTGAAGGAGAGAGAGAGAGTTGCGTGTGAGAAGGAGACAAAATGAGAGGGAGACGTTCGTCAGAATCACGAAACGCAAATGACGAAGACGAACGAACAAATGGAGTAGGGGGAAACAAAAACAGGTGCGAGGAGGACGGATGATGAATATCGCCGATGAGCGATGGGTCTCCGAAGGACGAAACACCGTCCTCGAACGTTCTGAAACTTGTGGAACGGGAGGGGGTGAAAACTTTTAAACAATCCCACAAAAAGTACTTTGACAAAAAGTTTCTCCAAAAACATCGCAACAAAACAAGGCATTGAGAAGCAGGAAAAAGTAAAAAAAAATAAATAGAAAAAAACAAGAAATAGAAAATCTCATGAAAATAAAAAAAAAAATAACAACAAAACCGACTGTCTCGACTGGACGACAAATCGTTTTGCGACAGAGAAAAAAATGTCAGAACTCAAACAAAATCTTAAGTTGAATTAATATTTACGTAGAAAAAATTCAAAAATCAGCTGGGAAAAACTCTTCGATACAAAGATGGACGAGGATCGCAGGGGTGAGTGAAGGTGGAGAGGAAGAGAGATAGAGAGGGGGAGGCTTCGGATTAACATACACAAGATGTGTATTTGTCTCGCTCGCTCGCTCAGTGAGCCGAAAGTCTTTCGCTTTGGGTTTTTCTAGTTTTCTGTTGTTTTTCTTTCTTCCCGTGAGACGAGCCAGCAGCCAACAACAATGACAACAACAACAACAAAAATGATGATAACGAAGTTGAAAATAACAACTATAATAATAATGATAACAACAACATTAACAATGATAATAACAATAACAACGATAGCAACAACCACAATGACATGAATAGCGACAGCAATAAATCAACCATAGTGACAACAATAACAACATCCACACCAACTATAATGGGAATTGCAACAACAATGATGGACAATCCAACAACATTGATGGACAATCCAACAATATCAACTAGATTCATGCCTATTCCAACAACAATGACAAAGTCCATTGCAACAACGACAATATCATTTGTCACCAACATTTCAACAGCGAATACCGATGGACCGGAATCATTTACAACAACAACCACAACAACACCAACAACGACTGTTGCCACTGACTACGCGACGTCTGCTGCTGCTGCAGTGACAGAGGTCGCCAACACATCGCTCCAAAGTGATGAGGGGGAGGTCGAGAAGGGGCCGGAGAATGTAGAGAAGGGGGAGGAGAAGGCAGCGAATGGAGGCGAGGATCAGTTCTTGGCGCCCCAGGATCCTGTCCAGAAACTCTTGTCCCAAACGACCCTGGACGAGATCCAGAAGGCGCACTCGGAGCGCATGAAGATAACGACAACGAGGATGGCGACGCCGACAACGATGACGGCGACAACGATTATGGCAACAACGATGATGCCGACAACGATGATGCCGACAACGATGATGCCGACAACGATGATGCCGACAACGATGATGCCGACAACGATGATGCCGACAACGATGATGCCGACAACGGTGATGCCTACACAGATGATGCCGACAACAACGTCGCCGTGTCTGAACGCGACCGAGACTCGCCAGCCCCAGCCCCATCCCACATCGACCTCCTCCACATCCACGTTCGCCACCTTCGACGGCCGCAAAGGCCCCGAGGACAACGGCGACGGTGTCCGACCGGGGACGGAGGAGCGGAGACGGACGCGAGAGGCTGCAACGGGGGAGGCGACGACGACAACGACGGCGGCGGCAGGACCCGTGGAGCCGGACAACGAATCGCCGCCGACACCGTCGGGATCCATTCGATCGATTGGATCCTTCGTGTGTCGCATTTGCCACAATGCCGAGAACCCCGAGAGGTGAGTGCGATTGGGTTTCTGTGGAGAGGGCTGGAGAGAGAGAGAGAGAGAGGGAGAGAGAGTGGCGTGGAGGAGGTGGGGCGTGGCAGTTCAGCCGACTGATGGTCGACTGAGGATTTCAGTCAATTGACGGTCGAGTGAATTTGCATGTCATGTCATGCCAAGGCTTGGCTTGGGTTCGGTTTTGGTTTTGAGAGGAGAGAAAGACTGAAAGAGAGAGTGATAGAAAGAGAGAAAGAAAGACTGAAAGAGGGAAGAAGAGAAAGAGAGAAAAGACACGAGTGTGAGTGAGTTTTGATTCCCGCCCGAGCTGATTGAAGTGGACTGAGCGACATCGGTGACACTTGAGTGGGATCAATGAAGTGATTGAGTGACGTCAATGAAGGAAGACGCATGGGTGAGAGGGAGAACGGTAATTATAGATCGAGACAAGGGGTTTGTGGCCGCACGATGATGTGAAACATTTCCTAGAGCGAGTCACCAAAGTCAGGCAACTGAGATGAAGTCGGGATTCATTGGGGAATTCTCAGTGGAAATCTCGATAGAGAAATCTCTGATTTAGATTATGATTACCTAAATCGAGATAGACTTCGATTACTTCGATTACCTAAAGCGAGATAGTTCTACTCTCTAGTGGGAGTTTTCCCAGATCCTCGACTTCTCTGAGCTCTGCGCTATCTGTGGGAAATTGAAAAGCCCTATTATAAAAAATGACTGGGCGAAAAAATTCCGCATCTGACCGCACCTTATCATTGGAAGCCATCGCTAATGATGACAGCACAGTTGTTATCAAATGTATTGATTTAATTGCTTTAACTATCATTGGTTAAATCATACATATATTTATTCACGGTCTTTCATTATGCTTTTTGTCCCGACTTTTTATTATGGCTTTTAATTATTTTTAACCGCATTAAAATATTTTTTCACGCCCTTTATCAGTTTTTTTTTGTCGTCTCCCACTTTGTTATACTGTCTCGATTTTTTTATTTTGCTTTTAATGACATTTAAATATGTAAATATTTCATTAGTTTGATTGTTTTTCCCATTTGATCCCGTTTTTGTGTAACTTGATTTTTTGCATTTGTTGCGTTTGTTGTTTCAATTGTTTGGCTGCTTTGCACGATTGGAAAAATAATTAAATTCGCCATAAATTAGCAGATCTTTATGTTTAAATAGCAAGCCATAAATAAGAGCTTTCCATTTTCGTTTCGTATTAATTGAATTTGCAATTTCCTCATTCCCTGCTCTGCCCTTCTCACCTTTACTTGTTGTCCTTTAACCTCGCAGTTTTTTTTGTTTATTTACGACCCCTTTTGGATTTAATTTACGATCTGTTTGATGTGTGTTTTTCGTCCAGGTTCAAGTATTTATTTTGTGATTATGATCGTGTTATTTTGTAATTGAATATTGAATCTTACTTTTTGTTTAATGGATTTCTTTTTTAATTTTTACATTTTCATTTATTTTATAAAATATTTACATGTTTATACTTGTATATTTATATTTACATGAGTTATGAGTTTTGTGGTTTATTAAATATTTATTGTGGTTTTTAATGATTTATTTATTTATTTTAAATTCAGCTGTTATAATGATTACAATTTTTGTTTGATATATTTTTGTCTCAGACACTCAAGCGTGATCTACTGGTTTTTTATAATTCAATTTAATTAGCAGATTTATTGCAGTTTAATTGGCAGTACCTCGACTCCCCTGACTAATCCCTAATGACTCTTGCAGACTGGTCTCCCCGTGCTTGTGCAAGGGATCGCTGACCTACGTCCACATTCACTGCCTGGAGCGCTGGATCAGCACCTCCCGCAACACCACCTGCGAGCTCTGCCAGTTCCAGTACAACACCGAGCAGACGCTGAGGTGAGTCTTTGGTTTTTCATTTTATGAATTTCCCAAATTCTAAAATTTTTAGAGATCTAAAATTAAATCAAAATCAAATTTGAAATATTTTTCAAAATCCCGACATTTCCCGAATTTTTGAAATTTATGTTTGAAATTTAAAATTATCTAAAGTTGTTGTTCGATTTTTATTGCAAACAAAACAATAGAGCTTTCTTGATTTTTTTAATTAATTTTTTAAATATTTGAATTAAGACTGCTTTCTATTCCAATTTCTAAATCTGAATCGATGTTTTTCGTTTACCTGATGAAACCATTTTGAAATAGTTCTAAAATCCAATCATCATCAAATCTGAATAATTTAGGATTTTATTATTATTTTTATTATTTTTTTATTTACGCATGAAATGAGATAATTTTAGAACGCGTTTCTTCACATTGCTTCCCTCTTTGATTCCATGCACATGGTTTGAATTCCTCATTTTCATAATTCATCCCATGTCGGCCTCCGCGGAGATATTTTTGCGCCCTGATGCGATAAACCAAAAATATTTAAATAACCTTCCACGAAGGGCCTCCGGGAGCCGGGAGCGTTTCCTGTTCGAGCACGAGGACAACAATACATTATAACAACAATAACGAGAAATGAACAACAACTCCATTAAGCATTGGTTACATTATTCTCTGTCCCTCACTCTCCCTCCTTTCACTCTCTCCCTCCTTTCACTGTCATCCTTCTCTCAATCTCTCTCTCTCTCAGTCTTTAACTTTCTCTTGCCCGTGGCATTTTTCGAAAAACAATTTTTCAGCTCATTTGTCGTCTCCGCCAGCGGTCCCGGCCACACCCCCTTCCTTAGGGGGCGGAGGGTGCCACATGCAGGGTTTCGTCAACGAAACAATCGCATGGCTTCCTGGAGAAGGGCGCCAGAGAAACAGAGAGCGTGAGAGAGGGAGGGCGAGGGGCGCCAACGCTCTCTCAAACTCAAGTCACGCGTGAAGGATTAGCAGCGGCAACAACTACGACGACAACAAACACGACTACAACAAGCACGATTATAACAACAATATCAACGGCGAATAAACCACAATGTGTGAAACTCGGCGGCGAATCGTTTTGTGTATGTGTGTGTGAAAATATTCGTGTGTGTGAGTGTGTATCATGCTCAAACATACAGGGACGCGTGTAGCTTGGAATTAAAAATTTCCAAAGACGGCAAAAGTTTTGGCGGAAACTTTTCTCGCCTCGCGTTCGACAATGTGTCGAATGTGTTGTTGGCCATTTTTCGGCCATTGTTGTTGGAAATTTTCGGTCTTTGTTGTTGGAAATATTAGACGTTGTTCTTTTTGTTATTGTTATCCATCGCCCAACGCCCCATCCTCTTGGCGCCATCATACAAATTGCAGTCGCTTTTTTTAGTTTTTGTTGTTGTTGTGTCTATGTGTGTGAGTGTCTATGTGTGTGTGTGTATGTGTGTGTATGTATATTGTTGTTGTTGTTTTCCTTCTGTATTTGTGTTCGTGCTAGCGTGCGTGTGAAGCTCGTTGTGTTCTTAAACGTGTTTGTTATCGATAAATTATGACAATCAATTTATCGCTCATGGGTAATGAGTGAGAGTCATAAATTTACGAACAAAATGGCGGTTGTTATCGATTTTTGAGTGTGGCAATAAGCTTCGGAAAATCGGTAGAAAACAAAATAATATATATTTTCTTAGAACTTTTGATATAAAAATTGTTTTATAGTAGAAAAAATAAAAATAGTATCCAAAAATATTTTAATAATCGAATAAAATTAAAAAATGTATAACAGAAACATATACATTTTCCGTGAATATTTGTAAAAATATAGAATACTGAAAATAAAGTGTTTTTTGTTATCTTTTAAAAAATAATTAAATTATGAACTAATTAAAGAAACAAAAACACTATTCAGTTAAAATATTATACCTACAATTAAAAAATGTACAAAAATAATTTATTTTTTACATAATTATTTCAAAACAAATTATTTTCTGTTTATTTTAATATAAAATTTTTAATTTTAATTTTTTCAACAATATTCAAATGAAATAGAATCGACAAGATGTGATAGAATTCATTAAATTTAAATAGGAAAATTAGAGGGAATGGTCCGTGTGATCGGGTTATAAACGCATGCCTCGCACTCATTGGATGCTGATATAAATTACAAATGCTGACGGGCGATAATTTTTTGTATTGAATTTATTGCACAAATTACACTCACACAGGAGCCAGTTTTACATAGTGAATAGCGTTGCCACATTGTTTTATTTTAATTAATGGATATAAAAGCCGAGTCAAGAACGAAATGCAGGAAAAATGGAAAAAGTGATGACCGTGATTAAATAAAAGTTGCGCCGCCGAACGAGACAATGCAAGGACGAGCAAGGACGATGAAATATTGTCAATGGATGTGGAAAAAAGTCAAATGAATTTCAACTTATTGGGAATTGCGCGAGAGACCGCAGAACGAACAGCAATAATAATAATTCAGGACGACAAAGGCGAATGAATCCTTGTCTTGTCCTGATCGCCGAGTCCTTTATGTCGGTTAATTCGAAATTTCCTCCTCCGCCATTCGCCACTCGGATGTCGACGATTTCATTTTCACAAGCTTAAAACTCGCGGATCAACATGTCCTTTGTTGACGCACACACACGCACGCACACATCTCGCTGCGATATTCGCCCGCCCCACCCCCTCCGCCTTCCGTCGACGTGAATAATCGAAAGCCAATCAATGTTTACTTCGCAGATACACGTGTTTGCAGTCGCTGCGGATGTGGTACTCGCGATCGATGAGCCGCAGGGCGCTCCAGGTAAGTCGAAGGACATCCGGCGTCGAAGACAAAGTCCTTCGGCGAGGGCGTTTAAATTTTAAATATTTACTTTATTTTATATCATTGCATATATTTATTTATATTCTATTTCTTTTATTTAAAATTATTATATTAAAATTATTATATTACAAATTTTTTTACTTTTATTTTACTTTTTTTGTATTCCATCGACTGTAAATTCTATTATTATACTATCATTCAAAGTATTAATTTTTTATTTTTTATATCATACTTAATTAATTGAATGATTTCATTTATAAATTTATGTTTTTTTTATTATAAACTTCGAGTCTAATATTTATATATATTTATATCAATTTATATAAATTTATATATTTATATCGACTGTAGTTTTTGTTCAATAATTATTTTGTTTTTATTGTTTTATTACTTTATTTTGTATTATTATATATTTTTCATTAAATTATTGTCTTTTTTCATACTGATGTTATTAGGAAGTTAAATATTTTATTTAATAAAAAATGTTTTTAAATTGTTAAATCACAACAATTTCATCCCCTTCGGCCCACAGGAAGACTGTCAAATGTTCTCCCTACTGACCCTGGTGGCTTTCGGCATAATCGGGACTTTGCTCGTGGGCATTCAGTACTACTTCCTGCAGGGACGAACCTGGGGCCTGGGCCGCTTGTGGACCAAGGGCTGGCTAGTGTTTTTTCTCTTCTCCACCGTGAGTACGAAATGATGTTTATTTCCAAGTACAACATGGTCTTAAATTTATACTAAAATTTTGTTTTTCTTTAATGGTATTGGTATTAAATTGGCAGTTAATTGATATTAAAATAATTAAATATATCAACATTAAGTTAAATCGATAACTAGATATTTGTTAATTATTATCCCTCTATATATCTCCCACAGCTTGTTGTCTACTTTATCAACATTTATATGATCGTTCGCTCGCAGTTGGCGCCCTGGTATCGGTGAGTAGAAGTATACCTGAAGGACGAAGGACCTTCTCTAGAGCATTCTCGTTCAGTTACACTCAGTTAGAGGAGGACGAGTAACAAGGATACGAGGAATACTAGAGAGGTAGAGAGAAAGCAACAGAGAGAACTAGAGAAACAGAGGCAAAACAAGTGAGACAGAGACACAACAAAGAGAGACAGAGTCCAAGAGACCAAGACTGAGAGAAAAGGAGAAGTAAAGAGAAGACATTTTCTGTGTCCTACGGCTGTGAAATGCGAAGCTCAAAAGTCAATTTGGAAATTCTCAGTAACAAACGGACACACATACCAAGAGAGACGATGACTCACACACACACACACATAGACACGGCGAGGACGCTCACCTCGAAGGATGCGATGACGTTGACGGTTACGGTTACGACAACGGTGACAGTGACGAGGACTCGAGCACGAAAGCAGAACCAACCATGGGCGGGCAATCGAGGGCACGTGTGCCTAATTTTGACCTCGATGAGAACGAGGACGACGTTTGATGGTGATGACAATAACACCAAGAAGGATAAGAGCAACAACAACTAGAACGATGCTAGTAGCAACAATAATAATGATGATAGTAGCAACAACGATGAATGTAACAACAGCAGAAACAACAACAACAATAACAACACGAAGAATGGTTTACTTTCCAATTTGCGGCCGAGGAAATGAGAAAGTCAATGGACCAGCTTCGGCTTCACCTCCAACGAGGAAGAGAATCCGGCCGGAATCCTGCAGCCGTGGAATGCATTTCATATTATTTCGTTGTTTTATTCCATCACATTCCGCTCGCTTCCTTTCATTTTATTTCATTCTCATCTGTTTCATTCCACTTCGTTTAGTTCCCTCTGTCGGGCTGACATTTGCATGCCAAGCCAATTAGTTTTCAAGTGGAAATTACTTCCTTATCCTGACCTGATCCTCGTTCTTGTTCTTGTTGTTGTTCTGTTTATTTGTAATGTTTGTACTCTTGTTTTTGTTGATATCATTGTTGGTGTTGTTTATGTTGGTCTTTTGTTGCTGTTTCTCTTCCTCTTGTTGCTGTTTCTTTTCCTCTTGTTGTCGTTGTTCAGCATACGACAAACAGCATTTGCCTGCCATTCCACATTGCGAAATTGCGACAACGGACGAACGAGACGAAAGATGGACAGATGGACTGAAGTGTGAAAGGAAGACAACGAGAGGAAAGAAAGAGACGACGATAGGAAATAAAGAAACAACGAGAGGAAAGAAAGAACCAGCATGAGAAGGTGAAAACATGTGGAGAGGAGCGAAAGCAACCAAAGCAGAGGAGGAAAAACGAGGGATCAGCAACAACAATCTGGGTTTTAATTTCTCAGTATTTCTCTCTCATTTTATCTCTGTCTATCCCTCTTCCTCTTCCTCTTTTTTTTACTTCTTGCCAGATTCCTCTCGATTAAATTTGCTTCCGATTGCCTCCTATCTCACTTGCTCACTCTCTGACTTTATCTCTCCCTTCCTCCTTCACTCTTTCTCTCTCTCTATCTCGTTTCAGTTGGTGGCAATCGGCTCGGGACATCAAGTTGATCCTGGAGAATCGAAAGCCGTTCCAGTTCCGACCGAGCGGTAGATTGCAAAACCGCTCGCTGGTGGATTCGACAACGACAACAGTAACGACGACATCGTTGGCGACGCCCAACACGCCGATGTGGCAGCACCGTCCGACAGCGCCGCCACCGCCGGTCCAGCAACAACTGCAACAACAACAACACAGACAGCAACAACAACAGCAACAACAACTTTATTCACCGCAATCTCCGCAACATCCGGAGCCGGAATCGTTGGCTCTGCATTTGCCGCCGTTCGATGGAATCGCAGCAGCAGCGACGGCGACGATTGCTGTAGCTGTGCTGGAGGATGTGTACAACAACCATCAGTACAACAACAATAGAAATGTTTACAACGAAAGCAACAACAATAACAACAACAGTAATAACAGTAACAACAACAACAGAAATGTCGCTGTCAACGTTGCAGCTGCGGTCGAGGTTCCTTTGTAGACGATCGTCTACGGCATGGCGACTGCTTCGTAGCGTCCGCAGGATTCACAACAACAAGAACAACAAAATCAGCAACAACAATCCATCCACCCACTGTCCGAACCTACGGATCCACCGAAGCTCTCATGTGATTTATTATTGTTGATGCTTTCTGGAATTTTGTCGTCCCATTCGATTGTTAATTAAATTGTTTGGTTTCTTTCGAAGATGAGAAATTCGCTTTCATTTCTTTTTGGTTATCATTTCGAAAAGAATTACGAAAATCATTTCGAAAATTTCACAAATTCTCCCAGAAACTTCTCATGATTCTATTTTTCTCCTCTCGCTTTCTCCAACCTCCGCTCATTCGACTCATTCGTCTGGCCTTGTCCCACCTTTGAATATCCATGCTTGGAAAACTCCCTGCTCGCTAATAACTCATACGTCGTTCGAGCCCACGCCCCCCGTTATCCGCCGCCCCTTCTTCCGGTGGCCCACCTTCGCCGGCTGAGTCCCTGTAATCTGTTATGCGGAGTGTTTATGTGATTCCCTGCCCTCGTCGCCATTAATCACATTATTTAGGCCGCACCCACTGAACACAGCCAACACCCGCCCCCCACCACACCATCGTCCCGCATTCCATCGCGCCGAACCCATTACGAGGTCCTTCCAACACCCTCTTCAGCCCATTTTTTCGCCTCAAGTGGGCGGCGCCCCTGACCGTGGCTGGGCTGAGCATGCGAGCGAGAGGGAAATGACGGGGGGGACGCAACGAAATGTGGCAAATGGCATGCGTTCCGTGATTGATGGCTCATAAATTAGTCATTTCGAGCTTCACACAGCTCCCGACTTGGGCGGCGGTGGTTGGGGGAGGTCGAAGGGAATGGGCGTGTCATTCGATGGAGGAAAGGGGCGTCTCAATCGTAGGACATAGACGGAAGGGATGGGGCGTGGCACGCTTGGGTTTCGACCACGGATCGGTCTGGCCGATCGAAGCCAAAGCTTCAGGCGTAAAAAGTTTCTCGCAATTTGTCGTTCGGTTCGATTCGATTCGATTCGGCTGGGGTCGGCACGATTCGGTGACGTCGGTCGTCGGTTGTGCGGGAAAGAGACAGCGCTATGGAGGGGAAATGTTCGAGTAGAAATGGCTGTTGGTGTCTCTGTGTGTGTACTGTGTGGACGGTAATGCGTTTGCAATGGTGACGTATTAGTGAAGCCATAAAATCCGACGGCCATGAGTCCTTCGACGTCACCGAGTGAAAGTAAGTAGTGATAACGCTATGCGACAGGCAGACAGCTCGGACAGCAAGGACAAATATATACAGACAGGAAGGACAAATATATATAGACAAAAAGGAAGATATATATAGACAGGAAGGACAGACAGCCGGCTGGCGGAAGTGACAGATTTATGTGCATTGATAGAAGGACATCTGGGCTGCAGCCCTGACAATGAACTCTTTTTTATATATATTTCGAGAGGATTTACATACATCTTTCTATCAAATAGTTTTAAATAAATATGTATATTAAACCAATAAATTAAAAAACGAAAGTGAAAACAAAATCTACATTAAATGAAAAAGCAAAATATAATATAATAAAAATATAAAAAATGTGAAAATAAATATTTAAAAAAAATAAAAAATTATTTAATTAAAAATAAATAAATGAAATTAAAATATACCATAAAAATATTACAAATTAAATAAATAAATTATATTTATTAATTTAAATAAAATAAATAACTAAACCATATGTTTATTTTATAATTGTAAGAAATATAATGAAATTAAATTAAATTAAAAAATAAAAATATTAAAAGATTTATTAAAGTGAAAAATAAATTAAAAAAACGAACATAACAAAATAACTAAAAAATCAATTTCATTAACTAATTAAATATGTAATTCAATCTCAAACTTTAATAAATTTAGATCTCAATGGAAAATACCCTCAGTCTAATTCAAGGACGAAATCGAATCCTTTCACTCCATCGACCCGAGAATCGAGTTGTTTTCTATCGAGTCCAGGAAACGACGGCTGGAAAACAAACAAAGGCCATAAAATCTCCTCAATTAAAAGGAGACGCAAAATATGAACGAAACGCGACAAACAAAAAGCGATAAAAAAATACTGGCCACGCTCAATAAAACCGGGCTGTGGGCAGTGAGCGGGGGTCGGGGGCGTGGCAGAAAACTTACATCCTTATCGCCGAGACGCTCCACGCGACAATGAAGGAATCCCGTCTGTCCCACGGTGACGGTCAGATTGCGTGGGACGTCGAAGTCGAAGTAGGGCAGGACGTTGGCTGGCGACGGCGTCGTCGTCGCAGTCGCGGCCGCCGCTGCTGCTGCTGCCGCCGCCGACGCTGATGCGGACGAGGTCGTCGAGTACGTGGAAAGCGATTCTGCAAAAGAGAGAGAGAGGGAGAAAAATATAACATAAGATATTGAATAAGTATAAGTGAGTATATGAGAGGGATTGAATAAGACTGTGAGTATGTAAGAGAGAATAAGAGATTGAGATTGATAGAGAGAGACAGAGTCATGTGCAGAGTTACAGCGATGGAGCATGGCGTCGATTAAAAATCGAAGACGTTTTAAAATTTCCAGCAAAATGTTGTAAATTGCGGGAAGGACATAAAAATTTAACGACTCCGTTGGATTGCGACAGGCGGCGTCGCTTCGTGCGCGGATGGTGTGCAGAGGGGAGAGAGACAGAGAGAGAGAGAGTAGGGGTTGATGCGGAGCCTGACAGTGGAACGAAGAATGGAGAACCCAGTAAATATTACGAGGCCAAGAAGGACCAGGCTCGGCCTCCATCGACTACAATTTTCAAACCAACCGGATGTCTGTGTTTGTTTCTTTTCATCTGTGTGCGTGTGTCTTAAATTTCTCAGTGTGTGTGTGTGTCATTTCATCTGTGTTTGTGTATCTTTGCCTACGTCTCTGTCGTTTTCCATTCTAATTTCTAATCATGGTTTAAGGAAGAACAACCACAACAAGATTGGTACAATGAAAGAAAATAGAATAACACAATTACAACAAATGAATAGAATTACAACAAGAATAAGAATAACAATGGAAACAAAAACAACTCGTTCCATGAACAACTCAAGGACAGATTTTTGCATATGTGCTTAAGGGGATAAAAGGATTTCGGCGCGAGGGCACGAAATTGAAAATAAAACACGAAGGGAGAGATGACATGTGTGTGTGTAACAAAAACGGGAATAGAGAGGGAAAGAGAGAGAGAGGGAAAGAGAGAGAGAGGGAGAGAGGGAGAAATGAAGGATTGGGAGTGACAGGAAACCATTCAAGTGGCGGCAGACGAAAATAAATTTTATTTTCCCAAACGAAACAGATAGAAAATAAAACCATAAATACAAACGAAATAAATATAAAAGCAAAATCATAAAAAAAGAACAAAGAAAAGAGAAGGAATAGAAAGAGAAAAAAGGAGGTACAAAGGGAAAACAAAGGAATAAGAGGAGAAGGAAAATAAGAAAAAAGGGAATAAAATGCAAAAAAAAAAAAATAAGAAAAGAAAAAGAAAAAATAAGAAAAGAAAAAATGAAAAACACAATACAAAAAAAGAAACCTATAAGAATACGAAAACAATTTGAACACAACACAAGCCAAACAATGCAGGGAGGAAGGAGAGAATACAAAATAATTGTAAATAACCGAGACGAAGGACAAATGGCAAGGATACTAAAGAGATCTAGGGAAGCGAGAGGGAAGATGAGAGAGAGAAGAGATTTCAAATGGATGACGCATTGATATTTCTCATTGACATTATGTTCTTGGTTAATATTAAGATTTTTCTACTTTTAATAATTTTGTAATTTTTGGTGATTTATTTTTTTTTGTTTAAATATTTTAGATGTTTTAAATTCCACATATGTATTTTGGTTTTTAAATTTTAACTTCTTTTACAACATATTTACATATAAATATTTTTAATTTATTTTATTTTTAACTTTTTAACTTTATTGTATTTTTTATAATATTTTTTCATATTTAATTATTTATTTATTTTATTGGTAATTTTAACAATTTATTAAATTTCTCATTTTATGTTGTTTGTATAAATAAATATTTTTCTCTTCATCTTGATCATTGTGCATAATTTTGAAGATTGTCGTTGTTTCCGAAAGTTTTCTCTTTCTCGCTGAGAAAACTTTTTCCTCGCACACAACAAAAAACTTCGACATAAGTTGCAAAATTTCAGCGCCTCCTGGGCACGCGAGGAGGCGTTGCATCATCGTCAACACAATAATCATCGTCAACACAGTCATTATCGCCATTATCATCATCATCGTCATCATCGCGAATTCGTTGATCCTCGTCCTTTCCTCTCTTTTGTTTTTAATCATTGCCACTTCATGAGTTTTTCCTTCTCTCTTTAGATATTGTCCACTTCTCTCTCTTCTGTTTCTAGATTTTTTCCTCCTCTCATCGATTTTCTGCCTTCTCTCAATTCTCTCTTACGATCTACCTGCCTGTAATTCCCTCTCCCGATTTTCTTATTCCTGATCTCGTTTTCTCCGTATCCTTCTCGTCCCCTCTCTGACTCGTCTTCTTTCTATTCCCTCTCCCTCTCCTTGTCTCATTCTATCGGTCTGTCTCGTTCTTGCTTTAGTGGGAAAAGTTTAATTTTATGTTTATGAAAATACGTGCCAACATGTAAATTTTCCAATTCGACTTGACTCCGGCTCTGCGAGTGCGAGAGGTTGTGAATGAAATGAACCAGCCCCACTCACTGAACTCACGACCCTCGCATCTTCCACCGCCCACTTCCATCGCCCACCTCGAGGCTTAGGAACCTCGTCTTCTTCGGAAACTCGTCCGCCTCGGATCGGGATCGAAATCGAAATCGACTCGGGTTCAAGCCCTAATTTACCGTTCATTGAGACCCCAACCCAACCGACGCCGTGCGGACGGAGGGAGGGAGGGGGCGGGACAGTGGGCGTGGCAGGGGGTTCTGTGCCCCACATTCTCTCGCTGTTCGCCCCGACTCCTTTCGGATGTGTGTGTCGTAAGACGTCTGGTGTCATCTTCTTCTCGTCCTCGTCCTTTTTCTACTACTCATCGTCTTCGTTCTTTTCTTTCTCATGGTCTCCCTCCTCGTTTTCCTCCTTGTCCTCGTCATTCTCCTTTCCTCCTTCTCCTCGTCATTCTCCTTCTCACTCTCCTGCACGCGTTCGTGCTCGTCTGTTCCTTCGCCTCATATCCTGCGAAAGGATATGCGGAACGCGTGTTTTGCGGGCATTAAAGGATCAACGTGAAATAAATCTGTGTGCATGCGAGTGTGAGTGCGATGGAAGTTTAAGTGTGTGTGTGTGTGTGCGAAGCAACAAATTAGAAAATTATATCGAGCCGGCAAACATGTGTTTCACTCCTGATCCTGAGAAGCCACCCCCAACTTCCTTTCTTTTAGCGTAAGGATCCAATTCGAAGCGAAAACGGCGCAAAACGGGAGCTCAGAATTTATGAATTTAATCAAGTCTGCCCCGAAATCTCGAAATAGCGAACACGAGCCGGGAATCGAGCCGACGAAACGTTGGCGATAAAACGAATTGTTCTTTAAAAAGGTTGCCTTCAACCGAAGGTCCTTTCAATGCCGGCCACGTCCTAACGCTGAGCGGCGCCGGATCCCGATCCGTCGAAACTTTCACCGCGAAACGCACGACGAATGCCGAGGCAAAATGTGATGGAGCGGGGAGGGAGCACGATGCGGGAACGTTGAGGATTATGATGAGGTCGTCGCAGAACGCGGCCCGAATGCGAAATCGCGACGAAGGGCGAAGGTGGCGGGCGAACTGCGACTTCATTGATCGATCGGCAGCCAGTGTCCAGCCCTGGTATGCAGAGACCTTGATATCCAGAGACATTGATATCCAGATACCTTGATATCGCCGGGAGATGAAAAGCAGACCCAGACTCTCTCAAAGAAACTCGCTCAGCCTTTCAGTCTGTCAGTCAGTCCATCTGTCTGTACGCCTTTCCGTCCTTCTTTCCGTCTGTCCGTGCACCTGTCTCTCCTCCATCTGAAGGTTTCCGGCCGTTTCTCCACCTGTTGGATTTACTTGCATATTGATTGCATCAGCCACGCCTCCTTCTCAATCTCACCTCCTCAGACACGCCTCCTTCTCAATCTCACCTCCTCAGACACGCCTCCTCCACGCCAACATCCCATGTCCCATTTCGCCTCGTCCTGGCGACGACACGCAAACGACTTTCATTTCGCATAATTTCCTGAATTTCCATTTTCCCTTCACTAGCTGTTGTCATCAGCCGATCTCTCCACCTCAATCTCTTTTTCTCTCTGCATCTTTCTCGCTCCCTTTTTCTCTCTCCTTTTCTCGCTGCTTTTCTCTCTCCACTTCTCTGTCCCTCTCTCTGTTTTTCTCTGTACCATCCTCCCTCCCGTGTTTTCCTATGCAAATGACATTCGGATAACCTTTGAGGGGATAAATTAATTGAACCGCAAATTAATTGAATCCAAGCGAAAGCTCAAGAGAGAGAAAGACACAAGCGACACAGAGAGGGAGAGAGTGAGAGGGGAAGCAACACAGAAAGAGACAGAGAGATATCGGGGAAGCGAGACAGAGTAGGGAAGAGATTTCTTTCTTTTGATGCGTCGGAATTGTGTCGGTTCCAGACCCACAGCCATCGAGTCATCGGCAGCTCTTCGAAGTTCGACACGATGTCCTCGCGCTGAGGTTGAACTCTTTTGAAAATATATATTTCCCAGTCGCAAATAAATCTGTCAGTCGCAGGTCGATGTCGGTTACTTTACGGCTCGCATCCGCCTGACAGGACCTGGGTCGCAGTCGCAGAGGACGCAAGCGAAAAATATTCATGGCCCATTGTGCGTCTAAATAAATACGGTCATTGTATTTTTCGAAATTTCAACGAACGGAAATAATGTGGAAGGACGAAAAATAGATCTCGCTACGTCTCTCTCTCTCTCTCCCTCTCTATCGCCCTCCTTCGTTCTCTCGCCCCCCATTTCGTTTCGTCTCATTGAAAAAGCGACAATTTCTCGCTTAATGGAAATTCTTCCCTTCCCTCCCACTCCCACAATTGCGATAACTAGCACGGCGAATGAGGCGACCGAGAGTAGAGAGAAGTGGCTGCGGGGGGGTGATTCGGTGGGTCGTCATGTCGAGGCTCTGACGGCCGCTGTCACAACAAGATTTCATCATCATTGAATATAAATTAATTTAGTTATGAAAACGCATAAATTTCATTCTCGAACTCAAACTCGAACGAGAGACAACAAAAGATAGAAGGAAAAAATAACTGAATAAAACGACGCAAATGAAAATAAAACGAATGAATCATGACGAAGGCGATAAAAATAAAATTTCTTTAGTTTCAACATAGTTTCGCCTCAACCATGTGAACTACGCCTTAGTCCTTGGGGACGAGAGACAAAGTGAGAGATGAATGGGAGAGAGAGAATGAGAGAGAAGGGAGTGAGAGAGAAGGCTGAAGGGGTTGAGTTGAACACTTTATTTGCGTCACGATCTGAGTCTCGTATTTGTAATTCTTCTTATCAACAGCTGGTCTCTTTCTTCTCCTTCTCCCTCTTCTTATTCTCCCTCTTCACCCGCGCCTTCTCCGCTCTTCGTCTGATAATCACTCTGTGTGGCATTTCATATATCCATCTTCTTCTCCTCCCACTCGCCTCCTCTTCTCGCTACTCTTTTTCTTCTCTAACTCCCTTCGTCTTTTGCTTTCCCAACTTCTCCCTTTGCTCTTCGACTTCTTCGAATCGAGCTCTGTGTTCACCTCCTCGTATCATGCTGTCTCTCTCACAGCAGGACGCCTCCTTCACCTCCTCGGCCGTCGTCGTTTCGCTTTGTCGTCTCGTGTCCGCGCGTCGGAAACGTCGCCATTTTTATCGCTCCCATCGAGTGGCGTCGACGGATGTGTTCGCCATATTTATGTATATGTATGTATTTGTGACGTCTCGTCATTTGTATTCCTTCCGGCTGGGCTTTTAATTCCGCCGCACACTGAGAGAAAGCACTTCGTTAGCTGAGATCGTAATAAGGGAGCGGTTGAAGGTGAATCATGGAAACCATATTGAAACATATAACTCGTTCTCCTCGCTTCGAGATCATCTTCGAGATCATCCTCAAAACATCAATTTACAAAACAATCACCAACTTCGAACCCCTTCAAATTTTATCCTCCACTCTTTGTCTCCCTCTCCCTTTGATTGCGAATAGTAGGAAACATTGATAGAGTGGGGGAAAGAGATGTGAAAACTGTATTCACTCAGTGTACTGAGGAGCAATAATAAAATTAAGGCTGTTTCTGTCGTAAACTTCACTGCCAAGCGCAAACAAATTCGCGAGCGAAGATTCGAAGGTCGTAAATTCGAGGTTGATACTAAAAATGCCCAAAGCACAATCTCTCACTCACTCAGTCAGTCAGTCGTAGTTCTCTCTCACTCACTCATACTCCTATTTCACTCTCTCACTCGCGTCTAAGTAGACGCACATCGCACGATGTCAGCGCCACGATGGCGGGGGCGGGACGTCGAAGGCGTGGTCGATGACGACGAGGATTCCACGGTAGCGAGGACGAGAACGAAGTGCGAAAGTTTCGTCGAAGTACGAAACAGCGATAATTTTCGCGATGATAATTTAAGCAAATAGAAGGATCTCATGGAAGGAGCCAATCCATTGTTCTCTTTCTCCCTTATTCACAGACTGGGAGAGAGAGAGAGAGAGAGAGAAGTCAAAGTGAGTGACATGCGGAGATTTTAGAGAGATTTTCCATTGGGTTTGCTTTTTCGCTGAAAGAAACTTTGCGGTTGATTGATGGTTCCATTCCGATTACGAAGGGATTTTGAAGATGCGAACGAAGAGCGAATGAATGAGAGATGATTCTCACACGAAGACAAAGACCGTGTGATGGAGGGTCTCGAGCGGAGATTAAGAAACCTGAAGTCCCGTTGTAAGATCCCGGATTAAGATCCATGTTCAACTTCGATAAGTTCTCTTATCCTTCTGAGTCGTCTGAGGTTTGAAGGTTGAGAACAACAGCAACTTATTTCTCTTCTACGATCTTTTTTTAGATCCTACCCACCTTTAAGATATTCTAAACCCTCGTGTAGACTCTTATCCCTCTCTCTCCATCTTCCTCTCCCTCTCTCTCTTTCTCCTTTCCACTATCTCCCCATTCGGTCCTTTCGAATGAAGCTTTCGAGCATTGAAATTCCTCACTAACAGTCGTTCGTTCTGGGATTTAATTAACTTTTCACATTGAGTTGTCCGAACATCACCTCCAATGTTGATGAACTCGGTTTCGGATTTGAACTCTTAGATCTCCTCTCTTTCTCTCGCTCTCCTTTTCTCTCTTATACACCAAATCTCTCCCTCCGTCTCTCTCGCTTGATGAAAAATCTGGCTCATTAATGGACAAACAATTGGAATCCGCAAAACATCATGGGACCGGTGGGGGAGGGAAGTGAATGGGGTTTTAAATGATATTTCCCAGAGGAACAACAACAAGCTCAATGGCCAATAGAACTGAGGGTTGGGGGAGGAAGGAACCGCATCGGAGAAATCAACGAAGAGCCCCGAGCGGCCACATCTTGGCACATCGGAACAACAAAACGAACCAGAGTTTAGCAATTCACCAGACAACACACAGATCTGGCCACCTTCATCCCTTCGCCAACATCTGGCCACCTCTCAGCGTCAGAAGTCGCCATCGGGCCAAAAGCCAGAACAACAGCAACTGCTCTGCCGCTGAGCAACTATTTTAATGCAACCGCACTTGGGGCGATTCCATTGCCACGCCCACAGCCGCCCACTGAAAATCCTACACCATCGCATTCCGGCTGCCTTGAGCTTCAACTCATGGTTCTGCGATGCAGCGGTCAATGGACTCGATGCTGAAATTCCGTGAAAATTTGTTTAAGGCTTCCTTTTTGGTGTTTCCACAATTGTGTTCTGATTGTTGTTGTTGGTGTTACCGATTACTATTGTTGTTGTTACTCGAATGTCCTCGTCGTCGTCGTCGTCGTCGGATAGGATGGAGAGAACGGACAGACGGAGTAAAGGAATGAGAAGAGAACGAGACCGAAAGCAAAACGAAAAATAATGAACAATTAAATTAACAAAATGCAATCGGGGGAACAACAACGTGGAACGATGGCAACACTGGGGCGGAGCGTGGAAGGGCGTGGCAGACGATACGAGGGAGAGAGAGAGCAGAAAACGAGACCCTGGCCCGAAGTCGGGAATTCGAAGGGATTTTCAAGCGATCAAATGGGAACTGCAAACGACACTAACGAAGTGAGAGCCATCAGAGGGGAATAGGGAATAAGATAATGAGAGAGGGAGTGAAAAAAAAGAGAGTGAGAGGAAGAGAGATGGCGATAAGGATAGGAAAACATGGGAACTTAGGAACTACTGTGAGCTTGCACTGGAGCGAAGGGAACTCGGGATTCGACATTTGATTCGAGAGAGCAATTGAGCGAGACAAAGAGGATTTGAAAGAGATTTGTTTTCGAAGATCAATTTCATAGCGAGTGAAATTCCAATGATAGAATATTTCGATGGGGAACGAAATTCCAATTTAGAACGAAATTCGAAAGTGACTTAAAATCGAAAGAGATTTAAATTCTATGCAGAACAATTCTATAATATGAGCAATTCTGCGAAGTGATCAAAGGATCGTAAAGAATAGAAAAGGTTTTCCAAAAAAAGTAAGCAGAAATCAGAAGATAAAAATGAGTGTAAGAAATTATATAAAAATTAAATATATTTGATTTTTTGATAGTCGGTCGTCGATCAATACTCATATCTATTGAAATTAAGGATAAATCGACTCCTCCACCTTCCCGTTCTCGTTCTTGAAGAAACACATTTTAATGAATTTATTGGCGAGCAACGACCGTGGCCGGGGACTCGTTTATCATGCGGCTGCAAAGCCCTTAATTGGGCCTAATGTTCGGAGGCCAAATTCGGACCAGGCCTTCGGAGTCCTCAATTGCTGAAGCCAAACCGATGTAAAGCCAGACACGACTCGACCCAACCCAACCTGCGGACAAGAGCCGAAGGATGACCAGACCACGAGGGTAGAGAACGACCGGAGTAGGAAGAAAACCTAAGAAGGAGGTCGATCGAAGGAAGAATGGAACGAAGGAAGAATGGAAGGGAGTGAGGGAGATAGCAAGATGAAGAGGAAAGCAGATGGTCGCAATTGCCGACGATGCGATGCTGCTGCAGGAGCTGTGGTGAGAGCCAAGCGAATGGTGAAAACCATTGTACATTCAGTAGATAAGTTTAATTTTGAAAATAAATTGAAACCCATACTGCTGCACACACACACACACATACATACATATGTTGGTGTGGAGCAACCACATGGACGGGCCACACATGGAGGGATCGTAGTGATAAAACCTTAAGACACGTCATTATCCTCGGACGCTTTAAAATGATTTATGGGATCAGAGGAGCAGCAGACTCAGAACCAGCCGAACAATGCGAAAATTTAGAGGGTACGAGTGGGCGAGAGAGAGAGCCAAAGAGGGAGGGATGGAGTGTGCGAGAAAAAAGAAAGGAGCGGAACGTTCGAAGTTTATTGAAAACCTTTCATTCCATCGAATTTCGCCTGATCTAAATCGTCTGCAGGTTGGTCGAAACACTTGGCTCATTTCGATCGTTGGCGCTTCGTCGCCCCCTATCGAACGACTTCTTCTTCCATCGGTCATCCTGCGAGATCCTGAGTCCGCACTCCTTGGCCAATGGTCGGGCGAATCCTTTGGGGAAAATTAACTAAACACCAGCCGAAATTACTTTGGGGATTTCGTGGCGAGGACGCCACGTGGACCGAACCGAGCTTCTCAGCATTATTCGACAAGGTCCCTTCTTTTTCTCACTCTCTCCCACTATATTTCTCTCACTCACTCACTCACTCTTTCTCTTCTCTATCTCTCTCTATTGATCCCCTCATTCGCTCTTTAGGTCTCCTAATCTCTTTCCCTCCCTCACCCCTCGCCTTCTGACATTTTGCAAGTTTTTCTGCTTCGTCAGTAGTTTCTCTCCTGCGGTTTCATTTCATTCTCTCTGTCTCCCTTCACCGCCTTCTCTTTAAAACACTCTCTTCACCGCCTTCTTTTTCAACCTCTCTCCTCCAACCCTCGCCCACTCACACGTCCAAACTAATCGAGATCGACTTTGAACCGATACGAAAATCCTTCGGGTTCGTCCTCTCGCTCCTTGGTGTTCTCATCATCCGCCTCGGCTCCTTCCTCAACATCGTCCTCATTCTAAACCTCATTCCCTCTTCCTCCTCAATCTCATCCCCTCATCCTCCTCAATATCATCCGCATCCTTTTCGATTGAACGCTGGTCTTTAAATAAAAATCGCTTTCAAATCAATCGTAAAAAATCCTCCTCTATCACCTGTGAAACGTCTCGTTGACTCCCAAAAGGAGTAAACGTGCCCAACACAAACACAACCATGTGTGTGCTTCTGCTTGTGTGTGTGTGTGTGTTTGTGGACATGTGTTTATTGTAAAACGGTCGGTAGTTAATGGAACAAGGATCTTCTGCTTGAGTGCTTCTTGAATGGCGAGGCAAAAGAAGCCAAGACAAGGCCTGGTTCTATTTTTTTTCCATTTGTCTAAGTGTTTGTCAGTCTGTCGAATCTGTCGAACTGTTGGACCTTCCTATTCTAACTCTTTCCATCCTTCGGCCTGTCCTTGAGCCCATTCTCTGCCTTGCATCAAGCTGTCGGCTCCTTTGTGGACCCAGCTGTCAACCCCTTCTTCCAGTCGCGATTCAACATGTCCTTCATCCTGACCATAGTTTGTTCCTTGTCTCTATCTGTCTGTCTTTCAGTCTGTCTGTATTTCTAACGTCCGACGGTCGTTCCGGTTTCGTTGCCCAGTTTTTCGTCCATTGTTTCGCTTGGCCTTCCTCATTGTATCCCATTTGCTTCCACCTCTGGCTCCACCACAATATTCTTTTCTCTGGCTCCACCTCGTTGTCCTCTTCTTGGTGTCCTTCTCTCATTCTTTGCTTCACTTTCTCATCTCTTGGTCGTTTAAAAACCTGACATCCAGCCATCCTGAAGTTCTTTGTAAACCTGATTATTTGTGCTCGGCCAGAGAAAAACAAAACAAAGACAGATAAAGTAAATAATTGTCTCAAGAGTGTGCGTGTCCGTAAGTAAGTCTCTCTCTGTGTGTCTCTATGACTGAGTGTCCCTGTAACAATGTTGTGCATGTGTTGGTGTATGTGTGTGCTTGTGTTTGTATGTATGCGATGTCTATTTAGATTATAAAAATTGCTGATAGGTCCGATAGAAGTCGGCGCCAAACCGAGCAAAGAAGACGGACACGAAGACCGGAACGAGGACGAGAAGGGGGAGGAGAAGGACTTGCAAGGATGTGCCGTTAACGAGGTTGGCAACGCGGCGAGGGAGTCGCCTGGATTCAATTCAATTTAATTTAAACGAGCAGCCAAAAAGTGAGAAGAACGAACGATCCCCAGGAGACACGCCCCAAATTAAATACCCTGAAATATCCTTCGATTGCGAGGTCCTGCAGAGTCTATGTTTCCTCATTTAAGGACTTTGGAGTGAAGTGACAGGGTAGAATTACTAAGGAGCAATCACAAAAGCGAAAAGGACAATGGCAACAATGATAAAAATACCGACAACAACAACGACATTGACTACGATGAAGATGAAGGAATTTGCTGCAGCATGTTGTCAATTAATTTGGTTTTTATTTCAGGACCATGGCGGCATGGATGATGTTGCAAGGACGTGCGTGTCCTTGAGGCAACAATTTTAGGAGCTTTTAATTAGCATGCCTGCAACGTAGCGACTGGATTAATAGACACAAAGGACTAGGAAAAAGTGGGGAGGAAACGACGAAGACTGTGAAACGACGAAGAGTGTGAAGCGATGGTGGTCCTTCACATAAATGAATGCAAATTTCATCGAGCGAAGTGCGCGTCATTAGAAACACGAATCACGGCGCAGTTGGTTCGCTTTCGTCTGAGAGAAACTCACATTCAAATGGTTAATGGATTTCCTTCAATCAATCGTTCGCTTTCTCACTTATTTGATGGATGAAATTAAAGTTTTGCCATCGCTCCGGCCCCGTTCAAACTCCACTCCCCCATTCATCGTGAACCGCCAATAAATCCAGCACTCGAACATCGATCGATCGTCGTGTGATCGTTTGACCTCGAAAGCAACTGGGAAGGCAGAGAGAGAGAGAGAGAGAGTGCGAGAGATGAAGAGGGGGAGGAGAGAGTTTCGAAACAGTGTCGAGGATTTCCCAAGACAAGATATTTGCGTGTTTGCGCCGAATTTTCGAAATTTCCTTCGAACAAACTTCGATTCGCCTTCGTGTGGAGCTTGCAAAGATTGAGTGGTTGCCGGAATGAAACCACAGAGAGTCAAACACACACCAGGGCAAACACAAGCAAACAAACACACACACACACATATTCCGATTCACTACATAACACAAACACACTCGTGCACATTCCCTAGTCGAAGCTGAAACTCCCTCGAGTTCGAAACGAAACTGGAAATTTATAAATCTTCATCGATACGTTTTCTTCCGACAATTGATTAATGCGAACCGCACTCACGCACACACACATTGATTACATGGACACCCTCACAAACACCAGTACGAACCCGCTGTGGTGAAAAATGATCACTTCCAGAGGGTTTGACATACATTTGCATTTTATCGCTGACAGTTGCATGCTGTGTTCGGTATGTATGTGTGTGTTAGTGTACGGTTTGTATGTGTGTGTGTATGTATGGTTTGTATGTGTGTGTGTATGTACGGTTTGTATGTGTGAATGTGGTTGACGGCTCCTCTCAGGGTTTTCTCACTCTTTTCCACCCGATTTTCTCAACGATTGGACATTCATGGCTTCTGTCGTTGGTTTTGATTGCATGTAAAATACATCATGTGTGTGTGTGTATGTATGTGTTGCTGATTGAAGAGTGTGTCAGTGATTGAAGTGTGAGTGTGGGATTATTTCCAAGCACTTGTATTTGTGTCTGTGTGATTTTGTTTTGGTGGTTAACCGCTTGAGGATTGTGGTTTGATTATTTTCATTGTCTTGGTGTTATTATTTTTGTTATTGTTGTTGTTATGGTTATAGTGGTTTTTCATGAAGACTCCATGAAGTCGATAAACAAGAACTTATCCCTATCACCCTGTGGTCAGTGGACCCTGTGGTCCAATCAATCTCTCAAATTATTACTGCTTCTGTGCCCAGAAGTTAATCCTGGGGCAGAAGTAAAAAAAAAATAAAATTATGGTTAATCTACGAATTAAAAAGTTATTTATTTTCGCAATATTGAGATGTGATATAACACATTCATATATATAAAGAGAATATTTGCTCAATTATGAAAAGAGACGAATTTTCATATATAAATAACATTTCAATTTCAAAAATTACATGAAATTTCATAAATGTGATGAAATTACAATGAAATATAATAGAAAATGAATTATTATATAAAATACAGAACCAAAAATAATTGTAACTAATAGAGAATTAAAGGAGTTAAGTTCAATATAAGATAAGTTTTTCCACCATGGAAGGAGTAATTTCATAAGAACTTCGTGTATATACAGGTGGAAGAAAGAAGGTCATCGATGGAAGACGACGACTAATATTATCATTTTCACAATGCTGCAACACATTTTGAAATACTATTTATAGAAACAGTTGTGTGCGAAAATAACAGCGAACACAGGACGTCGGGTTCAGGTTCACGTGTAGATTTCTATGTACAATGCGAAATAAAGGATTTCTCGGAACAGGGTGCTTTATTGGGGGGGGGAGAAAATCGATACGCCCATGATTGGAACGACAAACGGATGGGAGAACAACAAATTAATACTGAGGAAATTACATGTAGACTTCATAGATGCGAACGTGATTTCCAGCCAACGTTTGAGAAATATATTGCACGATATTTTTTGCTCTTAGAAAAGACTGACGAAAGAGAAAGAAACGAGCAGAGAGAAAGAGGATGCCGAGAGAGAGAGAGACACATGGGGAGAGAAAGAGATAGCCGGATAAGTTGTTCGAGATTCAAATACCAGCACGTAGCGGCCACGATATTGATTTGCAAAACAATCCCCACGACATCTCGATCCACTTTTCTGCATGTCAAGCAATTTCTCTCTTTCCCATTCACATTCTCCATTGTGTCCATGTTCACTATCTCTCTCTTTCCCTCTGTTTTCTCTCAGAGCTCTCAGAGGGAGAAGCTAAAAGAAGGATTTTCTTTTTACTTTCCTTTGTCAGAGAATGGAATTGAAGGAATGGAGAAAAAAAAAGGAATTGACTGAGAAAAAAGTCTGTCTCATGTTTCGGGTCACAAGTGTCACGTGTGAGTGTCGAGTGCGCCTGGGCATGTGTGACGAGGACGAAGCGAAACTGCTTATTGAGGACGTGTCCTTAAAACTGCAACAACAGCAACAACACAAAGGGCAACGAGTATCGAAGAATTCGGAAGCAACACTTGAGGACAAATGATTGTTGATTGCTCGTGCTCTCGTTGCCAGTCATGTTTGAAAATTATGCATAGATTTAATTTCTCTTCCGGGAATGTTCGAACTCGAGAATGCGATCAGTGAGAGACAGAGAGAGAGACACAGTGAAAGAGAGATAGAGGGAGACAGAAAGAAAACTATGCACGTCCTTCAACTAGAAATCGTGTCGTGCGATGGCTTTTCTGATCCTCTCAATTTTAATAATGAAATGTTTATTTTGGATTCTCTCTTTCTCACACGCCCACTAAATGCCTCAAATATCCTTAGAGCCTTAACGGTAATATTATGCAACATTCATGTGGGTATAAATGGCCTGCCTGTGTCTGTGTGTGTATATGTGTGAACATTATTTTGATGGTATTTTATTTGAGAGATTCGCATAAAATTGAAATTCCCAACGCAGCAGGAAATTAAAGTGACCGCAATGCCGCAAGCGAACACATACATACACACATACATACATACACACATTCAGACTCACTCACATACAGACGCATCCAAGCAAATCTCAAACGCATTCACCAAAAAGAAATTCAATTTATGGCGAACCGCGGCAGAATGAATGCTAAATCATAATCTGTAAAGCCTACATGACTCTTCCCTCTCTCTCTCTCGCGGACATCGTTCTCTTCTCATACGCTTTCCTCTCATATCAGCATCCATGGGGCTTGAATTCAGTCGATCCTTCGAAATTATTTTAATATATATTGGTTGAGGTCACTCATACGCCTACGATTCCTCTCGCCTTGAACTTGATGGAGCAGTTGGGTGAAGCATTTGCTAGAGAGAAATAAATATTTGAGGGATCTTCTCAAGATTCTTGAAGTAGGAGTAAAGCATACAGGGATGAAGGGGAGCGATCGATGCAGGAAGATAGGGATATGATGCAGAGAATCCGGTGCACTAGACAAAGAAGCGATTTTATACTCAGAGTAGTCGATGGAACTCACGAAAAGAGAGATCGAAAGTGTAAAGCGAAGGAGAGACATCCAGGAATTATTTGCAAAGGAAGTCCACGGAAGACAAAACTCTGGCCATAGACAATTTTTCATGTAGATGAAAAATTACAAAAACGAATAAAAACAACAGAAAAGCAAACTCATAAGAAAACAAGAGAAAATATTCGAAAACTAAAAGGACATCAACAACATCCTGTTTTTATCCATAATTCACGATGTTTTTCCTTTTTCTGGAAACCGTATTTCTTTTCGCCACTCGACATCGCCTCGTGTTGCATTCGAAACCGAAAGGAAAAGCGCAAAATCGTGTAGGAGTGTTTCCAGGACTTTCTCTGTTCGCTTTCTCTATTCTATTCTGAAGTCCTCGACGAAGTCCTTGAATTGATGTCCTTATTCGGTGGAACCCACACACACAAACATTGAATCCTGCTGCTGTAGTTTCAACACTCGGGCCTTTGTTCAACTTCGGGCTTAACTTCAGGCGGTGACGGCAGCAGGCAGGACTTTTCGCGTTTTCTCACTCCATTGTTGTTTTTTGGTATTCTTGTTGTTGTTGTTTATGTCTACTCCGTCCGCCGAAATGTTGACGCCAATTTTATGGCTTCTGTCGCTCGCCGCTCTGATTCTGTTTTCATTTCTCCTTGCCTACGCCAATACTCCCGCTGTCACTTGCGCCATTTCGTCACCTCTCTTTCTATCTCTCTCTCTCTCCTTGACCCTCTCTCTCTCGCTTTGACGTTCCCTCGCTATTATGTTATCCTTTCTTCTGTCGCATTTGGTTTTTGTTTTTCTCTCTTTTACTCTTTTTTCTCGTTAATAAATTGTGTCCCGAAAGTGGCCCATATTTTACAAGTTTTTATGAGCGACTGGCAGCCATCGCTGTCTCTCTCTCTCTCACACTATTTCCAGCTCTCTTGCTCGCTATTTTTGTCTGCCTTCCACAGACACACTTCTCAGCGAAACTGGTTAACTTGGCTTGGATTCCGCCTTTGAATGCGCATCATTAACGTCGCGACAGTCAGTCTGCCGCGATAGGGAAGAGAATGGCATCCCAACCTCCCCGCTTATGACCTCATTCATTCGATGCCCGATGGTCCGGGTTCCAAACTTAAGTCCTGTTGATCAGCGAACGTATTGAGGAGGAAAAATGTATTTTTAAGTTTTACTAAGGACGATACTTTCACTCGAGGGAAAATAACTCACAAGCAGCAATGAGAAAATACTATATTGATTCAGTTCCATTCTCTGTTTCTTTCCATATGTCGCTCAGATGCCTCACAGGCCTAGTGAGAGATTAGTTCCGAATTCCCAGTCAAAAATCCTTGATAACCTTAGGTCATCATGGGTTAGAGGTTGAGAGGTCGCCGCCGTTGTCTGTCGTTTGAAGTATTGCAAAAGGGCGAATGAATTTAATGAAGTTATTTGAATTGTTCTCAAAATTATTCCACTTGTCAAAATTATGGTTTCTGTTAAACAGTTATTGTTGTTATTGTTTCAATTATTCAAGCCATTGTCTTCGTAAATTATTCGCTTGCTCCAAATCTAAGAGAGTCCTTTGAGTCCTTGGCACACATGACAGTTGCTCGCAGGCAGAGTAGCAGTTGTTGTTATACTCTTGTTATTATTTTGATTTTTGACAACAATTGTTGTTGCTCTTACTGCTGCTGCTGACTGACTCCACATCCGTTGTTGTTGCTGTTTTCATTTTGTCGTCGTTCTGTCTAATTTAAACCATTTAATGTTGCTCTTGTCGTCGATAGTGTTGTCATTGTTCCCGAACATATGGAGAATGTCGCTGAATCGGGTTGAGTGTGTGTATGAATGTGAGTGTGTGTGAATGTGTAGGAATGTATGAATGTGTCTGTGTATGTATGGCTATTATGTATGTGTTTGTGTTTTTGTGGACTCCGCTGACCTAGTTAGTTTTCTTGAAAATATTTACTTTGGTATTCTGATTGCTTATATCTCCTCCTTTACCTTGTCCTTGTTTTCCTCCCCATTTCCTCTCCATTGTTCGCTCCCTTTTCCTCTCTCATCTCTTTTCTCTCTCTCTCTCTCTCTCTCATCTGTCGCCGTCTCATTCTCGTTCCGCTCTTTGCTCTCCGATAATATAATGTTGACATACATGTGGCTTTATTTTGCAGCCACATTCGTGCCGGATTTTTGCCATCCTCATCTGCTGACTCTTGCCATTGTCGCTGCAGTGCGATTGTGGTCGGTGTTGTTTCCGACTTGGTTGTCGTGTTACCATCTCTCTCTCCCTTTCTTTCTCTCTCTCTCTCAGATGTCAGTAGTCTTCAGGTCCGAGTCTGTTGTTTGCGGCCAATTGTGTTCCTGGCAGATGAGTCATTTTAATAAAACATCCCATCCGGAGATCCAGATGGATTTTCACATTCTCTCCATTGTGTTTCCGTTCAAAGGAAAAGTCCCACCAAATAATTGTCATTCATAGATCACGATCATACAATGTCATGTCGGGGATAGAAAGTTGTGACTGCAGTGAGAAAACCATTTGACGATTGAGAGAGATAGAGAATTGAGAGAGATAGAGAATTGAGAGAGATAGACAATTGAGAGAGAACTTTCCATGTATGACTGTGTTTTGATTGAACTTAGTTGGAGTTTGAATCTATGTAAACAAATATTTATCGGTAGATTTTTTGTTGGTTTTAATTCAATAATTTGAAGGCTCAAAAGACTCGTTTTTCACTCAAGGTTCACAGCGAATCGATTGTATTCGAATGACTCCGATTCTGTTTTCATCCCCAAATTATGTCCCAACTGAGAAATCCCTCCAAGGACGTTCTCAAATCTTTCCCATCATCATCACTTGCTCGATTGCAAAATAAATATTGATTGTAATTAGAGGATAAATAATTTGTGCAAATAAATTGAAGAGAACTAATTGAAGCGATCACGATGACAAAACTCAGAGTGAACGTTAATGACCGTTAATGACCGTTAATGATGACCGCAAATCCCTTCGGGAATCCCTCGAATTGAATGCCAAATTACACGAGCGAGCACGAGCAAAATACGAAGCGACATTCGACCTTCGAGCGAAACATTCAGTTCGTCAAAGGAATCAAAGAAATCAAATCCTTGCCGATAATTGTGACAAGACAGATAAGCAAATAATAAGAACAGGAACAAAACACAACAGGATAACAAGCTCAATTAAATATTCATCAAACATTTCCAGAGGAAATATCGACTGATTATTTATTCAGAGATTGTAAATCTAAATAATCTAAACTCATATACATACATACGTATATACGTGAAGATAGGTAAATGAATTTATCAATATGTATGTATATTACTTACATTATAAATATGTTAATGTCTATATGAATGTTATGTTATTCTCTCGAGCAACAATTCCGTTGCCAATGGTCAGGCGGACGGACAGATGAGTGGGCAAAACCCGGTTGGTCGCACTAGAATCGGTAACGTAACCGCTTATCAAGGGTTCACGTAACGACGTCGACGTCGTTGTGTTCTGTATAAAACCCAGAAGCTCAGCCAGATCGATCTTATTACGTGAAGTAGACGGATCGCGAACACACGAAATCGAATCGAAGTATCGCTTTCGGGAAAATCATATCATTCGTTCTCTTCCATTCGTCCGGGGAGCCCTCGCCATGAAGAAAACGCTCACTGTGTCCTTCGTGCTGCTCGTTCTGGCGACGGCAAACGCCGGCAGGGATACCGACTGCCACAGGGAAATGGTTATGTCCTGTAGTGAGGCAAGCAAGAGTGAGTAAAATAATTCTCTCAACAACTCAACCTTCCTAATCATGGCCTCCTCTTTCACCCCGCCACCCACAATACAGCTGGACTACTGCCGTTAAAGTGCAACGCGCGGAACGGCGGCATCGACGAGGTCGAGCGAGACATGCAAGGGCTCGTCAACATCCATCTGAACAGGTCGCTGGGCCACCTGAAGACGGCCGCCGCCTTCGGGACGACGAAGCGCAATCGGCCCGGCTTCCAGCGGCTCTTCAACGAGCTGTCCGACCACGCCTTCGGCATGGCCACCACCCTGATATCGCATCTGGCGATGTCGGGCGGCCAGTTGGACCCGAACGTCTGGATGCACAACATCAGGAAACGTTCGGCCGGCGATGATGACTACGAGGACGACGATGAGGAGAATGCGGACGATGACAGAGACGACGATGTGCTCCACAGGTCGGATATGCCGGAGCTGTTGGCTCTGGCGCGCGCCCTCGACCGAGAGAAGCGGGCGGCCAAGAAGACCAGGCGGATCCACAAGAAGGCGACGCACTCGAAGCGCTCGCACCCGGAGACGGCGCACTTCATGCAGAACAAGGCGATGACCGAGCATGCGGGCGTCGTCCGCAAGCTCTCGGGCTACGTGAGCGACCTGGCGGGCATCCTGGAGGAGGGCGACACGAAGGCCCTGGGCGGCTTCGTCTTCGACAGGTTCCTCGAGGCCGCACCCTCGCTTTTCGAAGCCGCTGCGTCCCTTCTCTAATTGTTGCGATCAGAAAGTAATCATGCTATGCAAATAGAAACAGAATTATCGCCTACATCTCCGATTGCACATGTACATATGTCGTTTGCGATCTTCTGATAATGAAATCTTCAAGTTCATTATCTTGCTATTTGCTTATTTTAATATGTATCAAGAGCATTTCAACTATGTATGAAAAATTAGTTCTCAAATAAATTTTCTAATCTCAGTCGAGTTGTTTCCGTCATTCTCTCCCTTTCTTTCTCTCTGTCTGTCTGACTATTGATGTTTTCATCTTTCTCACGCAGAAGATCACATAGATTGTATTTTTTTTTTTAGTTTTCAATTTATTTATTTATTTTTTATTGTTTATTATTCATGAAACTAATTGAAACTGATTTTAATTTCTAAAATCCTCCTCATCTAAAGCACACACCTACAATGTTCAAAACATACCCACACAAACAAATTTACACCAATACACATACACACACATACGCAACCCATACTAGCGCCGCAACCATACCTAACGAAAGCTTAATTTACTACGATTTGTCTGGAAAAGCTTAACGTCGGATTTGTAACTTATCTTCCCTGAGAGCCAAGGTGGAGAGAGAGAGAGAGAGGGAGATCGAAAATGGTCGACAAGGAGGAGGGGAAGGCGAGAGCGAAAGAGAGATAGCGGAAGAGAAAATCCCCTCTTTCTATCCCTGCTGGTGCTGAGAAGGTAGAAATTATTTTAAAAAAAATATTCCGTATACAAAATATTACATTTATTCATCATTTCATTTCTTGTAAAAAATATTTCAATGATGCAACATTTCATTTAAAAATATTCCTTTTAATATATATGCCATGTAACATATATTTCATTTAAAAGATTCCCATTTGTGAATATTCCATTTAAAAAATATTCTATTTCCATAAATATTCCATTTAAAATATTTTCCATTTAAAAAATATTCCATATCAATTAAGTAATAACTATAAGCTGCATATATATTTTCTGAAAATAACTCTAACCCTAAGAGCTCGCAGAAGGTGAGAGAAAAGGGTGAGATAGAGAGAGAGAGAGAGAGAGAGGCAATGGCGGCGAGATAGGGAGCGAGCATGAGGGGTATTTGAAAGGCTGAGAGCTACGTGTGCGGAATCAACAAACCACTCGTCATAGAACCGTGTGGCCGAGGGTGTTAAATTAGCCGAGTCAACATTTTTCGTCGTCCCGAATCTGAAATCGCCTCAATCTCCCCGTTCCCAGATCCCGAAGCACTTTGCCCAGATTTATCGTAGTAATTTTCATTACTTAAGCTGCGAGAGGCTAATGAGGGAGAAAGAGAGAGAGAGGAGGAGTGCAAGAAGAGTGCGGGAAGATCGTGGGAAAAGTGCGGAAAAAAAAGGAACCCATCAACAACGGTTGGAGCCGGAAATTGAAAGTTGTTGAGGGTCGGTTTGCGGAAGTGGGGGCGTGGAGAGAGGGGGCTTGGCGATGGTGGAGAGCTGAGGTTTTTCAAGGAGGACTCGTGGAATCCTCCGACGGTGTAGCGGTTGAATTTTAAGTGCTTTTTGCACTTTTCCAATTAAACTTTAAAGTCGGCGAGAGTCTGACAAAATGGACAATGGCCGGATGTTGTTGTTGTTGGTATTTGTTGTTGCTTCGCTTTAATTTTCATAATCAATAAAATGACGAGAAACAATAGCGGCAACAACAACAACGAACTAAAGAGAAGACGACGAAGAAGACATCGTGGGGAATTACAATAACGGACAACGACAATAGCAACAACTAAACTGATTGAAATGCGTGGCGCACAACGGGATCCAAATCCTGCCCTTCATTCTCCCTCTCTCTCTCTCTCTCACTTCCTCTCTCTCTCTGTCTCCTCCACTGAGTTGGCGCCACCTCGTGTCTGGGAGCTTTTATTGCGGACTTTTCTTCACTTTCTTTCTCCTCGTTCCGTCTTCTCTTCCCTCTCTTTTCGGCTCTCTCTCTCTTATGTCTCTCTCTCCCTCTCGCTATCTCCTCTCTCCTCAAACGCTCTCTGGCTCTTTCGCTCCATTTCATCATTCCACTGAATCTCCTCCATTCTATTCGCATTTATTTATTTTCCTTAATTTTATGCACACCTTCCAATAACAGATGGAAAGATGGTGCAAAAGAGAACTTGAGAGAGAGAAAGAGATGACGAAGAAAGAGATGGTGGGAGGACGATATAATTGCTCCATGGAAACGTAGTCAAAATAGATCCCGAGAAATTACGAAATAAGAAAGAAAATAGAAATAGCGAAAGGAAAAGAGCGATGACAAAATATCGAAAGAAAATTAGAAAAGGAACGAAAGTTAAGCGAAAGAAAAAAAAAGTTATCGAGCGATGGAAAGAAAGAGACAAAAGTCTAATGATGTTTTATTTTATGGCCGAATTTTTTCGGAACGCAACGGAACATTAGCTGAATTTTCGCATCAAAATATAATGACCATTGATATAAATACATACATAAGCAAATACATACACACCCACACAGATGAATGCATAAAAACAAAATCGGAGACACAAACACACACAGGCGAGGCATTATTATGCCTAGGCAGTGATTGGAAAGATATAAAAACGCAGCGAATCAGGGGTGGTAAGCGTCGGCGGAAGAGGAAAAAAGGAGAAAGAGGGATAAAGAGGAAGAACCCAGAGAAGCCGAAGTGGAAGCCAAGAGCTCCCTTTATGGCCAGCATTGTTTCGGACGAGACTTGATCACGCTTTTATAACATCATTAGTTAACAGCGTTGAGCTCGGTTCTTAATTGGGGGAAATGCTAAAACAACAACAACAACGGTGTAATATAAAAACACAACAAAAAGGGACAAATTACACAAAAAAGAACAAGAAACAGAAATTAATAGAAGAAATTTTATTTTATTAATTCGAATTTTTTAAATACAAGCAAAAAATGGAAAATATTAAAAAATTAAATAAAAAGCAAGAATTAAAAAAAAGAATTAGAAGATTAAAACTATTCTAAAGAAGAACCAAAATTTAAAAAAAGAAAAAAAATTAAAAAATTAATCATAGTTCCAAAAAATTATTCCAGAATACAGAAAAAATAAAACGTAAAAATTACTAACAAAACAAAAAATAAAATCACAAGAAAATGAAAAAAGAAGTGTATATAAGCAAAAACAGAAGGAAATCGGGAATTTAATCTCGACGAAAATTTATGCATATATGAGATTCACAGGTCAGACGAACAACATGGAGAGAGAGAGAGGGAGAGAGAGAGAAGGGTAGGGATGGGGATATCGTATTGTTCCATTTAATTAGCTCGTAAAAGTTTAATTATGTTCGCTGTATGTTGTAATGTTTTCGCATTAATGTGATTTCTTATTGTTTCCACGAGCATCCTATATAAACACACATGTGTAATTATGTATGTGTAGGTGTGATTGTGTGCGAAGGAGAGTGTGTTCGTGCCTCATCACATTACGGTGAAATATATTTACAATCATTAGTCATTAGGTCTTCAAATCTCCTGACTTTATTGCTATTGTTTCGAATACCTCAAGTGCCTTTGATGAAGGAATATTTTATTGTCAGTGAGCCCAGAACTCGGAGGATGAGTTTCATATCGGAATTGTTTCTGTTCTGGCTGAGACTTCATGTCATCAATAATATGAATAATATTGCATTTACATTTCCTGTCCTAAATACTTCTAAATTAATTTTTCAAGAAACAATTCCTTCACTGAAATCGAGGAGTGAGCTCTTTATTTTACAGGGTGTTTATGAGTAGTTAATAAATTATGGACCATGTTGCAGCAAATACTTCAGAGCAAATGACATGAATTTCTTGTTTTACTTTCGCTTTCATGGAAATTCTTTCAAGATCAAAATATCAAAAGGGAGTTTTAAACCTAAGAACAAAAATAACTGAAAGCAACAACAATAATGTCGTAAAGAAATCTGCATAATAAAAGCAAAAACAACAAAACCAGCAATGACTCAAATAATAATGACAATGTTGATTTGATTTTGTGGATCATTATCTTCCAAAACGATGATAATGAATTTCATCCTGAGACATTTCGCAGCTGTTGGGGATGAAATTCATCATTTTCTCATTTCTGAAGAAGTTAGAGTTGGGGGAGGTGGGGAAGAGAAGATGATTGAGGGCGGGAAAGGCGATGGAAGAGAAAACGATGGAAGAGAAGACGATGGAAGTGAAGACGTCGGCTCTGAAAACAAGGGAGGAGGAGACTGGAAACGTTGAAAGAGGAGACTGAAAACAAGGAAGGAGGAGATGATGAGGCAGAGGAGGACGACAGGATAATAAAAGCAAACCACAAAACGCCCAATAAAATTTCAGTCTCGTCTGCTTCCGCCCACAATCCAAGCAGGACGACCGACTGACTTCTGCAGCCACGAGCGACGAAGGACGTGGAGGTCGAAAGACGAGGTGGCTGCGAGAAATCGAGAGATGGAGGTGGAAATGCAATCAAATGCGGTTAAATTGAAAGGAAACGCAGAGTAAAAGCCAAAAACAAAGCTGAAAAGCTCAAAAGAGAAGCTGAAATGGATGGGGAAAACGATAAAAAGTATTTAGAAGAGAAAATAATTTCGAGAGAAAAAAAACTGGATTCCTTGCAATCTCATCAATCGATGCTGACGATGCCAGAATTATTTAAAATGAAACAAGAAAAAATCATGAGAAGGTTTTAAAAATTCTCATACGAATTAATGATTTCAAAAAATTACAAAACCGATAGAAATGGAGCAAGAAAAGAATTTCAGCCTTCGACCTTTCGCTTGCCACATTTCGCCAACATGACATCGACAGAAGTTTATTTTCAAAGAGAAGACGAAAATAAGTACAAAATAAGAGAAAAAAGTGGGAAATAAAAAAGACGAAATTAAATCCAAAAGGTCGATAAAAGAATATGGAAAATAAGAGAATTTCTTTTGTGAGTATAAAAAAGGTAAATTGAACCAGAAATAAAAATTTCTCAAAAAAAAGTATCAGACACATTTCATAGAAGAAGAAAACTGCACGCAGGCAAAAAAACTGGAAAAACGTCATGTGGGGATAGAGAGAGAAAGAGAGATGGCGAGAGTGTGTGAGACAAAGAGCTTAAATAACTTACGCTCGAAGGACGAAGGACTCTTTTGCAGGCGAACCACCTGCCAGGACACGAACCCTTCACCGCCCCTCGAGCTGTCGTCCTTCGCCGCTGACTTTTTGCACTTTTTCACCACAAGCGGCGCAGAAAGGATCGAGAAAGAGTGGGAGAGAGAAAACCTAACCCTTCGTGCAGATGAATTGAAAGTGAAAATGAAAGGATTTGCGACACAGAAGTGGGCGTCAAAGAATTAAGAGGTGCGGACGTGCAGGATGAAAGCGAAAAGCGAAAATCTCGAGAGAAGAGGAAGAAGAATATGGGATAAGAATAAAATGTGGAGGTTGAGATATTTTTGGCCAAAGGACGGAGGGTTGAATTCAATGAATCGCATTTTGAACGACGCGTCGTCTCAAACTTAGAGAAACGCCCGATGGATACTGAATTTGATCTGGAGCCTGAGTGAAATGTTAAAAACTCCGTTTTAACAGAACTTCCAGGAACCCCGAGACCACCGCGACCTTCGACCTTCATCCGTTGCCCCGGCGCCTCTGAGTTGAGGAGAGAAATTCACGTCAACAGGACGCGTTTTTGCCATTGCTTCCTGTGAAATTTATTCCACTTTTAGTTGGCATAATTCTTGTTACTGTTTCTGGCTTTCGTAATTGTGTTATGTTGTTTTCTTTTTTTTTTTCTATTCTATTCGAGCAATCAGTTTAAGGCCATTTGGTGCACATCTGAATTTATAATGAATGGAATTATTTTCGCATCAAAAACATGTTCGAAAACGATTTGGCCTACGACGATTTGGACGAAAATCATTTTCCATGGACGGGTGGTTGGATGGATGAGTGGATGGATGGATGGATGGGTGGACGGGTGGATGGATTGAAGGATGTTTGAGTGGATGAGTTGTTGGAGTGAACTTCAGGGTAATTAGGAACCAGAAGCCAGCTTGCAAAACAACAAGAGTTTGGCGATGACTTTTATTTTTTATGTCCTTTCAAATGTCCTTAGAATGGATTCCGTTTACTTCTCATTAGCATATTCTACTCAAGAACATAATAAAGTTATTCTTTCTGTCCTTTTTACCTGTCTGTGTTCCTTGTAATCCCCCTCACTCTTACAAAAGTATTTTCACTGAATACAAAGTGAAGCCAAATTGAATTCTTGGTCTCTTAATTCTATTTGTTTTTTATATATAATGTTTTTTTTTTCTTTTAATTTTATTTTTTGTATATTGTAGTTCTTTGGATGCATGGAATGGAATATGTGTGTATATTTGGAATTATTAACGGTAAATGAGATTTTAATAGCTGAAAACATTTGCTTCTATTGCAGAAAAATACACAAACACATTGGCAAACAATGGCACAGGAACACACTCACATAAAAAACAGAAACAGACAACAATACAGCCACGTGGACAAGTCTGCAAACACACACACACAGATACAGAGAGAGAGAGAGAGACGCCAACAACTACACCCTCACAGTCAAAGGAATCTTCCGTTAGAATCTGCATTAAAATGCTTTCAGCATCAACTTAATGTTGATGACGACAAGGACTGGTCACAGTTTTTTTTTGTATTATTGTAGTTTTTGTTATTTTTGTAGTTGTGTTGTTGTTATTTTTGTATTTATGTTTTGGCTACCCCTCACCCCACTTGCCTCCTGCTCTCCACACAATGACTTTTTGAATCACCAACTAAGCATTTAAACGATTTTTAATGAACGCTTGGATGTAACGACTTTTTAATTTTACTTGTTTCCTTCTTTTCCTCTTGTTCGCCAACCTTTGCCATCCACTGACGAACGACCATTTTCCAGTCGTCACGTGATCACTCCTCGAATGCTTCGCTGTGACTCGACATGTTGCCATAAGACTTACCTGAAAGTAGAGAGAATGAGAACAGAACATGGTTAATTAAGTCTTTATATGAAAGTGATAGAGAGCGGGAAGTTGGATACAAAACTAGTTCTAAGCCGTTAAAGGATTCAACTAAGAGAACGACTCAACTTCGCCAACTGCGAAATGGAATTCCAAAGTAACAAAAAGCTTTTAGATAAATACATTAAAATCCAATGGAAAAAATCGAAAAATAATCATAAAATAGTAGTAAAGAAATAAAGAAAAAACTAATGACTTCACGATGTTGAAACTATATAAAATTATCACTAATTTACGACGTAGTTTGCTCCTTCTCCTTCTTTGTCCTCTCTCACTATTACCGAGGAGCAGAAGGAACCCCAGCAACTAGTTGATATTGAGAGAGAGCGAAATGGAGATTTATAGGTTAAGTGAGAGTGAAAGTGCGGCAGCGAGAGAATGAGAGTGAAGCAGAGTGAATAAGTAGTGAAAGAAAAAATATTAATGAAGCGTTTTTGGAGCTCAACAGCAGGCCCGGAATTTGCGAACAAGAATGAGGATGAAAGCGGCAAAAAACAACAACAATAACAACAACCTTAATACCAACAAAAATAACACCATGAACAACACCAGCAGTTGCTTCAAAGCCCCGTCATAATCATTAAGAAGCAAATAATGCGTGATGAGGAAGCCTCGGAGAGAGAGAGGAAAAGGAGAGAGAGAGATGGAAAAAGAGAGAGAAGGAGAGAGAAGGAGAGAGAGAGAGGTAATGAAAAAGAGACAAGGAGAATGAGAAAAATTGCCGTGGAGTCTGAGGAGAAGGAGATGAGTCGAGGAAAAATTAATTTAAAATGAAAATTTTATAAACATTTCGCGCGTCAGAGTCGTTAGGATTGTGGGAAAAAAGAGAGGGAATGGAAGGGATGGAAGAGAAAAAGAGAGGAAGCGTCAGAGAAAAAGAGGCCGTAAATAAGGAACTGAAAACCAGGATTCGTGGCATGATTTCACTGTCGTGAGCCAAGAGTTTCGAAGGCCAAGTATCCAAAGAATGGAATTAAAAATTGAAAGAAGTACATTAGGACGAAGAGAGAAACACAAGAGAGATGGAGAGAGAATTTTGAAGGTGAGATGGGAGAGATTATCAAGTAAAGGGGGAAAAAGAAAAACTTGTCGGAAGAAGGAAAAGAGGAAAAAATGTGTTGCATCACGCGAAGAAATTAAGACAAATTATTAAGTTCGGATGTGGATAATTGCGTTGAATGCGAATGGGCGAAACATTAAGGACAAGAGGTGTTCATTCCTTTCTCTTCTTCTCCCTTTCCTTTCATGGGGTTCCTATTTTTACAAATACAAAAACAACAACAACTACCCGCACCACAACCATCGCCACATCACGTCGTGGCCAAGAAGAAGCAAAGGATAATGTGTTTGAATTCATTTGAAGCATCTGCGTGAATCCGACCACGATTTCTCTCAGAACGACGAAAACCCTTCGAGGAACTCCCCTCAGTAAATGATACACCCCTCCTCTCATTCCCTTTCCTCACCACGCCCCCATCATTAGACGCCTTCCCACACATACATAGAGATCTAATAAAATTGAGAGCACGATTCACGGCGGCTCCCGCGATGGTTTCACCAAATTCGCCATCAACGCAGGTGAGAAATTGGAGTAATAGCAAAAGAGAGAGAGAGAAAAGCCATTAAAGATTTCGCTACCAAGAGAGAGAGATATATATAAATAAAGACAAGAGAAAGAGAGAGAAAAATAGACAACCCAGAGAACTACAGTGAGAGAGAGAGAAATGGTTCTAAGGTGAGAACGATGTTTACGTGGGCAAATCCTTGAAAGAGTTATGGTTTCGCATATGGTTGAAGGGGCAGAAGGAAGAGGCTGAGTGAGAGAGGGAGACAGTGAGGGAGTCCCTGAAGGTGTTTGCCACAACCTTGACAGCATTTTAAGCTGCCTCTAAGAAGCTTTTACGCCACAAGTCAAAGCACCTTCCGGAGGAATAGAATCATCTTGCACTCCAGATCCTGTGTGAGAGTTCTCGTGGTCGACGAGAAAACGCAGCAGAAGAAGAAGGATAGGCAAAGAGGAGATGAATGGGAGGTGAAGACCCTAGGCAAACAGGAGATGAAGAGGAGGTGAAGAGAAGATGAAGGAAGGATAAGAAGAAATTATGAGAAGGAGAAGAGATGTTAAAGAAGAGAAGTTTCAGTGATGAAAGTAGAAGTATCAGTGTGGAGAATAGAAGTTGAAGAGAGGAAAATAGAAGCTGAATAGAGGTGAATGGAAGTTGTAGAGAGTGGAGTAATAGTTTATGATGGGTGAAGAGGTGAGAAAAACAGAAGTCAAGAGAGAAGGGCCACAAATCAATCAAAATGAGTATTTGAGGAAAGGACGATGGTTGAAGGAAGGACCAGAACTAAGGGGACCACTAAGAAGAGGAAAATAAGATAGGGAACTTTGTCCAAGTTTAGGAGACCACGTTTGAGGATTCGCCGAGTGAGTGATGACTTTATTTAATTTCTTCAAATTTTCAAAGAATGTCGCGGGTTATCGTCCTACAAATTCATCAACGGACGAAATAATGATTAATCTTCATTTCTAACAAGAACAATAACAAATACAACAACTACAAAAACAATAACACTAAATCACGCCTCCTGCTCGAGTTCTCATCACTGAAATCCATTTTTCAAAACAAAACTCAGCGACAACCAAACTGCAGCGGAAGAATCTTCCATGGTTGATTACATACATAGATATACAAAATATGTATGTGTCTGTTTGTGAGTGTGTGTGTAGTTGTGAAACAACAAGCACGACGATCTCTTTCTTTAATTAGATTTAAAACGCAAGCGGCTCGCGGAGACTTTTATTTTCAAGGAAGGTCTCTTGAGTTGTTTGTGTTGAAATTTTTGGAAATGGGTAGAGAAAAAAAAAGAAAGACATTGATATGAAACTTTTTCCCCCTTCACGATGTGTCGTTCTCAGCATTATTCATTGTGTCTTTATTATATTTTCTTTCTCTCTATTCTCTCGTTCTTTTGCACTCGCTCCGTTCCCTTCCTCGTCCTCCTATCTTTCGCTATGCTCATCATCTGTCGCTGCTTTTTTGTTATCGCTTTGGAAACCACTTCATCACTCACTTCCTACGCACAATCGTCCTCCATTTCATCCTCTAGTCCCTCCTCCATTTCGTCCTTAAGTCCCTCCTCCATTTCGTCCTTTAGTCCCTTCTCCACTTCGTCCTTCAGTCCTTTCTCCACATAGTCCTTTAGTTCTTTCTCCACTTTACCCTCTAGTCCTTTCTCAGCTTTGTCCTCTAGTCCTTTCTCCACTTCGTCCTCTTCTCCGTCTTATGCTGAAGAGATTCAATTAAAACTCTGGCAGCACAAGGAAGGACACGAGTGTTGAAAGTGGAATTGGGTGAGAGTGAGTGAGAGAGGGAAAGAGAGAGAGAGAGATTGAGAGGGAGGGAGGGAGTAAGGACGAGAGGACAAGGATCAGCGTACGACGAGCCGCCGCCTACGAAAACAATTTAGTTGTCAAATCTAAGCAACTGAAAGCCTCTGTTGAAGCCACGTAAATCCTCGTCGTCCGAAAACCTTGACGAAGACGACCGATGGAGTGAGAGAAGAGATGGAGCGAGAAGGTAGAAAGAGCAAGAAAGAGACAGAGAAGCTACAGTTAAGAGGCCAAGCACAAAGCGGTGAGAAAGAGTAAGTAAAATGGGGGGTATGTCATAGAAAAAGATAATTCATCATTCAGAAGGAGTTCATTTCGTTCGGGAGGAAAGAGGAGAAGAGGAATAAAGAGAAGTCGGCAAAAAAAACTGAAGAAAATGAATTGAGCAAATTGAATGGATGATGATGGGAGGGGAGGGGAGGGGATAATGAAAATCTGCTACCTCGTTGCATACTTCAGGGCGCTCGACTGGGCTCGGCTCACACTTCATTCGCAGTGACAGGATGTTTTACGCCATGGCCCGTTATTATTATTATTTTTGTTGTTCGAATTGTTGTTATTGTTGTTGTTGTTGTTATATATTACATATTAATAGCATCATTTGGTGTGACGTTTTTCCTCTTCTGGTGCCGTTGTTGTTTTACTTATCGTTGTTGTTATCGTTGCTCTTGTTGGAAGTACATTTTATAATCTGCTATGATTGATATTCCACACACACACACACACACAGCCTCTTTCCCGCCTAAATTTGTGCACTGGAAAATAAACACACGCGCTTACGCACACACTCACACGCTCGCACACATAGACTTAAATAAATCATGTATATATTCACTTTAGTTTGGTTTGAAAAATGTCACGACAAATTCACATCCATTCATTATGTTAAAATCCCCTCACCACACGTGGCACAACAGCAACAATAAAAACAACAACAACATGACGACAATGATGAAGAAGAAGAAAAAGAAGAAAAAGAAGAAGCGTATCCACAAACATCACGTGAGCGGCCAAGAGGAAACCACAACAACAATGTCGTTGGATTGGGAAAAATATACGTTAAAAAAAATGTACACGATTTTTTTTTTCTTACTTTGACACACGCTTCTGGAGTTGGTGTCGAGCCATTCATTCTCATTAACCCGTTGTTGCCACAAGCAATAGCAATAACAATAATAGCAACAACATCCACCAGCCAACATGCATCGCTCAGGGAATGGAAACGAGGACGTCGAGCAACTTCGCAAAAATTTATATAGTTCTGCATCAAAAATGTTGGCGAACTCAGTCGTCGTCGTTGGTTCGGTCGTGGACACTTCGGGGGATCGCTACACACAGCCAGATCAAAGTCAGGTCCTCGGAGATGGAACACAAGCCATCTCTTTCGCTCTCCAAAGCTCCAAAATAATATAAAAGGTGATTCCTTTGAAGGGAAAATGGAAAAACGGTGAATGAAAAAAAAAAAATCCAAGCTGCTGCTTCCGCCGCCCACAGAGTGCACGAAGTAATTGTTTGTCGTGATTCGGGTGCATTGTGTGGCCTACTTTTGGGCGCCGAGAGCATGTGAAACTCGCGGGAGAAACTCATAACGTGAAGGTTTCTAATGGGTTCGCAATAAAATATGAGTTGTCGACACTTTGGTGGCAATAAGTTATCCTGACAGCTCGAGTCCGCGACAGAGACGTATAGACATGGACAAAGAGACATAGAGAGAGAAAGAGAAGGAGCCTGTGTGAGCGAAAGATAATGACGATGGAGGATGCGAGTGAAATTTGCGGCGGAAGAGAAATTAATTAAAACACTGGTTCAGAGTAATACAGTAAATGCAAGGAGGCAACGAGCTTGCTTCAGAGGAAGAAGCCAACAATTTGAAAAAGAGGTTTTGTAGGCATCGCCCGTTCCCCAAAAAAAATGTGACAAGTGAAATACAGTGTAAGAAACACAAAAATAATAACATCTTGAAATAAATAAAGTTTTGAAAGATTAACATAATGCAACCAATTTTTTCTCTTTAATTAAAAAAAAAAAAATGAAAGAAAAATTTGCATTTGCAAATCTACCTAAAATTTTTGTACATTGGTTGTATATCAATTCTACTCAAAATTGAAAAAGGAAATTTATATTTTTTAGATAAAATATTTTAGTGAGATAAGTAAGTTTCTGTAGTAAGTAAAAAAATCGCGGAAAATTCACAAAGGTTTCCGGAAATCGAAACATTGCGGCGTTAAACAGTGGTACTTAAAGGGACCACAAATCGGGGAGCGTGTGAAACTGGGCTGACCTTCGACCCACATTGGGAACCCTTGGGAGCTTCAATAAATCATAAACTACGCCAAATAGCGAAACTTTTCTTTGACTGGCGGCCCAAGGCCGGGGACGAGTGGGAGGAGGATATTTTGGGGCAACTTTAAATTGGGGTGTAAAACGAAGCAACGAAAAAAACCGGCAGTGGAAAAGCGCAATCGAAGAGGGAGAACCAACGAATCAAACAACTAACAACAACAACAACAATAACAACAGCCCACAAACACTTGCACTCTTGAAAAACACTTTCGCTCGTACACTAAAACTCACACAGCCACTGACACACATACACACACAGAGACACATGGCCTCCAACACGGACACGTTCGATGCGGAAACTTCGGCACAGTTTGGCGCTTTTTCATAATCCGAGTGTTCAGACAGTGCACATATGTTGTTGTGTTTGTTATTGTTGTTGTTGCTTTGGTTTTTATTTTTGTAGTTCTTTTAGCTTTCGTCCTTGTTATAGTGAGGATATTGTTGCAATTTTCCTGTTGTTCTTGTTGCAGTTTCAAAGTTGCAAAGTCAAAAATTTTAAGAACTTTCTTTTTTTTTTCTTTCCTGCAAAAGTTCTTTGCGCAAGAGAATTTATGATCCTTGTTTCAGTTCCATTCAATTACAACGCAGAGAACGTTATGGCGATTCAGGACGAGAACGATAACAGGGACACGCCCACATGGCCGTTGTAATTGGACCGCAGCATGATGACAGACGGTGGCTTTGTCGCCGCGTGTCCTTGTCGGCCTCAAAGGATCCCGTGCATTGGCCAATATTGAAACTTTTGCCTTGCGCCGCTCAAGTGTGGACTGACCTGACCTGATCTGACCCCCTGACCTGGCCTTCGTGCGTTTGTGAGGCCTCCAAAGCAGTCAAGGGAAACGGAGAAAGCAAGAGAGAGAGAGAAATTGCCTTTAATAAAGCCAAAGGAGCTCGTTTTGGCCAATTGGCCTCAGTGAAAGAACTCTTGAAACGGTCCTTCTTGAGAAACTCATAATTGCATCGCGGTTCACAAAATGTCGGCCGACCTTTGAAAATCCTGGAAATACTTGGCAAATCGTGAAATTGGAAAATATTCTGCGACCACTTGGAGGGAAATATTGGTTTTTTATTTTCATTTTCTATGGCAAGGACACTTTTCACTCATTTCGTGAGTTCAAATATTTCATGGGAAATCGTTGAGGGCCCACTCGGGTCGATTTAGCACCGTGTGACATGTGCTTAAACGAGGGCTGCCCGACCGCTCTTGTGTCCTTTTGTCCTTCAGACCTCGTGTCCCAGTGTCTGCATTTGATTTTTCACATCTCTTTCACTTCACATCGAGGACGTTGCATGTTGTTATTGTGGCTCTTGTTGTTGTTGTTGTTGTTGTTGTTGTTGTTGTATATGCTGTTGTTTTAAATTTGCTCTTATTTTTCACATCAAATGTTGTTGCAAATTGAAGTGTCACTCAAATGAGTGCGCGTGTCACTCGTTCTTCTCACTCCCTCCCTCCTTCGTTTCCTCGTTTCCCTCTGTTCCTCGTTTCTCCACCTCGTTTCTTCAGCGTTCTTCATCATCCCCATATATATAAATATTTCAAGCGAAATTAACAAAAACGAAAAATATTCATATAAAAAACTTGTTTAAATACCGGAAACAGTGGCAGCTGGGTGTGGGAGAGAGAGCGAGAGATAGCTGGAGAGAGAGGGAGAGGAAAGTTGAGGGGCGCCATTTCCACGAATGGGAAGTATTTTTTTGTTCAAGTGTAGCTGGATTTTCACACTGGGATTAGAATTCAAGTTGGTGGTAGCCAAAATGTGGAATTCAGAAATATCTCGATTGAGGGAAATAACTCTCTCTGTAAAAAGATTTTGAAGGAAAAATAATAAAAGGCATTTTTCCTATGATATTTATTGAGGCAATCGATGCATTTCGGCTCGTAAGTGATCTCGAGACCTGGACCTTCTCGAAGCTCTCCTCTCCCAGGTCCAAGGAGAAAATAATATGCTCATCATTTACCGCATTCGGAAGCTGAATCAAATCGGATGCCAATCGAAAACGGCTTCATCTTCATTTCGTCAATCAAAGTCAATTGAGAGAGGTAGAGTGAGAAGGAGAGATAGATGGAGAGTGAAAGACAGAGTGAAAGTGAGAAGGAGAGCGAGCGAGAAGAAGAGAGACCTATTCTTTGTCCTTCTTAAGGATCAGGAAGCCCTGCAGCAAACTTTCTCCAATAAATCAAATAAAATACATATTTCAATGGAGAGAAAACAAGGACCGAAATCAGAGACCGAGAACGAAGGGGGAGAAGGAGAGCGAAGAGGATGAAGGAGAGCGAAGCAGCGAGAAGGGGAAGAAGAAAAATATGCGGATAAAATAAATAAATAACGCCGTGTGGTAAGAGGCGGGATGGACTGCGTGTTGCCGCAGACACGCACGCGAACTACACACAAACGAACTCAGAACACACACGCACACGCATACAAGCACACGCCCATCCAATCAACCGATCCGAGTAGTGGGTAGTGGGCGTGGCGTCGTCCGTTATTATAATTGGCAGCTCTCACGTGTTTCTTGAGCAAATATTAACCGACAACCGGCAACTGCAGGAGACCGGAATCTTTCGGGTAAAGGACGAGAGACACGAGTCTTGGTAAATAGATCAAAAATCGATTTCGTCCTTTATTCGCTTCCCTTCTATATCGTTTGATTCTCTCTGTTTTGTTGGAGATTTTTCTTTGCCAACGAGTCGACGAGGGCTGCGACGTCAGTTGATAAGAAAAAAAAACTGTATGTAAATCAGCTTTAAACGACCTCGTCTCGTCTGAGAAATGCACGCATGAGAGAGCACAGAGAGAAAGGGATAGGGAGAAAGAGAAGAAAAGGGTTATCATCGCTTCCACCTCTTCCACTTCAAAGTGAATCCCTGTCATTCAAGAACTTTCCCTCGTCTAATGTCCTCGGCTGCTTCGGACCCTTCAGGCTCAACCATTCACCTGAACGGTGCGATTATTTAGAGAATTCCCTGTCTCTCTCCTTCTCCCTCTCCATCTCCTTCGCACTCTCTCTCCACTAGTCTTCCCTTTGTTTACCCCACCGATACCATAATCAGGTAAATCCTGGAAGTTCGTCGACTTCCTTCGAGGGCAGCCGAAGGCATCGTCCCTTTTTTTTTTTGTTTTTTTGTTTTGTGGAGACACGTGTTTTTTTCTCTCATGACATATTTTTCTCCCCTCATTCTCCACCTCCTTACCACTTGCCTCGATGACAACCGCCTCGAGTTACACGGAGGATGAAATGATTATCCTCGAAACAGACATACACAAACAAACAAACACCCCACATCCTCACAAAAAGACAGCAAAAAATGAGGTAAAACTTTGTTTGATCCGCGAGTTGTTTTCGCAGCAGCCGAAAAGAGGCGTTGAGAGAGAGAGAGAGCGAGAGAGAGGAATGGAGAAGGAAAAAGATATGGAATCGTGCAAAAAAATCAAGAAATGGAGAAAGTTGAGGAAATTCTAAAACTTCATGGCATACTTTCAGGCTGTAGATATTGCAGAGATTGCATTCATAGTTATTGCAAAGAGGATTCTCAGCGAATGGCGAGACTGAAATCGTCTTCTCAATCTTTTCTTCTCCCTTTTCGACTTCTCTATTTTCTCTTCTCCCTCTTCAACATCTTTCTCTTTAACTTCTCCTTATAATCTTCTCTCTCGTCACTTCTCTCTCATCACTTCTCACTCTTCCACATCTGCATTCTTCACTTCTCACTCCTCATCTTTTCTCTCTTCAACTTCTCTCTTTTCTCTTCTCCCTCTTCATCGTCTCTCTCTTCTCTCTTCCTCTTGGTGTTTTCCTTGCTGCCGTTTCGTCAACCCATCAAATTTGAGAATCCGTCGGAATCCCTTTCACAACCTCTCCGACAAAACCACGGCCTACCTTGGAGCCCCATTTTCATTTTCTCCTCTCTCTCTCTCTCCTCCTCATCTCTCCCTCCTTCTCTATCTCTCGCCTCTTCTCTCTTTGGTTATCTCCATCAGAAATCGCCGCCTAAGCCGTTGGCTTTGTCGTCCTTTTGTCGGCTGATGTTGTGTCAGCGGCTGCCTAATATCCGGTAACTCCTTCACAAGCCTTCAAGGATTTACATGCCGCCCACAGCCCACTCAAACTTCTACCTTTCCTTCTATATCCCTCCCTCTCTCTCTCTCTCTTGGTCTTTATATCTCCACACGATCTACATACATCTTGTTTTGACTCAGTTCTGTTTGTTTGCGTTCGTCTCATATATTGGGTTTCATGAGGAAATCTTCTGTCGCGTTCATTGGCGCCTCGAGGCTCCAACGTAGCCTCATTCTTTCCTCCATCCGTTCTGCTCACTCCTTTCTTCCTCCTCCTTCTTCTTCTTCTTCTTCCCTGCCCATAGTCGCCATATTTTCCAGAATTAGATCTTCGTCACTCGTGCGTGTTCACATGTGTCTGTGTCAGTGTGTTTTTGTGTTTGTGTCAGTGTGTTTTTGTGTTTGTGTCAGTGTGTTTTTGTGTATGTGTCTGCATGCGTGTCATGTGTCTCTTTCATTTCCTGTCGTCTGTTGCTACTCTTCGTTTCCGCTCGTGGCACGATTGTGTGTGTGAGAGCAGCAAATAAATACGAGGAAATTTCATTTCGATGGAATTTCTCTCCGCCACCTTCAATCTCGTTTTGATGGCAGCGAGAGATTCTCTTCATCTCCCTCTCTCTCTTCTCTTTGCTTTTCTTCTCCTCTCTTCTACTCTATCCTCCTATCTTCACCACTCCCTCTCTCTTCACCACTCCCTCTCTCTCGTTTCCCCCGCCCGTTCTTGCTTCCATGACAAATTAATATCATCGCCTCTCATTAAAATTTTAATAATCCTCGAGTGATTATTGTCTGTCCAACCAGCCTCGCCCATCGCCTCCACGCCCCCTTCGCCCCCTCCGCCCCTTCGTTCTCAGGGTCGTCATCATATTATTCTCGGATTATCCTCGCGACAGAAGCCGCCGTAGCCATCCTCGTCGTCGTCGTTGTTGTCGTCGTCATCATCATCGCTCCTGACGACATTCTAATTGCGGAATTTGCATGACATCTGGCGCCGTGGTTCGAGGTGGCGGTTGTCGACCGAGTGGAGTAGAGGGAGGGGGGGGAGAAGGGAGATAGAAGGGAACACCTGTTACCGTCATCTTCATCTCCGGCTTCATCTTTGTCCCCGCTTTCAGTTTCGTTGTCCCCCGCCATCGGTTTCGCTGTCTCCACCTTCCTTTTCTTTGTCCCCGCCTGCGTTTTCTTTGTCCCTGTTGTCGTTATCCTAATCGTCGCCGTCGCCGTGGTTTCCGCTCGAAGTCGATTCGACGCCTGGCGCCAACATTTAACTCCTCCGGCGCTCGTCATTGAACCGCAAAATTTATTCGCATTTCATTTTGAGACGAGATCCTAGACACCGACATCTTCAAGGAGTGCCGGACAGACCGATAGACAGACCGAGAGAGAGAAATCGAGAGACAGACCTAGAGAGAGAGAGAGAGAGACCGAGAGACAGATAGACAGACATCCAGATATCCAGACAAGGAGCGGGTCTTTCAATTACAGACACGTTGAGCAGCTCGAGCCAAACAAATACAAAACTAATTAAGTTTCACCGAAATTCAATTAGTTGCGACGCTAATGGCGGCGGATCCGCTCAGTCGACATTCTCAAGGTGGCAACTTTGTTACCTTTTCACCCCTTGTCCTCTGTCCCTTGTCCTCTCTCCCCAAAACATTCTTCACCACCATCACGATCCTTTCATCAGACAACAACTCCTATGTAATACCAATAATCGTTACACGGAACAACAGAAGATGGGAACGACAACAAGTGATAGAGGGATGGAAGGAAGGAGTGAGGCGGACAGACAGACAGACGGACAGATAATTAGTGAGACAGATAGGCAGATAGACTGCCAGTTTGAGCGAGGGAGACAGCAACAGTCATTAACTCTCGCACTCGTGACGAGGTCCTTCAACGTGCGTCAGAGTCCTTCGTCTTCGCTTAATGGCGTCGCATCATAAATTTACTTCGTCGTCTTGTTGCGTCGTGAATTCGTCGTGTTCGTCCCCAACCGCAACCTTCGTGCCACGCCCACCACACCACCTCGGGGGCCTTCAGGTAGCTCTTTTTAAGCCTTCACTTAAAGTACTTCGAGAACTTTTCATGTTCTTCTTCGTTTGCCCGGGGGGCGGGGGGGAGAAACATTCTATATTGCAATTATTTCTCTCGTTATCTCTCCGAGCCTGTTGTCAACATCGTCATTCCCATTCTCCAATCCTCCAGGACAACGGCATTCACCTCCTGAGAGTTTCTGGCCACATCCTGCGTAATTTCGAAAATTTCACATCCTTTAAATTTCGCAATTTTCTTGCGGCTTCTCCGGCGGGTGCGATCGAATCGATCTCCGAAGAAAATAGAAAGACGAAAGACTTAAAGTCAATGCAAACGAAAATGGAGAGAGTTTTGCTTCAAACAGGACGAATAATGAGGAAAGCAACATGTCGAAGACCGAAGAAAGAAACAGATTGAAGAATGAGGAAAGAAATAGGACACAGGATGAATAACAAGGAAAGAAACGAAGAGAAAAATATCACAAAACAGTGATGATAAGGAAATTAAAGAATTTGATGATGGTTTTTCATCACAAACAAAACCTTTTATAATGTCGTCATGTAATATCAAAAGGATTTTTTCAGGACACCGAATTCGTAATGCATACGAATGTGATAATTGAATTTCCATTAAAAGCAGGCAAATAAAAAATGTCCCTTTTATATTCTGGTACCTCGTCAATGGATTTGTCAATGTTGAGAATGGAGGGCATATGAAAGGCTGGATAGAGAGTGAGAGGGAGAGACAGCAACATTTTATTGAACGTGTTTTTCAATTAATTGCATTTGCGTTCGTTCTGGGTCGATGAACTGCGATGTCAATAAAAATGCAAAAACTATGGTAATAACAATAACGTCGATGCCAAAAACCAATGATAACGTACCAGCGATAACAACAACAACAACAATTGCATGTATGTAGTGTCGATCGACAACAATAACAACAACAATTGTCAATAACAATAACGAAATTGACAACAGCAAAAATGAATTCGACAAGCAATTGTAATAACAACAAAACCGACTAAAACAAAAACTAAATGAATAACAACAACAATAACAATAAGAACAGCAGCAAGAGGAGGAGGAGGAGGAGGAAGAGGGGGAAAAGTAGGAGGAAGAGAAGGGGAGCAACAGAGAAATCAACAAGAAGCAGAACATCAACAGCTATCATTGGCTTTGAGCCAAAACGCTGTAATTAACAGAAGGACAGAAGCGACAGAAGGACTATGGGAGAAGGAGCGAGATGGGAGAAAGGGATAGAGAGAGAGAGGGAGAGAGAGTGTGGGAAGGAAGTCGAGAAAGGTACAGGGAGTGAGTGAGACCGAGATAGGTGACAAGCAAAAATATAGAGCAAAAACAATGGAACAACCGAAGAATCTCACGTTCTCTGGTTTTAAGTTCGTGAAACCTTGCCCGAAAATATTCACCAACTTCAACTCATATGTGTGAAAGAGAGGGCGACAAAGAGAGTGTGTGTGAGAGAGAAAGAGTGTGTAAAAAAAAAATAAAAAAAAAAACGTATCCCGAGTCCACGGTTGAACGGGGAAAGAAAAAACGTGGCAAACGCGACTTTTTGCGACTCGGCTCAGTTTTTGGCCGCTTTGCGTGTACGTGCCGACAACAACAACAACAACGACATAAAGGTTAGTAAGACCACAAAAGAGTGAACAGAAAAAAATTCAGGGAGAAAATGTGCTTCACTACAACAAAAACCACAAAAACACACAACAACAACAGAGGATGCAGAGAAGCGAGAAAAATTTAAAGTTGCCACAAAATGTCAAAAGGCAACGAGGCGGCCAGTAGGAAAAAAAACAGAAGTAAAAAAAGAAAAATTAAAAACTGAAAAATAAAATAGATTAAAATACAAAAAATTACAGAACACAAAAATTATCAGCATAAAAATATCAACAGCAATATAACAACAAACTGTAGTTTTATTAATTTTGTTCTGGCCTTTTTTTTATGCTTTATTGCATTAACATAAATAGTACACAATAAAGTAAGTGAGGGGAAGAGAGAGATAGAAAGAGGTGTGGAATGGAGCGATTGGGAACGAAGTGATGTAGAACAAAGAGGCATCGAATAAAAATTTGACGAAGCCGCAAGCCTACAGGATGGAGAAAACCACATCGGCAACAAAGTCAAGTCAGGTGAACAAAAAATGACAAACTTCGGGCCCGAAATTCCAATCACTAATTTCTACTTTTAAATTTCCATCAAAGGGAACAGAGAGAAATGGGGAGAAAGAGAGAGAGAGAGTTTTAGAAAGGGAGGGAGTGAGCGATTGAGAGTGCAAAAAATATCACATGCAATAGAATACTTTATCTCGATGTTTGCGAATGACTTAATTATTGGGGAAAGGAAGCCACATGAAAGCGATTTCCCTCGCCTGCACAATGGGAGCAACAATAGCAAAAACAACAACAAGAACATTAACCACAACATCGACAAAAAACAAACAGCGACGAAGATCAAACAAATGAACATTGTTTTTACGCGCCAAGTTAATAAGAACGAGCCGACATTAGCTGCAATAAAAGCCGGAAACGAACACCAAAAAGGGACACACATACACACTCACACAATGTTCAACACAATCACATTTGCGCTAATATTTTCGAACTCTCTCACACATGTCGTTTGCTTACACTCTGATACTCAGTCACCAAATCTCGTAGATATATTAGCTCTCTCTCTTTCTCACTCTTCATCTCTCTCTCTCTCTCTCATTCAGCCCTTAGAAGAACTCAACATTTCATTCGAAAACCGTTGTAAACAACAGGAAGCAGGCGTCTCTTTCTCTCCAACGGACCTCAGGCCCTACGAAAGGACCTTCGGGCCCTGCGGTTTCCGGGGCGGGAGGAAGGGCTGCACGGTCAAAATCCCAAAAGCAAATATTGGCGAAGATTAAGCAACAGCAGGCAAATGATGGCCGACAGCGCAACGGGGTGGCAACGCCATGCCATGCCACATCACATCGTATTTAATTTTAATGACTTTCATAAAACGTCGACGTCGCTGAACGAACTACTTTGTACCTCTCTTTCGCTCTCTCTTTCTCTAGAATTTCCTCATTCCCTTCCGCTCTATCTCTCTCCATCAGCGTGCTGTGTGTGTGTGTGTGTGTACGACCGTGTGTGTGTGTAAACTAATTGAACGACACACACTCAGACACTTTATTGGCGGTCATTAGGACGAAGTCCTTCGCGCTGACGCCACGAGGGAAATTTAAACATTCGCCGGGAATTTTGCACAGGTTGTGGAGGAAAACTCCAGAAATTTATTGCATGCTACAAAATTCTAGCTTAAAGAATATATGAAATATAATTTATATAATCTGTTTCTCAGTTATTTAATCAGATTTTATGAAAATTCAATGGTTTTATTTTTTTTTATCGCATGGGGTTTTTCGCTCGCATTAAATTTTTCTATCACGAGATATTTTTCAATCGCATGGTATTTTTCGGTCCATGAGATTTTTCTAGCATGACATTTTTCCCTAGAATAGTATTTTTCTCTTACATACTATTTTTCTCTCATATAATATTTTTCGTTCTCATGATATTTTTCTCTTGTATCATGTTTTTTCTGTTGCATGGTATTTTTCTCTCTCATAATATTTTTCTGTCGCATGAGACTTTTCTCTTGCATCATATTTTTCTGTCGTATGGTATTTTTCTCTTGCATACTATTTTTCTCCCACATAATATTTTTCTGTTGCATGTTTTTTTTTATTTTTTAAGTAAATTTTTTATAAGAAAAACTAAAAAATATATACATATTTAATATTTTCATTTTCCTCCCACACACATCTCCATCCGGCAACGCTGTCAACACTCTTGATATCCTTCTCCATATGCTCCTTCCTGCTTTGAGGAAATTGGGTGGAAATCATGTGCTTCCTGTCAACTCCTTATCAACTTCCTACACATTGAAATGTTTCCTAACAAAAACCTCATAGTAGAAATTTTTGAGGACATTTTTTTTTATGTATTTATCTTGTTATTAAATTGCATTAAAACAAAAACAATCTTGTTACTTTCGAATTTAAAAAAAAATAAAATTTCTCACTCTACCCCCCGAATTCTCACGAGTTCGCTGACCCCGATGGCAGCACTTCAACCTCAATCACACGATGGCCCCCGGACACGAGGCGTACATAAAAAGTTGTTCTAATTTCTTAAAAATGTCCCCCTCGCCACCCCCTCGATGGCCATTACCATGAAGCTCTCTCTCTCTCTCGAAAATCTCGTTGTCCCATCGGATGGCAACAATTTGCTCACAAATTGGTCACATATGTTCATTTTCACTGGGCTCCATGGTGTGGACTCCACACTGTTGAGGGGCGCAGGACGATGGGGTGGGGCCGTCGTGTAAACATCAAGCATGTCCTGCTCCTGCTGCTGCCCCCAACGTCCGTCGACCCGACGACCCCGCTTCCAGCCACTTCCTCGGTCGTGCGCTTCCATCAGTTTCTGGAGTTGGTTTCGTTTTCTCGCATCCCGCTCCGGCTGGACGCATGGGAATTTCCTATTGTTTCGCCGCGTCCTCGGTGAGAGGGGACCGAAGGGACGGGTGTCGTCAAGATGAGGGAGCCGGAGGACGGAAGTAAGTGTGAGAGAGATCGGAGAGCAGTTCAAATGAAATACAGTCGACGACGTGATGACGATGACGACAACTAGTACACAGCGCTCTCAAGACCGGGCCAGGACGATTCAAGGAAGCCTCAACAGATGGACACGGCATGACAAAGGGAAGCAGTGGGCGGTCGAGAGGACGTGGCGTGGGACGACCAGCAGAATGAAGAATACGGAGAAAGAACAGATCGACCGACCGACGGGAGGTGACTTGAAAAGGAACGTTGGACAGACAGGCAGACAGGCAGACAGACAGATGGACAGCCGGTGGTTGAATGTCGGAACGAGGAGACCATCTAAAATAATTTCCGCTTCCAGTGTTGAGTGCTCGACGAGTTACACACACACACATACATAGCCGGAGAGCAACTGGAGTCCTAGACAATTGTCGTCCGTTTGTCCTGGAGGCGTGCGTCGCTCGCTTTGTATGTCCATCCTACTGTAACTCTGTTCATCTTCCCATTCTCTCTCTTTCTCCCTACATCGCTCTCCATCTCGCTTTCTGTCTCCCTCTCTCTCTCTCTACCTCTCTCTCCGCTTTCTGTCTCTCTCTTTTTCTCTCTCTCTTTCTCTCTCTCTCTTTCTCTCTCTCTCTCTCTATTTATTTCTCTCCCCGTCTGTCCCGACTCGGTGTGCGTCCGTGTGACGAATGTTTCCGCTCCTAGGAGAGCTCTGCAGAGAATTTTCCTCCAGAGGCGGTCGTCAACATTTGTGGGTCACTAACATTCATGTATATTTCTCTCGATTCCATCCCCTTTACAATTCTCTCCCTCACCTTCTCTCACCTTCTTTCCCCTTCTCTTCTCTCACACTAATTTTCCTCTTGTCAATTCCTGTCTCTTGTTCTCCATTTTCCATTGAACATAATCTCACAATGAGACATTCAATTATTAATAACGAAAAAAAAAACCTACTTCCGCCCAGAAATCAGAGTTTTTGTCCTCTCTCACTTTCCACCTCCACCCTGCTCCTTCTTCTCATACCTTCTCCTTGGTGATCCTAGGTGCCAAGGTGACCAGTCGATGTTTCATCATAGCTTCTAGCTTCGTTTCAATCTATTCTTTATCGTTCAGAAATAGAAAGAATTAAATTGCGAAACAAACGACACATTTTTCTCTAACCTAACCTTCTCTAACCCTCACTCTTTAACGCTCTCTACCCCATCCCCTCTTTCTCCCTTCCCCTGCCTCTGTCTCCATATCTCACTCTCTCTCGCTCTCCCTCCCTCTGGCGTTCCTTTTCCATCTTCCTTTAGATAATTTTGATGACTTTTTATGGGTTTTTTGAAAATAATTTTGGTGCTCTCTAATTTATGGGAATTTTAATGAGAGAATAGAAAATTTATTTCCTCTTATTTTTGATGAAAAAGATGTCATTCAAGGATCTTGATGAGTCCGTGTAGACCGTGGAAAAAAGGAAATGGAGAAAGTAATGGGAAAGAGAAATGAGCATTATTTGCGAGTGCAATTTATGTCGCCGTTAAGGGAAATTTGTGAGAAATTCTAATTAAACATCTGTTTTGGCTCTTGTTGCGAGAGAAATTCAAGAGAGTAATTCGAGGACAGCTCGAGGAAGTGTTTTAAAGAAATTGTTGAGGGACATTAGAGAAATGAAAAAGGATATTTGGGTCTTTTACATCGTCTCTCTGTTTCTTTTCCCTCTATTTCCCTCTCTCTCTCTTTCTCTCTTCCTAGTGGGTCAACAATTCGATGAGAGAATTTCTCGAATGAGATGACTTTCGGATCATAAATAATAATTTACCATTGAACACAAAAAAAACACCGAATATCCTGTAGTCGATTTTCCAACGACGGAGAGAGAGAGAGAGAGAGAGAGAAGAGAGAGATAAGAGATAGAGTGAGAAAGAGATGGCGTTGGAGAGATAGCTCTCTCAAGCAAACTCTTTTAAGTGATGAGCCAACAAAAATTAAACGAACAGAAAAAAATTCTCATCGAGTCCTACAGAAGAAGATAGAGCGAAAGAAGGACGAAGGAAGGAATGGCGGAGGAAGACGAACGAAAAGGATAGATGAGGACCGAAAAAGGATGCGAAAAGGAGAGCGGAGAAAAAGGAGTGGGCATGAAAAATCCCTTGAAATAGTTTGTGCGGTGAACAGCAAATTTGCAAATTTTGCGACGAATGCTCGAGTAATTCTCAACATTCATCTAAACGGAAGGAATCTCAGTGTGTGCGTGTGTGTTGGTGTATGTGTGCCTTGGTGTTGGTGTATGTGTGTGTGTGTTGCACTTTCGGTTCTCAGTCATGTCAGTTCAAAGTAGTTTCTTTTTGTTAGTGTAGTGTTTTGTATATGTGTGTGTGTGTCTGTGTCTTGTATTCACGTGTCTGTGTTTTGTTATTGTAAGCGGTTTATCCAGTTTCATGTCCCATCTACCACATTAAAGTTCAAAAATTCACTTGGCCATCATGGTAGGGAATCTCCACGAGTTCATCCGTCCCGCTCGCACCCACTTTAACACACCCATCTTTCTCTCCTACGCCACCTTTTTCTCTACCACGCCCACTTTCGCTCCTACGCCCACCTTTTTCTCTCCCACGCCCACCGCTGCCTCCTCCGTTGCTTCGTTAGGTTTTTGCTCATGCTGGACTTCTGCAAATCTTCGAATTGTTGCAACATTTTAAGCCACTTGCAAAGTGTTTGCGACTCTGTTTCCTCTCAGTCTCTCGCCCACTGTTTCTTTCTCACTCTCTATTGCTTTCTCGCTCTCTCTGACCTGCGGTTGGCAACACTTTTCCGCACACCGCCTGCCGTTTACAGCACTCGAAGTAGAATGAAATTCTCCTCTTCTTTCGCCCTTTGTCGCCCAAGTGCATACATCGTGCATGAAGAGCAAATGTGGAAATGAGAGTGAGTGAGCGTGAGTGTGAATGTTTTGAGTGTATGTGTGTGTGTGTGTGCGAAAAGCAGGACATCATAATAGAGACTTGTATACTTTGCGGTATTTGCAAAGGATCTCTCGCTCATCCTGACGATGCCATAAATTTCCGTTTGCGGCAAAATCATAACTTTTACTTTGCTTAATTGCTCCGAAAGTTTCTCCCTTCTTCATCCAAATTGTTGGGCCATTTTTAGGTTCTCGACAAAGGAGGCCATCCCACCTCCTCCTTCTTTCCATAGACCAGAGAGCGAGAGCAATGCAGTTCGCTCTCTCTCTCTCTCTCTCTCTCTCTCTCTCTGTCTTTCTCTTCCTGTTGGGTAATTAATTTTAATTATGAGATCTAGTTTGTTGCTCGCATTTCATATGCGGAAGCCGGGATTCTTTTCGAAGCAGGGATGGAAAAAAGGATGAACAGACGGCAGGAGGATGCCAAAGGATAACGCTGCTAATGAAGAAAGGAAATTAAGAAATTTCATGCTTTGAGGATTTCCATCCACTGCAGTGTGGTCTTTGGTGGGATTTGCCGGAAGTACCGGAAAGCGAAGGAAGCAGAAGTTTTGTTGACAAATTTTCCAAATGTTTCACTTTTTCATATTTTTCATTCGTCCTCAATCCTGTTCAGAATACAATTTCCCTTGCGGAATAAATTTCTTCGAATTCTTCACAGATCCCAAACCATCATCAGATGAAAATTGCAATTCAAGTGAAATCTTCGAATTCATCATTTTATTTGTTTAAAACAATGTTCAATTTCATGATATGGATTCATTTAAATGAACGTGAAAGGAATAAATTTGTATCTTACAGAAGAAGTTTCCACAGCAAGCGAATATTCACAGGGAAAAAATATCAAACGATGGTAGAAAAATCAGAGGCAAATTTCCAAAATAAAAACAACAGGAAATCGATAAAAATCAACCCAAAAATAAAAAAAAATCTACAAAAAATCAACAAAAAAATCAACAAAAAAATCAACAAAAAAATCAACAAAAAAATCAACAAAAAAATCAACAAAAAAATCAACAAAAAAATCAACAAAAAATCAAGGAAAACTCGACAAAAAACAACAAATAACACATGACGTAAAAAACGTATGAAAACAACAAAGCGGAATCTCTTTCATCTCTTTATCCTCTCCACACGTCCTTCATCCTTAGTCCTTAGTCGTTTATTTCGCTCCGCTGGCGTCCGAACATTTCGCAGACAATTTGTTCAAACTTGTCCGCAGGATATTAGATTGTCTTAACGTAATCGGCTCGGTGTCTATGTGTGTGTGTGTGTTTTTCTGTTATTATGTGTGCCTGGGTGTGTGTGTGTGTGTGCAGTGACCACCGGAGCACAACAATGCCGTTCGTTGTTGTTGTGATTGTTGCCTTTGTCGGTGTCCGGTTGCTAAATAAATGTTTTGAAGTAAATAAATTCGCATGAAACATTTATTTTCTCTCGTCTCTCCGCAATATCCTTGCGGTCTTATCGACTGCCTTCAGCTTTGATTTCATCTTTTCCGCACTCTCCTCTTCCGCTACGTTTTGTTTTCTCCAGCCTCCAACTCTTCTTTGTGTCGGGGTTTTCGCAGCAAGCGAAATCCATGAAGTAAATGAAGAATAGAAAACAAATATCAACTCATTTATTTAGATCGCGATATCCTTCCTTGGTCTATTCTCTTCCTCTCACACTCTCCCCACCGCATTCGCGATTTATTCCCCAATCAATTCTCGCTCGCCGCGAGCCGAAGAGAAAACAGAGAGAGAGAGAGAGAGAGAGAACAAGTTAGCAAGGAGAGTGCGAGAGGGTGGAGAAGAAAGGAGGACGAAGTGTTGCTGAAGTTGCTCAAGAGGAAGCGAAGGTGCTGAAGCTGAAACTGAAGGACGGATTCCATCGATATTGAGTGCTCGAAGGATACTGATTCCATCTCGCTCACTCTCTCCCCTTTTTCGCAGGACTGACCTTGAGGTAGAGATCGAAAGAGTCCTGAGAAATCGACGACACTTTCATTGGACTTCGGGTGGGCAACAAGTGCAAACTTTCACGTCTTCGTTTTCATCTTCGTCTTGATTTTCTCATTCTAAGAAATTTTCCCTTCCAATGGGATAGTTTTTTTCGCACAACTCTAGGAAACCACGCTAGATCCACGCTTTAATGAGGACTGGGACCACGCCCCCTCGCTTCCTCCTCCTCCTCGCACTGGTCGTTGCAATTAAATTTCCCCCATCCTGGCCGCCTTCCTGAAGCTCACTCACAGCTGGGCTAGCGTGTCCGCGTTCAGGGCTGTAAATTCAGCTCTGACGCGGCGGAAAATGAGCACAAGTCGGATTCACACCACCTCAACCACACTCACACACTGACACTCACACTAATGCTCACATTTACACAGATGGTTGGTAACCGACTTACACTTGGATATCCTTAAAATCTCGCACTCGTATTTTGCCGACTCTTTTAGTGAAATGAGGAAAAGGAAAAACTTACGAAGACCTGGATTCATATGTGTATAGGTGTGTGTGTGTGTATGTAAGAGAGAGTGAGAGATGTATGTGTGTGTGCTTTTCGCTGTGTGAGTGAGTTCGCTTTGGCCTGGCCGCTATTTGCAAATGAACAACGCAGCGATGGAATCGCAAATGCAAAACGTGTTGATGGTCGAGGAGTTGAAGGTGGTGTCGAGAGGGATTGTAGAGGGAGGAGAGAAGGGGATGAGAAAAGGAGTGCGAAGAAGGGGAGGAGAGAAAGGGAGGAGAGAAAGGGAGGAGAGAAAGGGAGGAGAGAAAGGGAGGAGAGAAAGGGAGGAGAGAAAGGGAGGAGAGAAAGGGAGGAGAGAAAGGGAGGAGAGAAAGGGAGGAGAGAAGAGAACAAGAAGGAGAGAAGAGGTGAAGAAGAATGAGACGGCAGGCTCTATGAGAAAAATTAGGACCAACGACCGACCCTGACCATTAAAAGTTTCATTTTTTCTTGCGCTCCCTTGCTCATAGCTCTGCATCTCGCTCGCTCTATCGCTTTCACACGCTCTCTCATATCTGTAGCCTTGGTCTCATTCTTCAATTCCCTTTACTTTACTTTCCCTTCCACTTCGTTGCCTATGTGCATATGTAGTGGTTTCAGTGTATTTGTGTGTTAGAAGAAAAAGAGACGAGATTTTTCTTGTTATTGTTGATCTTGTTACTGTTGTTTTTTTCTCCTGTTATTGTTGTTTTTTCTCTTGTTATTGTTGTTTTTTCTCTTGTTATTCTTGTTCCTTTTGAAATGCTCTTCTTGTGTGTCCGAGGACGTGACTTGCGACTGTTTGTTATTTTTCTTTTAGTATATAATAATTATAATGATAGAGATCATGATTATGATTATCATGATATTTCAATATTTTTTTTTAATTTTGAATGGTTTTTGGTTTTGGTTTTTGGTTTTTGTTGTTATTACAATTTTTGCTAATATGATGAATATATTCTTGTAGATAATAAAGTTGTTGAATCTGTTATTGGATGATTTGAAAGCTCATTTTAATAATCAAATTGTTGATATTGTTACTGTTATTACTGTTTGTTGAGATATTAGTATTTTTGTTATTGTCTTCTCTCCTGAAGTTCTTACAATATTCAGTATTGATAATGTTGCTGGGATTCTCAATATTTTAGTTGTTAATGTTGAAGTTTTCACTGTTGTTGATTGTATTTTTAATACTTTCAATGTCAGTAATGTTCATGTTCATTTTGTATTAAGAACCTTTTCCTCACTATCTCTTTCTTTAGTCGCTCCTCCTGCTACCTTCCTTCCTTCCTTCCTCTACAACTTTCTCAATCCATATACTTTTTCAATCCCCATGAACTTTTTATTTGCATCTCGACATGGTGAACCTGAGTATGGGTATGGTAAATGTATGTATGTATGTGAGTACGAGTATATTACATCCACAATAACAGTAACAACAGCAATAGTAACAACAGCAACAACAGTAACAACAACAATAGTAACAACAGCAACAACAGTAACAACAGCAACAACAGTAACAACAAAATCAAAAACTACTACAACCAACCAAGGATACAACTTTTTCCCGAATGAGTTGCCCGAGACTCAGAAACCTCTTTTCGTGATTACAACAACTATAAGAAATACAATAACTTTTACTTACTACACGACAGAAATAACAACAACAATAACAACAAGAACAATACTACTAAACTATAAGAACAACTACAACAACATCATGATGGTCATGTTTGGGTCCTCCTTGTTTTGTTTTTAAAAAAAAAAAGCTTTGAAAAGACACTTGTAGATTCTTTTCAAAAATTTTGTTGTTATTGTACTTGTTGTTATTGTACCATCCTTTCTTGTTTCATTCATTTTCAGGATTTTTTTTTTGTTTTTGTTTCTTGGTTTTTTTTGCTCCGTATATACATAAAACAATAGGGAATAACCTTTTTTGTTGTAGTATTTCCCTTTAGCCTACTTTTTCTGCACTTGGTTTTGGTTTATCGTTGTTGTTGCTCTTGTTACTCTTGTTATGTTTATTATTGTTTTTTTTTTTGTTAATATTTTTGTTATGGATGAAGCTTCCATCGAAGGTCATCTTGATTGGGAACAAATGTATACAAAGCGAGCAGAAATCGATGTACGCCGCAAGATACACGAGTCCCCAGTGTCCTTTCTGTGTCCCTCCTGTATATCGTCCATGATAAAAAAATATACACTTGGACACAATTTTCAAGCATAATGTTAAGCTTCAAAAAAATCGCACAAATATACATATGTTGGATTTAATGAAAATGTTTTCGACTCAAAACATACAAAAAGTTTATATTAAAATGTTTGTTTATGTTTCTTTATTCAAAAGCATATAATAATAATTAATAATAACTTATTTTATTATGAAATTATAAAAACAGTAAATGATTTCAATTATAAATCAAACAAATTTTAAATGATGTTTTTTCAATATCAAAAAAAATTAAAATTATTAAAATTTAATTAAAAATTAATTTTTGTAATCGTGTAAGCTGATCTAATTTATAAAATTATAATTAAAAACTTTTTTCGTGCTGATTTTCTAACCACATATTTTTTCGAGCCCCATTTTTTCACTCTTTCGCTGAACTTTTTGTTCTGCTTTGAGTACTTTTTGCTACCACGAAATTTTTTACCTCACTTGTGGGCAGTTTTTTTAATTGTTGACATTTTATAGCCTAGCATTATTTATTCGAATGTGTTGGTCAATATCGTGGATGTGTTTGTGTGTGTCCGTGCATGATTAAACACAGTTTTAATTGTCAATTATTTTGGCGATACGTGTTGCGGCATTCATTATGAACAACAGCAACAGCAAACATTTTCATTGAACAATTGAATTTTTTCAATTCAATCGCGTTTTTCCTCTGCATAGTTTTAGGCTCGGTCGCAATTCATTTAATTTCCATTGTGTTTATAACATACAACAAAGAGAAGTCATATAAAATCAAAAATCTCAAATATAAAAATCATCATGAATTTATTTACCAATCGACACCTGAACTATTTCAATGAAAAAATGCAAAAAAAGGATCAATAAATTAAATTCGAAAAATAATTGAAGAGAGAAATGCTTTTGCTATCTCTGATTAAGGAAACGCAATTTTATATAGATATAAATTCAGAAGTGGGGAAAATAATATCCTCATCTACAATATATTGATAAAAGCGATTATTGATAATTAATTCATTCTCAAAATAAAAAATATATGTACAAAAAACTTATTAATCATGAAATTTAAATAAATGGTATAATGAAAAATAATGTTAATTTACGTATTTTAATTGTGAAAGTATAATTTCACAGACCAAATAAAACATTTATATTAGAATATATTTTTTTAATTTTCTAAAACAATTAACTTTTTGAATGAACAATAAGTAAAATACTGTATAAATAATATAAAGTCCTTGAAATAATAAATCCACCTATTATTTAATCTCTTTACTATTATTCATTAAAAATATATTATGCATTATAAAATAAAAAATGTATTGAATCAGCAGTGAAAAAGAATCCACAAAAGGAAGAGTCATTCAAAATTTCATTAATTAATCGATGGAAAACATTTTGTGAATTCAATTAGAATCAACCCAAGCCCACCCACAAAAAAAAAAAACGCCAGCAAAACCTCGAAATTCTTCATTGAAATTCCAAGACAAATTGAAAAATTCCACCACCCTAGCGAGAGGTGGGGAGAGGTAGAGATAGAGAAGGAGAAGGAGAGGGAGAGAAAGAGCGAAAGAGAGAAAGAAAGAAAAGAGGAGAGAAAGCGAGGGATGGAGCGAAGAAGATAATCAGGGATCCAGAAAGGAAATTACGGCGATTCAAAGGTAAACGAAAGGGAGGAGGATGGTGGATGCTTTTAAAAATTGGCCGAGGGCAAAAAAGGGGCAGCGGCCTAATGGTGGAACAATGTTGCCAACTCACCTTTAATCTCTGTGAGGAATATCAGCAGAAATAATCCAATCAGACTCGGATGTCGGATGCGGCCCAGCATTGTGAAAGATTTCCAATTATTTCTTTTTTATTTTGTGTATTTATATTTGTTATTGTATTTGTATTTGTTGTTGTTGTTTTTATATTTGTTATTGTACTTATTGTTGTTACTGTATTTATATTTGTTATTGTATTTATATTTGTTGTAGTATTTCTATTTTCTTTATTATATTTGTTATTGTATTTCTTTTTGTGTTTGTGTTTTATATTATTTTTCTTCAGTTTCTTCGGTTTTTTTGTATATAATTTCCTTTTCTTCTACTTGTTGTTGTTGTTGTTCTGTGTATTTGATGTCGCCGTTTGTATTCGATTTTGTTATTATTGCATTTCGTTGTTGTTGTTGTTGTTGCTCGGTGACCTTATTCGCGCTTCGCTAAACAGAGGGAAGCAGAAGAAACGTCTTCTCGCTCTCCCTTTATCCTTTTCACTTTGCCCTCGACCAGCGAACGCAATCGGAACCGGGCGGGATCCAGGGGTCCATGGGTTATCGCAGAAAATGGAAAATAAAGCACGCACTTTTCTCCAACAACAACGACAACAAGATTCTCTCCACTACAACAAAAAGTACTCTTCACTCGTCGTTTTTTCACTGCGTTCTGTCTGGATTCGTGTTGACCTTTTTCTCTCACTCTCACTCTCTATCTCGCTCGGTCTCACTTGCTTGACTCTGTCTTTTCTTCCCTTTTCAATTTTCACATTTCGTTTCCTCCTTTGTTGGCCTTTTCACTCTCGTCGGATCAAGTGGCGAAGGAGGTCGGGGTAGGTCGGCAGAGGCCAAGCGTCTATGAAATGCCGACTAAAGATTTCATCAAATTAGGCGCGAGCCGAAAGCGGCTTAAAAAACACTCGAGGGACCAATAAGTGCCGGCGTTTCAAACCACCGTCCATTCGTCCGTCTCACCGTCGACGGAGGCGTCAAAAAGTCTACCGAGCCGTCGTCTTCGTTTCACCCTTCGCCCCACACGACGGCGGTTATTTCTTCGTTGTGTTGGTGCTTTTATCAGGTTATTGTTGTTGCTGTTATTTTTGGCGATTCCTTTCTTCGTCCTTTTCACAGGCGTTTGGGCGAAAATCAGACCCAGCTGAAGGGGGTGGGGTGGGAAATGTCAATCGGATTTTTTTTTGTTCTCTTCGATTCGACCACGTTGTGGTTGCCGCAAAATTTCGGCCAACGTGGTTTTGCGGCAAAGGGAATGTTTTTATATTTCTTCTCGTGACGATGCTTTCTTGGTTTTAGTTTTGTTTTCTATTTTTAAAATTTTTTAAAAATAATTGCTATATAAATAATGTACTTCACTTGTTTGTTCAAATACAATTTATTTATAAATTTTAATTTTTATTGTTCACTTAATTTTTCCATTCTATTTCACTTTATCAACGTTTCCAATGGGTCGTGATAAGTTAATAAAATCGTTAGAGAGCGCCTGAAAGTTTGCTTTGTTAGCGATTTCATCGGTCTTCACACACCGAAAAGTATGCAACGATTTTCCACGCAACACTTTCACCCAGTTAACTAACGGTCTAATCGTATGCAACGTATTGAGTACGAAATCACCGGTAGTGCTTTACTTCGAGTGATTTCACACTTGATTGGCCGTAATCCGGAAAGCCTACGAGTATGCAAGGATTTCTGTTTCACGCTATGCAACGAGACGCGATGCTCCTCTAAGTATGCAACGATTTGGTGCTTAAAATCCGCATTAATGAGTACAACTGAACTCTCTCACGCGCCCAAAAGCATGCCTCAATTTCCGACAACCTCCACGTCAGACGCACTCACTCGCACCCACTCGTTCTGCCGTTCGCTGTCACGCTCGCACATTACTTGACCCAGTAACACTGACGGAGGGCAACGCAACACTTATTTATTTTTTAATTATTTTCTCCAATTACTTTGCAGAATTTTCGCAAGTAAATTATTTGAAAAACAAAACTGCACTTTTTACTTATTTCCAATAATTTAACACTGAGAGATTTTGAAGTTTTCGTAAAAATCACTCGTTTTTGTTGTTTGCTGTTAATTGCTTTGTTTATTTGTTGGTTCGTGTGCGTATGCGTTTTTATGGAATTTTGCCCTTCTCTAAAAAGTTTCGCTCATCGGGACGCGAAATAAATCAGGACGCGTGCTGCGCTCTCGGCACACAAGTTCAAACTACTCGTCGCACTCGTTGTCTACACTGAAACACATTCGCTCCCGAGTCGAGTCGCGGCTTCCACAATAGAGCGAGTGAATAAACGAACAAACGAACGAACAACAGAACGACCGAACGAACGAACAAACGAACGAGCTCCAACCGAACGAACCATCGACTGAGGAAAAGAACGAGCTACAACCGAACGAACCATCGACTGAGAGAAAGAACGAGCTCCAACCGAACGAACCATCCACTGAGAGAAAGAACGAGCTCCAACCGAACGAATGAAGCATCGGCGGATTGAAGCAACGAACAAACGACCGATGGAAGCAACGAACAAGCGAACGAACCTCAAGCAACGAACAAGCGACGATTCAAACTCGGTTCGTGGGGCGGCAGGTGCTGGAAACGAGAGCGCGTCGAGCCTCCGAGAGCCAGAGTCGGGTTCGTTTTCAGAAAAGAGCGCTCTGTTGCTCTCTTCTCTGTTGAAGACCTTGAGAGAAACCATCCTTCTCAATTGGTCTCTCTCTCTCTCTCTTACTGCTATTTTGTGTGGACTCCCAGAGGAGATTCTTTGTTTATTATCCTGATTTTCCCAGAACTTGAGTTGCAGAAATACTGATTCGTAGGAACAAGGGAAAGTATTTTCATAAATGAGAATCTTCGGAATAAAAATCCGGTCGAGATCTTCACCTCTGGCTCGGATTGAACTCGGTCTAATCTCTAGCGTTATCTCTGAGCTGGAGGCAAATTTAGCTTGTAGTTAGCAAGAATTTAGAACTGCAATCGTTCGGTGTCCCCTGATAGAAATTCTGTATTCGGATTGACTGGGTTTGATTTGGAGATTGAGAGGCTTCATTTGTGTCTACCTCAATCAATCCATCAATCAATCCATCAATCACTCCTTGAATCATTCCCTCACACTCTCCTACTCATAGTATAAGAGCTCTCTTATACCACACGGTTCTTTAAATCGACTCTGTTAGCACGATAATAAGAGAACCTCTAACAGTGACTTCCAGTGGTGGTGAGTATCGAGCCAAACTCACCACAGCTAAGAGAAAATTTCCCTCAACAGCTGAAAAGAGACGGCGTTTTTGCACCTTTGGTGAATTCTTGTTTTCTTCAAGGAGCAACGAATTGAAGGAATTTACCATGGGACAGAATGAGATGGGTGGAAACTCATACTTTCTCACCACTGATGGCATCATAATTAGGTCCAGTGATGGCTTTCAACCGTCCAATGATGGATGGATCGAGACCTGGAGTAACCCACCGAAGGTGAGATGAGATGAGGTGTGAGGAGAATGAATTTAGACTTCGGTAACCGTCACTTGTAATTATTCATCGAAATCGAGTGAAACGCACGACGATAATTGGATCAATTTACAAATTCGTGCGAAATTCATGAGAGTAAAAAGGAAGACATCGCAGAGTGGAAAGAGAGGCGACGAAGAAGACGTTGCGACAATTCACGAGGCGAAAAACTGGAGGGGGGGAAAACACAATTAACCACAATTACGAAGGCGCGTGTCGATGGACCGTAAGCTTCTTAAAGCCGCTTAGGTTCTAGGATTTATACCCCTCACACACACACACACACACACGCAGCATGTCTGCGTCAGAGTAAATCTTTTTAATTGAAACAATTTGTAAGAGAAGAGAAAAAACTGAAAAAGTAGGTGTCGGAAAAAAGTTTCTTCTTTCCTTTTATTACTTGTTTTTTATTTCCGGTTTCTGTGTTGGTCTTTATTTTTGTGTTTTTTTTCTCTTTTTGTTTTTTGTTCACCCACTTTTTTATTTCTATTTTTTATATCTATCTATTGTCTAATTCAATTTTCTCTCTTATTACAACTTTCTCTGTATTTTTCTGTTTTTTTTTTTGCTGTTGCTTCCATTTCCATAATTATTTTTATATTCTTCGTTTTTTTTACTTTTTTAATTTTTTTATATTTTTTCGTTTTTTTTAATTTCTTCTTTTTCTACTTAATTCTTTCTATTTTCTTAATTTTTCTGCTTTTTCTCATTTTTTTATTTTCTTTTTTTTCCCCTTTTATTCTTATTTTCTATTTTATTATTTTTTCCTTGTTTCCCTTCTGTTGCTTTTTTTAATTCAGTTTTTTTCCTTTTACTATTTTCTTATTTTTTTCACTTTCTTCCTTTTGTTTATTTTTCCATTTATACCTTCTTCCTTTTATATTTTTTTTTTTACTTTTTTCTAGTTTCTTCTTTTTTTCTATTTTCTGCCTTCTATTTATTTTCCTCTTTTTTTCTATTTTATTGCTTTTTTCTATTTTCTTCTCGTTTTCCATTTCTGTTGTCTCGAACCCAATTTAACGCATATTTTGTCCTAGACAAATCGCCCGCAGCCGCTGAGCAGGATTTTGCGTGATCCTGAGAAAGAAACGTGCGTTTCGTCATGTCCACTCATGAGTCCTGTGGAGGACCAAGAGTCCTGTGGAGGACCAAGAGTCTTGTGGACGAGAGGATGAACGAACGTGCCCGCCGACCTTTGGAGAAATCTTTGAGTGGCCGAAAGGCTTCGAATTTTACCGGCCTGTTGATTTAGAGAAAGGGAAGAGACAGAAAAAATGGGAAACGGGACTTTTACAGGAGTTTTGTGGAAAAGCGAAAAATGTATACCACATTTTTCTACAATTCAATTGAATGATAAAAAAAATAATAAACTCATATTAATTTCTTTTCCACACTTTGTAGTCTTGAATAAGAAAATCAACTCAAAATTCACCACTTGAGCCCACCTGACTTTATGCTAAACATTCGCACTCATCGCTAAATCTCGCCTAAAGTCGTCATTAATTAGACCAATTGAAATCCCGGCGCATCCTGTCGTCCTGGCCACATCAAACCGAACCCACCACCACCACATCCACTCTACAGGATTGAATTAGAATCTATTATGGTGTTGGTGATAAACTTTAATTACATTTCTGTGCAGCAGATCAGACATCAAGCACACACAGACATATGTACACACCGACATATAATCACCGACATATACACAAACCTATGTACGTAAACACTTTCGACTAATTCGATCTCATGGCTTCGGATCGCAATAAAATAATTAAATAATAGAATAAATTATATTATAGAAAATAATATAAATAATAGGACATTTTATTATATTGAACAGTAGGGAGAAACAAAGAGAGAGAAATAGAGGGGAAAATAGCGATATAAAGTAGCAAAATTAATAGGCAAACAGAGAACGAGAGAGAGAGAGAGAGAAGTAGACCGAGGGGAAACCAAACGCAAACAACCAGATGAATGTTATTTACAAACGCAGACACATGCAACACCCACACACCGCACACCCACCCACACATTCAACGTTTCGCCCCTCGGAAATACACACACACACACACACAGACTGACGCACGCATATCATTACACGGATCCATCGTGACGGATTCAAACGGTATCCAATTCGCATGTTGACTGACTCCGGGAGCGGAATAAACCATGATTGAATTCCTCACATGAATGATTTAATCAAATTATTTTGCTGGTTATTTTGTATTTATATTTTTTTTATTTATTTATTTCCATTTAATGCGTTTTATGAGCCCTCAAAATACACACATACACACACAACTAGAGCCTACTTTTGACGGCTAATCGCAAGACCTGTCGACTTGTGCAGACTTGAGCTCTAGCCTCTAGATGAACACGTGAACCTACAGTGGAACCCGCAAGTTCGTCATCAGCGTTTGACAGTGGAGCCAAGAAGTTCTATGGAGAGGTTTTCCACAAAGCGAATCAAGCAAAAACCCTGTAAAAATCATCTTCTCTCATCTCCACTGAAGAATTCCGTCGAACTCAAACTTCTCTCACACCAATAGACGAACTCTTTCCATACCCACTGTATATCCACACATGTCTATATGTCTGTATATATCAATGTGCATGCAATGTATTTACATATCTATTGGTATTTATTGCCGTGCATCGACGTGTGGGCAATTTATGTACATATATGAGACATTTCATAAATCACATTCAACAACAAGAACAACAAAAACCACTGCTTGTATGACGTCACAAATACAAATATAAACACATATCCATGAATATATTCATACTCAAACAAACACACATTCATACACACACTCATACTCATTTATAAACTCATACAAACACACACTTAGGACTTCCGGCGACATGAACTAATTTGTTTGCAATGTTTCATAAATACATTTCGATGGGGATTTCATTATGTTAATAAGCGTCAATTTTTCATGTTTCAATTGTGGTTCCGGGATTTGGTTCCCATCAGGAAGCGAAGAGGTAGAAGAGGTGAAGAGAGAACGAGAAGGGAGATGATGTGAAGTGAGAAAGAGAGGAGGGAGAACGAGTGAAGGGAGAAAGAGAAGGGAGAACGAGTGAAAAGATAAGAGAGTGAGAGTGATGGGATTTCAGCCATCTGTTCGTTGTCAAACCACTTCTCACTCCACGAACCGCCACATCAAGCCACATCTCTCTCTCTCTCTCACGAGGTCCTTGCGCCCGTGTCATCGTGTGCGTGTCGTGTCGGTGTGAAGTGAATTGGTTCGTTCGCATTCGGGCGAATTAATTAGTTCCGCGTGATGATGCCGCAGTTTACGACCCACTTATGTCCCCGATACTCATTCAACCCACTCAACACAAGTCCCGATAATCCCGATTCATTGGAATTTGAGGACTTCCGTGAAGCTCTTGGCGAAGAGATCGACCTCATTCTTGAAGAATCAACCTCAGTTTGAAGGAATCCACCTGGGTTTGAGGGAATCAACCCGAGTTTTGAGGAATCGACTTCAACTTTGAGGGAATCGACGTCTTAGTTTTGAGGGAATCGACCTCAGTTTTGAGGGAATCGACCATAGATTTGAGTGAATCAACATGCATCCTGGTAGATCGACTTGGTTCTTGGATAAATTTACCTAGTTCTTTGTGGCTCCATCTGGTTCTTTGGTTGATTGTTTCAATGTCTTTCCAGCGAACACGAGGATTCAATGCGTCCAAGGGTTCGACGAACCCAATCGGTCGGAGGATCAAATGCGAAGCTGGAAGTTCAAATCGAGAGAAAGTTCTAATCATCGATTTCACTTCATACAACTAATGATGGTCAGGAATGTTTTTTTGTTTTGCTAAGATATACTTTTGTATATGTATGATTCGGCCTTAGTGAAAACCAGAAGAGGACCTTCGACCTTCTGCGATTCGCTTCCAGACGGAGCAGCCGACGCTTCCTCATCTCGTTCGTCCCATCTGAGAGATTACAATCGCTGCACTGGACCAACATTTTCTCTGCCATCTCTCCATTCTACCATTTCCACCCCCTTCCCCTTCATTGGGAGCCCTGTGTTTCCGGTTCGGACCCGCTCACGCACACATGTTCCCACCCCATTTAAATAGTCGTTGATTTCAATTACAAAAACAAGAAAACCCATTCACCACCCTCTCCTCTCACCGTTGACGCCATCGGACGCACGCGTTGCTTCTCCTTCCTGTCCTTCCTTCTCTTTCTCCTTCTCCTATCCACCTTCTCCTCACTATCCCCTCCTCCATCTCCCCCTCGTTCTATTTGCGGGTTTCTGATTCTGGGGGCGTTGATGCGATGGCATCGCAGTGTTAAGATGAGACCCTGTGGCAGCAAAAGTCAACAGCAGCAATACCAAAAACAGTAGCAACAAAAACTCCACCACCAGCAACACGTACAGCAATAACAAGCAACAACAACAACAATAACATCAAGTGTCCAAAGAGTCACAGAGAAACAGGGAGAAAAAGAGAAAAGGAAAGTCAAAGCATCTGTATGGGTGTATGTGTGTGTGAATAGGCGGACGTCGTTGGGTTCAAGGATAATGAGTTCTTTCCCTTGTTGTTGTTATTATTTTTGTTATTGTTTGTTGTTCTTATTATTGTTGCTGTTGCAGTGATTCACGAAGTTATTGAGAGGTTTTCCCTTTGTTTGTTCTTATTCGGTTGTTTTCACCCTTCCTTCCTTCCTTCCTTTAGTCAGAGTGGACGAGTTCCTTAAATTACAGGTTTCATGGTTGCCCCCCTCATCCTCTTGCCTTGTCATGCCTTCTCATCGTCCCTTTCTCATCGACCCTTACTCACCATCTCTCTTCCTCTCAACGACCTTCGAGCGCCAGACGCGGAACCGGAAACATGACGTGAGAAAAGAGAGGGGGGGGGGGGGGGTTGGTGTCGAAGAGCGAAAACAGGGCGGTCTGGGGTTCGTGTTAATCTCTTATCAATTTCCACCGGCGAATTCTTCTTCTTTCTCCCCCATCGACAGGAGATCATAACAAGGATTTGCTTCTGGCTCGTTGGCGATGATTTATTTTTCTTGTTTACACCACTTTTCCACAGCTCCTGGGTCGAGGGCCGAGGGTTGCGATTGGAGGCGGGTGATGTGAAGGGCTGTTCGTTTAATGAACGTCGACATGTGCTGGGTGTGATTTTCTCAAGGAGTCCGCGGCACGCGACCAACGGTGTCAAATGTCATGATCGAGGACGTCCGTCGGTCGCGCGGTCGAACTTCGGATTTCGATCCAATTAAGGAGAATTTTGATTCAACCCAAGTCCTTGCAGGAGAAACAACTTGTGATCCTTCGATGCATGCGAGGAAATACAAACAGTTTTTTTGTTTTTTCGAGTTATTCCTATTAATAGGACTTTGCTCATAGGTGTTATTATGATTTTTCTATCAGTTATTTTTATTATTATATCTTTTCTTTCAGTTTATTAATTTTTCTTTTCTCTCTTATTATTTGTCTTACTATCTCTTATATCAGATCTTAGTTTTATTTTATTATAACTTTTCTATTAGTTATTTTTATTATTATATCTTTTCTCTCAGTTATTTTTATTGATTTTTTGAATTTTTTAAATTTTTTATGTTATAGTTATTTATAATATTATTATATTATTATTTTTTTATATTTTTCGCCCAGTTCTTTTTTTATTTCTTCTCTAAACTTTTTTATTTGAATCATTTTAATTGTTAATTCACTAATATTTTTCTAAAATATTTTTTATATTTTTTTATCATCAATTTTTATTTTTTTAATCGAAACTATTTTTATTGTTTTTTTCTCTCAATCATTTTTATTGTTTTTTCACCCAGTTCTTTTATTGATTTTATTATTGTTTTCTTTTTAAAATTTTAAATAAATTTCTCTCGACAATTCCCATCGTTTTTTCTATCATATAATTTTATTATTTTTCCCTACTTTATTATATTTATTTTAACTTAATATATTTTAACTCAATCAACCTCAGCTATGCTTATTGTTGTCTTTAGTTCGTCTCTTCTTAGAGGGGGCAGGGTTCTTCGTCAGCGAGATACAATGGATGACCTCGACGGCGTCGTCCTTCACGATCGCCGGATCCTCGGGCGCTACCGTTCCCGTGGCCGCCCCCAGAACGCTGTCGTCATCACCCCAATCATCAACGTGTGTATCTCGCTCCGGTCTCACGGGGATCGCGATGTACGCTGGGGGCGTGGTCACCGACGAAATCTCCTCAGTGGACACCGGGGCGCATGCGACCGAGGGTCGGGCGGTCGCCGTTTTGATCATTTGCACAAGTCCAAGATCCGGCACCGATTCCAGGTCGTCGCCGGTGTTGGTGACGATGTCGTTGTCGCCGTGTTTCCGGTGACGGTCGCCGCTTCCACCGGAACCACGCGCCGTGTTGCTTGCGGTTTCACTTTCGGCGGTTTCGTAGTCATCTCCGGTCCCTTCATCGTCACTTTCACCCCCTTCGTCCTCACTTTCGGACCCATCATCATCACTTCCGGTCCCTATTGCGCCACTTCCCGATCCTGCATCATCTCCTCCGGTTCCTGCATCGAGTCCGCCCTCGGTATCGCTGCTTGTCTCACTCTCGGTCCCGTCACGCGTTCCACCCGCGGTTCCATCGCCCGTCCCACTCTCGTTGTCGAGACTTCCGGTTGTCGTGTCGCTGTCCGTTTCCGTCAACCGCCTTCCGGTGCCTCTCATCGCCGCCCCTCGTCGTCCGCCTCTGCGTCTCCGCGGCCGCGACGGCAACACCAGCTCCACCGTGGTCGTCGACGCCGGTCCACACGTGATCGTCGCCTGCTCCAGCGGATCCATCGATGACGACGACGCCGTGGACGCGGTTCCTTCGGCCTGCGCCAAACGTTGACGACGCGGCGCCCGCTTCGAGCCCCGCTCAATCTTGCTCGAGAAGCAGAGTTCGTGAATCGCCGTCGAGTTGGCGTCGTTGTCGTCGTCGTTCGTGGAGCGGCCCATCATGCCATGGGTTATGACACGCCCCCTGGGCAGAGCGTCCTCACGGTGGGCCTCCCTCAGCAGTTGGCGGACGCGAGCGGCCGGGATCGGCTGCAGTTGGTATTGTTTGGCTGACGATGGAGAAAGCGATCAACTTCATTACGATCTTCATTATGATCCTCACTTCATGTCAGTATGTGATCATTTACTCACCTTCGGTGGAGACGACGAGACAAGTCGTTAGTAGAATTGCACCCAGCAGCGTTTTTGACCGCATCATCATCATCATCTTCATCGTTATCGTTATCGTCATCGATATCACCAGCGGCTTCTTCGTTGAGTCATGTGTTGCTATTGTTGTTGCTGCTGTTGTTGTTGTTTCTGTTGCTGTTTGTTGTTGTTTCTGTTGCTGTTTGTTGGTTCTGCTGTTTCTGTTGTTTATGTTTTTTTCGCGTTCTATTGTCTATCTAACGGCTGCGATTCTTCTCAGATACTGACGCGCGCTCTCGAATGCGCTTCGTTTTTATTCGCAAAAAGTGAAAATTTTCGCAAACTTTCGACTTCCACACACATTTCGTTTAATTCGCTCTCTCGCAATCCCAACCAGCATATGTATAGTCATGGCATATAACTATGACTATATATAATGTACTATACATTTTGACTGGTTTCGTTCACTCCTCATCGCATCGGAAATTATCCTCAACTCTAGTGGTGATTCCCGGTTTGCTCGCTTGATAGACCGTTGACCTCCACCTATGAAAGAAATCATCAAAACAATTAATAAATCAAATAACCAACGTCAATTAATCAAAACTCTCGTATTAAATACTAGCCGGCAAATTAATGCCATCTTCAATTTTAAGTGAAGCCGTCAAATTTTTCAACGAGAAATTTCCAATCAGTCGTTTAATTATACATTTTCCTTTTTTCAAAATTTTTCTGATTATTCTCCACGCAATGTCCCAATATGCACGATTTTTTATTTCGCTAGATGTGTAGTTTTTTGATTTATACGAATATTTCAATCATATATATTAATCGTCATACTTATTATTCTCATACTATATTCCTCTCTTCTCACAGCCGTTTAATTAATATTATGCAAAAATTCGTCAAGATTTATAAGAAGTTTATTGGAAGAACCCGTTCTACAATATTAGTCACATTTTATTCTACCCTAAACAAAAAATCAGATTTCTCATCTCACGAAATTTTTGTAAATTAATTTGAATGATATAATTAAATATTAAATCTGTATTAATTAATTATTAAATATGTATTAAATAAATATCTAATATATTTTAATTAAAATTTCAATATATATTATGATTAAATATGTATTAATTAAATATTTACTATGCATTAATTAAATATTAAATAAGTATTTTTTAAATATTAAATATGTTATATTAAATATTAAGTATGTATTAATTAAATAATAAATATGTATAAATTAAATATTAAATATATATTAAGTATAAGTAAATAAGTATTTTTTAAATATTAAATATGTTATACTAAATATTAAGTATGTATTAATTAAATATGAAATATGTATTAATTAAATATTCAATAGGTATTCATAAAATACTAAATATGTATTAATAAAATATTAAATATACATCAATGAAACATGAGTTTATTTAAAAACTTTCTTCATGTAGATTTGGAAAAATCGAAAATAGCTGGACTTTTGTATTAATGGTAAACCAAGACTAAAACTATGTACGTAAAATATGAAAATCATTCATATGAAATTCATAATAAATAAATAAAAATCGTACTAAGAATTTATAAAAAGAAAAATGGACATTTTATGTTGAACAATGTTGAATGTTGAATGAATGAATGAATGTTGAAACAAAAAAATATCCCAAAAATTAAAAAATAAAAACCGCAATTTTTTTTGGAAAAAACCAATAAATAATCTTTATTTAGGGGGCAGAATAAGAAGGAGTGAAGAATTTATTCCGATGAAGAATTCCGATGTGGCCGGGGAACTGATGGAAACTGATGCCTCCTCGCCCGCCGCGGCGAGCGACGTTTCCGCGAGGTGCTGACCGTGGGCTTCTGGATGACGATGCAGTTGACGGATTCGCCGCTGCCGGTGCTGGTCGTGGTGACGGAGTCCGTGCCGGTCCCGGTTTGGTCGTCGGTCGTCGTGTCGTCGGTCGTTCCGTTGTCCGTCGTCACCGTGCCGGCGTCCGTCGTGTCCGGTGTCGTCGCGATCGAGGTCACGGTGTCCACCTGCCTGCCCTGGGGCGTGTCATCGTCGTCGTCGCTGTCGCTGATCTCGTTGGCCGCACGGCTCGAGAAGCAGATCTCCTGGGTGGTGTAGGTGATTTTCGATCCCGTGCTGCTGGAACTCGTCGAGCTGAAGAGCGCGCTGAGGTTGAACGTCGGCAGGGTGACCTCGGGCAAGGTGAAGCCGCTCATCAGCCCGGTGACGTTCAGGTTGTTGATGAACTCCGTCGTGGCGTTCGAGGTCGCCAGGTCGTAGAGCAGCGAGCCGCCGATGCCCTTGGTGATGCCCAGGGCGAAGCCCTTCATCGCCGCCAGACCCTGGGTGACGACGCGGCCCTCGGGGACGGCGTCCTCGCGTCCGGCCTCGTGCAGCACGCGGTAAACCTCGCGGGCCGTCATCGGGCGCAGGAAGACGCGTTTGCCTGTTGTTGTAGAGACGAGAGCAGGAAGAAAATCGAGGTTGAGTAAAAGGATTTCCAGTGAAATGCCCACTGAAATCGTGGGATGATGTCAAGCGATAACGTGCTTCGGAAACTCGTTCATAGTTTGCTTACTCCCCCCACTTCTGCTGATGCTATTCCGGGATTCCTATTCATTTTCCCACACTCTCTCCTTCTCTCTGTCTCTGCCCCAAATTACCTTCCACCGGCGAGTCGACGAACACCGTCAGCGCCGTCAACGCGGCCAAAATCCAACAGAACTTCATGGTGTGTAAAATTCGAGGTCGCTTCTTCGCAGTTCCGTAACTCCTGAATCGCAATGAATGGTATTGGAATCCCGAAACGTCAGCGCGTGTATCGTGGTCTATTCGTGGTCGTGGTCGGTCTCTGCCCGTTCGACCTTCGAGCGCAGGGCCAAAATTTTCAACTGAAACGCAACATTTGCGCGTGGGTCTTTTATTGGCTCAGCGTTAATAATTACTTTTCCCGTAAAATTCGCCGCAAACATTTTTCAACCCGGGTCGATTCTACCGCCGCGAGACCGAGAGAAGGCCCGAAGCGCCCAGACCACTTTCTTTAACCTTTAGCAGACAAGTTTGCTTCTTCTTTCCCCCCTCCCCTACTTCTTGTCTGTCTTTGGCTTTGTCTTCGTCAAGCCATGCCAAAGGCCTTCGGGGCAAAACGCTGAGATTTGCATAAGTTCGAGACTAAATACGAACAAGAATAACAACAACAAGAAGAACAACAACAACCAAGGGACAAAGTGTGAGTCAAAGGTTCATTAATTAATTATAAGTTCGATCGGACGAAGCCACTGGGTGAAAGAGACGAACGTCATGTCAGACGGTAGAGAGTGCGATCGGTCTATGTGGTTGACGGCTTTGGTCAATGGTTTGAATTGGGTTTCCATCGCACATTGACTGAGTTCATTAATGATTTTTATGGCCGCACATTTTTCAAATTTTTAGCTCTTGTTTTATAACTGTATCACAGTGGGTTCTATCTGTGTACGTTTCTGGTCTTGAACATGAGTTGGCTGTTCTCAAATCTTTCTTTTCAAATTTTATTGCTTTAAAAATTTAATTTTGTTTTTTACAATATGTTAGTTTTATTCCTTCAGAATATTTCTGTCACCTCCAATTTTGCATTTTGTACACGATCTATTCAAATTTCAACTATTTCATTCATATTCTATTATACTAAGTTGAAATTTCAACAACTCATTCGATGGATTTCCCAACGGATATTTGTCGATTTGATTTCAAAATGTCATGATCATCTCCATTATTTTTAGAATAATTCTATTTATGTAGAATAATTCTATCATCTCTAATTTTGCTTTTCTTCATACAATATATTTCAATACTCTCTATCTTAATCCCATCTTGCTTTATTAAGTTCAAATGTAGACAACTATATAGAAGTTTGTTATTGTTTCAAAAATTTCTCTAACCACTGAGTCCTCTCAATGGATTATCATGGTTCATGCTATCAACTTTCAATAGAAACACCTTGTCTTCAATTCTTAATCCTTCGGTGGAATCAACCCCAATAATAAGAATTTCACAGACCCCAAAGAAAACTCATCTTCACCACTGGAATTCATCTATTTTATTTATCAATACCATGGACATAGCCTTAAGCTTGTTTTTACTGCGACTTCTGTATGACGATGCAGTTGACGGCGGAATCGTTGTCGGTGGTGGTCGTGGTCTCCGTCAAAGTCGCCGTTCCAGTGCCCGAGTCCTGATCGGTTGTCGAGGTGGTCGGAGACGTGGCCGTGGACTCGGTATCACTGGTTGTTGGGTTCGTGGTCAGCGTAGTGCTCGTGTCTGTCACGAAGATCTTCTTCTCGTCCTCGCCTGAGTTCTTCTGACGATGTCGATGGCGATGTTTGGAGTCCGGACGTCGATGATGGCGATGTTTGGAGTCCGGACGTCGTCGTCGTCTTCGGTTCTTCGATTTCGATTCCTTGCGTCTTCCGCTTGTTCGCCCACGACCGCGAGATACGTAGGACGCCTGGACGTCATCGCTGTCATCCTCCTGGTCGTCATCGCTGTCATCCTCCTGGCCCACGTCGAGGTTCTTCGCCTGGACTTTGTCGAAGCCTTCGTAGGCTGCTGCGATGGCTTCGGCTTCGTCGATGCTGCGCGCACTCCGGCTATTGAAGCAGATCTCCTGCGTCGTCCCCTTGATGGCGGCGTTCGTCGATGCACTGCTGCTGGAGCTGTCGTCCTCGTCGAGCAGCCCCGTCACGTTGGCCGTGATGATGTCGTAGAGCAGGACGCCGCTCAGGGCCTTCGTGAGGCCCGCCGCGAAGCCGGCCATCGCGGCCAAACCTTGCGTGACCACGCGTCCCTCGGGCACGGCGTCCTCGCGTCCGGCATCGCGCAACATTCGATAGACCTCGGAAGCACTCAGCGCACGGAAGGGCAGCTGCTTGGCTGAGGGAGGTGAGAGGAATTTCACATGAAGAAGTGATCAGAGATGGGGGGGACGATCCTGGGACTCACCTTCGACTTGAGACGCCTGCCGCCTGCAGATGGCGACGGCAGCAACCATCGCTAAGAGCAGCGCATTCACTTTCATTTCGAGCCCGCGAATGAAGTCGGGCAACTCAGAAGACGAGATCTTTATATTGTCTCAAATAGATCGTGGGGAAATCTACACGGAGAGAAAGGTCAATCGATCATAGACAAGCAAACAAAGGTCTTGACCACATGGTGAATGGAAACTCTCTTCTTGTGAAGGCTTCCAAAAGTAGTGAAAGGAAATCGAGAAAAGTCCCTTTAGTTGACAATTCCATGGGGTTTTTAACATGCTTTTGCATGCTGGAGAAGAGGATTGTTGTAGGTCCCGAGATTTGCGAAGAAAGTGTCCGAGCAGTTGTTAATGACACAGACTTGTTCTGGGTGGGAAGCCGCAGGGCTGCGATCATCTTTTTACGAAAATCGGAGGGTCTCCGCCGTTCGCCTCCGAGACCCTCGGAGCGGCGACTGCGACATTGGATTTGATGCCTCTGGATCCGAGGCACGAAGAAGAAGAAAACACATCGAAGAAGAAAACATATTGAAATAATGATTTATGGATGGATATTAATGCGAAGTGAGTTTTTGTTTTTGTTTTTTTATTTTAGAAGCTTTCACTTTCTTGGAAATGAAATATATTTAAAATTTCTAATATAATTCCATAGCAACAACGGAGACAACAACAACAACAACAACAACTACAACAGATTCACCAGCAACAACTTTCTTTTCGCTCTGTTCGCCGCAAACGCCAATTCGAATTCGCCGTAAAAATTTCTAAAGCAATTTCGCATATAATTAATAGTTCTTTTGTTTTCATACGACAACAACAAAAACAAAATGGAAACCAGTTGTTAAAGAATTCCAACAACAAAAACAAGACTATTGAAGTTCACTAGTTCATAAGTCATGGAGGCATCGACAACAACAACAACATGAAGAACCAACGACTTAAGCTGATGTAACTTTCTGAAAAAAATAATCTTATCTTTCTCTCTCTTTATTTCTCGATAATAAACATATCATCTTCTCACCTTCGCTCTTTGTATTTCTCGATAAAAGAAGATCATCTTTCATCTCTTTTTTATATTTTCCTCCTTAGTAATCTTCTTTCTCTTTCCCATCCTTCCCTTTCCCTTTAGTTATTTCCATCGGTCTCCGTCGACAGGTGGAAAGAAGTCGTAGAAGCCCTGCTAGACATTCGCCAGACAGTCCGAGGAACAGACAGATATTTGAGCTAAGCCCGAACACGTGTTTCGACATTTATTTACGGGCAGATTTGCATGTGACACACATTCGGCAACAGGGCGGCAACATTTTCAGGGCTGATCCACTCAAGTCAACGCAAACCAAACCGAATCCAACTCCCAATCTCAATTCGCTAGACATATCAAATAAAAATAAACTAGAAAATTAGAAGAGAACTCACACAAGTGAATCACGATACAATAGTTCTGTCTCCCTCTCTCACCGTGTCCCACTTTAGGGCTACGAGAGTTGAATTGCAGAAGGAAGAGAACCTTGTTCGCGAAGCCTCCTCGTAAGAAGAATGAAATTATCTGCCTCTTGCGACCGCGCCGCCTGAATTGGATCCTGGAGACTCCTGGAGAATCTCATGAATTTCAGTGCCCTAGATTCACTTGTTGTAGTTAATGTTTTTGTTATTGTTGTTGATGCCTATTCTTGTTGTTGTTTGTATAGTTCTCGAACCAAAGTCAGTTTATTCAAGCAAAGAAAATTCCATCTGTAGCGATGGTAGAAAGAAGTGCAATAACAACGTCTGTCGCTGGATGGCAGATGATTATCATCCAATAACCGGATATGCGCGCACCACTCACGTGGGCTTCAGTCAGGCATTGAGTAATCCTTTAGAAGGAGGCGACACAGACCACGCCCCCCATCGTCTTCTTCCATCGAACTGACGGGAACTCGAAGGAAGGCCCACAGCTCCTAGAATTTCAACCTCGTTCAACCTTCTTGTTCTTGACTTCATTCTTGTTCAATCGACTACGACCACCTCTGACTGTGCCGACTCTTTCTCCTTCTTATTTTTCACCTTCTCCTCTTTGTCCCTCTCCTTCCTCATCTATTCCAACTTCTCCTTCTCTTCCTCCTTCTTTTCCTATTCCTGCTCCTCGTGATCCTCTTACTCCTTCCTCTACTAGTGATCGTTAAAGGGAGCTTCGACATTGCTTCATCCGACAATGGCTTCTACCTTCTGCGCAGCCTTCATCTTCCTCGTGAAGGGGAGCGTAGACTCCTCCCACTCATGCTTTTCACTATCGCACTCCTTTACTCTTTCTCCCTCCTCTCCAATATCTTCTTCCTCCGACATTTTCCGGATCCTGTCGCTACTCCTTCAATCCCCTCTCTCTCTCTCTCTCTCACTCCATCTTTCTAACCCTTCATATCTCCTTCCCTCTTCGATCTCTCGGTGTCTTCTGTTCTTCTTCCTCTCTCTCTCTCTCCTCCACCCTCTTCTTCCTCACATCCTCCTCAGCCTGAGACTCAGCCAAGTTCATCCAATCTGTGCAATGTGTTCGCCGGATGTGGCTGCAGCCGGCTGAGCCCTCGTGTGTATCCCCCTTGTATCCAGTATCCTGTGGCTCATGCTCGACTCGTCACGGTCCCCTCCTCCCTCCCCTCCCCTCTGCGATGCTTAAGGAGACTTGTGTTCAATTATTTCTCCACTAACAAGTCCTGTAAACAATTCGCTTTAAGCGTCGCGCACGGAGCAACGTGTGGTTCGTGCGCAGCGAATATTTTTACGGCCATTTTGCGTTGGGGCTTTCGAAGCACTTTTGTTATTGTTTGTATGGTTGTTATTTGGCCCTCTTTTCGAAGGAAGGACACCGAGAGCCAACGTCGTCACATGAATTCGTTTGGGGGGCGAAAGGAGCAAAATATAATTGGATTTGATATTCTTCAAACATTGCTTTACTTTCAATCTTTACTCTACTCGCTTGCCATCTCTTTCTTTTACAGTCTCTTGCCATCTCATTCTTCTTCAGTGTCTGTCCACTTCTTACTATCTCCTTCCGCCCACTCTCCTGTCTCTTTCCCTGCCTTTTCCTTTGTCGAACCCGACCAAGTTCGAGGAAGCGGTTGACAAGGTCAAGAGCTTTCGTTTCCATCCACCTGGAAGCGAACATCAGAAGCTACTTTGAGCTCAAAAGTTTGCCGCGGGAGTGACGGGCAGGTGACTCAAAGGAGCAGAGATGGAGCGAGCGAGATAGAGAAGAACGAGAAGGAGGAGAAGAAGTAATAGAAATATTTTCCACCTTGCTTCGTTAAGTAGCTTCCGAAGAAGGAGAAAGATAGAGGAAGAACCAGAAAAGGGATGAGAAAAAGAGGACGATTTTCAAGGAATTCAATTGTCGAACTGTCGCAATTCCCGTTAACCACTTGAGGGACTTCAGCTCGCAGGACACCGGGCACTTCGAGGACTCGCTGTGGACTCAAACCGACTTCGGGATCCCAGCAGTGGTCAAATAATTTCGAAGAAGTGAGCGTGGGACGATCTGAAATTGCAGCGAGACTAGAAGCATGCTCATGCTCTCTCACTCTATCTCCTTGCCCGCGTGTCTTGTCTTCTCTTTCTCTCTCTCTCTCTCTCTCTCTGTATCTGTATCTCTTTCTCTTCGCTGTGAACTCTTTTGCCAAGTCTTGTCTCGATGGCTGTGGGACGACAACAGCAGCAACAACAACCAGCATAATTTTCGTTCAAGGAATTTGTTAAGTTCCACGTTTTATCAAATCCTCCTCCATCCTCGATCCTCCTGCTCTTCGCTTCTTCTCTGCTCGCGGCCCTCTCCGGACACCGAACTTAAGCCATTTACGTGAAACTTTCGATTTTCCCCGGCGGACCAAGTTTAAAGGATATCGTCGTCGTCCTTGTCTTGGCCTCTCCTCCCTTCTGCTCGACCTCTTTCGTCTACCTCTTCCTACTTTTCCACCTCTTCCTACTTTTCCACCTCTTACTACTTTTCCACCTCTTCCTACTTTTCCACATCCTCCGTATCCTTCTCCTCTTCGTGACATCCTTTTCGTTCTCCCTTACTTATTGTCATCGCCTTCGTCCTCCGACAGGACGGCAGTTGTTGCTCAGACAGACAGACAGACAGACAGACTTTTGGGATTGTTTGCTTGTTGCTGGTGTTGTTATTGTTGTTATTATTTCTGGTGTTGTTGCTTTTGTTATTGCTGTTATGTTATTGTTGCCAACAATGTTGTTGTTGTTGTATTGGCCGGTCTGCGTCTGAAGACGAACCAGAATCCGAAGGATGGACACGATCGAAGCACTCGTAAATTGCTTTGTTGAATTCCTCCCTGGGACAGTGAGCGAGGGAGATAGAGAGAGGGAGTGAGGGAGATAGAGAGTGAGAGGGAGAAGGAGAAAGATACTGGGTAAACTAGGAAAGTTTTCTCGTGGAGGCCACTCCTTGCCACGCCCCCTCCCCACCCATCGTTCGTCCTGCGAATTGTCAAATGGAATTATTAGCAATTGCAAAGTTTAGAGCCAATTTGTGAGCGAGCCGGCGAGATTCTCTCTGAGTCTCTGAGACATCGTCCCCAGCTGTACTCCAACACTGGTAGGCTTTCGTTCTTCTCCTTCGTTCTTCTCCTTCGTCCTTCTCCTTCGTCCTTCTCCTTCGTCCTTCTCCTTCGCCCTTCTCCTTCGCCCTTCTCCTTCGTCCTTCTCCTCTTTCGTCTCGTTCTTCATCCTGCCCCAAAGGAGCCCCGTTCCGTCGATCAACGGTAACGCCTGTGTCAATGTTTGGATGTGGGCAACAATTGGATTTGCTTCCAGCCTCTGCAGGTTCTTCCAAAGGCAAGACTTCTCTTTTACTCCTCCTCCTTCTGGATTTTCGTCTGGGCCTTTGAGTAATTGAAAATACACCGAATTGAAGTTGCTTCTGAAGTCGTTGTTGTTCATGTTGTTTCTTCGTTGACGCTATCGCTGTGGCCTTGCAATGATTTAATTGTCATCACGTAGATTGAATTTATTTGACCTTTTATTTTCACCTCTCCAGTAGTTCAACATGGTCTCGTTGATAGAGCTATTCAATGGATTTGGCCAATCTCTCAAAAGTTTGTCGACCTCTTTCGTGAGATTTCCGAACCCTTGTCAAGCCCCATCAATCAAGGGTACTCTACTCTTTCCTATCCCTTATCCAACGTTGTCAGTTGTCATCTTGTCGAACGAAGAGAAGGAGAACGGTAGAGGATTAGGAGAGGGGGAGAGAGATCCTTTCATCAGTCCCCCATATGAAATTTTAACTTCCACCGTCACTCAATTACCGCTGACAACCTCTGAATTTTTAATTAGTAATTATTTTATTTTATTTGTTTTTCTCTGAAACCATTTATTTATTTTTAAACAAATTATATCAATTCGTATATTATTTTTAATCTTCTGTACTCAATTCGATTTCTTTTCCAATTAAGCAGAATTGAATTTTGAAAAAAAAAATTAAATTTTATATATGTTATTTTTTATATATTTTTGTAAATATTGCGGTAAAAATTGTGTATGACTTTTTATGTTCCTAAAATTATATCAATTTTTTTTCTTCTTGGAACTTTTTCTTATTTTTATTTACTTTTTTTAAACAGTTTATTTTTATATTTTATTTTATATTTAAATTTTATTATCAATTATTATTCTATTACTTTTTGTGTTTTTTTGTTTGTTAAAACTTTTAATTTTTTTACTATTATTTTTAATTTTTCTATCAATTATACAATATTTATTTAACTATATTTAAAATTTTCCATTTATAATTTCATATTTTATTATTTTTTTAACTTTTTTGTATTAATTTAACAACACTCTTTCAACTCTTCAAATACATACCACAGAAACCTTTCAATCAAAAAAAACTCACGCACAGTGCTTTCTCAACATCTTTTATACGATGTATGCTCACTCTCATATAACTTGCGTTAGCATCCGATTCCATGAGGAATCTTTTCAAAGCCATGTCCATCGCGAGAAACCCACCCAACTGCTCCAAAACTCCCTCCACCATCCCCTCCGCCATCTGCTTCCATCTGCTCCTTCGCATCGTCCACATGTGCCAGCTGCTTCCCATTCGTCTTCATCGTCGCCTCCCTGTGAAATTCCTTCCACGCTGTCGACTGCCTGACGAGAGGATGCATCACTGGTGGATGCTTCCTCTTCTTCTCTTCGGCTGCTCCTTCATTGTTTGGATTTCTATTTTTTGTTTTGTTTATGCCACCTTCTTCTGCTTCTCTTTGTTCGAAATTTTCGCTTCGTCTTTGAACGAAGTCATTTGCAGGAGATTTTCGAAAAACCAACAACAACAACAATCAGAACATTGCACTCAACACCTTCGAATCGCATTGCCAACTGTAGAAATAATACCAAAATTTCATAAATCACTTGAAGAGCAAACAAAACGCTTGACGAGTGACAATCGAAGTGAGGCGAAGCGAAGAGACGGATGGTAACAACAACAGCAACAACAATAATATCAAAAACAATAATAGAAAAAACAACATCCACAACAGGGAACAACAATAAAAACATTTGCGTCGACTAAAGTATCAGCGAGAGAAAAAACAACAACAATCGCATCGCTATCACCAACATCAGAAGCAGCAGCAGCATAAGTTTCATAGCAAAAACAACACGAACAAGAACAAGTACAAAAACAACAACAACAAAACAACAACAACAGCAATAAGTCCAACCACAACAACTCAAATAGCGACAACAACAAGTCAAATAGCAACAACAACAACGTAAACAGCAACAACCACAAATATGATGACATTTTGATATTTTGAAAATTTTCGCACTTATGCCTGGAGCAACAGCAGCTGTTGGTGTGGCAGCAACGACTGTTGTTGTTTTTGTTGAGTTCCCCATCGTCATCGTTGTTGTTGTTGTTGCCATCGCCGTCAGTGTTGCCATCGCTTGAGCACAACGAGGGCGTTTTTAGAGCTGATTTATGACAATGGACTCGTGGTGTGTGCGTGCGTGAATCTTGAATGTTTTTTTTTTTTTATTTGATTTACGAATCCGGGTTGAGAGATCTTCAAAGAAACCTACTGGCCGTCCAGTAGGCCTGCACGATTCACTAGTCTCACTAGTGCCTACGTACTAAAACTCAACCAACACACATTCAACACAGTCCTGTTTGTCCCTGCGGTACTACCAATCGAGGCATTCCGTCACAGGGCAGGATGGAGTTTATCACTCCCTTCTATTATCGCATCTGGCGTGTTATCTCAGACTCTCGTTCTTTCTTCATCTCGCCGTAACTTTTGCATTATTTGGGCAATTATTCTGTTTATTGTATTCCACTTCTCTTCGGAGATTAGCATGCACTGTATAACCGCCTCTGGGGATAAGTGGCCATTTATTTCCTGCTGTAGCAACCTTCTTGCTTCTTCAAACCTAATACAATATAGTAGGATGTGCTCTGCGTTCTCTATGCTATTCTCGCAGTAGTAGCAGTATGGATTGTCGGCATGTTTAAACTTAAACAGGTATTCTCTAAAGCAGCCGTGGCCCGATAAAAATTGGGTCAAGTGGAAATTTACTTCGCCATGCTTCCTTTCGGTCCATAGCCTTAGGTCTGGGATTAACCTATACGTCCATCTGCCGTTTTGTGATGCGTCCCATCGGTCTTGCCATTCTCTGATCGCCCTTTCGTCGATGCTGGTTCTGTTTTGGCCCGCCATCCCATTCATTTGGTTTTGAAATAGGAGAGCGGCTCGCCTCGCTGCAATGTCTATGGGAACCCGCGATGCTATTACATTTGCCGCATCATTAGAGACTGTACGGAATGCACTGCATACTCTGAGAGAAGATAATCTGAAAGCTGATTTTAGACTTCTTAAATATGATTTGCAGACTGTTGTTTTAGCCCATATAGGCGCTGCGTACATCATTATAGAGGTGTTCACGCTGGCGAGTAACATTCTTATAGGCTGCCTTGGGCCTCCTACATTAGGCATTAGCCTCGCAAGGGCAGCTCCCACTCTTGCGGCTTTTTCGCTTGACACCCTCAAGTGCTCCTTGAAAGACAGTCGGTGATCAATCTGGACACCCAGGTATCTAATTGATGGCAGTGACGAGAGAGTATGTCCACCTACCCGTATAGTTAGCGTTTCTACTTTTTTCCGACTGCTAATCAATACAGCCTCTGTTTTGTGGTCCGCCAGTTCTAACTTAGTTACTTGCAGCCAGCTCTTCACCCTTTGGATTGTGGTGTTGCATTTTTGGGCTACTTCTTCTATCGTTTTTGCCACTACAACTATCGCAATGTCATCCGCATATCCCACGATTTTCACACCGTTGGGTTTTTCAATCCTTAGTACCCCATCGTACATGATGTTCCAAAGTATCGGGCCAAGTACTGATCCTTGAGGTACTCCGGCACTGACAGGGTATAATTTGGGACCATCCTCTGTGTCATAGAGCAGCTTCCTATTGTTGAAGTAGCTGTATATTATTTTCACTAAATAGTGCGGGGTGTTTAGGCTCCGAAGGGCAGCTGTTACCTGATTCCAGTCCGCTGAATTAAAGGCATTTTTAACATCAAGTGTTACGACAGCACAATATTGTTTTTTCCCACCCAACCATCTAGTGCCTTCTATTGCTTTTGAGGCTATCTCGCATACTTTCGCAATGGCGTGGGTAGTGCTACGATGCTTCCTGAACCCGAATTGCTGGTTGGAGAGTCCGCGAGTTCCTTCTGTTGTATTTTCCAGGCGCTGGCATATGATCTTTTCAAGCACTTTTCCAGCTGTATCTAGCATACAGAGGGGTCTGTAAGATGACGGTTCGTCTGGGGGTTTGTCTCCTTTTGGGAGAAGGACAAGTCGCTGTTTTTTCCACCTGGCTGGGAACTGTCCCTCTTTGAGGCAGCAGGTATTTAGAGCTTGGACTATGTGGTCTCTGTGTGCTGCCGTTTGTGTGTCAGCACTTCCTTTTAGCTGCAGCATGAGCTCTCCCTTGGCCGTCTTCCGGATTTTCCTGACATCTTCGCCAAGTTCTTTAAGCTCCGGTTTCTCTTTGATCAGCTTAAGCATGGCTGCGTATGATAGATCACCTGTTTTTTTTATTATTATTGCGTCTGGTCTTGTATGAGTTCTTCTAACCGTAGGCTTTTTGCTGCCGACAACTGTCCATCCGCTATCGTGCTTTTCTTGATCTTCGGAAGCGGTGCCTGTTTTCTCTCCGGTGGTCTGCCTTTGGTCACTTTGCACCACTTTGTTGGTTGTAACATGTGATGTTATTTGATCTCGATGGTCAGTTGTACGCCGTACTTTTTTGGGTTTTGGCTCCATGTGTCCCTCAGAGTCTCGTAGACGTTTTTCAAGGGTTTTCCCCTCACCTTCTCTAGGAGATGCCTGGGTGCTTTTGCCAGTTTGCTCTCGTACAGACTTCTTGTGTAGGGCTGCTATTGTATTAATCAGATCTCTCATGCTCTGATTTACGTGCCTTTTTACCCTAGTATAAGCGATTAGCTCCTGGATTTTGCGTCCAAGTTCCTCGCTGGCTGACTTCTCGCCCTTCGGACTTGTTGTCCTGGATACTTCTGGGGCACATTCGGTGGTTTCGTTTGCGCGCTTTGGTGTGTCCTCTGTGAGGTCGAAGCTCTGTATCTTACTGGCCGCTACCTTACAGTAGTCCAGCATTGTTGGTCTTTTGGTGGGGATTTCCCGTTCTTCTCCTTCTGTCGGCTTTCTCGTGGGGGTACGACTTTCCGTGCAGGGCAACGGTGGTGATCTCAAGACCCTTGATTGTCTTCTGAACGGGTCGAATTCTAGACCCAGATCCTGGGCTATATCTTCGTCTTCTTCTATGTTGTCATCATTTCGGGGACTAGCCCCTTTTTCTACAGCTTTCTTCGGCTTCATCCCCCTATGACGGCGGGGGTGAGGAAGATTCTAGCGTCCCCAGCGCCTTCACTGCTACCGATACTACCTTGGAAGTTGGAAATATTTACAATATAAAAATATGAATATGTATAACTCTACTGCGAAGCCGGCGAGATTGTCCGCTGTTCGTGTATTAGGTAGGCTAGGGAGAAAGGTAATTATTTATTTATAATGTAATTTACGTTGTAAGTATGTATTTGTATGTATATATGTAAATATGTAGTTATATATGTATATATATGAAAGTGTTTAAGTGCGGTAGGTATAAGTGTTGTGATCTGGCTGCCTGATGCACGCGAGTACAATTTCTCGGGCAAAGTGTTTATGTGCAGATTTGGTTACTGGATAACTTTTGCGGCGATTGTAAGTGTACCGCAGAGCCGATCGTGGGTTTTGAGCACACCCTTGGACGATGGCGTGGGTAACTTGAACAGATCGCGAAAATGTAGCACCTGGAAAAAAGAAGGCTGGAAGAAATCGACTGCGAGTGGCACTCCAGCTGAAACGCGAATGTCACTCAAGCAGTTCGCATTTGGTATATACAAAGCTCACTCAGTTCTTTCCTCGTGGTGTGGTATTTAGTTTTAGTTTTGTATTTAATTTAATTTTAGTTTGATTAATTTTTTATTCTAATTCTAAATCTATGTATTTCTATGTGTATTTATTTATTTAATTTATTTATTTATTTTTTTTTTTTTTTTTTTTTTCAGTGTATATATTTACTTGACTATTTTTTTTTTTTTTTTTTTTTTTTTCAGTGTATATATTTACTTGACTTTTTTTTTTTTTTTTTTTTTTTTTTTTTCAGTGTATATATTTATTTGCTTACTTGACTATTTTTTATGTGTATGTAACTATTTTAATGTACTAATTTTTTCCTACTGTATTATATTACTATTATATATATTATTTTGGTTTCGAGGCACCCTGTCTAGGACTCCTTTCCGAATTCTTCCAAGGCGCTGAATGCGCCTCCTAGACGTAGGAACTTGACAGTGACAGACACTTTGACAGTCTCTGTTTCTGTTTGGTTCTGGCGCGAAGACTGACGTCCACTTGCCTGGTGTGCTGATTTGGTTTATGGTTTGTTGTTTGTTGGTAATTATTATTATTTTTGTTGTATTTTGGATTTTGCTTAACTTATGTTTTTTATTTTATTATTTTATTTTGTAAATGATGTCACTGATTCACCGCGTTGACTGGATTCCTCACAATATGACGAAGCAAATCCCCTGGTGCACACGCCGCTCCACTTTATGGGCAGATGTGAGGTTTGATGTATTTTTGTTATAATTTTTTATTTCACAAATAATTTTCACTACAATTTTTTAGACTTCAACTTTTCAACTGAATCTTGAATGTGTGTATGTGTGTGTGTGCGTGTGCAAATAATTCGCACCTCATTAATCTCACCACAATCTATCTCTTTCTATACCTCTCTCACTCTTCACACTCCCTCTTTATTTCCCTATCACTCTCCTTTTTCCCGACTTCCCTCATTTCCCCTCGCTCACGTCAACCTCCTCTCATTATCTCCTTACCGCCATCTCTTTCTGCACCTCATTGTCTCCCTCTCTCTCTCTCTCTCTCTCTCTCTCTCTCTCTCTCTCTCTCTCTCTCTCGCACTCGAGTTGCTCCACCAGGTCCCGACCAGTGTTGACAACGCGATGACAACTTGTGCCTCGTTGTCGCTATCGCTTCAGGCAAATTCGCCTGTCGTCTGATGCATGCGTGCTTCCGTCCGTCCGTCCGTGAATCGGTCCGTTCATCATTTCCATCCGTGCAGCAGAAACTAATGTGGCGATGATAATCTCCCCTCCCTACCCCCGCTCTCTCTCTCACCATCACTCATTCTCTTCGCTAATAGAGTTGTCGTTGAGCGGATTTCGTCGATCGCAGTGAAGCGGAGGAGATTTTTCTTTTTGGATGGTGGCGAGGAATTTTCGGGTAGAAAATTCCCGGCCGTTGCGTGTAGGGAATTTTACTCTTCAACAAATTGTGTTCTGGAACATTGCACAAAAATAAAATTCCTGCAAAAAAATTTTAAAAATTATAAATACAAAATTATTATCACAAACCCCTGAATTTTCATAAAAAAATTTTATATTAAAATTTTCAGAAAAAAATTTGATATTAAAATTTTCAGAAAAAAATTTGATATCAAAATTTTCATAAAAAAAAATGTTATCTCGAAATTTTTATGGAAATTTGTACTGTCGAAATTTATATCCAAAAAGTTTAATCAAAAAAATTATCGTCTGCAAATTTTCATCCAAAAATGTTCGTTTTGAATTTTTCATCTAAAAAATTGTAGGTTCGAAATTTTAATAGAAAAAATTAGAGTTCAGAAATTTTCATCGAAAAGATGTTCGTCTCGAAATTTTTATTGCGAAATATTTTGTTTTCAAATTTTCACAGCAAAAATATTCTTTTGATTCTGAGAAATTTCCATTTTAATAGTTTTTATACATTTTACCTAATATCCATAATCTCCTCTCAAACTGTTCAAGCCCTCCATTTTTCTTATCCTCCGTGTTAATGTGCATTTAACCTTCGTCATAACCATAATCCATTATCCCATGTTCTCTCTTGTCTTATCTACTCCTTTTCCTTTATCTTCCGCCGTGCAGGGTTCATTTTACTAATTTTATGTAATCAATATTATTTTCTCTCATCCTCTCTCTTTATCACCGATGCTCCTCATCGAAGTGTGATTATGTTGGAGTTTATAGGAATTCATAAATTTAAAATATCGTTGGTATAAACTCTTTCGCCCTTCGTTAACTCCTCCGCTTTCGCCTTCAACCAGGGTTTCGTCATCGCTCACTTCTTGTACATGTCCGCAACAACCGCTTCCGGCGTCGTCGTCATTTTAGACCAGCAGCTGCACATGTATTTTTATTGCTTCGTCGAAGTGCAACAACTTAAGAGACAACAACAAACAGCAACAAACAACACCAAACATAACAAAGAACCAAAACTGAAACAACAGCAACCTGAAAAGACACAAACAACTGAAACAGCAACCTTAAAAGATGCCAACAACATAAAGAAGAACCTTATAAAACACCAACACAATAAAGAACAATCTTAAAAAACACCAACACAATAAAGAAAAACCTTAAAAGACATCAACAACAACTTAAGCACCAATACCAACAAAGACGCTGACAAGCAAATGAAAAAGCAATGGCGACGAAACTCTTTAACGGAAATGTGGCTCGTTTCCGGCGGTGCGCTGCCGTTGCAATGGCGCACGCAACAACCAACGACTGTCGCCTGCAACAACACAATTGTTGTTGTTGTTGTTGTGGATATTGTTAATTTGTACTTGTTGTTGGTATTTTTCAATATTTCTTCTTTTATTGGTACTTTGTTTTTCTCGATTTTGTTGCTGCCGTTTACGACTCGCGCCACATCAAAGAGCAACGCGAACGAAGCGGAAGGATTTAACGACACAGCGACCGACGAACGACGGACACCGAGAAGAATCCATTTTAATATCCTGCCAAAGGGCCCGCCGAAGATATGAAGGAGCAATCGAATCGAGCTGGGGCGATTTTAAAGGATCTGCAATTTTCCGGAGGATTTTCATTTTTATTATTATATTTTTTCGCTCTTACAGCAAGGTGAAATGGTGAAATCCCAGATCTGTTTAATGAGCAGCCGACGAAGCCTCAAGCGTGAAGTATTCACGAAAAAAGGGAGGGTCGATCGAAAGGACGAAGGAAGGGGACAAGCGGACAATGTAAAGAAGGATCACGACGTCTTGATTATAAGTGGTGGAGCAGGAGCAACCCGAGGTTATGAGAGGATTTATGAGAAACGGAGGGAGAAAATGAGAGAAAAACAGGGGGTGAGAGAGCGGGAGAGGGTGAATGAATTTATGAAGTGATTCGCTTGATGGCGAAAGGATAACGGAGATGGAAATGAACAACGCAGAAGAAAAAGCTGCGAAGGAAATTTATGGTTTATCCGGAGTGAAGAAACGGCTAAATGCAGCGAATAAAAATTAAAAATAATTTATGGAGCAGCAGGTGAAGCAGAAGGAGGGAGAAGCTAACAGAGTAAGATAGCGATAGAGGAAGAAGAAAATTAAAATCTCTCCTAGCTGAGTAGTTAACGAAGTTAATTAAATAGTTGGAGGACGATGAAAAATTCCTCCCAAGAGAACAGAGTAGTACAAAAGAAACTAACGGGAGTCATTGGATATAAGACGAAGATGAGGAAGTGAAAAAGGAAGGAAGGACGAAGAAAGACAAATGAAGAAGTAGAAGAAGAAGAAGAATGGCTTCAACTAACCAAAAGGTCAACATTGACAGGAAACTAAGGACTTCACTCACACACCGAAGGTCTTTCAATGAAGACAAATGACTTCTCGACAACACGAGGGTTCAGGGTTCAATGAACATTTCTGTAGACGACCCTAAAAATTCACTCATCCCTCAAAGCTCATTCTCCCAATCACCGGCCGCCACCCGAATCCTTTGTCCGTGGTCGTTGCCTTTTCCATTAATAAGTTGAATGTCCTGCTTCACCTCTTCGCGAAATGATGAACGACAACTTTTAATGCCGCCCAGAGCACTTCATTTTCTTTATTTCACTTCCACTCAGACACACACATACACATACACACCGACACTCACACATACATACCGACACTGACACATACACTGACAGTCACACTCATACACACTCCTATAGATCCTGTCTCTGTCATATTTCATCACAGTCGCATTTTCAATATTCCTTCGATGGTCTTTTTTCCACGTTCCATACGCTTAAAAGATAAAGATCTCTCACTCTTTCTCTCTATCTCTCTCTCTGTGTCTCTCTTGATAGATATATGTAGATTCTTTTTATCGCAGTTGTTGTTGTAGTTGACTTATGGCGACTGCCGCACAAGGCTTTTATTAAAAATAATCGTTATGGTAATGAAGTAGTGACATTTATGACATATTGAAAACCCGATACAGTTTATTGATCGTTTCGTCGAAATTTTATGCCTTCTGTTCGTCGTGTTCGGGAGGTAGGGGGCAAAATGAGTGGGTGAAATGAGTCGAATCGGGCGAAGAGTGTTCCATAAATCTCCCTCTCTCATTCTCCCTCTCTCTCTCTCTCTCTCTCTCTCTCTCTCTCTCTCTCTCTGTCTCTCTGTGTGAACCCCCCCAAAGTCTTTCTGGTCATTACTTTATTTATGGGCCTCGGTATTTTGTCCGCCAAAGAGCACTCGTTAAGCCTTTGTTCTCTTGTTGGAGACAGCGGCATAAAGAGACCTGTCTCACTTTCTTTCTCTCCCTTCGTCCCTTTTTTTCCCTATCCCTTTGTTCCTCTTACTCTTTCCCTCTCTCTTCGTTCCTCTTACTCTTTTCCTCTCTCTTCGTTCCTCTTCTTTGCCTCATTCCACTCACCAGCTCTTCCTTCCACTCACCAGCTCTTCCTTCCACTCACCAGCTCTTCCTTCCACTCACCAGCTCTTCCTTCCACTCACCAGCTCTTCCTTCTCCCCTTATTCCCCGCATTAGTCCTTCGAAAGACAGGTCGCCGTTATCATCGACCGACTCGGTGAACTTCGAACTGAAACCGGAAGCGGAAGCGCAGGCGGATCCAAAAGAAAGGTCGGGTCATTTAAGTGTCAACACGTCGCCGAAATGTTTATGGAACTCGCAGTCCAGGGGTGGGCAACCATCATCCAATGACCCAAACAATCTCACTCCACCTTCCATGGCGATGTCAATCTCTAGCTCTAGTTCTCTTCCACTCTCTAAGTCTCTGTGTCCCTCTGGTCTCATTCTGTCTCTCTGGTATCTCTCTCTGGTATCTCTCTCTCCCTCTCTCTCTCCCTCCCTCTCTCTCTCCTTTTCTGTCTCCCCATCCTTCGGGATCTTTGTGCCTTCCTCCATCGCTGCTCCATCCGCATCTCTCCCTAATTGGATACGTTTTGGACTCATAATTAATTCAGAGCGGTCCGAGAACTTAGCTATTCATGACAGCCACTCACTGTGACTCACACTCTCTCTCTTTATCTCTCTCTGTTGGTCTCAATAGGGGACCCTGCAGTCAGACGACATATCGGTTGTTGAGAGTATTGGGTCAGCTGGGTGTTGGCGTTTGGCTGCCGGGGAGGATGAGAAGGAGGCTAGTGCTTGAGAAATGTGGAGAATGGAGACAAAAGATGGCGGAAGGGCGCAAACGATGGAAGAAGTAGGCGATAGGTAGAGAAGGGAAGCGAATGCTGGAAGAAGGGAGCGAAAGCTGACAAAAGGAGACAAAAGTTGCACAAAAAGAGCGAAAGGTGGATGAGAACGGATCAGGAAAAGAAAGTAGAAGATAAAAATCGTAGGTTGAGGTTGGATCAACTAACTACTGTTGTTATCGAAAGTTTGTTATCTTTTATCTTCTCATCGCCTTGTGTTATCTCTTCGCTCGACCACAGCATCATACTTTTCGTCAGCCTGTGGAGCTTTCCTCAACTTCTAATTCCTTTCATCTCTTCATCCTACTTACATTTCTCTTACATTTCCTAATACTTTTCCTCATTCTTTTCCTCTTACTTTTCCTACTACTTTTCCTGCTTCTTTTCCTTCCACTTTTCACGTACTTTTCCTAATTCTTTTTCTACTAATTTTCCACTTTATTTCCCATCCTTCTTTCTATCCATCTTCCACCCTTCTCACTATCCCCTTGGTGTCATCTCTTTGTCTTTTATCTCTATATCATCGTCGTCTTAAGATTTTATTTTCTGTTGTTGGTTTTTATCGGATTTCGAAAATCTTTATTTGCCTTTTTCGAGCCGCTTTCGCCACATCCTCCTTCACCATATCTCTCTCTCTCTCTCTCTAGCACTCTTACTACCACACTCATGTTTAATTCACACGCCATGCGACTAGTAATACCATCGACTATAACAACAACTATGCAATCGGCATGAACGGCCGCCTGAAGCAAAATCCAAGAAGAAAAAGAAATGAAAGAATCTATACAAAAGAAAGAAATCCATAAAAAAGGAAAAAATCCATAAAAAAAAGAAGAAATCCAGAAAAAAATAAGAAATCTAGAGAAAAAGAAATCCGAATAAAAAAAGAAAGAAGAACTTAGGATGAAAACAAATCGTGTGTGAGTGGCGGAAGGTCTGAGAAATGCAGGGCATGGCATGAAGTTATAAATAAACAGCGACAGGAGGCATCTCTCTGTTCGACAGAGAAAGACATGTAGACAAACAGACAGTGGAGAGTGGACATCGGACGAGACTGCGGAAAAGTTTGATGAATAATTGAGAAGAAGAACCAATGAAATGAAAAACGAAAACATATCGAAGACTTCTTTGGTCAGTTCGTCTTTGAAATGCGAAATCGTCCGCAGACAGACATTTGACGCAGCGTCAATAGATTTAAATCGAATCGATAAGAAAATTCTCAAAGGCAGAAAAACTGAGAACTCCAAGAGGGAGAGAGAGAGAAAGAACGAGAAAAAGGACATGTGGTAGAACGGGTCAAAGGAGTGGAGAAGCATCAGCTTAGACGACAGGTGGAACAAAATTCGCTTCACTGAGTTGTTATCTCGAGATGGAAGAAATATTGGAAAGATATGGAAGAAAGATTGGGAAGATATGGGAGAAATATTGCGAAAATACAAATATAGCAGACGGAGAGAAATATAAGACAGAGGTGAGAGGTGAACGAAAAGAGAAAGAAAAGCGAGGTTCAGGCGAGAATCGTTTCAAAAGGATCTACCGATATCAAAAAGGGAAATATGAAAAATATCAAAAAGAAGAAATATGGGAAAATTAAAATTCTGGGAAAAAATTAATGAAAACTTCTTGAATGGAAAATATCGGAGAAGTGATTGAAAAAAATAATCGTTTTTTATCGATTAGTTCGGAGAACAAAGAAGAGAATTTCCTGAAATGCGAAAAAATGGTGATCGAGAAAGAAAAATGTAATTGCATTTTTTTTTTTCTTCTCAGAAGTAACATTTGAAAGTGAGATTCAGAGCGAGACAGAGAGAGAGAGAGAAATAGTAAAAAACAATACGAAACTTAGATTGAGAGATGGTGAACTGAGAAAGAGAAAGTGAAAAACTTAAATGTTTTCCATTTGAAACTTCGACCGGTTTCGACTTCAGTGTCGTAAATAGGGCTCCTAGTAATTTATTATTTTTTATTTCGACCTTAAGGAGGAGACAATAAGGAGGAGGAGGTTTGGGAAAGGACATAAGATGAAACCCTTCTCCAATGCAGACATTTATCATGTCGATTTAATTCCACGATTTAATCCACGTGTTTCTAAATGTTGTTCAAACTAGAAAATAAGGAAGCAAAAACAAAGCGAACACCAAAGTAAAAAGAACAACAATGACAATAACAAAACCTAACAATAACAATAACAATAACAAATACAATAACAATAATGAACAACAACTACAACAACAAATCAGTCAGTAATTATCTGTGCTTCTAGAAATTCAACTCCAACTCCAAGCGTTTAGTGGAGCGTTTTATTAATTGTGAGAACCAGCCTGGTGGCACTAACACATGCACATGTTGTGTGTGTGAGAATGTATATGTGAGGTTGTTTTTGAGTGTGTATTGTGTGTGTTTGTATGAGCTTGTGTGTTTGGGAGTACGAGTAAATATGTGTTGGTGTAATAAATCATCAATTTCCCTCGGCCAAAAAGGAAAAAAGAACGATTTAAAAGCTCTCTCCCTCTCACTCTCCCTCTCTCACTCCCTTAACAAGGCATTAACGCAAGCCACACACACATATATATACATGCAACTTTCCGTGTCGATGAGTTGGTGTGCGTAATTAATTGCGCCGCCATTTAATTTAATCATGTAACTCATTAATATGAAGCGAGAGCGGCCGAACGAGGAGAAAGTTAAAGAGAGACAGAGAGAGAAAGTGGTGCGTGCTAATGATGATGTGTGTGTGTGTGTGTGTTTGAGTGAATAAATGTGTGAGTGTATGAATAATTGCGGGTGTCGGTGTGTTTGTGTATGACTGTTATGTGGGCAGCAATTGAGGCGAAACAATTTGGCTTCATTCGTCCATCGAGTCGGAGCTTCTAATCCCAGAACACCTTGGATTAAAACAATAATTATCTACTTCCTCAGTTTCTTTCTCTATATTTTTTTACATTTACTCACGTATTTTCCTTCCATTGCACTCTGTCCTTTTCTACACGAGTTTCTTCTGTGTCTGTCACACTCGCCGTGGATCGTTTTTCATCTCCACGTCGATAGAAATCACTCAGGCGTCGCTGGAGGATTTTTAATTAGCGCTGTTTCACTCTCTCTCTCTTTCCCCCTTTTCTTTTCCCTATGCTCTTCTCTCCTTCCTCTTTTCGTTTGTCCTTTGGAGCACACACAGTTGCAGTTGCAAGGTTGCGACCAGAACGGAATCGAACGAAGTCCGGCAATTGTTGTCGTTAATTGAAAGTTTTATTGGCTGTCGCATGTCGCATTCACCTCCGGCTCCGGATCTGTCCTTCGTCCCCTCTCCCTCTTACATTTCCTCCTCCTCTCTCTCTTCGCCAACTAGTTCTTCAGGCAACTCTCTCCTTCTCACTCGGTCCACCATGGTCTCTGGTCTATTGATCATTTTCCTCACCTTCAAACGAATATACTTTTTTGTTGTTTTATGTTTTACTAGAAATAGTTTCGAATTTTGTTGTTGTTCGATTTTAGTTTTTGTTGCTGTTTTTTTTTTTGTTTTTGTTCGATTCTTGTTGTATTCTGAAAAGCGACAACTAATTGGCAGGACTTCATTTCATTAGACAAATAATAATAGTTAGTCGGATAATTATTTCCACTTTGTGACAACGAGGCAACTGAAGAGAAAGAGGAAAGCAAAGAAATGGTAAGAGAAGCAAAAAGAGAGAAAGAGGGAGAAAAAGGGAATAGAAAGAGTGAGAAAAAATAATGACGTAGAAGCGGATAAAATCTGGAGCAAGTCCTGGCGTGCGAAAGGATTTGATTTCTGCTGAAGCTGAATGCATTTTATTTTTAATTGGAAACCGGGACGACCAAAGAGCGCAAAGAAGAGAAAGGGATAAGGAAGGGAAAAATAGAAAGAGACAGAGAAGAAGAGGTGAGGCAAAATAAAAAGAGACATAGAGTGAGAGGGAGAAGAGAAGCAGTCGTGTTCATGGGAACCAATTCGCCCGATGCTTTGTCAAGGATATCTAAACTAATTTGAACGATTCGGCGAAGAAGATTCTCATATCCGTTGCGAGAATGAGAAAGGGAGAAAGAGGGGAGGAAAGGAGGACGAAGAGTCATTAATTCCGCTGATCCATGGCGAAAGGATTACGAGAAAAGTTTTGCAACGCCACGTTGTTCACGACAACGCGACTGAATCAAATCGCCAGATTAATTCCCATGAAAGTCCTCGATTGAATATCCTGCTCGAATATCCTTTCGATATCCTGTGTCGTTCCTGAAGCTGGTCGACCGTGAAAATCAATTTATAATCACCAGGAATGGGAAGAGAAGTCAAAGCGAGAGGACAACACAGTCGAAAGGGATGGGATGAGTGAAACAAACAAACATATTATTATGAAAAATGTATAAAAATTAAAAATTACGATAAATATCAAAACAACATTATAGGAAATAACTAATCTTAAAATAAAATAAAAAACCATAATTACTTTATTATATACTATTACAAAGAATAATTCATAAATGACAATTAATTGGAAATAAATAATCTTGAAACAAAAAAACTCATAAAATAGATATAAATTATAGCTATTTTATACAAGGTATTATATTCTAAAATAAAAATAACTAAAATAAAATAAATATATATAACTAATAATTTAGTTACTAAATAATTAATAACTAACTAATACAAAGCTATCTCTTTCTCAAGCAATTGCTCCCACAACAATCGCTCCAATAAGTCTTCGCACTTTGTCTGGTGAATAAAATTCTCAATCACATTTCGTCCCAATCCTTGAATGCCAAGTGTGTGTCCTTGTTGTTGTAATTGTTATTGTAATTGTTGTTGGTGCTGTTGTTGCAATTGTTGTTGTTGTTGATCTTCAACCCCGCCCCAGCAACACCAACGAAAAGGATAGAGAATGAGAGATATTTAACGAGTTGAGAAAAGAGAGAGGAGAGAAAAGCGAAAACTCATGCCGGACATCGAAATTGTTCCGAACGACAAAAACTGGCCACAAAACATCCGCTCTACCAGAAGGAAGACACAGAGAGAGCAAGATAGAGAGAGAGAGAACAAGGATAAGGGAAGTGAACAAGGATAAGGGAGAGAGAGGAATGTGGATAAAGTATGGGAGAGGGGGACAAAATGCGGTCAAAGATGAGAAATTGTGCCGTTGAGGGCGGTGGAAACTCCTGGGGTCAGCGACGACGAATTTATCAGCGCTGGAAACAAACATTTTTCTCAACCACTTCCTCTGGTTTTTCTCGCACTGTCTCCCTCTCTATCCCCTGACTCACTTCCTCTCCTGTGATTCTAAGTGTTTTTCTCTCTCTCTCTCTCTTTTTTGAAACATTCGTCGCCGCACAACTGTTTGAGGCGATAAATTTTCAATTTTCTCTTCTTGCTCTGGGACGAATGGACGGACGTCGATCGAACTCCGAGTCCCAAGCGACCGACGACAGAAGTCGAAACAAAACAAAAATCTACAAAAACAACAACAACTAGATGATCCACTCCCCCCATCTCGTTCGAATGACATTTCAAAAATGTGGCATTTTTCTAGTCATTTGGGGAGTTGGGGAAAAACGAAAAAACCACCAAATATTTTCTCGAGAGAGGAGATCATCAAATGAAGTCAACTCGGGAGAAAGTCGTCTGCAGCGGGAAGAAAATGAGTCTTTAATTTTACTCCAATGTGCGAAAAATGTTCGCTTCACTATCCACACAATTTTTTCTCCATTTTCTACATAATTTTCCCTCCACTGTCCACACAATTTTCACTTAATTTTCGCTCACCTCTTCCACTGTCCTCACACTTTTCCCACCCACTGTGACAAGATTCACCCTGACGACGAATCGACGACTTTCGATTCCGCTTCCAAAATTCTCAAAGTCGTCGTCCTTTGTTCTCATGATTAATTAAATGAATCACCTTCGTCTCCCCCTCGTCCCTCTATCGGAGGGAATTCGCGACCTGTTATCGTCGTCTTTAATCAATTAATAAACCCTGGCAACACTCGCCGTTGTCGGTTATTAATGTCTGTTTTGCGAAATATGAATGATGATGAAGTAAGGGAGGGGCGGGGGCGTGGTTTTCACTGTTCCATCGACTCTGCCGTTTAATCACTCCGCCCTTTATCCTGTGGCATCCATCCATATATCCCTCCATCCATCCATCCATCCATCTATCCAACCATCTCTTCAGCCATCTCTTCAACCATCTCTTCATCCATCCGTCTATCTATCTATCGATCGTCCCATTCACTCGTTCATTTGTTGAATGAATATCTGTCAAACTAAGCTTAAACTGAAATCTCCTACTCTTTGTGCCCCCCACTTCATCCCACTCTATTCTATCTCTTTCCTTAATTTCTCTCTCTCTCTCTCTCTCTCTCTATTTTTCATCCTGCCTGCCAAAGGACTTCATCATCTCCATGAGCAGAGCTAATCATAGATGGCTTCGCATCATTTCGTCATTTTAATACCTTTCAACTTATCGTCCCTGTCTTTCTCCATTTATTATTTCGCGACATTATGTCAATGTTTCCGTCTCCCTCATTCCGCCTCTCTCTCTATCTCTCTCTCTTTTCCTGTCACTTTTCGGGGCTTGCGTGTTTAATTAATGCAGCGAGAATAATCAAAATAATCGCGAGCATTCGTCAATTATTAATTATTCTGTCGTCAGTCGTAAATCCGGGCAAATTTGAATTGAATTTCTGCCGAACCACCATCAGCTCTCTTTGTCCCTCTCTCTCTCCATCCCTCTCCGTCGTTAATGTCAATTACAATGATGAGTTTATTCGCTGTTCGAATGGCAAATATTCGCTGCATAGTTTTAGGAGGAACGCAAGGGTTTTAGATCGAGGTTTTTTGAACTTCTGTTGAAATTTAAAACTGAAATTTAATAACTTGTATACACAATTTTGGTAGTTTTAGTTGAAATTTTCTCGAAAAATAATTATTTCATTAGATATTGAACTAATTGGTTATAGTTAGTAGTAATATAGTTTGGAAAAATAATATAATAAAAATATCAAAAAAATACTATCAAAACTATAAAAATAAATAAATAAAAGATACAAAAAAATCAATAAAAATTCTGAATGAAATAATAAATGTTATTATCATCTCAGGCTTTATTATAATGAACCTTCGTTGAGTTCTGCTTTCATGCGAATCACAACAAAAATTAATTTCGCTTTATTTTCGAGTAACCAAATCACGTGACGCCGCGAACAACTTTTAATTTTCAACAGAAAACCATTTCATTTGCTGCACTACTTTTTTATAAATTTTTTACAACATTTCTAGCTTTTATTTTTTCGTTCCGTTTCTTCTTCTTGTTATCATTGGGTATAATGCAATTTCGTCCTTCAGAAGAAATTTGTTATTCTTTCGTTTCTTTCATTTAATTTCGAGATTTTTTTTCCTCTACCTCTGATCACTGTTTGTCTGGTACTGAATTAAAATCTAGTACGTTTTGTTAAAGGCTTGTAAAATAAGATTTCGTATACATTTTTTTATTTCCTTAATATTAATTTTAGTTATTTCATTAATCTTCATTTTTTTGACTTTATTATATGAATATATATTGGGTACTACTTTTTTAAGAATTCTCTTTTCGTAATATAACTAATAACTATTTTTCGATAGTCTTATTCTGTAAAATAAATCTCGTTCCATTACTTTTTCCACTACTATTTAGATTTCATTCCACTACTTCCTATTTGAGTTTTCCACTACTTCCGGCCACTTCTTTTTCTAGCCACTCCTTTTTCCATACACTCCCTTTTCCAATCTTTCCTACTCTTTGTTGTCATTGTCAATCGCAAAGAAACCCCTTTTGCTCCTTCAGAACTCTAATCAAGCTGCACAATAGGAACAACGAGAATATATAGTAGTATATGCAAAAACAACGATAACAATTCTTACAAAAACAAGAGTTCCTAGAACAACGAAAACTCCTAGTACAAAAACAATTGGAATACTTACAAAAACATGTAATGAACGAAAGAGGAAGAAGCAGAAAACTTGCGCTTCATGACGTTTGTCCTCCGCCTGTCTGTCCGTCCGTCTGTCTGTCCTTTGTCCAATGGACCGACGATGGCTCAGATGGCGGAAACGTCGGAGGCCACGACCGGGAGGTGGGAGGAGAAGACGAAGAAGAAGCAGCAGCTGCCGCCAACTGCGAACTTTCAGCGAAAACTAATTTATCTCCAAGTTTCAAATGCGCTCTAATTTAGTTGCGTTCTCTCCTCTCTCTCACTCTCTCTCCATCTCTCTTCTTCATCTCCATCTCGTTTCTCTCTCTCTCTCTCTCTTTCTCCATCTCATTTCTCTTTCCATCTATTTCTCTCTCTCCATCTCTCCTTCTCGTTCTCATTTCTTAGTTTTTCACTTTTTTCTCCCTCCCTCTCATTTCGATTAGACTTTTTCCTGGTTTTCCTTGTAATTCATTTTTTTCTCCCACCAACAATTGCTAAAGAGAGCGAGAGCAAAAACGAAATAGGTAGAGAGGTAAGGGGAAAGGGGCATGACTGCCGCTACTTCCAGGTGGAGTGGGCGATTGCTAGAAAGAGAGAAGAAGAGATAGAATGTTAGAGAGAGAAACAAGAGAAGGAATCGTGCTCTCGCAAACTTGTTGCAACCAAGGCTAACAAAATTAATTGTTTATGGCCAAAAGAAAGAAGTTGCAAACAACAATAAAGTTTGCGGAAAAAAGGAAAAAAATAAGTTAATACAATTGGTGGAGAGAGAGAATGGTTCAAATAGGAAGAGATATTGTAAAAAAATAGGAAAAATAAAAAATAATAAAAATGCATTAAGAATTCATAGAGAAAGCGAAACTGCGAAATTGAAACTAGAACAGAGGAGAAAAATAGAGGAGAATTAGATTGAGGGAAGGAGAGAATTGGAGTGAGAATTGAAATTGAGAGAGAGAACAAGAAAGATACAGGGGAAAGCGAAGCCAAGACAAATTAAATATAAAATCATTGGCGAACCTTATGAATTTTAACCTTAAACCAATTTCAATTACCTTATAAATTCACAAAACAAAATTTCGACATGAAAATGTTTTCGTTTCATCACAGCAGGACTCGTGGAACAACCCAAGCAGCAAACTCCTCCTCTTCTTCTTGCTTCTCCTCCTCCTCTTGCTTCTCCTCACTCTCCTCTTGCTTCTCCTTCTCCTCATGCTCCACCTTTGCCTCAGCATCCTCGTCTACAGAAAAATCGTCCTCCGAATCCGTCGAAAAGCGAGAAGCATTAAAAATCGAAGCCGAAGCCTCCATCAGTTGTCAGGACGTCGTCGTTGCGACAGTTGACGTGGCCTAATGGATACATGTTGACACACACACACACACAAACACATACATAAGAACACGAGCACACTGACAGGTCACACGCACATACACACACGCATAGACACAACGACACACGAGGAGGTCGTCGAAGCGTAGCCCAAATTGAGGCGTCATTTGCAAACCTGGTCGCAGTGATTAGCTTTCGCTCCAGCCACGACGACGACGATGTTAAGTGGGATTGAGCCACACCCCCCATCATCCATCTCCGTCCTCCTTCTCATCTCTCCTTCCGTCCTCTAACCTTCCATCCTCTCTCCTTCCATCCTCTAACCTTCCATATTCTCTCCTTTCTTCACCTTCTCGTTCACCTCGTTTCGAGGACTCCCGAAAAACAAGTCGGCTGCCGGGGTTACCAGGTTCACAAACGAGTCTAGAGAGTGTGATAGAGAGAGGGGAACAGAGTGAAAGAGAGAATGGAATCCATCGACAGCGGGATGCTTCGTCAAGCAATTCGTTAAGATTTTATTCGATTTTGAGTTTGTATCGAGAGCAAAGCGAAGCCTCTTTCAATAGATGATAGAGTGATAGAGGGAGAGTGTAAGAGTGTGAGGGGAGAGAGAGAATAAGAGATTCATGTAAAATCGGCAGCACAGCATGTGAGCGTGAGCGAGACGGAAGTCTCTCTCGGTTGGCTACAGTTGCTCGAAAACATCGTTATGGCAATTAAAAGCTGGAAAATTCATTCAGCTGTCAAGCGCAGCAGCGACTGCAGCGAATGCGATTGTGTTTGTGAGAACGATTTTGAATGTGTGTCACAGGCAGAAGGGACGAAGGGAGACAGACAGAGTGAGGGACAGAGAGGGTGAGTGGGAGAGAAAGTGGAGTTGGAGTAAGAGATAGGAAGAGACATATCACTGCTGGTTGTGTGTGTGTGGGTGAAGCGCAATTAAATCCAAATCAAGCTGTCAAACTCCTCACTCCCTCCTCAGCTCCGTCTCTCTCTCTCTCTCTCTCTCGTCATCGTCCTGCACCTCAGTCAATATGTTTATTAATGCAGCCACGCCCTACGCCCAACGCACAACCTCCTTTCCCTTCATCCCAACCACAACGCTGCCCATAGCTGTCAAATCAAAGTCATCTTCTCTTTCTCTCTCTCTCTCGCCCTCAGTCTCTCGGCCTCCCTCTCATTACATCTGACCATCGCTGTCGCCATCGACACCAGAGGCCTTTCTTGTGCTATCTCTCTTTCTCCCTCTATCTTCCTCTGTCTGCATTTAGCTCCCTCTCTATCTTCTGGCGGCTCCCTCTCTCTCTCTCTCTTTTCATCAGACTCTCTATCCGTCTCCCTCTTTATCTCCCTCACTCTCTTCCTATTCTCTCACTCCTTCGTCTTCCTAATTGCAGTGACATAAATTTCTGCTACATTATTGCTCCAGTTGTTGTTGATCTCATTGTTGTTGTTGGTATTTTGGTTGTTGCTGTTATGTTGGCTGTTGTTATTGTTCGTTTTTATTGCTGTTCGTATCTCTCATTGTTGTTTTTGGTATTTCTCATTGTTGTTTTTGGCATTTGTCATTGTTGTTTTTGGTATTTGTCATTGTTGTTGTTGGTTGTATCATGTCCCTCGAACGTCATAAACATGTCGCTGGACGCTTATTTGTTGTTGCTGTTGCTTTGCGTCGCGATCCGCTCGCGTCCGTCACTCACTCACATCACATCACGTGACGTGACTTAACGTCCTTCCTTCGTGTTTGTGTATGTGTATGTCGATGTGTATATCCTGATCCGATTATGTATTGATGTGTGTGTGTGTGATGTGCATGTGTTTTTCCGCTCATTCAACTTGCGAATCGATTTTAATTGCATTCATTGAGGATATTTATCGCATTTGGCGTTGCCAGATCGCGCAATAAAAGCGCGCCCAGGGACTATTTGAGAGAAAGTGGCGTGAAGCACTCATTTTCTGTCAATAAAGAAGACAGACAAAACGGACAGAAGGACACACAGACAGACAAACAGACTGAAGGACAGACAGGGATAGCAATGAAATGGGTTTCTTTCACGAGAGAGAGAGAGACCGAGACAGAGAGATTGTGAATTCAGGGCTGTCGGAATACTTTTCAATTTATTTCTTTTTACATTCGACATGTTCGACATGTTCCTTGACGTGCCGTAAACATTCGACATGATTTATATTTAAAGCATTCTTCTCATTGTTTACTATTATTGTTTTAATTTTTATAATTTTCTGCTTCAGCAACAATTTCGTTTATTTAATTTATGAGAATCGCTTGCACTTTCACAGCTCGAGGCAATTTTGTGAATTTATATTTTACAATTTCATTGTTCGGACAATTTGTCCTTGGATTCTAGATGAATGACATATACTTTTACAATATATTCTGTTAAATGGCATACATATATTTTCACATTGCATTTCTTTTCAATTTAATTATTTATTTTTTCTTCATAATTTCAAGCTTTTGGCCCTTGAAACATCATTTTATTATTCAAAAGTCAAAAGTTTTAATATTCATTTTTACATGACAGAATTTCCCGAATTGCATTTCTAATTTCGACTACTTTACTATGAATAATTTAGTGGTGTAATTTCTACTCCATTTTGTATATTTTTCGGAATTCATTTCACTTTTCACTTCATGATCGACCTCTCAACTCCAATTGACATTGATTCCACTTACGAGTGTCCGATCAATGCAAATGTTTTTGACTTTTATTCAATATTTCATCTACTGCCAGTGAGGCGTCAATTCTTGTTGCCTGTTAATCTAGTTGTCTCACACACACATACACACATTCACTTACACACATACTCACACACACAAACAGACCCATTCACGCATACACAGATATACATACACATTCAATCACACCTAATTCATTTTCATTTCCGTGATAATTGGTTGCATTCCATTGGATTGAGATTCGTTTCGCTGCGTTCAATTACATCCGAATTCATTGCACTTTATGTTCCAATTCCTCTGCTATTTATCACGTTCTCTCTCTCCCCTATCTCTCTCTCTCTCTCTCCATCTCTCTGCCTTACTCACACTCCTCCCCCCAACCAAAATCGGCTTCTGAATCACTAGGTTCTGTCTAATTAGCTGCAATGATATTTTGAATTTCATCAAATATTTGTAATTTTGTAAACGCTATCCAACAAATTGTTATTATCGTCATCAAACCTCATTCACATACACATACACTCACACACACACAAAGCTTCACATATACATTTGCATGCATTCAAATATTCAAGCAATCAATTATTATTTATTGATTTTTAAGTACTATGCGGTATCAAATAAATTTTCAGTGAAAATAAAATATTTCCTCTATGGTTGAAGTTGAAAACTTCAGTAGAAGAAAACTAGAAGTATAGATAGAAGTTTATACATATATATATAATTATTTATTATCTTTTTTTTTGGAAAACAAAAAATGGAAATTAAAATATTTTCGGTCAACTCGGGTTTTTTTAAACCAATGTTTTCATTGTGGATCAATGAATAGCAATCGATTTGAATTAAATCAACCCGACAGAAAAAAATTGTTAATTAATTTTATTATTTTTATTTATTTCCTTATTTTTACCAAAATATATACTTTAATAGGTTAAAAAATACGCCAATAAATATGCAACTTTTTTATATAATTTCTTCCTTCCCCATCTGTTAATTCTAATCGAGGGACTCCAATTAAAGCCTCTTAAAAGAATTTCCACCTCTCTTATCTCATCATATTCCACATTTCCTTATTCTATATCCCCATCTCTCTCCCTGTCTTACCGCTATCTCACTCTCCCATTAGAGGGTGCCGCCCTCAATCTGGACGCATAAATTCTCCGAATTGAACATATATTAAGCCCACATAAGAAGCTTCACGAAAAAAGCCTTCGCACGACTCCAACCAGCAGAAACGATCGATCGCAGGAACGAATGAAGGAGACTAAAAGAGCGATAGAAAGGACGGATGAGAGAGAGAGAGAGAGAGAGAGAGAAAGGGAATGAGTGATGCGATGTTTGTGGAAGGAGATGGAGATGGTCGGAAATAATGCCGACTCCTGATTAATTTCATTGTTAATTATTCCCTAATTTGTTGCTGCCATCGTGGCCGTTATTGTTGTTGATATCAATGGTATTATTGTTGTTGTGTTTGTTCCTCTTGTTATTGTTCCTGCCATCGATATCAACACCAAACCACATTACGACCCTCAGCTGACCTTCGCGTTGAACCGAACGAAGGAAACGACGACGACCGCAAACGACCGGCGGCAAAGTTCGATGATGAAGTGCAAATTCTTGTTGTTATTGTTGTTGTTTTGATGTTATGATGATTTCTGTTCTCGTTACCGCTGTTATTGTTGTTATTGTTGTTGCTATAACATCCACTTCGGAAATTTGCAATTAATGCGAATTAATAACATCGACTTCTCGTCCCGTAGACGAAGGAAAATACGAAGTGAAGAGAAAATTTCTCGGAAAATTCTTTTTTTTTTTTGGTAATTTTTTGAAAATACATACATAACGGGACATTTTTAATGGTAAGATTGAATAACCACGATAATTACTGGGGAAATTGTCGGTGGTAAATTCACACGGAAATTATCTGAGACAGAAATTCTTTGGAAATTCTAACGAAATTACCACAACTTACTATGGTAAGAGCTTGAAAGATAATTGTTTTCCCCCATTATCCGTAGGAATTTCTGTTTGAAGTTCATTCCAGGTGACATTTGACAGCAAATTAAAGAGAGAGTCAACTTTGTGGTTGATGTGGAAAATTCTGGAAATTTTCTCACAAAACGCATGTGGACACATTTCTGGCGAAAATGTCGGTAAACGTGTGCAGGGAAATTTCTCAGGAATATTATGAGGGAAGAAGGACGGAAATGTTCTTCTGGCGAAATGCTCAGCGACCACCTTCAAAGAAATTCCAGAGAAGGGAGAAATGGCGAGAGAGACAAAAAGAGAGAGACAGGGTGTGTGAGGGAGACAGAATGTGTGAGAGAGACAGAGAGAGGTCTTTGTGTGGTCTACTTCCGGGAAGGACTTCCGTTGACGTTCGTGACACAAATACAAAATACTAAAATTCTCAGCATAGTTTTCGCAGAATTTTTAGCAACAACTTTTGCTGTTTTCAAATCGGATTTTTGAAAAGCTTAAATGGTATTCTGACCAACATATTTTAATTTATTTTTTTTTCTGTACTTATATACATTTTACTATTTTTCTATATACGTTACTGTATTTGTATTTTTACTGTATTTATAAATATAAATTTTAAAAAAATTTTAGTTTAATATTTCACCTAATTTCAAATTAAAATTATTTAAATTAATTTCGAGATAACTTAATTCAATTTCACATGCTGTTGTCTCGCATCCTTTCACTTCGCTCTCAAATCCTCATTCCAGCTGGTCTCCAACAACAACAACAGAGAAAACTCGAGAACAATGGAGAACAATGCAATTAACTCCAACCAGCAGTCGTCAGCGGAAACGTTAACATTCTGCAACAATGGCACAAACAATTACAAGGTAATGTATGCCTGTCCCATCGTCCTGTCGTCCCTTCAGCCAGTCGACCTGTTGTACTTCATTTTCTCGTCTCTTCGTCCCTTCATCTTGTCGTCTCTTCGTCCCTTCATATTTTGGTCCTTTCATTCTGTGCTCCTATCCTTCTTTCATATGTTGGTTTCTTTCATCGTCTTTCGCTGTCGTTCGTCATATCATGCAACTGGCTCTCATTATAATTATACAGGTCAGTGAAGCGAGCATACACACGCACACACACACACACACCAGCACAGATTCGCATGGATTTAACAACACACACACACACTTCTACTTACCAACAAAATCGAAAGAATTGTGAGAGGAGACGAGAGATTGCGGTAGGATGAAGGAAGACGAAAGGAAACAACAGAAAAACGCTCGATGTAAGCAGGAAAACAACGGGAAAGGGATGAAGGATGGTGGACAAAGGGGCGGAAGGGGACAATGGACAATGGATGGAGAACGAACCCAAGACGACGATGAAATTGTGGCGAGGGCGGTGGAGAGAGGGGTGTGGTGGCTGACTCCAGGAAGCAGGTTTACTCGTCGTGTAATTAGTTACTTTAACGCCCTTCTTAACTTTCACTCCGTGGCAGCAGGAAATGAAAACAAAATCTCATACTCAGGTTTCGCAACGAGGTTTTTTCTTAATGAGTAGGGTTTGGAGCATTTAAAGAGGGTTTTTTTTGTTAGAGATTCCATGAAGACTTCGAATGTGTCCTTGGGGAGTTCGATCCATTGAGATTGACATCGATCCTTAAACGCAGTCGTTTTGTTTACCTTCATCCGTCTTCCCGTCCCTTGAGGCAGCCTTCTGCGCCTTTTAATCCTAAATTCATTCTCTCTAAGTTTCCCCCTTAATTCTCACTCTTCAATGTTTTCTTCTCCTTCATCCTCGGTGTCTTCTTCTATCTTCTCTTTGTCCCACTTCATCCCCGGCGTCTTCTTCCATCTCCTCCAAGTCTCTAGGATCATTTGTTCATTCATTTATTTATTCATTAATCCATTTATTTATTTACTGAGTGATTCATTAATTTACTTATTTGTCTGACTCGTGTCTGATTCGATCGGAATCCTGACAACGACAAAGTGTCATTCACACGACCCGAGTCTCACATCAATACACATGCATATTATAAACGCAAATCAATGTGAATTGGGTGTGCGTGTGAGTGTTTGTCTAACATCGGTCTGTCTGTCTGTTTATGTTTGTTTTTGCGTTATTCTTGACGGGCAAATTGACTCTTTAGACCCGGAAGGTATTTTAATTAGATAAAATCACACAAACACACATACAACCCCATGGAAATCCTTCCTTCAGGACATCTTTCATACTCCAGACATCTTTCATACTCCAGGACATCTTTCATACTCAAGGAATAGTTTATTTTTCAATATCCTTCTTGCATATTTCCACATTTCTCCTTTCTGTTCTTTCACTTCACATCCGATTGACGTTTTCACACTAGGAAATCTCTCGTTTTTCACTTTTCACCCTTCGACGCCCAAAGTGCGTCTCGAATATAAATTCTTACACTCACAGACAAAGTCAGAGACAGACTGACGGATATAGAGAGAAAGAGAACGACAGGACACACGGACGATTGGACACACACACACACAAAAGTGACACGTGTTGCAGTCGGATCCCACAAATCGATTGCAAAGGATTGCGGTTGAAGGACGAAAGTGGTTTTAGCCGCAGGTCCTGTGGGAGAAGGATGGACAACTGACAAAAGGACAAAAAATTGCAGGAAAAAATGAAAGAAAATTCACCTGGAAGAAGCAGTTCTGGGAACTGTCGTAGAATATGATTGTGTTCAAATACATGTGTCCGCTTGATTCTAGTGAAGAAATAGTTAATGAACGTAATAATTGTTTGGGCACGGATAATATTATCTAGTTTAAATATTACAAATGATCGATGTCTTAAAGTGAAGAAATATAATAATAGATTCAGAGAGTTAATCATTACTTTTTATATTTTCAAATATGCATTTAGAAGTTAAATACGAATATTATTGGTGATATTAGTTGAGGCTAAATAAGTTTAAGTTTTAACAGAAAATTTGTAGTTAAAATAATTTGTCATTGAATAAAATAAAATTTTTGATTTAGTCACGTTTTTATAAAATATTTTTAGTTGGAATAGTTCTATTCAAAATATTAGAAGTGGAAAAAAGTACTTTTGAAAATACTCTTGAACAGCACTAAATCCGGTTTCTGCGTCTTTTTCCTTCTGGGAACCTTGTTTTCGCCTACATTCGAATTGATTTCTCATCCCTCAATATTTCTACTTCTGTCTCCCACTCTCCATTCACCTCTGCCCTTTCCCCTCACTCCGCTATCCTCTGCATGAACAACACCTGCGTCACACACAAGAAAGCTAACATTGGGAGAGATCATTAATTATGCGCAATCAATTAAGACTCTCAACACACTGTCGCTCACTAATACAATTACGGCTGCCTCCTTCACACACCGGCACACCAATACACATACACACACACCGAGAGACTCACACACACACAGTTACATCAATAAAATTTGACAAGTTTTTGAAGCGCCCCCAGGAGAAATGCATCGAGACCGAAAGTTCCATTTATTATGATTAAGTGTTTGTGCCTGAGTGTATATATGTGTGACTGTGAGTGTATGTGTTTGTCTCAGAAGCATCCTTAGAGAAACAGAGAGAGAGAGATAGAAATACAGGAAGGAGATATACAGAGAGAGAGAGAGAGATATAGAGGCATTCATTTAGTGATAAATGGAGTTGAAGAGCGAGATGATGAGAGAGATAGAAAGGAAAAGAGGGAGAGAGTGAGACCGAAGATAGTGAGTGAATGTGAATGTGTCAGTGTGTCAGTTATGGTAGAGATGCGAATTTTGTTGTTGTTTTGATCGAGGTTATTGTTGTAGTTTCCAGTTTTGTTGCATTCCGATCCTTTGGGAACATTTTCGCATTTCGCATGCAAATCCATTTAATTAAAGCAATTTCAATGGCCTCGTCCTCGTCCTTGCTTCGTCTCGAACCACTTCCCGCCACAGAAACCTCAAAATTACCCCCGTCCCTTCCCATCAACACACACACTCACACACACACTAACACACATACAAACGCACACAAACTCGCAGGTGTCTCATTCAAAATGCATTGACGCAAATATGTTGCGTTGTATGTCCTCATCTATTGATGTGTGTCTGTTTGTGTCTATGTGTGTCTGTTTCTGTTTATATGTTTGTGTGAGTCTGTTGATGTAATTGTGGTGTGCAAATATGTGTGAATGATTATGACACTCGAGACGATTTTCGCATTCGTCTCGTCGCCCACACATCGTCACATCGGCCACAAGAAATCCCTGCAAAGGACATCAACTGAAACATGAGCAATGAATCATTTTTTTTTCGTCCACAAACAGCTGTCGCTTTCCCTACTTTGGACTGATGTCCTTTAAAGAGTTATGGGCGAATGAAGTGTTCAGGATGAATGAATCTCAGACGCAGAGAAATTAGTCGGGCGTTTAAAGCACTTCTGGTTAATTCTGGCTTAAATGTCCTTTTCGATTCGACGCAGGAAGCTCGCGTGGGCGTCGTAAATCTAACACATCCCTTAGAGAATATTTGCAGCGATTTGAAATCCACATCAGGGTTGCCAGGTTTGGTAATTTAATACTAAAACTGGTAACTTTTTTTGTTTTTAAATTTTTTTGGCAGCGTGGTAACTTTCTTTTAGTTTAGGAAACTTTTTTTCATTCTCAATATTTTTGAATATTTTTTATATTTCAATACATTAAATTTTACATTTGCAATATGCAAATATATAATAATGTTTATAGAATATATAATAACGATTTTCCAGTTCGATTTTTCATATGATTTTGGAAAAATCGAAATTTTGAAAATTTCCTTGTTCAACTTTAGAGGGTCTAACTCCACGTCAACGATGGAATTATTTGCCTAAATTGACTGACAATTTCCGATTTGAATTTGAAGTAATTGGAGCCCTGTTCACACACACACACCTTCCCACTAAGAAACACAAACACAAATCCACTAACCCAGAGAATGAGATAGAGAGAGACAGAGAAGAAGTATTAAAAGCGAACGTCGAGAGCGCGAGAAACGACTCTCAAGGAGCCGCTTGAGCTGTCGGAGCTCGTTGCAGGATCCTTAATTGGAGTGGAGAAACATTCGCAGCGCACTCTGGCGGCAATCAGTGATGGCGAGAGAGAGTGAGCGAGAGATAAAGAGTGACGGAGAAAAAGAGAGAGGTAGTAGACGGAGTTGGATAGAGAGGAGAGGCGAAGTTCTTGTGGATGAGATATTTTTGCTTTACATTCAAATTCTAGTTGAGATGAGAAAGGAGAAGGAAGGAATGTGATAGAAAGAAGGAAAGAAAGGAGGAAAAATAAGAAAAAATAACGAAAGGGTAAAAGAAGAAGGACGGAAGAGAGGTCGGAAAGTACGATCAAGTACCTCGTCAACGGCAGGTGCAACGCACGCGACTGAGGCAACGAAAAAAGAGGTGACGAAAAAATAGAGGAGTCGAAAAAAGAGGACAAAATTAAGGAACAAATGGAAGGAAAATGGATCAAGACTTTCGCAATGATTTCGCAACCTTTCTGAGAAAGATGGAAGAGAGAGGAAAGGGAAGAAGAAAAAATAGTTGAAGGAGGAAAAGAAGGAGCGTATGAATGAGTGATTAAAGAGGAATAAATGAGAGTGTTGAATTCGGAAAAGCAGAAGTGATGGTGGAGAAACAGTGGAGGGATGATAGAAGAAGAGATGAAGGAGGGATGAAGGAGAGATGCTGGAGTGATAAAAGACAAAATGTAGAAGGGAATGAAGTAGGGATGACTGCACTTGAAGAGCGAAGACGAAGACGAATGCCGAAAGTTAGAATTCCAATTTCTAGTCTTCGTAATGAATACGATTTTGATCTCGAGTCGCGCAATTAACGCGAAAGCAGGAGAAAGTGATTGAATGGAAAAAGGATTGATTTTTTTCATGAAATAATTAATGAAAAGGGAATGAAACAAGGTATGAAAAAGAGAATGGCAAAGGAATGAAAAAGGGAATGAGGACGAAGATAAAAGTGAGAATTAGAGAGTGGCCGAAAAAAGCTCAAAACTCTTCCGGCCAAGGATATTCAATTAGTCCCGGGAGGCGGCGACAGCGGCCGTAAAGCAGCGGGCGCAGCCGTTGTCGCGTCTTCCTTTACGATTCAATCACAATCGGATTTGACCCGAGTGGTTGGAGCTGATTGGGGCAGACCTAGGAGGGGGCGGGGGATGAACTTGACACATTCCACAAGACACGATCCGAACCCTGGAAGGCAATAAATCGAAGAACCGGCGGATTATTGCCACATAAAAATGGCGTCGCCCGTTATTGCCGAAAAAACGACTCAAGTCGCAGGACAACAACAACGATAGAATGATGAAGCCAACAATGGTGATAATGATGTTGATGAGAAGACCATGGCCAATGATCCCAATGATGATGATGATGATGGCGATGTCGACTTGAGCTCTTCGCGAGACTTAACGAGCCAGCCGAAGGATTTTCATATCAATTTCGCACCACTAACACACTCGCAGACACGCACACACATTAGCAACGGGTGGCCAAAGAGTGGGCGTGAAAGGGGTGGCAACAATTGCAATGCGGGGCGATTTGCGTAACAAATTGTCGCAAGAAAGGATGCGAGAGACAGAACTTAGAGGGGCGAATGGAAGCGGATACTCATGTGTGTGTTCGTGTTAAGCTCCCAAGGACCCCTGCAGATGTGCGAAGCGGAATCGCAGCAACAGGAAGCTAATGCTCAGAGGAAGAGAGTGAGAATGAGCGTGTTAAAACTAGGGAAACTAGGGGAGAACGAGTGAGATTGAAGAGTATAAAGAGATAAAGTGATCGAAAAGACTGGGGGAGAAAGAGGGAGCGAAAGAGGGAGAGAGAGAGAGAGAGAGGGACAGCAAGTGTGAAGAAAGGATTCGTGGAAATGAGCTGAAATTTATTCGAAAGCAAAAGGATTTCGCACGAAGCTCGAGTCGGCAATTTACGATCCCAAAGACAATACACAAATGTACGTATGTGTAAATGAATACATATGTGTGGGCTGACTGAATGAATAAATATATGTGGGTGAAAGATGTGAATAATATATGTGTGTGTGTGTGTGCTGGTGGTTGTTTGTGTGAGTACATCAAATGGCCATTAACGGTAAACAGTCAATAAAAATCATCGCCGAAAGGGAAGTTTATTGCGACCAACGTCAACGGATGCTCATCCGATGGCCTGAGAGATGTGGCAGAGGAAGATAGAGGGCGAGAGTAGGCAAGAGTGTGCGAGGAAGAAGAGAAGAGAGGTCACAAGGTCAGCGGCAATGATTGCGACAGTTATTGCGAGGCGGAAGTCATTCGAAAGCACTTGCGGAAAAAACACATACGCCTTTATCTGGCTTATCTGAATAGTGTAAAACCATAATCCGCGATTAGTCATGATGAATTTTATTTGTAATTTTTAGAATATAAATTTGTATGAAATAATGTACATATTGTAGTTTAAATTTCTGTTGAATTCCTGTTTTCTCACTTTTTTATATAATATTTTTTTAATTTTTCCTTTTAAAAGTTTGTTTTAATCATTTGTATTATGCATATGTTTTATTAATTTTCTTCTTGAATGCATGCAAAAATCCGATTTATTTATACTTCCCCTCTGAGTTCTCGGCGAACATTTCCTTAAATAAGGATCGTCCCGCTGAACGCACGACCGGAAACCGGAAATGAGTGCCTGCACTTGATAGAGAGAGCAGGACGAACGAGCTCACAAGTAGTCGTCGTTCGTCCTTGGTTCGTTCGTCCGTGGTTCGTTCGTCCTTCGCGTGCACGTTTCCATTTCGCGGCATTCAAATGGCATCTCAAGCTTTCCATGTGGCCTTGAAACACACTCTGGAACCACAAACACATTGACGTATTACACGCACACAAACATCGGCCAGGGCAGACGGTGTCGAGAAAACACATTTGCATTTTGAAGGAAATTAAAGTTCTCTTCATTTTCATTTAAATGAGTAGAAGGAAATATAGTGGAGCACAGTGAGAGTCAGAGAAAGAGAGAGTACTATTTGTGTGTGAAAGAGAGAGAAAGAGAGAGAATATAAAGTGAGATGAAGTGCTGGCTTTGAACAATTAAATGGGGTGCACCTTGGCGTATGATGAACATTGAGTTGGAAACGATTCCACAATGCATCGCAAATGTATTCAAGGACGAGAAATCACGCAAGAACAGTCAATTTGTTCTTAAGTAATTGAGTGTCAGTTAAAGAAAGACAAAAACGAGTGAGAAAGGAAATATTGAAGGAAAATCAGGACATAATCGATAAAGGAACGAAAATCAGGACAAAATCGATTAAAGAATTGATTAGATGTGCAATAAATGAATAAATAGATAATTGATACAATACTTGCACAAAAAACATTTAATTTAAAAAAAAAAATAATTTCTGCAAAAAATTTTTTTTTAAATACATTTTATTCTAGTAAATCTCAAGAAATAAGGAAACAATTTGCATTTCAATAAAATTCATGTTATTATTTTTCTTATACATTCTATAAATTTTTAAAGAAATTCTATTTATAATATAATTTTAATGAAATGTATTTAAATAATAAATAAACATAAAATTTCATAGAAATACATTTTAAAAATTATAAATATATTATAATTTAAGTGAAATATATTAAAAATTATAGTTTATTCGAATACAAATTTCGAATTTCGGAAACAAAAAATTTAGGAAAAATTTACAAATAATTTTTTTTTGTTTGTTTTTGTAAATTATTTGTAAATTTTTTAATTTTTATTCTTCAAAAATATTTAAAATTTCACTTAAAAATAAATAAAAAAAATTAATATTAAATAAATAAATTCTAAATTATGATCAATAAACTTATTTTAGAAACTAACTTCAAAATGCATTTGTTTTGTGTATTATAAAAATATTTCAAATTCAACGAAGTACATTTTTAAAATAAATGTATGAAATAAATTTTTATGAAATACATATTAGAAATTATTAATTAAACTTCCACCAGGAGCATTCGCGGTCCATAAATAAATTTTGAAATGAACTTTCCGCGAGTTCAATGAACTCGCATCCGCTGAAAATTCACCGAACCCGGAGTCCCTGCTGTTCCGTGAAGCGCCATCACAATGAGTGGAGCCATTAATATTGCAGACAACTGCAAAGCAAATCCACCTTCGTCCATCAGCGTCCCCTGCCGCGCCCTCCTTCGCACACCTCCCGTGGTTCGCGTAGCCCGCCGAAGCTCGGTTCGGCAACCTCGATTCGTCCCCCGTGTCGCAATCACCTTTTAATTTAGTCATTTTCCCATTCATTTCCACTAGAATTTCAACAATGGGCTCTACATGTGCCCCGCACTATCTCCATCTCTTTCACTTGCTTGTGTTTTGAAACAACAACAAAAACAACGACATTAGGAACAACAATAAGAAACATAACACGGGCAAAAACTACAACAATGATTCCTTCATACCCATGAGTGGCCAAAGAGACAATTAGTCAGCGAGACAGAGACAAACACGCACAGTGCAGTGAAAGAGTGAGATAGATAGGAAGAGGGAGGGGGAAGAAAGAGGAAGAAATTAAATAGGAAAATGTGGAAGAAAGAGATGTAGACAGCAACGAAGACGACTCTGAACGAATCATCTCTTTTTTTCTCTTGCTCTTCACTTCTCTCTCACACTCTCTCTCTCTCTCTTTGTTTTTCACTCTACCTCTCTTTCCCTGTCACTCTGTCTGTGTCTGCGACTCTGGTTCCATTGTCATGGTTTGTTTGTTAGTTCTGATTTCATTGTTGTTATTGTTGTCACCAAAAGTGCCAAAACAAAACCCAATCTCGAATTCACAAACTCTGATGCATTCGTACCTATAACAAAGCCAGGTGAGTATATGCATATGTTTAGTGAACGAAAGAGAGGAACCGTGTGAATGGGAGAGAGAGAGATAGAAGAGGAGCCATAGAGGAAGAAAGAGAGAGAAAGAGAGACCGAGATAGGGGTCAACGCCTGAGGCGCCCGAACCGCATAATCACAGCCAAAGTGCGGCGACCCAATTAGAGTTTGCAACTCCGAGGCATCCAGTGACGATGCGACACATGGTGATGTCGACAAGAACAATTGCAACTATTTTGCTGCAACAACATCGAATATACTACATCAACAGCAACAACAGCATCGTCAGCAACAGAAATGAAAATAAGTCAAGAAAACAAACAACATGCAAAATGACACTCAAAATGCAGTCACAATCACGACTAAAGTTGCTTTTGTGGTGTTGTTTTTGTTTTACTATTTTGTAGCACTTGTTGTTATAATTTTTGTTGTTGTTTTGTTATTAATATTGTTTTTGTGGTTGATATTGTTGTAGTTATTATTGTTTTTGTTGATATTATTGTCGCATTTGTTATTGTTGTTTTTGTTTTTTGTAATTTTTGTTGTTCATCTTGTTTCTCTTGTCTATGCAATTGTCATTCAGTGTCTTCAAAACAACAGCAACAACAACAACAACAACAACAACGGCAATGACTTCTATCCAATTGGAAAATTCAGATGACTACAATGAGAACAACAACGAAAATAACAACAATAACGAGAGCAACAACAACTAAAACCATTACATCACCCAAAACTACAGACAACCAAAGAAACAACAATTTGGCGAAAATTCTTAAAGGGCCACGATTTTCCTTCCTATTCTGCTTCTCGCGCTCACTGTCTCTGTCTATCTCTCTCTCATTCTCTCCTTCACTCTCTCTCTTAATCTCTTTCTCTCTCTCTCTCTCTCTCTCTCTGGCTTTCTCAATACTCTATTGATCGTGGTCTTGTTCATTGTTGTGGTTTATTGCAATAGCATTGAACTGTTTGATTCATGTTCTTGTTGACTTGTTGTTGTTTTTGTTGTTTTCTTGTTGACACCATTGTTTTTGTTGCGTCGATCAATGTTTCTGTTGTTGTCATCGTTGTTGCTATTGCGATGTGTAGGCCTTTGCAACTGGAGACACAAGAAACTCTGCCCAAACGACCCTTTGATTAAGTCAAGATCGAACGAGAGTCCAGCAGCGATGGGCGGGCAGGCAGAAGGAGGAGAGGGAGACGAAAGCGTTGCCAGGACACCTGAGAGCGCTTCGGTGCAATACTAATTAAATAATTGCGGCGCACTTTTAGGCGGTTTGCAGCCAAATCAACGTCGTTGAGCTCTTCTGGGAATTGAAAACCAGGGGGAAAACGAAATGATCAAACACTAGAATCGAATGGTGAGGAAGGGGAGGGCAATGGGTAGAAACCGAGGAAATGATTGTAGAATGGAAATCGAGTGGAATTCGATTGGTTGGCTTTGAGTACGATTCGGGTGGTATTTAAAGGTAGCAAAAGTGGAATTTACAAGATTAAAGATGGGTGGAAAAGATTTGAGTAGACTTCGATAAATGATATAATGATAATATCAATGGCTTGACAAAAGATCATCGGTATAGAAGGAGGTGTGTTTCAATTAATTTCATGAACGTTTTAATAATTTCGAATAAACTGGGTTTCTGTTTTCTATTTGTTCTTAAAGACGCTTTCATAGTTTTTCTCAGAGCAACAATTTTCTCATCTCAACTTCTCCATCTGTCATTCATTTGGACCCAAACATTATCACCATCGAGACAGATTCTGTTCGGTTCTATCGGTCTACTTCAAGTCATCTTCAACTCAAGCTTCGCCCACAATCTCAACTGAATTCAACAATCTCAAGTCTCGTTACTACTCAATGGGTCAACAAACTTTACTCAATACGACATTTGAATGGACGACAAAAACAACAACAATAGAACTAAGCAATTTGCCTCGACACGATTTGAATTCGAAAATCAATTCAACAAATTTAGTCAACATCTGCAATAAATTTCCAAAGCAATAAATTATCAACGACAATTCTGTCAAACAACAAAAACAACAGGAACTCGAACAATAACTACTACTAATCTTGGCACAACAATGATAACTTTAGTAATAACAACAATAACTATGACAACAACAACGATGACAATAACAACGATGACAACAAACATAGAAACTTTAACTCCATAAACTATTACTCATTTGATGCCCTGGAGTGAGGTTCGAGCATTAAATTTTGTGAAATGTTGCAATGAAACAATAACAACAACAATTTAAACATTCCACTAACAAGTAGAGTATCAATAACAACTAGAATAACAACAACAACAACTAGAATAACAACAACATCTAATCACAACAGAAACAACAACCAAAGTGAAGATGATATTAATTTATTATTGCATTAATTGGGCTCATCAACATTTTGCACAGCGGTGATCAACAAACGGCATTATATCGAAATTATCCATGCATATCCATTAACACCAGGAACCCAGACCAACTCAAAGACACACACACAGACACATGATGATCCCCTCTGCCCTTCCCTTCGTCACTCGATCATCTCATCTCGATTTGATTCGGCTCAAATCGATTTTCACAATATCTTCTGCAGTTCACGATGAATCGCCCACAGTTCGAGGCTCAAATTCTATTGTGAATGCATCGCCTAAGGCTAATAATGAAGATGAGTGTGGTAATGTTGTTGTTATTATCGGTGGATTGCTGGATAAGGCTGTTAATTGAAATTCCATTCTCTCCAAACAGAGATGAAATGAAATAGTTTCAATCTTGATTCGAAATCCAGTTCAATGTCGGCTTCATCGAAGGATTGTGTGGGAAGGAGATTGTGGTGGGTTGGAATTATATTCGAATTCAATTGAATTACAAAGATTTGACGGGAACCTTCTATATTAATTAATTATTTCAATGAAACGTTGAATAATAGATTTTGAGCCTACTCTTAGGCTTTAAATCAATACTATTTATGATTTCTAACCATTATCTTTTAATTTTTTGTTCACTTTTTTTCATTATTTAATTTCGTATTATAAAAATTTTTAATTATTAATTGCAATTGTTTTCCTTAGTCTTCATTTAATAAATTCTTATTTTTAAAACTTTTTAAGTCAAAATAATATTGTTTTGTCATTTTTTATATTATTTTTTTTTAATATAAGTATTCTTTGAGATTTTTATTTTATTTTATATTTTTATTGTAGTGCAGAATAAATAAAAATATCAAAGTTAATTTTCATTTTTCAAAATTTGTAAAAAAAATTCTCCTCCCTACTCATCTATAGGCGAATTCTCTTCTTCAATATCGAATAAGTCCAAGAAGGTTTTCTTCTTCTTCGCGACCTCGATGCCCATGTCTTGTGTGAGACGGAACTGTATCAGGATCAGCAGATAGTTCACCACGGCCGAAAAAAGCTAAAAAATATGAAAATTAAATGAAAAAAAAAATAATATATATATAAAAAAATTTTGAAACAATAAAAATCTACAATAATTAAAATAAATAATTAATATGAATTTTTATTAGTATTTTGTCTTATATATCTTTGATAAATACTCTACTGAATTTTTTTACACTCGGGTGTTCTATCTGCATAAAACTAAACCGACTCAAGAGGTGACGCTGATTATCTTTTCCATACCTACGACCTCTCCTTCAATGCGTTACAAACGGAAAGACAAATTTAATATACCCTTACCCACAGGGTGTAGGGTATAAAAATTAACTCCCTCTTTCCTACCATCGTGACGGTGGTCTTGTCGAAGCGTATTCCCAAACTGCTCTGGAACTCGATGTTCCTCGCCAGGCGCCAGTGCAGCGTGGCGGACACGAGGCTCTTGGAGACCGAGCTGTGGGCGAACCAAACGTCCAACTGACTCACGATTCGCAGGCACTTGCGAGCCTCATCCATGGTGAGGTGGCAGTAGATCGGGGTCGCGATCAATTTGTAGACAGGCGCGATCATACAGAGGACGACATAGGATATCAACTCGCCACCGTTGTTGTAGTGAGATCGGCCGAAGATCACGTACAGCTCGGTGGTGGTCAGGGTGAAGTCGTGGACAAAGGACACGAGCAACGTCTGCCGGTAGACGGCGTTGATCTCGGCGACCAACTCGTGCAGCTCGCGCACCATCGCCACGGCGCTCCGCAGTCGCTGGTCCAGACCCAGTTGAGATCGGTGGCGACCAGCAGAAGGCAGCAAGAACTCGGGATCCAGGATCCGCTGCAGCAGACGGAAGCGAATGCGCAGCACCTCGGCGAGGTTGATGTGCGCGTAGCCGTTGATGTTGGAGCCGCCAGTGATCATGGCGTAGCAGCAGACGGCAAGCTCCACCATCCACATATCGTCGCCATTTCTTCCGTCTCCACCCTTGCGGACGCCGGAGAAGCGCTCGGAGATCGCGATCAAGGCGCTCGTATACGCCGCACTGATGAGGATGACCAGGACGAGATTCTTGCGCAAGAGCTTCCGGTAGTTCAGCTGGGCGCCGAACTCGCGCTCCAACTGTCGGTCGAGCGAGTTCAGTCGGTCGATCAGAGCGACGTGGCGACGCGACTGACGCTGCATCGCTCCGATTGTGACCAGGAACGTGCAGGTGGCCATCGCCAGCTCGAGGCCGGTCATCGAGAGCAGCAGGTGGTCGAGCGGAGGGAAGTCCTGCGGCCGTCGTCGACGCTCGGCCCACGTGGACCAGACGGCGAACACGAGACCGAGAACAAAACAGGCGGCCACGCTGATGGACCACACGGCGGTCCAGCGGTTTGTGACGAAGCGGCCGCGTCGCTTCCACAGCCCGTTGCAGCCGAAGGCGAACTGCAGCAGCGAGACGAAGTGCAGGCAGTCGTAGATGGAGCGCGGCTCGGGCACCACGTACAGAACCGCCATGTCGTCCTCGTGTCGTCGCGTGGCGAAGAAGCGACGATGACAACTGAATCGAAGTTGGAGCCGCATCACGTGAAAGGACCCGTGGTGGTCGTTTATCGTTTATCGCAATTAACATAATGGAAATCTCAGCAAGGTATCGGCCATCGAACGAAAGCGTTTAGGAGAACGTTATTTTTGTGACTGTGATTAGAGTCCTAGAGGTTGGAGTCAATTACGGAGGATACTCAAAGCTGTCCAATTAAATATTATGAGTATAGTATAAAGAGATGGAATTTTGTGTGTAATACTAATTTGACTTATTATGACAAGAGTGAAGTGATACTCCTACATCCCATATAAATTAAAAATGTATTATATGAACCATATATATCGCATATAGGAACCATGGTGAACCATGATCTGTATAAGTAGGACATTTTTTTGTGATAAAGTAATACAGATACCAAGTCCTAAAATGGAAGAGAGTCCACCTCCCTCACATAAAGTAAATTCAATATCGGAACTATGACATGTAGTATAACTAGTTTTAGTGCGTGTATTGTCAATATTGATATATTCAGGGCCCCGATCGAAATTTTCTAGTAATATGGTTTGAAAATTTGAGCTGATGCAAATATTCAATAATTGAAAGTATAATTCATGAATTAGTTTTAGGATTTGTTTGCGAAATATATTTTCGAAATAAAACAAATAAAAGTTAAGATTTCCACTAATGAAAATGAAGAATTCTGCAACAAAATTTACTCTTTATTTTTCCAAATGTATTATTTCATTTTTTTCTCTCTCTTTCCTCTGCCTCTCCTCACTCATCCAGAGCCTACTTCTCATTGAAGTCCTGCACTTCCTCGATGTCGAGCCAATCCAAGAAGGTTTTTTTCTTCTCCTCGACCTCGATGCCCATGTCCTGTGTGTGACGGAACTGTATCAGGATCAACAGATAATTCACCACGGCCGAAAAAAGCTAATTGAAATATAAATATAAAATAAATGTATTAAATTTATCGCCGTCTTCCTACCATCGTGACGGTGGTCTTGTCGAAGCGTATTCCCAAACTGCTCTGGAACTCGATGTTCCTCGCCAGGCGCCAGTGCAGCGTGGCGGACACCAGGCTCTTTGACACCGGGCTGTGGGGGAACCAAACGTCCAACTGACCCACGATCCGCAAGCACTTACGAGCCTAATTAGAGAGTGAGTCAACTAAGTTATACAAATACAGATCGGCTCTCGTCTCACCTCGTCCATGGTGCGGTGGCAGTAGATCGGAGTCGCGATCAACTTGTAGAGCGGAGCGATCATGCAGAGGACGACGTAGAAGACAAACTCGCCGTCGTTGTTCTTGGTATCGAATCGTGATCGGCCGAAGATCACATAGAGCTCGGTGGTGGTCAGTGTGAGGTCGTGGGCCAGGGACACGAGCAAAACCCTCCGGTAGACGCCGTTGATCTCGGCGACCAACTCGTGCAGCTCGCGCACCATCGCCACGGCGCTCCGCAGTCGCTGGTCCAGCAGTGTCGACCCTATTTGAGATCCCGGTCCAAAGACCCGGTGGCGACCGGCAGCAGGCAACAGGAACTCGGGGTCCAGGATCCGCTGCAGCAGGCGGAACCGGATGCGCAGCACCTCGGCGAGGTTCATGTGCGCGTAGCCGCAGAGATGGGGGCCGCCGGTGAGGACGACGTAACAGCCGGCGGCAAGTGCCACCATCCGCACGTCGGCGCCGCTTCTTCCATCACCTTCGCCGCCTTCGCCTCTGGAGAAGCGCGCGAGCATCGCACTCAGAGAGCCCACATACGCCGCGGTGATGATGGTCACCATGACGAGGTTCTTGCGCAAGAGCTTCCGATAGTTCATCTGGGCGCCGAACTCGCGCTCCAACTGTCGGTCGAGCGAGTTCAGTCGGTCGATCAGGGCGACGTGGCGACGCGACTGACGCTGCATCGCTCCGATTGTGACCAGGAACGTGCAGGTGGCCATCGCCAGCTCGAGGCCGGTCATCGAGAGCAGCAGGTGATCGAGCGGAGGGAAGTCCTGCGGCCGTCGTCGACGCTCGGCCCACGTGGACCAGACGGCGAACACGAGGCCCAGGATGAGAAAGGTGGCCTGGATCGCGGTCCATGCGGTGGTCCAGCGATTGGTGACGAAGCGGCCGCGTCGCTTCCACAGCCCGTTGCAGCCGAAGGCGAACTGCAGCAGCAAGACGAAGTGCAGGCAGTCGTAGATGGAGCGCGGCTCGGGCACAACGTATAATACCGCCATGGGCTCGTCTCGTGACGAAGAAGCGACGATTACAACTGATTCGGAGTCAGAGCCGCATCACGTTGAAGGCCCTCGTGGAGCCCCCAGGGTAGTCGTCGTTTATCGCAATTAACTTAATGGAAATCTCAGCAAGGTATCGGCCATCAATCGAAATCATTTAGGATAGTTGTGCGATGTGGCTGCGGCTGTGATTTGAGTAGTGGAGGTTGAGGTCAATTAAGACGAGGAGAAATTGGGCGCCCATAAATGGGCAGCTAAAGTCTGCCCAATTAAATATTACAGATTACGAGCTTGTGTCTGACTCACTCTTAACTCCAGAGAATAATGAAAATGTATGTGCTATCCATTTGAATACGAAAATGAATACGTCGTCCTTGACCTATTTATTCTCTCATCTCATTCGCGTGGATCTCGAGGTCAGCCATATCCATTGAATTGTATATGTTTCCCCAACTGTTTTACTATAATTATTATTAACTATACTATAATTAAGTCCTATATAATTATTTTTTAATATTCAGTATAATATAACTCTAAAACATTTATTTATTATTCAAATATTTTTCTTATTTTTACTAAAATGTTCTTGTAAGTTTTTTTATTATACCTTGCATTTTTTTTATTATTCCTATAAATTGTGTTATTATACCCATTAATTTTATTATCATTCTTCTAAATTTGTTCAGTATTCCTATTCTTGTTACTATCATCGTCATTGTTGTTATTGTTGTCATCGTTGTTGCTATTGTCGTTGTTGTTATTGTCGTATTAATGTATTATTGTTGTTAATATGCGTTGTGGTGATTTTGTTGTTGTCTTTGTAATTATCATCATCCGCAATAATTGAACAAGGGTCGGCTTAAGAGCATCGTGAAAAATACTCGTAATCCTTGAAATTTACCACGGCCGCATTACGCCATCATCTATATGTATGTATGTATGGGTGCACGAGTGTAATATTTGTATTTTATATGTGAGTGCGTGTGTGTGTTTGAGTGTGAAATTGCTCAATTTTGTTCCATTGTATGTTGTTTTATTTTTCATCAAATATTTTAAGTGATACAACAGCTACAACAACAAAATACACTTACAATCGACACAATTGTTATAATAATTACAAGAACCATAACAATTACAGAAATAAGAATTTCAATAATGATTACAACAATAAGAGCAACAATAATAATAATGATGATAACAATAACAATGATGATCATCAGTGATACCATCGACAACACTGATCAAAATTAATTTAATCCTCATATTTACTACCATAAGTACAGCAATTACAATAACAACCACAAGCAGCAACCGCAACAATAACAACAACAATTTTAATAATAATAATTCCGACAACATCGTCTGTATTAATGGTAACTTTAATAATAAGGCCAAAAACAACAACAACAACAACAGTAACAATTTTCAGCAATAACAACAAGGATAACCTGAATATACTTCAAAAATTTATTGAAATTATATACGTAATTTCATTAATTTGCCGCTGTCGCACATTACCACATACACACACATACACTTCAACACACATACACACTTCACACACACATTCACCACAAACACCGACAGTGGGCCAAGGAGACGAAGGAGAATGAATCCAACGACTTTAATTCATTTGGACCCGTTGACACCGAGTGCAAATTAATGTGATCGATTTTCTTCGCAGCAACAAAGGAATATAAAAAAGGAAAATAAAAATAAAATAACAACAACTCCAATAATCATAACAACAACAAAAACACTAACGATCGTAACAATAACAACACAGAAAATGACATATGAACATATTAAACGAGGACGTAAAATGAAAACCGAAACGAACAAAATAAATCCCGCAAAAGGAAAGGAACATAAAATGTATATGAATACGAATATCGGAGATATGAAAGGACACGAAAGGCAACAACAATAAAGTAGAATCCCGTATACATTTTATCGGCCTTTTGGAAGTTTTTATGCCCTATAGACCATATAAGAAAAACCCACTCTCATAGTCCAGAGGTGACCAAGATATATGTGTACAATCTACATAAATTGAAGTTGTAATATATTGATTCAATTTGAGTACCGATTACTTCAATCTTGGCATCACCAACATGAAGGCAATCCTTGAGCGCAGGATGCAGGATGTGGTAGACAATCACAACAAGAACAAAAACCATATCAACATGATTCAATTCATGCAATAATTCGAATATAAAGTGAAACAAATTGAAAAACTCGATGGAACATGAAAAACACTTTTCCGCATATAAAGATATGACAACAATAACAAAGGCGAAAACAACTGGAACAACAATGATGAGAACAAGAACAAAAAAATATAACAAGAACAACTACAACAATATCGACAACATCAATAAGAACAGCAATAAGAAAACGTAATAACATCAATGACAACAACAATATACATGATAAAACAACAATGTAAATGTTAATAACAAAAATAACAATGATAACAAGAAAAATATAAACTATACGAACAACATCAATATAACAGAAACAATAAACAAAAATTGTACACCAGGTAACACGAATTTCGTTAACAACAATTAACCACTTGGTGAATTTGTAACGATTAATGCAGAAAAGCAGTGGAAGAAGTAACGGATTAAAGGATTCGAGACGATGCAAAAGAAAGCTTCCGGAAGCGGATCCTCTCAATAATTTAACACTAAACCTCACCATGCCTCGCATCCTTTTCTCGAATTACCCCTGGATGAGTTTTTTTCTCTCTGTTCCATCGATTGTCCAATTATCGGAATGACCTGTGATTACTCGTTACCTGCGGACGTGCACCGCAAGTGAATACAGCAGCTGAATGTCGGAGGATCCTCGGCCGTAACGTGACAACGCTCGAGGTCGCCGTGACATCCGTCGAGGGCGTCGTCGACGTCGTTGTCATCGACGAGGAAATGTATTTATTTATTGCAATTATTGGCGGATGCGATGCCTGGAATGGGTTCGTATTTGATATGCATAAATCGTCGAGTCCTGGAGAGAACACGTAATTAAAATGCACTGGTGGGATGAGGCCGTCGTTGCGATCCAAGCGGTCGACTGGCCACGTGTCCATCTGTCCGTCTTTTCATGTATCTGCCCTCTCATTTTTCATATTTTCCATTCGTCGTTCTCCACTCCTGAATTTCTTTTGAATTAAGTTCTCGTGTATTTTGAAACAATGTCTGCTTTTAGTCAGAAACCGAAAGCCGCAAAGTATGCAAGGTTTTTGCGTTTCCAACAAGATTTCGACTTGTTCGATATGCGGAGGATTTCTGAAGAAAGTCCTTATTCGGCTCATTAGTTGTTGGCCTGAAGCATTAATTTTGTAGTCCACCGGAAACTCGTCCTTTGATCGACGGATCTATGCTTGGGTATGAATGAGAATTACATTTAATAAAACTGAGTTATTCCTTCCCTCTCGCGCGCTCTCTCTCTCTTTCTTTCACTTTTCCACATAATTTTCTCTTCACTCCATCACGATTTCCTGGCCTTCCATCAATTTCTCTCTCTTTATCTCTGATGCTTCTGGTAAAATAATTCATTTATGTTGAAATTCGAGTTTTGTTTATTTTAGAATCTTTATTGTTGTCGTTGTTGTAGTATCGTTATTATTGTTCTTTTTGTAATTTTTTTATTAGTTATTCTTGTTTTATCTTGTTCTTCTTGTTTTTGTTTGTATTATTTCTGTTGTTTTGGCTATTCTTGTTGAACGAAACAATAGCTGGAAAAACATTCAAATTTCGGTTGTTGTTTTTCTTCTTTATTGATCGAATGTTTGCTGAATGTTTAATTGAAAAAGTAAAAGAAACGTTGACCAACTCCCTTTATTTTCTCTCCCGCTCACCCTGTTCTCTTTCTCTCTTTCTTTTTTATCCCATCCACCAACCCCCGAGGGTCACAAATTCTCAATTCAATGCATTCATCGCCCTCTCCACCGCCACAACCCCGAGGAATTCAGTCGTCTCCTACCATCGCAACAATAACAATACTTACCCAGACCGGACGATGGCGGTTCACATTTCCCCCCAACTTAACCTAAATATTCTTATCTTTCGGAAATTAATTTCCTATTTTTATTCACTCTCCACAGAAGGCCCATAAATTTGTCCATTCACCGCCGTTCTCCCGTCATCGCCCACCCACCCTGACATTCTCCGTCATGCTCTTCGGTCCAGCGACCGCCGCATCCGACCATCCATCCGTCTGTCTGTCCGTCCATTCGTCCGTCCGTCCACCCATCAACATCCTGCGCCTTCCGCTTCCGCCTCGCCGTACATTCGCTCGTTATTTTATTTGAAAATTATGCAAATTATTTGCGTCCATTTGTATTTTTATCGGCCACGCCCTCTCCCTGACAGCACCCCGCCCTCCCTCTCTCCTCTCTCTGTTTCTGTCTCGTTCTTCGCGAAATATAGATTATTTTTATTTGCTGCCCGTGGCTGTCTTCGATCGCCTGTCTCTATCGCTAGCTCACTCACTTTCTCTCTCTCAGTCTCTCCCTCACTCACTCTCTAACTGTCTCCCTCTCCTCGTACGTCTTCGTCGACGACGGATGTGGATGTGAAGACATTTTCTTTTTCTGCAAAGAAATGTCGTCGCTGCAATTTCCTCCATCTCTCTCTCCCTCTCTCTTTTTTCTGTCTCTTTCCCTTGTTGCAGCGTCGCCTGCAGGATTCTGTAAAGAATGAGGACATCCCGGGAAGACGATGACGATAGAGAAGAGAAAGTAGAGGAGGAGAGGAAGGTGGAGCGAAAGAGAGGAAATGTAAACGGTCGATGATTAAAAGAATTACTTGGCTTCCTGAATATCTGTCCTGTCCGCAGGCAGACAGAATGCCCGACAGTCAATGCAATTAAAATAAGTGCAGATGGCGTTTCCATAGATGAAGAGTGAGGCAAGAGAAAGAGAGAGAGAGAGAGGAAGACTAGATATATAGAGAGAGAGAGAGAGAGAGGGAGAAATAGATAAGATGTGGTGGAAGCAAGGGACAAAACCAATGGAATAAAGCATCCGAGGGAGAAATCGAGATTAATTGAAAATGGAAATATCATTAGGAAGGACGCATGACAACAACATGTTGCTGAAGCAAAGAGGAAATGTTAAAACCAGAAAACTGTGGAGAGATTTCAATAAAAAAATTTCAAAAGGAAAATTCAAATAAATAAATAATTATAAATAAAAATATATTAAATTAAAACTAAATGGATAAAAATAAATAATAGTACATTAAATATATAAGAAATAATAATAATCATTTATTAATACAAAAAAACAACTCCAAAACTTTAATTAATTATAAATACACAAATAAATAATCATAAATAAAAATACATACAATTAAAGCCAAATAGATAAAAGGAAAAAAAAAATAAATAAAAATAATAACTTATATAAATAAGCACTTAATAATAACAAATAATAAAGTCAAAAACTTCAACAGAAGATATAAAATCCTTCTGTGGAACTAAAGTCGACTCTAAAACAAGAAATAACCAGATTCATGCCCAAAGAAAAAAACTTCAAACACATAAAAAACATCGAAATCGTGGAAAAACATGGAAAATACAGAAAAGCCATTGAAGCCACAAAGAAAGACAAGACATGAAGGGAAGACAACGCTGAAAATTATGGAAGAAATTTGAATAAAACCTGCCGACGACGCACGGGTCGCCCGAGGCGGCGAACATCGACAAAAACAGCTACAGCAACAGAAACAACAAATACATTGACGACAATAACAACAACTACAATGACAATAACTACAATGCCAACAACAACTATAATAGCAACAATTGTTATGACTGCAACAGCAATAACAACACCAACATGATGGGCAATAACACCCACAATAACAACGACTGAAACTATATAGAACAATAAAACCAACAAAAATAGCAACAACAAAAACGATAACCAAACTACAACAACAAAAACTAACACGCAAAACCTACACTTTATGGTCACCATCTTGTAACTGTCGCCATTGCACAGAAGGTGAGCTCTCATCGTTGTTGTTGTTGTTGTTGTAGTCGACATTGTTGTTTTTCTTATTGTAGTTGTAGTTGTTGTTATTCTTGTTGTCGTAGTAGTAGTTGTTGTTGTTGTTGTTGTACATATGGCATACTCACATGTCCCCGTGAACCAGATATAGGCAGTCGTTTGGTAAAGGTTTGTGAAAATGGAGTTTGAGAAGAACAGGTTGAGAAGAACGGGTTGAGAAGAACGGTTTGAGGAGAACGGGGATCGAGGAAACCGAGTACAACATGGGACGACACGGGAGGATGTCAGAAGGATGTTCGGGGCATTTTGTAGCCACGTGGACGTGAAGTTTTGTGGGTTTGGTTATTGTCGGAATCCTGTCCAGCTGACGGCGGTGAGGCGAGTTTTCCATTTGCATACCTGAGGGAAGTGTGGTGGAGATCGAAGAGATAGAGGTGGAAGAGAAAGAGGTGAATGAGAAGATGGTGGAAGAGAAAGAGGTGAATGAGAAGGTGGTGGAAGAGATGGTGGTGGAAAGCGGAGGAAGTCGGTGGTTGGCGTCGCTTAAACGTGAAATCGATGCCAATCGTTGACCCCTTGGCTTGAACTACACGACAGAGACGCGGAGCGTGAGATGGAAATAGTGAGTAAAAGAAGCATTAAGCGAGGGAACAGGAAGAGAGTGGAGGGGGAAAAGAGAGCGCGCTGGAGAGAAAGAGATAGTGAAGAGAACGAAGGCGGTTGGAGAATGGTGAAAAACGATGGTATTCGATGGAAATAGGAAGTGGACAGCAGACATTTCGGAAGGCAGCAACCAAAAATAGGAGCAACAATGGGACCAAAGTAGAGACATATCGAGAAAGAAAAAGCGAAAGAGAATGAGAGGGTGTAAAAGGGATGGCGAAAAAGCGAGGAAAATTGAAATGTTAGCCAGAAAATGGAAAGGCCAGGAAGGGTCAGAGAGAATAATTACGAAAGGAAGAGGTCTGATGGGAGGTAGACAAAAATGAACAAAAAAAAAGTAGGAGAAAAGACATTAGATACCTTTCGAAAGAGTGGAAAAAGTAGTAGTAAGAAACTTCGCAAATTTGGGTTAAGTTCCCGAAATATCTGAAGTAATCAGAAGTCGAGAAGACGAACCAACATCAGTAAATGAATTGGAAAATAAAACATTGACAAACAATGGAAGATATTAAAATAAGCAGTTTATTTGTTTTATTTTATTGAAAAAAAAAATTTTAAATTAAATAAATTTTATATATTAAAAAAACCATAAAATTAATCAAAATAACAAATTTTAAGACATAAACAAAATTTACACACGAAATCCAAATTCAATATCAAAATTTCAAAAACACCCCAAAAATAACCGAAAACTTTCATAACATTAACCTTAACTAAAAACCCTTAAAACTTCTTCGATAATCGTAGGAGATCATAAAATTCGCAAAACTTTGCGCCTCCTGCAAAAGGGAGTAAAATAAAAAACGTGCTCCAAAAACCACGACCATTTGTCACGAACGACGACGGCGACGACGACGACGAAACGCATTAGGTTTCCACGATCTACGATCCAATGGAGACCTGCACTCTCGCAACTTGGCAGCACTGGTCGCATGTTGCCGCATCCGGCGTCCGCAGCGACGCCATCGCTCCGGAGCAGTTGCCAAAGCGTGGGGGCGTGGCAAAGAGGGCTGATGGGAGGGAAACAAACGCACGCACACATTGACCTAGAGTCACACACACACACACTGACCTAGAGCCATACAAACATCCATCTATACACTGATACACACACACACACACACACACACACACACACACACACACACACACACACATCCATCTATATACAGTAGCATACACAGACACACTTTATTGAAAACGTCTGAATTAATGACTTCGGCTTCGAATCTGCGAAATCGGAATTTCAATAATTTTCAATTATTACCACGGCATGGTGTGGGCGACAGAGGGGGTCGTCAAGGGAAGGGGGAGGGGTCGAGCGAAACGAGGAGGCCTCGTGGAAAAATGTGGAGGCTTCGAGGGAAGGGGTGTAGGGGGCTCGACACAAAGCAAGAGATTCTTGGTCGTTGTCTATTGTCGCCCCGGGGACTTGTGGAGACCGAGCTCTTGAATGAGCTGTGGAAGAGAACAGAACGAGGGAGGCTGAGGGCGAAGGAGGCTCAGGAGGAGAATGAGGACGAGGGGGTGAATGAGGACGAGGGGTGAATGAGGACGAGGGGTGAATGAGGACGAGGGGTGAATGAGGACGAGGGGTGGATGAGGGGAAAGCGAACGGGAAGGCTCTGGACCAACGTCCGATGGCTGGAGGCGGAATTAAAGTGAGGCGAGGTGGGCGTCGTCTGACTGCTCGAAGTCTCACCGAGGCTTCGATGGTTGGAAGTCGCTGGATGTTGGTTGGGTCGCTCTGTCGGCCATTGGGGCGTAACAACAACGAAGGTCGCCTCAAAGGGCTATGGCGTCACCGGAAGGAAGGAAAGCTGTCTGGCCTAGAGGTCGATGGAATGGACCTCTTTCTCACTCGCACACTCTCCCAACATCTCTCTCTCTCTCTTTCTCTATCACACTTTCTCTCCCTCTTTCAGCCTTTCTGCCTTTCACTCTTTCTCTCTCCTGCTCGCCTTCTGTTGCCTCCGGGCGAATATTCATTCAATAATCAAGCATTAGCCTCTGGCCAGCTATACGTGTGGGAGTGTATGTGAGCATGTGTATGCGACTGTAAGTATGTGTGTATGTGAGTGTGTGTATAAGTGTGTGAATATGAGCTTGTCTGTGAATGTGTTTATGTGGGCGGGTCGGGTGATAATCCTCGAAAAATTGCGTATCGGTATTTAAAGCTTTTGTAAAGCTTCGCAAGGATTTATGATTGGGAGTTCAGATGTGGAGCCGAACGGGGTCGATTTAGAACGAGACGGAGGGAGAGGAGAATGGAAGAGAGAAGGTAGAGAGAGAGAGAAAGGCTGAGGAGGAGAGAGCTAAGAAAAGGCTAAGGGAATTGAACGAATATAATGGAAGTAGAAGGTGCAAGAGGAGAAACAGAAGGAGAAGCAGGAGGAAAACAGATTCTGAGCCGAGGTCGGAGATCGGAGAGCAGAAACAAAAGAAATTGTGTCAAAGCGTGCGCTGATGATGTAACCAAGAATTCAATTGTGCCTGGTGCGAGTTTCTCAATGTACCGTGAGATCGGAGTGCTTTAATCGAGAATTTTAAAAAAATTATACAGAAAAAAAAATACAGACAATTATAAAAAAAATATTTATTCAATATATTAAGATTAAAAAAAATACAGAATTTCCAAAATCTTAATACAAAGATAATACAAAAAACAAGTGAAGCAATAAATAAAACATTTTTTTATATATAAAACATATTTTTATATTATTTATATTTAATATTAAAAAAAACATTTGAGTAATTTTAATTTACCATTTTACTAAATTTTCAAAATATTAAGAATCACAAATGTATTCACGAATAAACTAATTAATATGCGCTAAATAAACTTTAGATCTATTTTTAAGAACATCTTTTTCATCAACTTTTTTTTTTTTGAAGATCTCATAGCAGCCATTTCCACGGTATCCGCCACTCAGCGCCCATCTCGGCCATAGATTCTCATTGTTCGTGTGCGCTGAACTGATTTATGTTCCACTGGCCTCCACTCAGAACCCTTGTGCCGCCTGCCATGTCCTTTCTCGCTGTCGAAAATGAAATAACAACAACAATTATTTCCGCGACACCGACAACAACAAGAAAAACAACGACAACAATAACAACATCGACTTGACGTCGAAAAATATGGCAAAAGGCTTCGTTTGCCACGAGAATCAAATAGAAAACCGCTAAATAAAGGATCTCACGGCAAGGATTGGTGACGACAACGACAACGACGATGGCGACGAACAAGAGGGAAAGAGAGAGATGATAGAGAGAGGTAGAGCGTCAAACATAAACAAACTGCAGGCCATGGAATTTTCATAGAAATCCGAGGTGAGAATTTGCAACGACAGCGAGAGAAATGCAAAGAGAAAATGAGAGAGATAGAGAGAGAGAGAGAGGAGAGAATAACAGAGAGAGAGGGAGAGAGAACGATTGAAATCAAAACGAAGGTGTGAACTCCGCTCAAGTGAAACGAAGGTGGACGAAGAACGAGCCAGCGACGGTTGGGTCGAAGGACATTTGGTCGCTCTCGCGTAACGGGTCGAAGGACGACGAATTTTCGAAATTCGAACGGGTTTCTGGCGAAAATTTATCGAATTCGAATGGGCTTCTGGCGACAATTTATCGGAATCGAATGAATTCCGCGCGAGGTATGCGCGAAACCAAAAGAAATCGCAAGAGAGAGAGAGAGAGATGAGGAGGAGGACCAAGGACGGGGATGAGAGGGGACTGACAGGAACAATGGGGAAAAGAGAAGCTTGGAGAGTGGAAACAGACCCATTGAGCCAGAGAGCGAGTGAAATGGAATGTTGAATTTTTGAGGAAATAATTCCTCGTTTTAGCGGATGAAAATGCACGCAAGAATATTTTTGCTGAGTGCTCCCAGAAGCAGCCAACATCATTTCATAATTATTTTCTCCAACTCAAACGTCTTTCTCTTGCTTTCTCATTCACCATACTCTTTGTCTCTTTCTCCTCGCTGATGAGAAGAACGAAAAGTTTTGAAGGAGATGGAGGTGAAAGTGCAAGAAAGAAAGAGTGAGAAAGAGGGAGAACGAGTGAGAATGAAAGAGAGAAAACGTGAAAAAGAGAGTGAGAGAGAGAGAGAAGGTGGGGGAGTGAAAATAATGCATGCATTTTAATCAACGAAAGTCAGAGTCGTCGACATCGCGGCCTTTTCGGTGCAAATAAACGGATTAAAAACTGAATAAATACAAATACAAGAAGCACTCAAACACACACACACAAACACACACACACAAACACACACCCACTACATGCATACAAGCTGGCAAATATGATTGCTCGTTTTTTTGCTTTTGTACTTTAAATGAAAATACGTTTCAAAGAGCCGACATTTTTTCCGCCTCAGGCCACGTCGACAGGATCCTCCAGAGTAAATGGCCAGAAATATGAGGAATTTGTTTTTTTTTTTTTGCAACAGCCTTTTTGGATGTTTTTTGTTGTTGTTGTTATTGTTATTTTCCTTTATTGCCGATGTAATTCGCGTGTCGAGCCCCAGGATTTATTCGTTGCGGAAATGAAGTCGAAGCCCACCAGCAATTCCTGACTTACTTCGGATGAACCTCGCACTTGAGTGAGAGAGAGAGAGGGGGGAGGGAGAGGGAGGGAAAGGGAGGGAAAGGGAGGGAAAGGGAGGGAAAGGAGAGGGAGGGAAAGGGAGGGAAAGGGAGGGAGGGAGTTAAAGGAAAGAGAAAAGAGTTACAGGAAATTACTTCAGGTAGGGTTTTTCTTGTTGTTGTTTTCATATGTGGTTTTTCCGCTCCCACCTCCTTCTCGAAAATATTTTCCCGTGACGTATGCGTAACATTTAATTCCATTTCTCCAGCTCTGAGCACCGCAAATTGTATCGAATGAATGTCAAACATTGCCCACGGAATGGCGTTGCCAGATGCATGGATGGATGGAGTTTTGTTTGTTGACTCAAACTGATCTGATTCATTTTGAAGTTTTCATGAATTTTGTTGCATGGATGAATTTATGTTCTCGTGAAGATTTTGCCGTAAAAATTCTTCGTTGATGCGATGTTGTCACCAGTTTGTTGTTGTTGTTGTTTTGCTACCTTCAAAGATCCCCCTTTTTGTCGCCACACAGCGTTGCCACACGGTCGCATTTCGTCACATCCGCTGTTGCTCTCGCTAATGCGATGTTTGTTCAGTCAAGTGTTGTCATCTTTTCATCTTTCTTCTCGCTTTTCTTCTTCTTTTTATATATTTTTTTCCGTTGTTTTTGTTTGTTGTTGTTCTTCGAGGGAGCGAATTCTCTGAAGTTCTTTGTACAAGGTCGTTTTTTATTGTTGTCCCTTTTCCCTTTCTTGTTGTTTTCTTTCCCCTTTATGCTTGGAAAAGAAATCCTTTTCGTGCTTTTGTCGTTAGACGTTCGTAAATATCACCGGCCTTGAATGCCAAGAAGAGAACTTGGCAGCACTGGAATATATACTTTTTGTATGTTATAATTTGTCGAAAATCTCATAATAGTTAATATTTTTTTATTGAATAAGTTTTATAATAACTTTTTTTTATTTGAATTGAATGAATAAAAAAATTAATTCACAAAATTATTTAGAAATTTGAAAGTTTAATATTTATTGATTAAAGAATTTATTTTATAAATTTAATTTTAATAGTTTTTTTAAATATATTTTTTAATAATTTTTTGTAACCTTAGAAACATGTTTTTTTTTTTCAATATACAATTTTTAAATTTATTCATATTAATTTTTTTTTTTAATTTGCATGAAAAATATTTAATTTTATAAATCTCCAATTACATTTGGCATCACTTAATTAATGTTTTCCCTCTGCAATTTCAAACGAAGAAGTTCTGCTTGCAACTTTTGCTTTCTCTGGAAATTCCTTTTGGCAGCACTGTCTTCCGCTTGCACTTGGCACCACTGACTTCGGCCCATGGCTCCATTCATTTCATTTGACATTTAGAAAGTTATTTTTCTCAATGGTAAAATCTATCTCTTTCTCTCTCTCTCCCTCTTTCTGAAATCCCCGTTGAATTCACGCTGTCTACGTGTGTGTGTGTGTGTTAGTTTGTGATATTTGTACATGTGAGTGTATGCGTATGAATGTCGAAAATGTAATGTAAACTTGCTTAAAAGACATACGAACTCAAGTGGCTGCTCATCACTTATGCACTTGTCTCGCTCTCGTTCTCACACTCTCACTGTCTCCCTCTTTCTCCATAGATTTAATACTTGGTACGTGCAAGTATGTGTATGTGTGCACTTGTGTGTGTGTGTGTGTTTGGGTGAAAAGGTGAAGCGCCCCAACGAGGGACGTCTAAGAAATCGAAAAAGAAGAAGAAAATATATTTAAGCGGAAAATTTTCATTTAACAACATGTCAAGCAAGTGTTTGCCTTCTACGTGAGTAAGTTTGTCTCCCTCTCTCTCGCTCTCTTTCTCTCTCAGTCTCTTTTAGTCTCCCTCTATCTTTCACTCGCTTTCTTTCTTCCTCTGTTGAAGTTCCTTTAATTCTGGCTGCTGTTTTAGAATGTGTGTGTGTGTGTATGTGAGTTTGTCGTTGATGTCCCTCTATATACATGTATGTGTTGTTGTGTGTGTGTGTGTGTGCTCAAGTGGTTCTGTCGTGGGGAGCCCAGTTAATGTGACCTTGAACGCTGGTTTAAGTTTCCAACAGCAGCAACAAGAACTACAAAAAAATAACAGCCTCGGCAAACCTCGGCGACAACAAGAGGAGTGACAACAAAAGCAACAACAATGACAACAACAACGACATAGACAGAAATCCCTACCGAAAACAAGAAGAAAGATGAGATTCGCGCTCTTGAAAAATTCTTCACCCTAAAGTTCGGTGTGAATGTGATATAGTGGGTGTGTGTGTGAGTAGGAATTAATGTGCATTTGTGTGAAATTGAGTTTGTTTCTTGTGATTGTCTTGATGTGTCTCCCTCACTCACTCTACCACTTGTTCTCCTAAACTCTACTTCTCTTTCTTGCACATACTTCATCTCGTTCTCCTTCACTCTAACATACTATTTTTCCTCACTCTCTGTCCTCTCCTTCTCTCCACCTACACTTAACCTCACCCCTCTTGCTCTCTCTCTCTCCCTCATACGCTCAAGTGTAAACAACATTTAACGTTCCACTCAGCGCGAATTGGAACATTTTTCGTCGACTTCCTGTTCCCGTGAGGGAGAAGAGGAAGAGAGCGACTCGAAGAGGACCAGGGGTAGACTGGAATAGAGAGAGAGAAAGAGAGAGATGGACAGATATGTTATTGACCACTGAGGCTTTAATTTTCTAAAATTTGAAAATTAAGTCTACCTAGAAAATTTAAGATAATTTCAGTTTCATTGGAAAAATTTTTAAAAATTTTAATGAATAAAATGAAATCGCAATGAAAATAAAATCAATTGAAATAAAAAACAATTTTTTCAACTAAAATTATCTCCTCATATTTCAACCATTAATTTAATACAATTTTCAAGTAAATGTATGTTGAAAATAAAAAATTTATTTGAAACGAAAAATTCCTAATATCATAAATTCACTAAATTGTTCCTCATTCCAGTCTATAATTTACACTCATTTTCAATTCATTCAAAATATGTGTTGAATAAGAGATGAATAATTTATTTCAAACAAAACTATGTTGATATCATGAAAATAAAAAATCAATTAATTATATTTTTTTTCATCCAGAATTGTCACCTAATTCCAAAATTTGTCCACGCGCCCAAAAGCATGCAACGATTTTTCGTCGCCAAGACGACGACCAACAGCTTCGTCTTCCTTCTCCTCTTCCCCCTCCTCCTCCTCTCACCACTCAAAGCTCCTCTAACCCAAGGTCCTTCGAATGTATTCTTCAACTCGAGCAACAAACAGCAAGAAATATAAATAGAAGATGATGAGGGAGGACATAGAAAAAGAAAGAGAGAGAGATATGGGAAGGAGGTGGAATAAAAATAGGAAGACGAGGAGGAAGATGCGAAATCATAACGTAACTGAATGTCATGTTTAAATTACAACAACAATAACATTAACAACAACATTAACTACAACACTTACCAACGCACTCATAAAAACGCTTCAGGAGCCGACGAACGGACAGACAGACAGACGGACGATGAACAAATAACTCAGCGACCTATGGAAGGGAGGCAAAAGAGCGAGAAGAAAAGGAAGAGGAAGAGAAAGAATAAGAAGAAGCATAGGATGCATAACCCTTGACGTCGCGGAGCAGCTGCTGCAAACGCTCAAATGTGCAAACATCGCCTCGAGTCCTCTCCACGCGAGGAGAACGTCTTCGTTCTATCTCGCTCATCCTCTCTTTCTCTCACCCTCAATCGCCCTCTCCTTTTTCGCCGACAAGGACGACCGCCGCCAGAAGGCGGAGAGGGGGAGACAGCTGCGCTTGAAAATCGCGCTCTTCAAGTGGAGAGCGAGAAGAGGATAATAAAAACATGCTTGTTGAAGCTGCATACTTTCAGGGGCCGAGAGATATCGTGAAGAAGGAGAAAAGGATGGTGGAAAAAGAGAAGAAAAGGGGAAGAAAAAACGAGAAAAAGAGAAGAAAAATACGCAGAACGATAGAGAGGGAGAGAGAAGAAGAGAGCAGAAGTTTTCAGTGAAGGGTTTGCTTCGGTGAAGAGCTTCGTGTAAATGGCAAGGAAATGCGAGAAATTAAGAATGTGAATTAGAAGAGGATGAGAATTCCTTGCTGCGATCTTCTGGACGGCAATCGTGTTGCGAAAGAGATTTAAGCGAAGTGCCAGCGAGTTAGACAAATGCAGAAGAGGATTTTCTACGAACGAGAATAATAAAAGTGAAAATTAGAAAGCGTGAAAGAGAATAATTCAGGAAGAAATCGCGAGCTAAATGATATATTTAGTGGAATGTCGAGGATTAAATCGGAGAAAGGAGAAGGAGGATAGAAATATACTGAGCGAAGTGTTAGAAAGAGAGGGTACTAAAATAATGAAAGAATGAGAGGGAGAATTGGCGAAAGTGTGAAAATCAAAAAATCGAATCAGGTGAATTTTTAAAGACTATTTTTGAATAAAATTAATTTTAATTTTAAAATTAATAAAATTAAGAAGTTTTAGTTGATATCAATGAGATCCAACTTTTTTTCTTTTATGATTACCTCCTGTCTCTTTCATTCATCCTATCTCTCTCTCTTTCCTTTCTCTCAATGTCATCAGATCATAACTTCATCTCGAATTAATTGTTTCACACTTTCCACACGCAAACATCTTTCTTTCTCTTTCGTACAAGTTCTCACTCATATATGTTTTCTCTTCTTTGTTCAATTTTTGATTTTTAACATTTCCTTCGTAATTTTTTCCTTTTCTTTCCCTTCTCCTTTCTCCACGACACGAGGACAAGTGGCTGTGTTTAATGTTTTCTTAATAAGCAAACTTTTCGTTGAGCCTCCAACTCTTGGCTCTGACTCCTCACCTGTGAGATTCTTCACTTCGTCTCATCTTTCCCTAGTCTCCTCTTCTACTCCTCCACTCGTCTCCTCATCCCCTCTCATCCTCTCCTCCTTCCCTTAGCCTTCATTCCCCCTCTCTCTCCAATTTCTTGCATACATTCATCGACATCTTTATCGTCTTCTTCAGGTGGTTCTAAAGTTTATGTTGTTGTTTTTGTTCTTACTTCCCCCCGTTCACCCCCTTCAGCCCTTTTCGTTGATTTCCCCCCATCACAAGAAACATAACGTAAGGTGAAACGTAACGACCTAACGTAACGATGTAACGTAAGCGTCACAAGATAAACGTAATTTAGCTCAGTTTGCACTTCGTTCGTTGTCAGTAATAAATTCTTGAGTTTATTCGAGGAGACGAGGGAGGGGATGGGGAGTAGATAGAAACAACAACAACAAAAACACATGGTAGCAATAACAAAAAATAGTAACAGAAAATAGTAATAGAAAAATAAAGAGTAATTAAAACAATAATGAAAAAAAAAATAACAAAAATAAAATAATGACAACAACAAAATTGAGACAACAACAAAATCCAGCCAACAACAAAATTGAGACAATAACAAAATTGAGACAATAACAAAATAGAGACAACAACAAGAAACAAAACAAAAACAAAGAGAAAGAGAGAGAACAATAACAAGGATGGAAACGACATCAAGTAGAAACAACAAAACTCAACAACAACAATTGCAACAACATAAGCCGGATCAAAAATAAAAGAAGTTACAATAACAACAATATAAAGAAGTTATAATAACAACTACAAAAAGTAACAAAAACAACAACAACAAACTAAAGAAGTGAAAACAACAACAACAACACAAGTAATAACAAGAGGATACAAAATGAAGAAATTCAACTTTTTTTTTGTTGTTGTGTTTCGGAAACAACTTAATTGAAATTCTTTTCTACTTCTTGTTGGTTTCATAGTTGTTGCTGTTGTTATTTTTATTCTTCTTCTTGTTATTGTTTTTGAGCTGTTTTTGTTATTATCGCTATTGTTAATGTTGTTGTCGCCCTTGTTGTTCTTGTTCGTATTACTGTTGATTTTATTGTTGTTTTTATTGTTGTTGATGTTGCAGGTTCAACTCACAAATGATGATTAATTAATTGGGACGAAGGAGAGCGAATAAGACTGCGAGAGGGAGACAGTGCGCAGAAGTGAACGAGACGGAGACAGTGAGAAGAAGTAAACAAGAGAGAGAGAGAGAGGGAAAAAGTTCCCTGGAGTGTTTGTTAGAACAAATAAATCTACGATGAGAGGGAGGGCATGATAATTGCATTATTTCTGCAGGTTCCCGACATCTATCACTCTCTCTCTCACACGCTCTCTTTCTCTCTCTCTCTCTCTCTCTCTCTCCGTATCTCCATCTGTTTTATTCTTCTTCATTCTTCTCCTCTACTACGTCTCCTCCTTAGGACTCAATCACCGGAGCAGAAGTGAAAAATTACTTTGACATAAGAGGATGCAGTAAAAACAACCACAACAACAATTCAGCATTCAATAGAAGAACTACAACAATAAGAAGAAGAACGACAACAATAAAAAGAACAACAATAAGAGAAAATACGCGAATAAAAAAATACATAATAATAATAGCATCAACAACAACGAAAAGACTGAGTCAGAATCAGATCTCGAAATACAAATTGTCATCTCGTGGCATTTCCTTGGCAGAGATTCCCAAACTTTATGGCAAAGAAGGACGGAAACTATGATTAGGAGAAAGGTCGAGGAAACTAAGTAGAAAGGAGAGAAAACATTAGGTGGAAATGGTACTAGAAAGGAGGGGAAATTTGAAAAGAGGTAGAAGGGAAGGAGAAAAAAATTAAAGTAGAGAAGAAGAAGAAGAAGAAATCAGAGCAGTTGGAAACCAAAGCAAATACATAAAAAAAACTTGAAAAATTCAGCATTTACCAGAAATGTACACGAAAGAAAAATGTACAGAAAAAAAATATTTCAATAAAAATGAAGGCAAGAATATAAGAAAGAAACAAATAAAAAAAATATTTAATTTATTGAATTATTATATTATTGAATTTTTATAAAAAAAATTAAGAAAACCAATAGTTTGGAATCACTGCTTTCCAAATAGATTGCTTTACTTTGCTTGTCTGTGCCTGCAACAACTACATCAAAAACCGGAAACGATGCAACAACAACAATTTCCTAACAGCAACTATAACAACAGCAACAACTAACAAACATCACGTTAACAACAACAATATTTTACGCGACACGAAACGGAAATGAAAATATTAAAAACATTTACAAAAGCACAGTCACTCACATTCACGCACATACACACACACACACACACAGCGTCATTCTGAGTAAGAGAGTGGGAGTGAGTGATCAGAAGAGAAAGAATGAGAGGAAGGGGGAGGGAACGAGTGAGTGAGAGAGACATATGGAAGCTGCACTCGCGCATAGTTTTGCTGACATCGAAATGTTGTCGTCGTTGTTGTTGTTATTCTTATTATTGTCGTTGTTGCTGTTGTTATTGTTGTTTTTGTTTTTGCTGTTATCTTTGTTATTGAGGTCGTTGTTTTTGTTGTTGCTGCCGCGTCTTTTTAACCCGATTTCAACAAGCACCGAGTCACGAAATGAAATTGAAAAATTTTTCGAAATGAAAATATGATTCCACTCACCGCCGTAATTTTCTCTGGTTTTCTTAAATAGTGAGATTTTTTTATTTTTTTCTTTTTTCGGCACACTCTTTCTATCTCTCTTCTATCGTTTTCATATACATACTTCCTCCTTTTCTTGATAATTCTCGTCCTTAGTCACTTTTTCAACTCTTTTTTTGATTCTCATTTTCTCTATTTCTCTCTCTTTTTTCTCTTTCTCTCTATTTCTCTTCCATTCTTTTTTTCTCTTTCTCTCTATTTCTCTTCCTTTCTTTTTCTTTATCTCTTTTCTCTTCTCTCTTTGTCACCTCAAATTTCACTTCTCTCCTGCACTTTTTCTCGCCTTTAAATTATGCTCCCATTAGTCGCCTCCTTCTCATTGTATTGCTATCCTAGTCATCGTTTGTTGTTGTTGTCGTTGCACTCAAAGGAATTTCTAAAAAATAAAAAAAAAATAAAAATCTCGAATTTATTTACAAGAGCTCGGAAAATGAAATCGTCGTCACGAAGACGAATGAAGAGCGAAAACATCTTAAGCAAAATTCCTCACTCTCTCTCTCTTTCTCTTTCGCTTCAAAGAACCATAGTGGATTTCTTAGGAAGAGTGAGTGAGAGAGAGAATGTTGAATGGGATTTTGGTGAAAAGTGGCAACACTTTTGCTCTGTCATTTGAAAAATTTTTCGAAGCGAATTGCGGTGAAATTCGCCTGACACCGGACTCCAAGGGCGAATGCGAGTGCAGGCATTTGTAATAAGAAAGAGAAGGACGTGCATGAGAGAAAGAGAGACGCGAAAAGAGAGACAGGAAGAGAAAGAAAGAGCGAATAAGACATGGATGATTTTTCATTTTTAAGAAATTTGAGTGGCAGAACGAGTGAGGAATGTGAGTGAAGGTAATTAAAGTGGGCATGAAATGGTGAAAAAAGGAGTTAAAGTTAAAAAAAAATAAATGAGGAAAAAATAATTGTGGAAATAATTGAGATACAAATTGTAATTTTTTTATATTAAATTATATTTATTTATTATTATATTAATCAAAACATAAAAATAATAGTATAGTAGTGAAATTATACTGAGGAAAACAAATTATAAAAAAATATAAAAAAAAATATAAAATAAATTTAATAATATAAAAATAATAAAGTGAGAAATATGAAAAATTCTTTATTGAAGTGAAAGAACATATTTATATAATTTGAGAAAAATAATTATTGTAAAATAAAGTAAATTTGAGAAAAATAATTATTAGTAAATAATGACTGAGATGAAGTTAATTATTGGGAAGGAAATGAGTAAGAAAAAAATAGTAAAAGGAGTATTTAAAAAAATCTAAAAAAATTATTAGTATTAAAAAAAAAAATATAAATATAAAATGTTAACAATAAAAATTAAAGAGAGACAGAAATAAGCAAGAATCGGAAAAAGGAAAAAAAAATTGTTTACGTTATTTTTGATTATTTCAAGAACTACATAAAAACCTCCTACACAAATTGTGGTCCTCGCGTCCTTGAAATTCGCAGCTGAATTTTCACCTACGAAAGCTCCATTTGCACCTTCAAATGCAACACTCGCCATCGCTCACACGCACACACACACGATCACAGCCATGTCCACATACACACAGACATAATACACAGTGGCACACACACACACACACACACATACATATATCACGCAGTCACACTTGGAAACTCACACGCACAGGGCCAGCCATAAAGTAAACCGCAGAACTCAAGGACACGCAAATGCATATCCTGCGGTCGTCGCCGTCGCCGAACCCCTCCGAACCTTCACCGACCGACCGACCGAGTTCCGAGCATCCGACCGACATCCTTCATTCGCATTCGGGCCCCATTCGTTGTCGCCTGTCGCGAGCCACGGCCCAAGTAACAAATTCTCACTTTTGTGCGTGGCGTGGCGTGACGTGGAGTGGAGTGGAAGGGGGTGGGACGGGGTTGTGGGGGCGTGGCATGGGGCAGGGCTTGAGGGTCTCATATTTCACGCGACGTGTGGTTAGCAAGCGCGGTAGAGGGGGTGGGGCGTGGTCAAAGGGGCGGGCGTCGTGTGCGTTGCAAGGACGCTTCTCGCCGCGAAGGATGTGCGTATGATTGCGAGGGTGCGTGTGTGTGTGTGAATAGGTGATTGTGAGAGTGTGTCCGTGAATCTTTTAAAGAAATATTTTTGTTTAGGTCTATTTGAATTTAGCTTTTCTCGTTTCCACATTCGTCTCCACTTCACTCGAGCTCGTTGTACCATTGCTTGGCATCCACCTCTGATAACCAGAAACATCTACTATATCCCTCGCTTCCTCTCCCTCTTTCCCTATACCTCTCTCTCTCTCTTCCACTACCTCTTCCCCTTTCTCTCTCTCACGCTTTCTCGTTGAAGGACTCTTGCTTTGATTCCCTCAACCTGAATTGCGGTTGCTTCAGTTTCAATTGAGTTCATTTCGACCTCACACAATCCTAACTGAAGGATCACTGTATCTAGTTGTCTCTCTCATACCCTCTCCCTGTTCCTTGTTCTCTTTTTATTTCGCTCTGTTCGACAGGCTTCCTTTGGCTTCGATTCACAGCATTTCAATTGGACGTTCGCAAAGGAAACGCAATTCTCGAAATGTCTGCAATGAAATTTATTAATTAATATTTCTTTATTTTCCCATTTGCTTCCCCAACAACTCAAAGCCTGTCCCTTTCTCTCTCTCTCTCACTCTTTTCTCACTCCCCTTTTCTCTCTCCCATTCACTTATTGCTCTTGGTTTACGAACTTTTCTACTGTTCGCAACGCATGCTTTTGACTTTTATCACATTTGCAATTAAAAAGTTAGAAACTTACTTCGTAGCAGTTGCTGCTGCTGTCGGCTTTAAGGAAAAAGAACAGAGGGAGGGGGCGAAAGGGGGGCGAGTCGACGAAGACTGCGGACGAAGCGGAAACGGAAGTGGATCGTAATTTCATGTTGCAATTAGCACGAGTTGCAACGCATTTTCAGTCAAAAGAACGAACAGTGCGTTCCACGAAATGCGAGACGGTGAATGGAGTGATGGAGTGAGAGGGAAGTGGAGAAGGAGAGAGAGAGCGGAGAAGATGAGAAAGAGTGAAAAATTAAATGTCACTCAATAAGTTAGCAAGGAGTTAAATATCACTCGGTCATAGAAAATGTTTGAAATGAATTCGATAGTTCGAAGAAACTACTCAGAAAACATGAGCAGGAAAATATTCACTCAATCTTGTGAAAAAAGTCACTAAATATAGTGATAATAGTTACTCAATTAGTTAAAATAATCACTCAATGGTATTGAGTAAAATGATATTTAGTTGAATTTTTAAGGAAATTTTCTTTCAAAACAGAAATTCCGAAATTATTCACTCAAAGAGAAGAAATACCACTCAATTATTTTTTAGGATTTTCACTCGAATTAAGTGAAATTAACATATGAAAATTCAAACAATCCCAAGAAACCCAATTACACTCAATGGCACTGAACGACTGAGTGAAATTTCCGCAAAAAAAAAAAAAAACTCCGACTCCGTCGAGCGCACTCAATTACACAGGAAGCTCCCCCCAACCAAAACCCCTGCGGCATAATGTGAACATTTGTTTACTACTTTTTCACCGCGAAACTCGAATCATTTGTTGAACTGCAAAATGCGAGAGAGTTGTTAATAAACTCATTTAAATGCAAACAAATTCACATATTCACAAAAACTACATCAACAACAAGAACAACACTAACTACAACGACAACAAAAACATTTCACTCAAATTGGGTCAGAGCACACAAAAGTGAAAAAGAGACAGAGAGAGAGAGAGAGAAAGAGATACAAACTCATGCACGAACATAAGCATAGAAGTCAGTTAATATTTAATTCAATGAGAAAAATATTTCCAAGTCAACGAGCGAGCGGAGAGAAAGAGACAAACAACAACAACAACAAAAACCATTAGAATTCAACAATTAGAATAACAAAACAAACAACAACAAGAAGAACAATAGCAAAAACAAGAAGAACTATAACAAATGCAAGAACAACTATAACAAAAACAATTAGAATACAACAACATATGGTATATTAACCACGTTCTATAAATGAAAATCTAAATCAGGCCAAAATGATGCGACGAAAACGAGTGAACAAAACAAATGCTCAAATTCGCGTTAATAAAACATGCTCAATGGCCAATTTAGTCGCTGCTCTGACTTATGACTCTCATAATTTACTAAATGACAATAGCATACGACGAAAATAACAACAACAACAACTATTCACAAAAACAACATTTGATATACTAATAAAACTAAATAATAATAAAACTAAATAATAATAAAACTAAATACATTTGATTATGAACTCAAAGCATTTATGAACATTTAATTTTTTATTCTCTTATCGTGTGACACAAAAGCATGGAAAATGTGTCGGAAAATGGAACAATACTACAACAACAAACACGGCCAGCACAACAACAACAAAATTTGATTATACGATAGTCATGAATATTCAGAGATTTCATTGGCTTTGCAATTGATATTAGTTTTAGTTTTAATTTTGAAAATCTATATTATTTCAAGAATAGAAATTATTTCAAAATTATAAAAATAAAAAATTATACATTTTATCAAGAATAGAAATTATTTGAAGACTTGAAATACTTTTAGAATATAAATTATTTAAATTAAAATATTAAATTTAAATTATTAAATTTAAATTTATTCTCACTTCATTTTTTTGTCCACTTGCTATAAATCATTCTTTCTTCTTTAGCATTTTTTCACTCACATCTTCTACTCATTCCCACACACATTTACACTCACTCTCAATTAATCTCCGGCTCAATCCATGAACTTTCTCTCGTCATCCATTTTTTCACTCATAATTGATTTCTTCGCACTCACACTTCAAACTTCTCCCCACATAATCCCATGTCTGTCCTCTCGTTGTAACTGTTTATCCTTGGGTTCGTTTTCGTTTTCATTTGCAATGTTGTCCTTGCTCCACATACATGCGTATATTCGAGTGTTTGGAGGCACCCTGTGCGGCAGCGGGCGTCCTTAAAAATTAATTTCGCCCCGCTACGAATTGCGAATTCGCAGTTGGCCGTTAATGCGTTCACGAAACTAATGTGAGAAGCGCAGAGAACGTGGGCCAGGGGAGGGAGCGGCAAGGGGAGAGAAGTAGATGAGTGGAGAAGTGGGTGAGTGGAGGGGAGGAGAGGCGAGAAGTGAGGGGAATCAGAATGGAAATAGTGAAAATGCAGGGAGGCCAAATGCTTCATTATTAATTACGAAATTTCTAAATGAAATTCCAGACTGAAGCGCGATGCGAAAAACAGCGTGGAAGTGAGTGCGTTGACATTTGAGTGAGTAAATTTTAATTATTTTTTGTAAAGGAATTCCTTTATTTTTGAGTAAAATTAAAATTAAAACTTAAGTAAATTTTAATTTTGTATTTTTTTTTAATTTATTAAAATTCTTGAATTGTCTTTTTATTTGTATTCTTTTTTAAATTTAAAGTTTTTTACAGTTTTCTCTAACAATTAGCGCAATAAGTTAATGAGTGAAATTTCTGAGCTTCAGTTGGAGTTGAAAAATATTTCAAAACTCCTCCTTTCAATCGAGACTTGAATTTATGCTTTGATTATTTAAATTGTTAATTTATATAATTATTCAAATGTTAATTTTTTTTTTTTTAATCGAAATTTTTCAGCACCCTGTACCATTCTCTAATGTCCTTGTCGACGCCGCCATGTCATTTGTCGCCAGCGTCCTCTCGGTTTATTTCGTAGGCTTTTAATGAGCCGCGAGTGAGGACGCGAATTCCGACAAATATTTAATATTACACACACATGGGTGCAAATGAATATGCATATGTATATGTGTGGTCTGGCGATATGAATATATTTACTTGCGAGTGTGTGTGTTTGTGTGGAAATTTGACTGCAGCCGAAATGAAGACAGAAACAGTTCCAACGATAGAAGCTGAATAATTCACAACAGGCTCGTCCAACCAGTGGCCCGCAGGCCTAACATAAAATCCTAAACTTACCACGTTTTTAATGTTTTTGACTATTTTGCATTTTAGAACATTTAAATATTTAATTTATTGCTTTGAGAAAATCAAATATTTAAATTGTTTGAAGGTAATGCGATGAAAAGGAATGTAGGACATGTTTAGATTCACATTTCACGACAGTTTTATTTTACAAATAAGTAAAAGCCTTAAAGTTAAATTCAACTTTCAGAGTTGTTAAAAGGTTTTTAAAGATAGCGATAAAAACAAAAGGAATATATTAAAGGCATAAATTTGAGATTATACTATAACAATTTAAATGTTAAATTAAAAATTTTGAGAGAACAAAAACATTTGCAAATGAAAGAAAAACAATATTTGAAAAGATAAATTAGAATTTAAAATTAAAAAGAAAACGTTAAAAAAATTAAATGAAAAATTAAAAATTTGCAAATGAAAGAAAAACAATATTTGAAAAAATAAATTATAATTTAAAATTAAAAAAAACGTATTAATTAATTAAAACGTATGAAAAATTAAAAAAAAATTGAAAAAACACTTTTAACCTTGTGGGGAATTATTTAAGTTTGGAAAATCCTTGACTTTCACTTCACACGATTCAAATCTCATGCTAACACCCGAATTTACGGCCACCAACTGTGGCCCAAGTGATTCTAGCCAACAAGAGAAGTCCGGTGACAACGGCAACAACTACAGGAACTACAAAAATAAGAATAACAACAACAAGAAGAACTGTTAAAACAACAGAAACTGCAACAACAAGAACAACAACAATAATACAAACAACAACAGACAGTAGCCATAAAAGTAATAGCGAGAGCAAAAGAAACAATAACAACATCAAGGGAAGCATCAAAAGCAAAGACAATGGCGACAACAATAACAACAACAATGACACAAAAACAACAATAACAACAACAACAACGTAATGACATTAACAACAACAATAATATCAACAACAACTACGATGACATCAACAACAATAAAATCAAGAAAAACAATGACATAAAAACAACAACAATGACATCAACAACACCATGAACATGACCACCAACAACAACAACAGTAGCAGCATCTTTACCTGGAGCAACAACAACAACAACAACAAATGGCAGAAAAGTTAAGAGCGCATTTAAACGTGTCGCAGAAAATACGTTAATTCTGAGTTTTTTTTCCTTATTGTTGTTGTTGTTGCTGTTCTGATGTTGTTGTTATTGTTGCTGTTTGGCCAGAAGCAGAAGCCTTTTATTTTCACTTTTATTTCTTTCACATCTTTTACTGTTTTCTGCTCACACACACACACACACAGACAAGCTCAAAGAACAGCTGCAGGCGGAGACCCCGTAAGACCAAGAGAGAATGAGAGAAGAGAGAGCGGATGGAGAAAGGGAGAGAATTGAAAAGAGAGGGCCAGAGCAGACCAGACGACCGACCCGACCGACCCGACCGACCGCCCGAATGGGAAGAAGGAGGACGACGGCGACGAACGAACGAACGAACGAACGAAAGGATTAAGCAGAGCCGAGCAATTAAGGGGGCTTATGGCAAGTACGGCTACAACAAAAACAACAGCAATAACAACAACAACAACCACACCTGCCACCTGGTGAGCATCTACAACAACATTGTATAAAAGTAACAATCAACAACAATAACACGAACAACTGTGAAAAGGATAATTGCAAGGATAAAACCTCGCAGCACCAGCATCAGGTGAGGAGAATCAGAGTCTGGACGGGGGTCCGACGTTCCTTTCAGAGGCTCCTTAGTTCATTATTAAATTTCTGCTGGGTGACAAGGGGGGAGAGAGACAGAGAGAGAGATAGAGAGAGAAAGACAGAGATGACCAGGTGACTTCTGAGATGGCTCCAAGGGCCGACAACAACTTCGATCAATGGGACACGAATTTCAAATGAAATATTTTCAAAGTGTTCTGTCTAAACCATAATTAAATTTTATTTCAATTAATTTTCATTTAATTCTGTTTTATTAAATTTCTGTTAATTTTTGCACTTTTGAATATATTTTTTTTTGTATTGTTTAATTTCATTGCAATAAATATTGCTTTATTTTTATTGTAACACTTTTTTATTTAAAATTTTTTTTATTTTTTTTTTATTCAATATTTTATTTAAATTTTTCTATTTTTTACAATTAACTGTCACTATTTTTTTATAAGTTTCTTCCAAATTTCATGATGTTTTTTTTTAATTACGAAAGTGTTTCAAATATTAATTAATATATTTTTTCTCAGTCCTTGTGAAAATTCTAATTTTTGTGATCTTGTGAATAAAATGTTCTATAATATTTTTAATTCTTCCGCAAAACTATGATTTTCTCCACTGTAGCTCAGCTCCCGAGGGATATCTCGCTCTCCTCAGGTTTCTGTGTCTGCAGCACTCCAGCAATAATAACAACAAAAAAAGCAAAAGGCAAAGAAAAGACAACCAAAACAACAACAACAACATCTCCCAATTATCTCCTTATGCAAAATTATCGCTCATAAAAGCAGACGTCGTCGTCGTCGACATCGTCGCTTAATCCTTTCGGCTGTGAAACAAGGACTCGACTCCTGCCTTTTGTTTGGCGACGACGACGTCGTCAGAACACGAATGGAACATATTCGTCTACTTTTGTTTCTCTTTCATTCAACCTCCCTTTCGTATGAATTCATCCTCTTTATTCTCCTCCTACTTCCCCTACTTCCCCTACTTTTCTTCCTCATCCTTCTGTCCCTTCACATGTTCCTTTCACCTTTTTCTTCCACAGTTCCACGTGGGAACATGCTTAAGTGGCGTGTGAAAAGAATCAACTGTCACTTGGGCCAATTTCCACATCTGCCGACAGCAATAAGAAAAAGAACAACAACAAAAACAACATCAGAAACAACAAAAAACAATAAGAAGAACAACAACAGCAATAATAAGAGAAACAACAACAATAAAACCAGTTATAATAAGACCAACAACAATGATCGTTGTCGCCATCGCATGCAAGCTACACGCCATTTTTATCAACAATTGCATTTCCTTCCGGCAGCCATTTTGTTCTGTTAACACAAGGGCTCGCGCAATAATGGGGCGCAATTTAACGGCAACGGAACTCCAAACAACCGACTGGCTCAGGTGGGCGTGGCGAGAGGGGCGGCGTGAACGAGAGAGAAGTAGGCGTAACGAAGAAAGGAAGGACTGAAAAGAAGTTGTGAAGGATGTGAGGAATGAGGAGGAGATGAGATAGTAAAGGGATTAGTGGATCGACAAAGAGTGGAAGAGAAGGGGGAGGAATGGAATAAAAGAGATAGGAAATAATGGAAGAGAGAGAAGGAAATATAAGGAGATAAGGAAATAGTGAATGAAAGTGAATATGAGTTATAGAGAGAAAGTAAGATCTAGAGAGAAAGTAAGATATATAGAGAAAGTAAGATATATAGAGATAGTAGGATCTAGAGAGAAAGTAAGATAACTAGAGAAAGTAAGAGTAGAGAGAAAGAAAGATAAAGAGAGAAATAAAGATATTGGGAGATTTGAGAACAAAATAGAGTCGAGAGTCAAAAATTGTGAAGTTGACGAGGAAGTAAATGAAAAACGGAAATAAGAAAAACTGAACGAATGAAAAACAAAACGACTGAGAAAGGGCATAACAAAGAATACAGAAGAAAAAAATGTTATATAAAGCAAAATTGACAATTGCACCGTGGGCCGACAAGAGAGAAAATCCGCCTCGACTTTTTGCTCTTTATGATCGCCTCGATCCCTTCTTGAGCCCCACCTTTCATCCTTTGTCTGTCTCACTGTACGTCTCTTTGTCTATCTGTTTGTATCTCCATCGGTCTCTTTTCATCCTTCGTCCTCTCTCCATCCATCCATCCATCCATCCGTCTCTCTCTGCCCTTCCCAAACGTTCGTTGGTTTAATTCGCCCGCAGTCCCTCGCTTAAGTTAAGTGGGTCAGACGACGACTCGACAACAAAGCCAACAATAAAGTAGTGAAAACAATAATGAAACACAACAACAACAAGAAATAAAGCCTGCCAACAACAGCAATGAAAAGGTGAAACACCAACAGGAAGTGCAATAAAAAGACGGCGACGGTGGAAAATGTAAAATTGCTGACAATTTGCATTATATTCCTTTTCGTATGAGATTTTCATGCCTTTCATGTTTAACACCATGCCTTCCACACAATTTCTCCTCTTTCGCTCTCTCTCTCTCTCTCTCTCTCTCTCTCTCTCTCTCTTCGTACTTCACTAATTCATTCTTCTCATCGGTTTTATTTCTCCACCTCTTTTTTACTTCTTCCTCATTCTTTTTATTTCTCCAGCTTTTTATATTTCTCCAGCCCTCTTTATTTCTTCCTTGCTTTTCTTTTATAATTTGTAATTTTTCCCCCATTTTCATTTGGACGCGCAAATATTTTATGATTAACATTTTCACCATTTCGCATGAAAATACAACCGAATCCAACGACGATGACGAGGGGAGGACGACAGGCGATGGAAGGAGGGGGAGGAGAAGAGGATGAGGAGGACAAGGAGGAGGAGAGGACGAAAACTGTGGCTAAGATTTGTATTGAAAACGCCGCGAATTCCTTTAAATGGCGGCCCCCATGTGTCTGAGTGTGTGAAGAGATGAGAAGGAAGAAGAGGAAAAGGACAGAGAAGTGAAGGATGGTGAGAAGTAGGGTTTGGGGCCGAAAGCATGTGGACCGAGAGAAGAAGTAGGAAGAGAGACGGAGGAGCAATTTCCACAAAGGGATAATGAGGATAAATGTAAACTGTGTAAACGAAAACTCCGAATGTGACATGGGGGACGAATGAAAGAGGATATCGAAGGAGACAGAGTGAAAGAGCAGGAAGAGACGAGTGAGGGAGCAGAAGAAGTCGAGTGGAAAAGCAGAAGGAGACGAGTGAAAGAGCAGAAGGAGACGAATATTGGAAGCAGAAAAGGGAGACTTCAGGGAGAGAGAGAAGTTGATATCGAGTCGTGTAAGCGTGGGGTGGAATCCATTAACAGATGTCGTCCCCATGTACTACATTACTTTGTTAATTACCAATTACGATGGAGAATTTTGTTCAACACGTTGTTTTCGCGATGATTGAGAAAATTCCCAAGAAGTTCGAGTGAAAAGAGAGAGCAGAGGTTGTGAGTGGAATTGACAAGTGGAATTCACTCAAGGGACCACTGAGTGGCAATCGATGCGACACGATTTCACACTATCGTCATTCTCATTCTACTTCTCACTCTCTTTGTCACTTTCTTTATCACTTTCTTTCTCACTGTCTTTCTCACACCCTCATTCTCGCTCAATATCTCTCGTTTTATACTCGTTCAAGATCTCTCTTTTTTTATAATCGTTCAAAATCTCTCTTTTTTTGTCAACCGCTCATTAGAGTCTTCCAAGGACTCGTCCTCAATAAGTCCAGGGAACAAACAGAGATGCCAGATTCCATCGGTCGATGGCCACTTGGAGGCTTTAGCTTCGAAAGCGATGCCCGTGAACCTTTCGAAGTCCGCGTCAAGCGAGCGAAACATGCAAATGAGGAGCGAATGAGAGGGCGCGAGGACAGGTTGGGCTCATCTTAAACTTCAATTAGTCACGGTGGGGGAACGAATGGTGAGATGAAGAGGTTGACAAAGGGGGTGACAAAGGGGGTGACAAAGGGAGAGAGAGAGAGGGGGGAAGATGAGGGGAAGGAGCATGATGTGAAGAACGGAACAAGAATGAATGGCAACTAAGCGGTCCATTCGAAACATAATCAGGAACTTTGTATGCAGAGCGTGCTCTCGAGGCTCAGAACGAGGCATCCTTCAATGGGATCTTTCACTCGCATTCTCACCCTCTCTGACGCTCACCCTCTCTTTCCCACCTTCCTCTATCCGTCCCAACATCCTGCCGCCCTCTCGTGTCCACCCTTCGAAGGCAAATCCTTTGCCATCGGACGCCATTAGCAGAGAAAAGCGAGACACACTGTGTGTTCCTGAGCGAGACGAAGCAATTGAGTGAGTGAGTGAGAGAATGAGAGGGCAAGAAGGTCGAGGAGAGAAGGCAAAACTATTTTAATGGACTCTTCTTCAGCACCTTCGCTGAACGTTGATGATGAACCTATTTAAGTGTTATTCTTTTATATTTCTTTTTTTGCCGCAACGGCAACGCCTTTGCCATCATCTTCTCCTCTCCCTCTCTTTTCCACTCGTTGTCCTCTACTCTCTCTTTTTCTCTATTCCACTCGTCACTACTTCTCTCTCTCTCTCTCTCTCTCTCTCTTTTCCTCTCGTCACCCCTTCTCTTTCACTCTCTTTTCACTAAGCCCTCGTCTTGTCGGTTTTATTGCATTTTTTATGACATTCTGTCCCTCTATCTCTGGATCTATCGCTGTCGCTTGCTGTTCCTCTGACTCTCTCTCTTTCTCTTGTCGTCTCCCCTTCTTCCCCCCTTTTCCGATATCTTCCCTTTTTCACCCCCCTTGTCGCCATCTCCCCTCCTCCTTCGGTCGGTTGGGCAGTCCTTAGTTTTTTTAGCCTCATGTTCGAATGTCCGTTGACCGAACGTGGCCGAGACTCGAAGGCTCTGCGGCCGGTTATTGCAGCGACAGTTGCACCATCGTTTAGTTCAAATTGTTGTTGTACTATATATACAAATACATATACATAGATATGTAGATATGTATGTATTGTACATATGTATATTCATGTCTTCCATTTTCGTTTTATGATTGAAACTTTGCCACTTCCTCTGGCGGCCGCGACGAAGGACGACCGGAAACCGGACGGGAAGAGGACATTCAAGCGATGTCCTATCCATGAAATCCTGCATATTTTCACGAGATGAGGGGTGGAAGGAAAGAAATGAAAAGACAAGACATGAAATAAAAAGAAATGAAAAGAAGCGAAATGAATGGAAAAGAAAAGAAAAGAAAAGAAAAGGAAAAAGGAGTGTGTGGGAGAGATAAAAGAGAGTGAGTGGGAGAGAGAAAAGAGATTGATTGGGAGAGTGAAGTGTATCGTCACGAAAGGAAAGGACGACAAGGACGAGAGGGCCAAGAGACAAGTGAGCGCGCTTAGGCGCTTTGATTGCTCTGCCAATTAGTGTAATGAGCGCATTTGTGAGCGTGTTAATATCCTTTGGGTGGCAGAAAGCGATGGTGAGAAGAAGTGATAGAGAAAGATAGGGGAGAAAGATAGAGAGAGAGAGAGAGAGGAAGAGGCAGCGACGAAGGCAACGGCCAAAGAGATGGAGCGTCCTTTAATTTGACGCAATTTTTTCCGCGAATTTTTGACTACCATTTTCTTCTTGAGTTTTTCTCTTCCTTAACAATTTCGGTCGTGCAGCTGCTTCTTCTTCATCATCATCTTCTGCTTCTTCTTCTTGTTCGACGATTACAAATGGCGCGCGAAATCCGGTTCCGGTTATTCGCGCTCTCCCACGTCGCTCCATCTTCTCGTCTCTAGAGAGAGAGAGAGAGAGAGAGAGAGTGGTGGCGAGTTCACGGAACGTTTAAGAATATAAAAAATATCGCCTGCAAATTTTGGAAAATTGAGGATAATGCGATAAAAAGACATTTACTTAAAAATGCACCCCACATGTTCTTAAAAAATCACTCAACATTGCAGCGTCGCGATTTGTTTCACTCGAGTTTGTAGAAAGCGAACATTTTTGTGGTAATAATCTCACTCTCTCTCCCTCACTATTTCCTCCCTGCATATCTCTCTCTCTCTCTCTCTATCTTGCTCTCTCTGTTTCTCTTTCGTCCCTCTCTTTGTGTGATTTTTCTTCCGACCTCTCTCAAATGACAACTAAAAAAATAAGAACTGCACAAATTGTTATCGTCATATGAGATCGTTGTGAAAACAATAACAACAACAAAAATAATAAAAACAACGACAACAAAAACAACAATAATAATAATAAGAATAACAACAACAATAACATTAACAACAATGGAAGGAAACTATTTTCATTTTCTTAAGCAATGTCTTTAGTGTGCACTTCCGCTTCCGGTGCAGCCACCATCGCGGTGCAGCACAAAGCAAACGGAGGAAAAAAAACAACAACGAAAACAAAAACCGAAAGAAAAACGAATAAAAGGAATAACAATAAATACCAGAGACAACAAGAAGGAAGGAGAAGAACGAGAAGAGCAGCAAAAGTCGAACATGAGAAGGAAGAAACGCGATTTAAGGAGGGGAGGATGAGGGAAAGGGCGAGACGAAAAAAGGAGAGGGAAGAGAAGTGAAGGAGATGAAAGTAGTAAGAGAAGGGGGTACAAGTAGTGAGAAAAAGAGAGAAAGAGGGCGGGAAGAGGGGAGAAGGAGAGAAGGGGAGAAGGAGGGGGGAGGGAGAGGAAGAAAAACCAACTCAATCCGTGCTTGTGTTTATTTTGAACGCAAACCGCAAGCCAAGCAGCAACTGCTGCTACTTCTTGAGATGTTGCTATTGTTTCTCTCTTCTCTTCTTGTTGTTGTTCTTCTTCTTCGCCATCCTCTTCGCACCATCCTCTGATTACTTTGTGTACAAATAACAACAGCAATAGTAATAATAATAATAATAAAGCAATGAAAGCTTTTAACATAATTAAAGATGATCAACGCCGGAAAGAGAGAGAGAGGGAGAGAGATAAAGAGAATGAGGGTTAGGAAGAGAGGGAGAGACAGAGAGAGAAGGAAGGAGAAAGTGAGATAGGGATAGAGAAAAAAAAATGGTAAAAATGAATACAAGAATTGGTTTTTTTTATTTTTTTTGTTGTGTTCTCTTTCTTATTGAGATAATTTTCTCGATGAAGCAGTGGAAAAGAAGTGTGAAAAAAGATCAGATCAATGAGAGAAGAGAAAGAAAAATGAGGAGAAGGAAAGATGGAAAGGAGGAGGAGGAAAATTAATCAAGCGTGGACAATGGGATCAAACGGATGAAGGCAATTGGAACGAGAGACAAAAACAAGTGAAAAAGAGAGTAGTTATTTGTCAATCGAAACAAACGAGAATGAACTAGAAAAAAAGAAGAAAATGAACTACAAAAAAGAAGAAAATGAACTACAAAAAAAGGAGAAAATGGACTACAAAAAATTAGAAAAAAAATAAACAAAAAATAAGAAAATTAACTACAAAAAAGAAGAAAATGAACTACAAAAAAATGAGAAAATGGACTACAAAAAATTAGAAAAAAAATAAACAAAAAAAAAGAAAAATAACTACATAAAAGAAGAAAATGAACTACAAAAAAAGAGGAGAAAATGAACTACAAAAAAACAAGAAAATGGACTACAAAAAATTAAGAAAAACATAAACAAAAAATAAGAAAATGAACTACAAAAAAATAAAAAAATTATCTAAAAAAGAAAGGAATTACGAAAATAAATAAAATGAATTAAAAAAAGAAGAAAATGATCTACGTAAAATGAAGGATGAAAACTTTCGTCACTTCCATTGGATATGATGATGTAATTTCAAGGAAACTTTTGGTATTTTCCTCGATGATTTATTCGTAAGTTTCATAGGAAAACCTGAAATATTTTGTCATTACGAGTTTTAATTTGCCAAAATCTGTTTTATTATTATTTTTTTATTTTTGTCTTTGCTTTTGGCAAAACAAAACAACAACAACAAGAGAGAACTGTGCATACGTTTACTTTGGAAATGAAGAAAGTTTGAACGAAGAACGAACGCTATCAACGCACGGCCAACAACTTCTTAACTTGTTTCGGCAGCTGCTTAGAAATGCATTGCAGAAGTGTGAGAACAACAACAAGAACACCACCATCAACAACAACCTACCGTTCAACGCCTGTGGGCAACAACAACAAGACGAAGATGAAGAAGTGAAGCGCGAAGATGAGGTGAAGGAGAAGGAGCTGAAGGAAAAGGAGAACGCAAGTAGAACCTCGAGCTGTTGTAATGGACTGTAAATTTAAATTGCGCAAATTTTCAAGCGGAAAACTTTGGCAACGTGCAACTGCGTGAGGCGTCTGTATGAGTGTGAGTGAATCTGTGCGAGTGTATTTGTATCTGTGCGAGTGTGAGTGTATTTGAATCTGTGCGAGTGTGAGTGTTTGATAGCAGCAGCTGCTGCAGCCGAGGGTACCGTGTAAATTGCTTTACAAATGCAAACGGAAACCTCACACAGACACACATGCATGTGCGTACTTTCACCCCATTCACACATACTGCACTACACAAACACACACATAACACACACACACATACACACATATCGAGAATTGCAACTCAAATAAGTGCGCGAAATGTTGCTAATTAAGTTTTGAAAAATGTTTCACAATTTAATTGCGAAACTTCGAGCGAAAGTTGTTGGCGAAAATAAAAGCGCGAATTCTCCGTTGGAAATTCAGTTGGCAACACCTGCCGCCCTCCGCGTGCGTTTTGTCCCACTGTTGACTTGTGATAAATTTTTCTCAATTTCTTCACGGTTCTGAAACGATAGCGATAACGATAGCAACAACAACAACAACAATGCCAGGTAAACATCAACAGACAAGATGGCGTTGAACCCACCGCCATTCACAAGAACCGACACCATTTTTACATTTTTTACCATTGCACACGACTTTCCCGTCGTATTTCTCGTTCTTTTCGTTTTTTTTCCAAATGTCTTTAGCGCGTTATCGCTAGGCGTTATCATTACAACAACAATAGCAACGACAACGCATCGTGCGGATACTGAATGATTGATGTTTTGTTTGGTTTTAACATTATTTCGTCGACCATAATTAGCTTTTACAAATTTCTCATTTTCGTTCTTGTTCGTACATTTGAATTTATAACTTTCATTTTATTAGTTTGTTCATTATAAAATAATCACAAAAATATATTCAACTGAGTCACCAGAGTAAGATGCACCGCTATCGATTCGATCCACAATCAACAATTACATATTCCTATAAATCTCTTAATTCCTAAAACCTACATCTATGTACAGTAAGAAATTACAGCCCCACAACCCGGCAGAGGCGTCTAGTCCTCATCTTTGATGCAATTTTCTACTAGTTCTCTGAGATTGGGATTCTCCATGGCGGCCGCTATTCGCTCCTTGTCGTTGATTTGTTTATTGACTGGCGGAGATGAGAAAAACAAGTTCATAGAAATCGAAGAAAATAAGAATTGCAATTCACATACTTTCATCCTCGGTCGTGTGGGTTCCCTTCTTAATGTAAATGTCCAGTTTTATATTGTGTGGCAGACTCCGTTCCACCTTTATGCGGATGCAGAGCCCAATCAGGGTGGCCAGTGAGCAATGCGGCACCGTTGGGTTGAATTCGATGCGAACCTGAAAGACAACGCAATACTATAGATTCCAAGTAATAGTTTATCCTTGTTCTGTCGTCGCTTACCACAGAGACATTCGATTTGGTGGGCGGCAAGACGAAGACGCCCTCCTCGTAGATCACATTCAAGTCCTCCAGAGTGCACGGCTTCTCGGGGTCGCGAATGTGGCGCAAGACGTCTGCAATCCATAACAAGTTAGCACGATTATTTAACACTCGTTCCGCGGGCGCACTCACCGAAGATTGTTTCCTGCAAGTCGTTGGCATTCTTGTAGCCCAACTCGTGCAGAAGCGCCTCCTCGCCAATGGGAATGCCCTCGTTGCCGTCGACGGACATTAGGCTCGTCTTCCGCGCCAGAGCCTGGATCTCGGCGTCTGTGGGTGTCGTCGCAGCCGTTCTGCTGCTGCTGTTGTTGCTGGTAGCGACACTTGTGTTGTTGCTGTTCGTCTCCGACTCCGATGACTTTCGCTTGAAGAATGATAACATTTTCACGTTTTTGTCTTTTTGTACTTTCTCTCTTTCGAGTTGTATTATCTGGGTTTTGTGTGTTTGCAGAGCGTTCGCGCTCTGTTGTTTTCGATTGGGATTATGTAATTAGCTTCGGGTGTTTCTCTTTGAATTTATGGTGTACGTTTAGACTCTTGCTTGTTGTGTTCTTGTAAATGCTTTTTCAATGCTTTTCTTTAGTTATTTTGCTAGAATTTTGTTCTTTTCGTTGGGGGGACCGACCAGAGAGATCCAAATACGAAAGCCGCAAATTTGTATTTTGACAGCTCGAACAGCTGATGGTGTCGACGTCGACGTCATCGAACCATTTCCCAACAGGGTGTTCCACGAGATGAAAACTAAGGCGAATAAAAGCTTTGTCGGAGTGGAGAAAAGCAAAGTACAGTAGTATAAATCCTCACTACTCCAATCACCAAAGTGAAGAGATTTTATAACTATTAGTACTTCTGTTAAATAACCATCTTTTGAAGATTTATTTCAAGTCTCACGCTGATATGTTTTCAATCGCCAAGTGCACCCTGTGCTGTGGAATTGTTCTCACGTGCATCAGCTGAGCGGTCGTGCTCTTGTCAACTGTTGCGCGAAAATCTTTTACGTTTTCAGTTCAAAAAGTGTGGTGCTCGTGCGTGGAACAAAATTTGCAATTTTAAAATTAATCCCCTTGTGAACAAAATAAAAATAAAAAAACATACGATTAACTTTATTGCCATCGTGTGATTTTGAAGAAAACCGTCGTAGAAAATCACAAACAAATTCAAAGAGACCGTGGGAAAACTCGTAAGTGCTAATCATTTATCCGTTGTCGATACTTTTTTCTCTATCAGCTAAATTTAATTAACCTAAATTCAAAGAACTGGCCAATGCAATGCACACACATGGAGCCAGCCCCTTGCGGCGGCGGCTGTTACGAGTTCGCTGCGGTTTCGGGGGAAGAACCGACTTCGCCTGCATGGCCGAGTCATTCGCCCAAGTTCCGGCTTCACAGCGATGGAGCCGAGCCGTGGCTGAGTTGAGCGGAACGGAGGGAGAATTCTTTGCCCCATGCACTCACTCACTCCATTCACTCACTCCACTCACCTAACGCTACACTTCCACACGGCGCAGCTGAGCAGGCGACGTCGTCGGGCACGGCCTACTGCGATTCGATCGGGGTGAACTCTATTGAAAATTATCGAAAACGGTTTATTCGGAAAGCATTTTGTTTTTGTTTTTCGTACGAATTGTTTCGTTTCTTGTTGCGCTCTCGTCACAGCCGAAGCAAACGCCCACACGACGACCACCACGACGACGAAGATCGAATCGCGAGAGTCCAGAATCTGAAGCCGAATAGAGGAGCGCAGGGAGCCGACACAGACCACGACTCGTTGTCCAGGACACGTCAATCGAAAGGAATCATCATCTTGTAGAGTGAGGGAGACAGAGAAAAACGACCAACGACTTCTTCCAGTGAAGAACGTTATTCCGACCCTTCGCCTCGCCCTCCTCCTCCCCCACACATATTTCGTTCCTCTGGCCAGAAGAGTCCAGGAAAAGAACCGTCGTTTGTCCGCCCTTCCAGCCTGGTTGGTTGCTGTTGCATCGTCTCGTCTCCGATTCGCAAGTGAAAACCGATCCCATTCGGAAACTTGAGTTCGAAGCGCGCGGAACTTGAAAATTGTAGCTTGCATCAAAATTGTTCGAGATTTTCTGAAATTTTCCATTTCTAAGAAGAGTTGAATTCTTAACAGAAAATCGAGAAGAAAGAATTCGAGAAAGAAAAAATTCGTTTAATACTCTGTAACCAAAGGAAATCGCAAATCGTTTCTGCGAACCAAAAAAAAGTATGCGCCCACGTGACTTTCTGCAATTGTGCACTTCAAATTCCAGCATTTTATGTTTTTCATATTTTTCCAACAGATATATTTCTAACCTCAAATTTCTCCACTTCCTTCATTTTCAGCCGATCCCGTTTTCGCTTCGCTTGCAATTTTTTCATTTGCTCTCGCTTCGTTTCGATTGCGAATAAGGTGGGAAAATTCTGATTAGTTTTTCTCATTTGGAGAAAATCCCAATTGGATTGCAGAGTAAAAAACGTTTTTTGTCAGAAAGAAAGCGGAGAATCAGGTAAAACGTCAATACTTCATTCATTTATTTATTCTTTCATATTTTCTGTTATGCGATAAGAGTTTTCTTTTAATTCCATTTATTATTAGTACATTTATTAGCGTTTGTTGTTTCGCTCGCTCGCTTGCTCACTTATTATTAGACAATCAAATAAGAGATTAGAAGCAGGCGAAAGAGCGCGGAACAGATCCATCAATCGTTGTTGTTAAAGGTGTTATTCGATTTGCTATCTAAGCCCGCTCTTCTTCCCCCATGGATCGGTAACCTTGAGGTGGCCCTTGAACTTTTGGAAAAAGGTTTTCTTCGTACCTTATCACAATCACTTCCCAGGGGAGCGAAAATTCTATTCCATTTAAAGCTAATTCCATTGTAAACGAATATTCCATCGAAATTCGAAATCGATTCTTTACTGCTGTTGTAAACAGATTTTCTGATTGGAACTCTTTTCCCCCCATTTCCAATTAAAGACAATCAGAAATATTATTTCGGAAAACCCGATCTTTTCGATTGGGTTTTTTTCGGGAAATTGGAAATTTCCAATAAATTATTTTCACATTTTCATATTCTCTTGTAATCAAATTTCAAATTCATTGAACATTTCTGTACAAAACAAATGGGGAATAATAATTTTCCGTTCATTTCAGCTCTCATCGCATTTAAAATGGTCGCTTCTACAGCAGCAACAACAACTACTAGTCCTATCCAAAACGGCAATGTTGACACAACAACAACAACACCTGCCAACAACAACAACAGCTCCACTCCAACAACTACCAATGGAGCAATGACGCCCATGAAGACATTGCCCAAAGGAAATTACACGTTGGTGGGCATCGATATCGACACCACGGGACGGCGTTTAATTGACGAGGTGAGAAGGAGTGCTCCAGCATTAATTTCTCCATTTCATCTCCTCAACATCATCCGCATTTGCATAATCTCGACGTCCGTTATGCGTTGCACGCATGCGCAAATGTTGAGTTTCGTTTGAATTGAAAGATCTTCCGTTCTTTTGAATTGTATAATCCATTTTTATTTCACGACTGCATTTTTTTTTTTTTTTCATTTCTTCAGATTGTTCAATTGGCTGCCTACACGCCCAAGGATCATTTTGAACAGTATATTATGCCGTACATGAACTTGAATCCGGCCGCACGGCAACGGCACCAGGTGCGCGTGATCTCAATTGGATTCTATCGCATGTTGAAGTCAATGCAAACGTATAAGGTGAGATCTCTTGTACCATTCAAAAACTCTGTGTCCCTTCCTCCTACATCACGAACTTCTTTTGCTTTCTTTGCTTTGTCGACGACATTAGATCATTAAATCAAAGTCGGAAATCGCTGCACTCAAAGATTTCCTCGATTGGCTGGAGGCCCTGAAAGCCAAGGACAGCCAGTCGCAGGGCATCATTTTGGTGTACCACGAAGAGCGCAAATTCATTCCATACATGATCTTGGAATCGCTTAAAAAATACAACCTGCTGGACAGGTTCTTTAGCACAGTGAAATCCTTTGCCAACGGCCTCAATCTGGTCAAGGCCAATGCCAACGAGGCATTGCAACACTGTTCGTTGCGCAAGCTCTCCAAAGTGTTGAGCTCCCCCCCGCCTACTCAACAGAATGGTTGTTCCTCAGAAAATGAGGTGGTCTCCTCTAGCTCCACTCCCATTAACAATAATAACAACAACAACACCACTGTGAACAACAATAACGAGACAGATTCACAACACAATCGCAAGCCATCGCAGCCACAACATCAGCAGGAACGCGAGCTGTTCGATGGCAACGCCAGCGTGCGTGCCAAGCTCGCCTTCGAAGTTGCTCTCCAGCTGAGCAATCAGGAGCAGAAACCGGAATCCTTCGATTCGCCCGTTGCCATTGAGAAATTCCTCAGCGCCATTCAGCCTTACGCACAGCCCATCGATTGTGATCTGAACGAGCTGCAGACGCAGAACGAGAACCTCGAGCGTCAGAATTCATTCCGACCGGTGTTCTTGAACTACTTCAAGACAACCATTTATCTGCGTGTGCGTGCGGTGCGGTTCCGCATCATTTTGGCAGAGCAGGGCTACGACTTGCAAACACTGAATGCCATCTGGTCGGAGAAGCAACGGGAAGGCATAGATGAAGTGCTGCAGGTCATTGAAGAGCTCAAGCCGGAGGATAAGACGGAGTTGGCCGAGTTGTTCGACAGTTACTTCGATCCGGCCAAGACGACTATTAAGCCGATTGTCAAGAACAACAATCGTCGCCGAAATAGGCGTGGAGGTGGGTCGATCGATCTGTTTCAAGCACACCCTTGTCAGATATTTAATCTATTGATTTCTTTGTAGTTCGCAATAACATGGCCAAAAACGATGGCAGCAACCACAACAGCAGCATTATCTCCACCACCACACGCTCGTCATCCACCACCGGTGGAGGAGAGCAGGGCGCCGGTGGAGACAAGCAAGGTGCTGCTGCTGCTTCTGGTCAACAACAACAACAACAACAGTTGCCTGATTCCACATCCAAGTCGCTGACTCCACCTGCCAGCAACGGAGCCAAGCCACAGCGCGCTGGCAAACGAAATCCGCGCTCGCGCAACAACTCCTTGAAAACTTCTGGACCAGCAGCACTCGATACTCCGATTGCTGGCACAGAGACTGCGACGAACAACACACAGCCGGCCGTTGTTTCGGTCGGGCCAGCGACGACAAACATGTAGAATGGGACGAGGAACCAACAAACAACCAACCACAACAAACAACGTAAACTTTTTAAAATGTTATTGCTTTTTTTGTTTTTGTTGTACAAATTTACTTTACATACGTTTAACGTTTTCGCTTTTACACAAAGGTTTGCGTGGTCGCAGTTATCGCTGCTACAATTGAAGATTGTAACATACGGCGGCTACTATTTTTATTATATTTATTGATTGTTAAGAAGTCGTTAAAATTGCCATACGGAACATTTGATTTCATTGAACTTAGATTTTTGAAAAGTGAAGCAAGCAACAAACAACTGTTTATGAAACCAAAATAATCTGAAAATAACTACGATGCATAGATGTAGTTTTGAATACTGAATTAAAATTATAAAACAAGAAACTATGTGCCACGCGTTCAGGGCGTAATTTACTTATATTACTGATGAAAAGGGAAAGAAATTACATTTTGAAATACTATGAAAATAATTTATGGCCAAAAAAAAAAAACCATTTGTGAATAGAACTAATTATGCTTTTATGATTACAACAAAGCTTAATGATTGCCTTATTTTATTTTATTTTATTTTATTGAAAACATTATATCGTATGTATGTTAGCACAAACCGAATGAATTATCCTTTTGCAACGTTGAGCAAGCACATACAAGCTGCATATAAACTGCAAACAAAGAACACATTATTGTTATCTTATGAAAATATTATCTTGTTATTGAAGAATAAGTTATACGCTGAACTTAGATAAAACACAACAAACACACTTGATGATTTACTTTGAAAGCAATAAATATTTTTAATATATGAACAACTTAGTTTTAGTGCTTTTATAAAGGAACATAGTTTTAAATTATTCATTTCTTTTTTGCTTGTAGTTCTGGATCCATATTTTCAGTTTATTTAAATCAAATGTTAAATCGAATTTTCTCCTCTTCCCACTTTAGCTTCGAATGATTCTCCGCGGAAGTGTTTCAAGTAAACTGAAAAGGAATTCATTGAGGAAATATCAAAATCTAGTTACTTACAAAAAAAACAAGAATCAATGATAAAATTGCTATAAAAATAATCTTCCTGGCAAGAATTAAATGCAAGGACGTCACCTTTAGCTTAATATTTGATTAAAAGATCCAAGATGCGAACACTATGAAAAAAACCAAGAGAAATGAAACAAGTTCGACTCGCTCAAAATTCCAGTAGCAAAATTCAAATTATTCTGAAGATTTTAAATTTTTTCTCGCTTTTGCCAAAAAAGTTTGAAGAAAGAAAGAAGTAAAGAAGAAGAAATCAACATCAAATCAAACCGCTAGCAAAAATCAATCACATCCTTCGAGGAAACCGCATTTTTGCTGGCGTAACGAAATCGCAATCAATGCAAGAAAGCCATCGATTGATCGCATCCTGCAACAACAACTGGTCGGAGGGTCCTTGTGGACAAGGACGAGAAGTTTTCATTTTTAGTTTATTTCAAATAGCAATCGTCAACAAATCACAACAACAAAACTCAAACATAATTTACATTAGTTGTTAGTAACCGCTTAAAAGCCAACATTTTCAAGAATTTGCTTCTCATGCGCAAGTGCAGCATATTTGACTACATACATACATGTTACACATACATACATGTTACACCGACAGTCGCAAGTCGCTGATCGCGTTCTGCATTTTTTGCAAAAAACACTTTGAAGAAAGCGCTTCGAACACACTCAGCTCAGATCCTCAAGCGATCGATCGTTATTCAATCAATTTGTTCAATTTAAAAATAATGTAACTTTTAACTAATCATTTGAACTTCCATCTCTCGCCGATGAGTATGAGAAACCAATACACACACAATTCATTTATTCGTAGACAACAAGATCATGATCGAAGATGATGATCATCTCAACCGCATTTGAAAGAAACCTTTGCATTTGCATTGTTTTAACCCTCTCACGCATGTTTGCGGCAAAAGAATGCTTTTAAACTCTTAACACTACTTACTCCCTTTTCCATTTATTTATCTCTCCCGCCTACTTTTTTTCACATACCTTTTTTTCCATACCTTTAACTACTCCACTCCCACAATTTGCATTTATTTACGCACGCAAACTCTTGTTTCTTAAAATTGATTGTATCGTTTCTGTTCTGATATTTGTCGATATAATTTTCACTGTATGTAGTATTTGAAATTGAAATAAATTCAAAAATTCCATATGAATAACGCTTTTTTCAACCATATTTACGATTTATTTCTAATTACTTTTTTATCAATTAGAATCTGTCGTCATAATTATAGAATTAATTATTTTTTGCTAAGTTTTAAAATTAAATTTTCGGATGCGTTCCATCTGGCAACATTTTCGCTTCATCGTTCCGGCAACAAGTTGCCACAGCAGCGTTGCCAACCGTTGTCAACTCTGATCAGCTGTTCGCTCTCTGTTGCCTATAGAAAATTTTCTCACGCTGTCACTTGCTCTGCGAACAAAAATATTTTCCTGTCAGTTCCACACGAATTTTCACAGCGGAAAGTGACCTCAAAATAGTGCTGGCGGAACAAGCGAGAGAAAGGAAAAAAAATACATAAATAAACATTGCAAAGAATCAGAAAAGCAACGAAATAGTTTAGTGGAAATAAAAAAAAACGTTCGGAACACTTTGTGGGAAAGCGCGATTGCTCCAGGCGAGGACTGATTGGACTGGGTTCTGAATTTCAATTCGCAAGGGCATCGTATCGTGGTGCGTTTATGTGCACCATTCGCCTGCCTGCCGCTGGATACATTTCTGCTGATTCAGGACGTCGTCATCGTGAGCGCCATGATGGACGAGCTGCTGGAGGAGGTGCAGACGAGCTTCCCCGATGAGAAGGTCCCCACCACATTGCTGACCACCATCTACTACGCCGCCAAATTGGACCACGCCAAGCAGCTGGTCGCGGCCCTCAACGAAGTGAAGAGCGACGAGCTACGCAAATACCTGGTGAACATCGTAAGTGATCGTTGACGGAGAACGGAGTCCTCAGTCGTTTCCACCAAAGACACCTCGGTCGATGGTGAAGATCGTCTGGGGATCGCATGGCCAGCCCAACTAGGCGAATCCTTTGACTACCCCAACATGTTGTCAGTTTGGAAACTTGGGATCTACCCGCTTTTAGTTATCAAATACTTGTACTTAGTTAATCCATCCAAACTCTCTCGCAGGCTGATTCCTACAGCTGTTCCCGTTCAAGATCAATGACAAGGCAAAGTATTTATCATTTTCCAACGCAATACGAGGAGTCATCCCCTGTCCATCCATCGCTCTAGAAGCGTCTCCCACGCTCCTTATTAAGGTGTTGCTCGGGTCGTTCAAATTTTATTTTGCGTAATTTTTTGCTGAACATTTTCGAATTTTCTGCGAATCTCATGCGCCTCGTCATCGCATTTTCTCTTGGCTTTTCACGCCGTCTGTTCGTTCATTCGTTGTTCTGCTCGAAAATTTCCTTTTCCAACGTAGAAGAGCACCATTGTCTGTCTGTCGGTCTATCGTGTTCACTCGTTTCCCCTTTGGGATCTGAGTCTTTCAAGACGATGCCGACGACGACAGACGACGACGGCGATGGCGGCGACTATATAGCCAAAGGAGCGGGTGATCGTATCTTGAAGACAAAACATCTGTCGTTGGTCGAAGACAAATATTCAAATACATTTGTGTCGAATAAGGAAACAACAACAGAAGAACATGTGAAACTCGTGCTCGCCGATTGGCATGGAGATGAATTGAACTTCGCAGATCGCAGCCACGTTGTCTGAGACACCTCAATTGGACGACATATTTACATATTAGATCAGCTCGAACAATGGACTTTATTTGGTACCTTTGGTTAGTCCACATATCAATAGTTCTGGTATTAATCACTGAACTTCTCCCCCCTAAGATCCTTGTTCCACACAAACATGACTTATCACCTCGATCGTCGATGAACCATTATACATATATTTTGCTACTCATCCTTATCTCGATGATCTTGAATTGTGCACAAATTAAAAACTGCAAATCTACGAAGATCAATCAAGATCCACCGGGGGGAAACATGTCTCGCCCGCCCTCCCATTTTCGCTGAATACAGGCCACAATTTTCCTCTTCTCTCCCTTTCTCGCTGCCCTCTCAATTCGTTGGCTCCGCTGCCCCACCGCCGGCTGGCGGTCACTTCGCATCAGAGTTTATTTATAGTGTGTAACAGTCAGTGGAGCAGTTTTTGTGTTTTCCCGTTTATTTGTTTTTCCTCGATGCTATTTTTAGCTTTTTGTTTTATTTATTTTCTTACTTTCCTTCTTTCTTCGTGTTTATTTTGTACCTTCCTTCTATCTATCTATCTATCAAAACAATGCGATAAAGAGAATTTAAATAATCGACAACAATCTGAAATATATACAAATGACAATTTTTCAAATAGTTTTAATTTGAAAAGCGTCATTGTTTATGTTTTTCTCTTCGATCCCTGGCGGCGACGGCCACAACGATAGCACGATACCGAGCAGCATGTTTTCTATATATGTTTTCTGTCGGACATTCTTTCTTGTTTTGTAGTAGAATTTGCAGGCCGCCACCTGCTTCATTTGCCCACATTCATTATTTACATGACAATTGCAAGATGAATGCAAATACTCAACAATACTTTACTGCAATCATTTAATTCACAAAGAACAATTTTTACTTTATATTACTTTGTCATAGGAATAATTTCCTATAGAATCAAATTTACATTTGCTCATCTACGTCATCCTCTTCATCTTCAATTGAATCATTTGCCAAGGAGTCGTCAACTGCCTGCTCGTCCAAGTCATCCTGGGCTTCATCCGACGTCTTTTCGTATTTGATTTGTGCTTTGCTGATACGTCGCAGGCGGTCGTGGGCGTAGTTGAAGAAACGCATCGTGCGCCCCAAGAAGAAGAATGCGTCGTGTTGCTCGTATCGTTGCAGGAAGCATTCTGGAACACAATTCGATTAGCTTCAAAATAATAGAATTCATGAGTTTCCACCTTTGAATATCGCCGTGAATGTGTAGTTCTTGATGGCCTTCTTCGCGGTCTTCAGATTGCCTCGGTAGGAGTAGCATTCGGCGGCTTCGTCCGACAGCAGGGAGCTCCAAATGTGCTTCACGTACTTTTCCGCGTCGTCAAAGTGACCCTGCATTAGTTCCACACGCTGCAAGAGGGCTCATATTAATATCAAGTCTCTGAATTTCTTTAAATGCTCACCCACCAGGTGATCCCTCTGATCCTCGTCGTTGACCAGCAGACTCTCCCACTCCTCGAAATCGGCATCGTTCTTGAACGGACACGTGGGCATCACTCGCATGTGGATGCCGAAGAACTCCAGGACCGGGCGCTTGGAGGACCGTGAAATGATTCTCGTATTGTTCGATGGTTCCGTTTTGATGGCATGCAACTCCGACTTCGATTGCTTCGATCTCCTGATGTCCTGCCTACTCAGACTACAATAGGATTCATCTTCGTCCTTGAACAACTCCTCTTCGTCGAGCTCGTGGCTTCTCTGCTTGCACGGCGGACTCTCGGCACTGGACGAACGTGACTGGGCCCTTCTCTTGCCACTGCGCGAGGCCGAGGGGTGGCCGACGGCCTCTCGTTGTTGACTTGCCATTGACTTGTCATTCTCCGTCTTCTCCGCGATCACGGTTCGCACCTCGCGGCGCAACTCGACGATCTGTTTGCTGAAGCGATGCAGGAATTTCTCGAAGCTCTGGCGCAAGGAGAGGACCTCCTCGAGCACCTCGTCACAGCATTCGCAACGTGTACGACGCAGTTCATCGGCCATCTCAGAGTCTGAAAAATAACCTTTATTCTTTAAAAATTATTTTTTAACCAATCTCTTTTCCTGACGTCACTTACCTTGAATTCCTTTGTTGTCGATATTGATTAATTCGTAGTCGATTTTATTTCTCAAATGTATTTCTTAATATTTCAATTTGACTTTGTTTTTATATTTAAATTCTGAATTATATCCGAATTCCTATTTTCCGTTGGAAATTACTTCGTTTTTATCTCAGCGAAAAACGAGGAAATTCTGATGAAATTTCTGACATTTCACTGACGTTCAGCTGGCGGTCGCTGTGTTGCCAACTACTTGTTTCAGTGATTTTTTGTCCATTCAACTCATGTTCAATTTCAATTGATTGAATGAAAATATTCGATAGAGATAGATGTATAGTTTACTTCCTCACTCCAGTGGTGTTGTAAAACAATTCAGGTTTTCCTCATATTCAAAAACTATCGTTTTCGGTTTATTAATCTTTTCTTCCTTCCCTGTTCTTCCCTTTAGTTTCCTTGCGATGTTTATTAGGATGTTTTTTTAATTATTTTTTTTTCAACGTATATTTAAATTTGAACTTCAATTTCAATTTATTCCTTTTTGCGGAATCCTAATAAAATTCGAAAAACTAAAAAATTAATCTACGACTTGTTTTTGTTTTCACTGATTTGTCTTGATTGTCTAAACAATGATAAATCAAATTAAAAATTATTCAGTGAATGTTCGTCATCTGATGTTTGTGATTTTTCCTCCTTGTTTTTGTGGTCTTTGTTTCGCGCTAGGGGAAAAAAAACACCTGTTTGATGCATACGATCTCCCATCGACACAGAATCCTAGCATGAGCTCCATATGCTCCAAAGAATTCAAAAATAATTCCTTTTGTATTCTTATAATTCAAGCATTCCCTCTAAAGAGCAGACTCTCCCACTCTTTGAAATCGTCTTTGGTTTGGAACGGAAGCACCAGCAAAACTCTGACAGGAAGTTTTGATATTTGTGGGTTTATTGACCTTGGTTAATGGAGTACATCAAATTAGCTCGAGTACATCCATTATCCATCCTAATAGTTTCAGACTCTGTAAAAGCGGTCAAAAATATTTCCTCTTCACACAGATTAGCGTATTTGCATAGCAAGCTCTCTAACTCCAAAAAAATCGTCTTTGGTTTGGTACGGATATAATATCCGAACGGATATTAATATTCGATCCGAATAATATTTGGATCGAAGGTATACAAAACCTCATGAAGTTGCTGTTCTTAGCTTCATCTTCATCAGCCATCGCAAGTCAATAAAAATGTATTAATTTTCATCTTTTTGTCAAATTAACGATATTCTACTAATTAGTTCTAATTCTTTTTACGACTAATTAAATCTTAGACTAGTTCTCTCCAATTTCCAACACTTTGTGCGCATTCTTATACGATATCTGTCGACTTTTGACAAAACAACTTATGTCTGATATTAAAATTCTTGAGGAGAGCAAATAATAAAAAATAAAGTGTACACTATTTTTTTATGTAAATACAAGTAAAAATATTGTATTATAGTAAAAATATGTCGGTTATTTTGATTTTTTCCAAATATTGTTATATATTAAATTTTAATAATATAAATTAATATGATAAACAAAATTTTGTAAATGATCTTATCTCGACTTAAGTTGTTTTGTCAAAAGTCCACAGATATTTTTTTAAGGAAATCTAAATTTTGCACTACGGACAGACTGAATTTAAACATCTCATTATTTTTAACATTTCATTTATTTAACAAAAAAAAGTTGAACATTCATAAATTTTGTTTAGTCCGATTTATCAGCCAATTTCGTATCGTCGGATTCTACATTGGCTTTTTAACGTTGTCGTCATTTTTTTTATTCTTCTTGGTTTCTGAATTTTGAGCGTAGTCGAAAAACTCCTGAACGTATTTCCAGAACAATTCTTCGCTTTCATTCTCGAAGTGTTTCTTGAAACATTCTGCAACATAAATCGGTTAAATCAGTTTCAAATTGATAAAAACCATAAAGGTCTACCTTTCAGTATTTCCATGAATTTGTAGTCCTTAATGGGCTTTTTGTCTGTCTTCGACCCACCCTTATAGCAGTACTTTAAGGCGACTTCATTGGTAAATAATCTTCTCAAGACTTGTTTCACAAAACTTTTTCCATCCGTAACTTTTGCGTCCATTAGTTCCGCACGCTGGAAGAGTATTTAATGATAACTCCTCTCCTACGAGTGTTAATTCGAACTCACCAAGTAATTCGCCAGATCCTCGTTTTCCAAACTCCTCTCAAACGTCTGGAACTCGTCATCGCTTTCGAATGGAAATACGGGCAATACTCGGACCAGTAGATTAAATCGTTCGTGGAGTTTCTCAAGGAATTTCCTTATTTCGCGTCTTATTTCCATCTTAAAATCTCCTCCACCCTTAAATAGAAAAATTTATTTTTATTCATTCATTTTATTATTTTTTTGTACATGCAATCGCTATAAAAAATATAGCGAAAAACTTATAGTAAACTTATAAAAATAATATAAATGAAAATATTAAGTGAATACGAAAGTTACGAGATCGCATTATTTATGTAATTAAATTTTGGTTTGAAGTGCATTCAGTAGCTTTTGGTTTTTTTTTTGTAAATTTCAATTGTTTCCTTTTTGTTTTGTTAAATTTGTCCGTTTTTAATTCGATCCGATATGTTTAACAAAAACTTTCACAACTTATTTCTACACCACTTTGAATTTCTTGATATAAATTATTTCTGAGTTGATCAGTAGTTGGTTCTTACCGAATATTATTGTCTTTGGATCGAGTGTTGAATTCTCTGTCCTTTTATACAAAAATATCGCGATCCGGATCCAATATTATCTAAAAAAAGATATGAGAAATTTATGAACCCTAAATATTATCATTTAGACGTAATGCAGTTTAGTCACAATCAAAAACAACCTTTGACAACCTCCCCTTATTTGCACTGCAAATTAAGGTGCGCAGTCATTATTTCCACAATCACAATTCGCCACATTTCTTTCTCGAGAGGTGCGTTCATTACCAAGAACCTGCCAATCAGCTCGTAAACATTCAATTGCATTTAGGTACTGTTTATTGGAAATAATAAACAAAAACATTGTTATCGCTGTGTTCTGATGAAAATATAAGCTTGAATAATTTTGTGGACAATTGCAATCGAAACAACTTTTAAGATCTCTAAGCTTGGCACATATAAACTCTACTAGTTGAATGCAATAGGTTAAAATTACAGGTGTTCTTACAATTTCAATACTGGACAAAAGTTATATGCGATTGTGAGTTGAGATTTTTAAGAATTTCTATTTATTTGTTCGTTTGTGAATTATTGGTGTGTATTATAATTTAATTACGAATATTTTTTGTGTAAATTATTGTAAATTATTAATTATTATTACAACTTTATCATAACTCATTGATAAGTGAATTTTTGAGTGCCTAATTTTATATTAATCATGGGTATCCCTTGCTTGGGTTCAATGACTGCTCCCACATCGAGTGGCACTAAAAGAGTACTTCAAACGATATCCCAAACAGTCTTCAGATGGCCTGAATCGACCAACTACCTCAACATTCCTTCAATTCGAACTCCTTTCAGCTGCTCTCCTTCAGACGGCGCGCAGTCTCAGGGGTTGGTTGATCGTTTGTGTGTTCTCGGCGGAAAGGAATGTCGCCACGTCTCCGGTCGGCCGGACAGACTCACACACGGTCAGGCAGACAACAATCCATTTCTGACACATGCCAAACATTCCTCCTGCTCCTGCTATTGCCTTTCGGTCCCAGCGCACACATGGCACATGCAACAAATTATCCTTGCCGCGAGAACAACAGAGAGCGCAAGGGATGATAACAAGGAGAGTGAGAGAGTGAGAGCGAGAGCGAGAGAGGGAGTGCGAAAGGGCATGCGTGGACGCCAGTTGTGCTCTCAGTAGCCTCGTAGAAATCAGCTGGCAGAATTCAACCCCCGTGGTATGCAAAATAAGGGTGTATTTTGGCGTGTGTTTGAATGTCCTGCAGGACTCGCTGGTATATTGAATTTTCACCAAATGTCAGTCGGTTAGTCTGCGTCGTCGAATATCCTGTTGGAGTGTGCTGTTCTGTTCCTCTGTCGTCTATGTTTTGTGTGTTTTATAAATATTTTGTAATATTCCCCTCAAGAATTTAACTAATCCATAATGAATTTCGAGCTCTATCGGTAATTTCCCCCCTCATCGCTGCAGTTTTCGCTCTGAGTTTTTTTGTGATAATCATGTTTTTGTTAACATTCAGGACCCGGCAACGTTGGTTCTCATCGCCTTGGCCTGGTCCGAAGTTCTGGAGGGGCTCCTCAGAGACACCGGTGTCTCCGGAAATATCCTATCCAGCGGTGAGTGCGACGACATCGATATAGATCGCGAAATCTGATGATAGTCTGGTATTTTTATGTGAAAAGTCTCTACTTTAAATGAAAAGTCTGCGATTGCTTGGACTGACATATGGTCGTATCAGACAGACAGACAGACAGATCTGCGGCAGTAATTTATTATCGAGTTGTGGGCAATTGCAAGAACTCATTTGCTTGCACTTCAAAGAAATCAAGTCCTTGAAAGCCATCTGCAGAAGTGGTTCAATATCAGATATATGTACATATGCATAGCATGATCGACATCGACTTGTCTCAATGAATCATTGTTGAAATTGGCTAAAAGCATCGCTCGATAAAGTCATTGCCTGTTATAAGTGGATGCGAGTGAATCATTCGATCCCCTGACATTCGTGATAAATATCTTCCTATGCTAATTGCGAAATTAACAGATGATTTCTCTCTCTCTCTCTCTCTCTCTCTGTCCTGTCCGTGGAACTCTAAACCGATCTCTTTCGCGTGGAAGACCCTGAACTTGATGGCTGTTTTGTCTTGAAATATTAATTTCAGCACATTCCTGGAGGTCAATTCTCTTCGACGAGCAGTAAACATTGTGATATGTAGAAGAAAGATCATTCGTTTATCGCCCATTGCATTGTTTATGGAATTCTCGCCATTGCAGAAAAACACGCCGAAGTTTGCAGGAAACGACGCAGTTTCCATCACAGCCAGCCACAAGGAAAATTTCCACAGCTTCCCCCGTGACTGATTGGGGCCAGGAGTAGGGGTTGTTGTTGTGGGAAAATTATTTACTTTTATCGCCTCTGTGATGATCTTTGGTACGTCCGTCCGTCCGTCCGTTCGTCTCTCCATCCATTCGTTCGTTTTTACGACACCTTTAGATCCGCAAATAAAGACGGCGGGAACAAAGAACGAACGAACGAACGATCGACTCCTGTTTTGCATTTTTACAATTTACACAATTCTCACAGAACCGCGCTAAAAATAGCTTTCGCAGTTATGGACGCATTTTCATTTGGAAAATACGCCATCGGTCATCGGTTTCCCGTTTACCTTGTTCTCCATTTCTCTCATCGGCACAAGAGATTTCTCAAATAGAATGGGAGAGAGAGGCTTTGCGAATATCTCGGATATCTGTCTAACCTCCTTCACCTACTTTCCACCCGTTCGATGATGTTCTTCTGTTGTTTTCTCCTTTGTTTATTTCGCCGATTTCACGGGAAACCCCCAAGACCTTGACTCTGATTTTTTTCGATTCGCTCTCAATCTCAATATATTTCGTTCTTCTTATCTCACTACGACTCTTAGACTAAGAGTCTTAGTCTCTCTGTCCCTCTCTCTGTCCCCCTCTCTCTCTCTCTCTCTCACTCTTCGTCACTAACTTATTTTTCTCTCTTCTCTTTTCTCTGCCTGATTCCCTGGCGATTGTTGTTCTCATTTATTTAATCATTAATTAATTTTCCCACACGTTGAGGGAATTTTCGTTCTATTTTCCTTTTTTTGTTTTTTCTCACATTTTCCGCGTGAATTTTATTCGCTGTTTCTTCAGTTCATTTACATCGTTTTCCTGCTGCTGATTTGATTAATTGAATTATTTATTTTCTTGTTTTGCTCTTTGATATTCAAAAATATTTTCCTTTCGAAGCAGATTAATATACAAACAGATATTTTCCCATCTTCCCGGTTGTGCGTCGCCAGAAATAAATTTTAATACGTATTATTTTGGGGAAATCTTCTCCGACTTTTGACCGAGTTCTACATTGAACAAAACGATTATTATTTGTAAAAATATGCATTTTAAAAAATTTTAATTTTTATAAATTTTTATTTTTTATCATTTTAATTTTTTATATTTTTAATTTTTTCAATAATTAATAATTTAATTTTAAATCATTTTTAGTTAAATAATTTTCATTATAATAATTTAAATTTAAAAAATTTTCAGCTTTAATAACTTTAATTTTTCATAATTTTCCTTTTAATAAATTTTATTTTTAATAACTTTAATGTTAATTATTTTCATAATTTCCGTTTTCATAATTTACGCTTTCCTATTTTACATTTTAATGATTTTAATTTTTAATAAATTTTTCATTTTTTTGTTTTTCATTTTAATATTTTAAATTTTAAAAAATTTCAGTTTTAATAACATATATTTTTCATAATTTTCGTTTTAATAATTTAAATTTTTTATAGTTTCAATGTTAATAATTTCCATTTTAATAATTTCCATTTTAATGATTTTACTTTTTAATAATTTTAATTTTTAATAAATTTAATTTTTAATTATTTCCATTTTCATAATTTCCGTTTTCATAATTTACGCATTCCTAATTTACATTTTAATGATTTTAATTTTTAATAAATTTCATTTTTTCGTTTTTCATTTTAATATTTTAAATATAAATGTTCAGTTTTAATAACATACATTTTTTATAATTTTCGTTTTAATAATTTTAATTTTTAATAATTTCAATGTTAATAATTTTTATTTTAATAATTTCCACTTTAATGATTTTAATTTTTAATAAATTTAATTTTTAATAAATTTAATTTTTAATAATTCCCATATAATTGATCCCCTATTAATAATTAAATTGCAGGCAATTCCATTTGAATAATTTGAATCATTAATAATTTTCCTCATAGAAATTCGACGAAATCGATGGCCAGTCCTTCACCCCGCTCACCATGGCCGCGATGTCGGGCAACGTGACGTTCGTGAAGACTCTGCTCGGCCACTACGACGTCGATTTGGAGCGCGAGTGCAACGTGATCTACGACGGGCTGGTCGTCTATGGCGCCACCGCGCTCTGGGTGGCCGCCGGCATGGGCCACCTGCAGGTGGTGAAGGCGCTGGTGCAGCGCGGAGCCGATGTCAATCACAACACAAAGGCCCAGTCCTCGCCCCTGAGGGCTGCCTGTTACGAAGGTATTCAGTTAAAAACTATTTTCAACTTCACATTCAAAGACTAATGATTTGTTTAAATCAATTGCGCAGGACGCCTGGACATCGTCAAGTATCTGATCGAGCACGGAGCCGATGTGAATCTTGCCAACACGTACAACAACACCTGCATCATGATCGCGGCCTACAAGGGCCACACGCACGTGGTGAGTGGAAGGCGACCAACTCCTTTTGGTATTTATTTTGAAGTTACCCTTGTCTGTCGCGCAGATCGACGCCCTGCTGAAGAACGGCGCCAACCCCAACGAGCAGGCTCTGTGCGGCGCCACCGCGCTCCACTACGCGGCCGAGTGCGGCCACCTCGAGGTCTGCCAACTGCTGCTCGATCACGGCGCTCGCATGCAACGCAACGAACACGGGCTGACCCCGGTGCTGCAGGCAGCCGAGCGGACGCACGAGGCCGTCGTCGAGATGTTCATCCAGCGGCCGGGCCTAATGACCATCGAGGAGGTAACTCTCACCCACAATTCTCCTCTTAGATCTGCCTCTGAACGCTTGTCCCACCCCCAGACCATCACCGCCATCGAGCTGATGGGCGCCTCGTTCGCCAACGACAAGGACAACTACAACGTGACCAAGGCCTACCAGCACATGGTGCGTGCCATGGAGATGCGCTTCGCGGACCCGCGCAAGGTGATTCGCAAGAAGGTCCTGCAGCCGGTGCCCGCCTACGACCACTGGTTCGAGACGGAGAACATCTACGAGCTGCAGGCGATTCGGCTCAACCACCACTCGATACACATGGAGGCGCTGACGATACGCGAACGCATCCTGGGCAAGAACTACCCCGACCTGCCGCAACCGATTGTCTATCGCGGCGCCGTGATGGCCGACCAAGGCCGCTTCGCCCAGTGCCAGACCCTCTGGAACTACGCCATCGACCTGCGCATGATCAATAATGTATGAAGCCAAGTCGCAAATCGAAGAAGCATCGCTTACGTTTCTTTTGTTTTCAGCTGCCCGTGGAGCGAGACCTGCTGCGCTTCGCCCAGCTCTTCTCGCAGATCCTGCGGCTCGAGGAGCAGACACTCGACCTGTCGATTGTGTTGTCCGTGTTGGTCAAGTGCCAGCAGGAAATCGAAAACAACAAGCATAAGATCGCCCACCCAGGACCGAAGGATGTCCCACAACTGATTTCGGTAAGCGAGAGGGAGCTCTTTTCAGAGAAGGAAATAGTACAAATTGGTTTTTCTTTCAGGATCAAAATGAACAAAATGTCGTCACTGCCCTGTATCTGATAAAAATCATCACAAAACTTCTCTCCAACACCGTCGCCCCGGTGGAGATCGAGAAGCAGCAAATCGAACAACTCTACACAACCATCAGGAAGTTCATCAAGTTCGACACACGGCTGGCCGACGGACAGACGCTGCTGCACCTGGCTGTGAATGGCGTGACGCCCGTCGACGACTTCTACACGAGTGATATTTGCCGGTGAGTGGAAGGTGGACGATGACGACGACGGCGGATCAAAAGAATCAAACACAAAATCAAACATTATCTAATGGCTATTTATCACGATGCAGGTTCCCTTGCTACCGCACCGCGCTGCTGCTGGTGCATGTGGGCGCTTCCCTGTCTGCTGTCGACTGTGAACGCAACACGCCGCTGCACACACTCGTCTCTAGTGTGAGTATTTCCCATTTTCGAATTGTTCTCTGAGACCTGGTACTCATCGCAAGAACCTTCTCTCCACCTTCTAGATACAGTTCCCGCGCGACAATACACAAGTTCTCATACAGGCCGAGAAGATTGTGAAGCTCTTCGTCGAGGCCGGTGCGCATTTGGACGCCGTCAACGCGCAGGGTCTGACGCCGGCTCGTGTGGGCAACATTGGTTCGTGACATTGTTAATTAAAGTCCATTGCCTAACTTAATTGCTAACGATTTTCGGCATATTCTGCTTGCAGCTGGCATCAGCAATCTCATACTGAGCTACCAGAACTCGCTCACCTCACTCAAGTGCATCGCGTCCCGTTGCATCGCCTTCCACAAACTCAAGTATCAGGGACTGATTCCGAAGGCTCTGGAGACGTTCATACAGATGCACAGTGCCGAGAAATTCTGCGCGTAGACTTCGGATACTGTGGACGTGGACGAAGGACGAAGTGCTTTCCGATGTAGTTGTTAATGATGTAACTGAAAATCGAATTTTAAACTGTAAACTGATGAACAATTCATATTTTATTTAAATTTCTAGTGAAATAACATTCGTACTCTAAGTAAGATCTATCATATCTCATTGTAAATTGTCAGCTATTTTTGTATGAAATTTTATTTATTTATTTTGCTCCTGTATAACTAGAACTCTATTATTTATCTTAGACTTTGGACACTTGTTTCCAAGGTGCAAACGTGGTCAAGTAGTTGCCGATACTTGTGCGTAGTTTGGTCTGTAATTTCTAATGAATGTTTATTTTAGAATTGAAATTGTAAATTATCTATATTATTTATGTTTAAGCAAATAATTTAATTTCTTAATCTATGCAGTGAAAGAAAACTCTCCGCCGGCGATACAATCGCTTCGAATAAAATTTAACAGCCAAACCAAATAAATTTCCTAAAACTGAAATTCGTTTTTGTTTTTATTCTGAAATAGATTTTTATTATGAGAATACTATAAGCTTAGGAAACTATTCGAAAATTAATGTCAGTGATTTTTTTTATTTAACAAAGATAACTTATAATTAAAAATTATAAGCTAAATGATTTTTTTTACAAAAATCTTGTTGTCCTACGTAGAGAATCTCAGTACGTTCCCATTGAATCTTCTATGCGAGAGAGTTACCATAAAAAGCTGTTGTGTTGAGCTGTTGTTGAGCGACGTCCCGAAACTTCGCAAATCCCTTTGTTCTCTTCTCTTCAGTATTTAAGTATTTTTAAGTATCACAGTCGCATTGAGAGGGTTTAAATTCAAATCGTGCTCGCGTCTTCGGAACCACTAAATGTTCGCCTCGCTGCTCTTCCGGCATGTCTGATGCACCTGCGGATAGATATCCGGCTGTCGCATAACCTCGTCGTATGAGGGAGGCGGGGCTGAAATGAAAGGCGTGGCAATCAGAAACTCGAACTCTACTAAGTAGACGACCACATTATTGGATAATTATGGTAATAAAAACGCAATAATTATTTGCTCGTGCTCCACTAATTGCGATGATTTAATGACTCCGCCACCCCCCGACCCCCCCAACCCCGCTCACCATTTATTATGTACTCCTCGTCGTTGGTGTAGGCGGGATTGATGACGGCGTCCGTGGGGTACGTCGTCTCTATCGTGCGCTCGTCGACGGCCGACCGCTGGGCGCGATGCGAGTGACGCCGCAGCGTGTTGCTCTGCAGATGGTAGGAGTCCATCAGTTGGTCCTCGTGGTCGATGTCGTCCGAGGACAGTTGGATGACATGCACCGAGGGACGGCGATCTGTGTGAATAGTGGAGTAGAGGGACTATTTGATACGAGGGGAAGGGGTTGGTGCCACGGGACGTATGAGTAACATCGAACTTAGATTTAGAGTAAAATCAACTTTAGACTCGGTGTTAGACTTTAACATCGACCTCAGACTTAGAGTAACAACGACCTTAGACTCAGTTAAACTTCTGCTAATATCACTCATACGCCCCCGACGCCTTCTGGACGCGCGCTCACCCACGCTCGTGGTGTCCGTGTAGTTGTCCGTGAAGGCGAAATGCGGTGTGATTGTCTTTTTGCACTTGAGAAATAACACAATGATGATCCAGCCGAGTATCAGGACCAAGTAGACAAAGCCCAACATGTTCATCGAGGCGTTTGCGAACGAACGAACGATCGTCGTCAGTCGTCACATCGGGCGGACGCTCGAGCACTCGGACACGCCGTCAACGGCTGCAACGACGAGCATTCGATCGAATTTTCTCCTTTTTTCGCGATTGTTTCGCGATATTTTTCACTTCGAACGATGGCAAATGGAAAACTCAAATGATGATGGGGGGGAACACAATCGAAACGGAAAATACGAAAAAATCAATACCGAGCGAGGAGCGAGGATGACCAGCGAATCGTGATTTGGCCACCGGACATGTCTGCACTTGAGGGAGCTGCGAATACGGACTGAAAGGAGCCTCTAAAGCAACTGAAGCCGCCAACGTCTCATGACCATTCCCATACATCGACAACGTCTGTGTGTGTGCGGAGTTCACACGAATGACCGCGCTGCTATGGTGTTGCATACAATTAGGCGCTTGACCAAAACAAACCGCGCAACCAGCTCGTGTTTTGCTCCTAAATATTTCACATTCGGGCCCAACGAACTCTGATTTCGTGCCAATTGTCTTTCGCCTTTCCTGCCTCAACATCAACATCAACGAGCCACGAACAGGAAAACATTTTTACAAGCTATTTAATGAATTTCAACGTGAAAGCGAACATTTGCCCATTGAATCCGCGTTTCGCCCTCGTCAATGTTCGTCGCTGACCTGTCCGCCGAATGTCCTCGATGTGCTCCAATTGGCAACGGCAACAATTTGCGCATTGTCCGTGGGCCGTTGGGGCGTCGCGGGGGGAGGTTCCTCCATTAAGTATGCTCTCCGTGGGTTGTCATTATTTTCACACGCATTACTTCGGCTCAATAATTAAGTTATTCCCCGGTCAAGCTTTCTTTCGATATTATAGTGTTCAGGAGCTTTTATGCAATTATCGTAATTTGGTAAATTCAGGTTAAAGTGATTTTCAGCGAAAAATTACCACGAATTGATTGATTTTCTTGACATAATCTTAACTGTTTTCACTTTAGCCCCTTTTACTTTAACCCTTGGAGTAGAAGTTTGAAATTTGTACGATGGAAACTTTTAGAATTTCTCTTCAGTGGAACGTTTTTTCCCATAGAAATCGTGCAATTTAAATAATTTATACAAATTGATTGATATTATTTTTGTTGTTGTTATTTTTGTTGTTGTTATTGTCATTGCTGCATTGTTTATTGAAAAGTTGAAACTAAGGGGAAAACTTCACCATGAACTTTTAACACTTTCTCTCGCAGAACTTTGAAATGAGAGAAAGAGAGAGAGAAAATTAAGTATTTCCATGTCTCTTTTCAGTTAATTATTAATGTAACAACAATAGCACACACACACAAATATATAAAACAAAAACTTCGATAACAAAAAAACTACACCTTCGATCTATATACAAATAGTCGACAAATTGCCGCGCAATTTAAAAAAAACGTCAAATTCATTACATCGAATTTCGGTGACGTCATTATTGGACGCATTTAAATCGATGACGTCACACTCTCCCACACACACACACACAGACACAAGTGGGTGTCGCATTTGCGTGCGTCGATTATGGAATTATTCCCGTGGTCTTTTGTGTTTCTCCGCGTTGTTGAATTGAGTTGTTGAATTTGCTTAAACGGCCGGTTGTTATCAGTTCCCAGCACGCACAAAGAACGCAGCAGGGGTTTCGCGTCGAGGGGTGAAAACATTTAATATTACAACAATAGCGAAATAAGTCAAAAGGTTTACGAGAAGGTCAGATTTTGGTAGGAGAATATTTCAAGGAATTACTTCGCAATAGTGAATACTGATGGGTTCCGGAGGTCATTAACAGGAAGATTTTGGCATTAAAAAAATCCCCAATAATTAAAAACAATTCCAGAAATTGTGTTGATTTTTTATTGGTGACAGAATCGGTGTTAATAAATTATTATTTCGACAACTAAGTGTTAATGACTTAAAGACTTTGTTAAGTCTAACGTTATAAACATACATAAACATATCGAATACAGGGTGATTGTGCGAATAGAATGTGTTGAAAATCAGAGGAATATGGCACAGAGTACAATATTAGAATATAAACAAAAAAACCATAATGAAAACTATGAGAGAGAAAGAATTAGATTAAGGACTAACGTTAAGCATCTGCTCCATCATACGCAGACATAGAGTAGTGTCCGAAATCCGTATGTTTTTGGCTTACTAGCTAAGTGTTAGGAGGGGTCATTTAATTACTAAGAGTTACAGCTATAAGTGAACATATACATTTGCAAATGCTACGACGACAATTGCAATCGGTCGGGGACATTTGATCAGAGTTACATAATGGTACACGGTACCCCATCAGCGGGTACTATCACAAGAGTTGGATTGGTTCGAGGTTCGCCAACTCACAAGAGGACTCGCACACAGACACAGTCACACACACACACACACAGACACACACCCACATACAGCTTCATTTGCTCACAGGCTGGTCGTGGCCTGAAGCTTGAGGTACCGCGCCCCACTCTCGACGTCCGCCAGACGCGCCAAATGCTCGGAGGCCGCGTAGCACGTGGTCGCGGTCGGCGTGGTGGGGCGACTCGAGTTGTTGTTGTTGTTGACGCCGCCACCACCACCACCGCCGCTGCTGCTGCCGCAGTCGCTGCTCATGCTGCCGCCATGGTGGACCGCGTTCTGACGCAGCCGCGCCGCCCCCCAGACGAGCACCACCACCGAGGTGACCAGAACGCCCAGGCCGAGACCGGGCAGGAAGCTGCGATTGAGCGAGTCGAGGAAGTCGAACGAGGCGACGGGGCGGTGGAGCGTCGGCCCCGCCCCCTCCTCGCCCTGCCGCCGATGCTGCTGCTGCCGCTCGAGGTGGCTGTAGTCAGCGAACTTCCGATCGTTGGCCAACCGAACACCGACATCGATTTGGTTGTCGTCATCGTCATCGTCGCCGCCGCCGCCGCCGCCGCCGCCGCCGCCTTGTCTTGTCACCGAGATCCGCTCGAAGTTCGTGATGTCGGCGTAGGCGGGACGTCGCTGGCGTTGCCGGACCTCGGGCACGGCGGGCGGGTTGCTCAGCTGCAGCTTCGTGATGTTCGAGCAGCCGATGTTGAGGTCGGCCTTCGGATTCTTCTCCTGCACCATCACCAGGCAGAAGCGATAGCTGTCCAGATAGAGAGAGAGAGGGAGAGGGTTAATGGATGAAAGGGGAGGTGGAGAAGTCTCGCTCACCTCTCGCCAATGTCCAGGGAGGAGCTGTCGGGCACGATCACGCTGACGGTGTTCTGGCCATTGATGACCTTGCTCTCGCAGTGGATCTGAAATGAGAAAGCATTTGGAGTTCATCATAAAAGGGCTGAAGGATGAGAAGAAGAAAGCTCGAAACCAACCGGCGAGTTGTCGATCAGGATCTCGTTGATGTTCTCCTCCTTGTAGACGAAGATCGCGTCGCACATGTAGTCGTTCTTGCTCAGGTTCAGGATCCACGTCAGGATCAGGCCGTAGTCGGCCGAATAGTGGAGCTCGTGCAGGATTATCTGAGGTGATTGAGAGAAGAATGAATTGTTATTTATTAAATCCACAATAAGTGCGATTGATCTCACCTCCTCGGAGAGATCGCGGACGTGGGTCGAGTCGTTCTGGCGCGAGATCGCCTCCAGCTGCTCGATGATGTTCGCGTTGTCCTTCTCCACGTTGTCCATGTCGCAGTTGAGCGACTCGACGGGCACCTGGATGAGCGGCGCCCCCTCGAGGCGGGGCGGCGTCACGCAGGTGGGGCTGATCAGGTCCTGCGACTGCAGCTTGGCCACCTGCAGCCACTCGGCGAACGAGCGGATCGTGCAGTCGCACGACAGCGGGTTCTCCTGCAGCGACAGGCTCTTCAGCTCCTTGGCCCCGTCCAGGGCGTTCTTGGCCACGATCGAGATGTCGTTGCCGGCCAGACGCAGCTCGCGCAGCGACGGCAGCGGCGCGATCAGGTCCGAGGTGAGGGCGCGCAGGAAGTTGTGCGTCAGGTCGAGGGTGGTCAGGCGCGTCAGGTGCTGCAGCGAGGCGCTCGAGATGGCCACGATCCCGTTGTAGCTGAGGTCGAGGCTCTCCAGCGAGCCCAGGCCGTAGAAGGCGTGGTCCTGCAGCACGTCGATCTGGTTGTGGCGCAGCGAGAGGCTGCTCAGCCGCGAGAAGTTCTGCATGGCCTTGTTCTGGATGCTCTTGATCAGGTTGCGATTGAGGCTGAGCGACTCCAGGCTGCGCAGCCCCGGCAGCGTCGCCGCCGACAGCGGCCCATTCAGATTGTTCGCCGTCAGATCCAGTTGTCTGCGGAGTAGTCGAAATTAAAACCGATTCAGAGAAGAGGAAACCCGCAGGACCTACCGCAAATTGTAGCATTGTCCGAGCGACTTCAGGCTCGACGGATAGTCGCCCAGACGATTCCCGGCCAGCTTGAGCACCTCCAGCTTGCGCAGATTCGCGAACGTTCGCTGCGAGATGCTCGAGATCTGGTTGTTGCTCAGATCGAGGAAGACCAGGTTGGTCAGGCCGGCCAGGTCGGAGGTGCCGAGGGCCTTGATTTTGTTGTTCGACAGATCGAGGCGCTCGAGCCCGACCAGGGTGGCGATCGAGTTCCAAGGCACGCTCAGCAGAGCGTTGCTGGGGAGGCCTGAAACGGAACGAAGGAAAGAAAAATGATCAGTGATCGATAAAGAAAAGGAAAGAAAACGGTTAGTGATCGAGTGATCAGTGATCGATCGAAGAGAGAACCATGAGGAGTCTTCCCCGATAAGTCTTACCCAATGCCTGCAGCGGTCCCTTGATGCCCAGGAAGGCCGACTTGTGGACGCGCTTGATCTCGCCGGAGGAGATGACGAGGCCGTGCAGCGAGATCCCATCGAAGATCCGGGCGTCACTGAGGAAGGTCACGTTCCGCAGCGAGCAGTCGAGCAGCGAGATCGAATAGGGCGACGAGCGCAGACTCTGGGCGAGAACCTGAAAGGGGCAGACCATGATTAGAGAGACCATGATAAGAGAGCGTTCAATGTTTATGATGATAATGATGATGATGAGAAGATGATGATGATGATTATTGCACTTACCGTCAAGCCGTGGAGGTCGCCGTTGCAGCGCAGGGTGTGCGGCAGGTCGCAGCCGCATTCGAGGCTCCGGGAGCCGGTGATATTGGGGCACTTCCACTCGCCGGTGTCCTCGCCGAAGGGCAGCGACGAGACGTCCGCCGACTTGCGTTTCTTCGCGGCGCTCTTGTTGAAGTATTTCGCCGTCGACTTGACGGCCGGCGGGGGGTGGGGCACCAGGGGGGCGGCCGGTGCGGTCGAGGCCGAGAGGAGGACGACGGCTGCGGGTCCGACGATCGATGACGAGGACTTCGAGAGAACGGTGAAATCGGTTGGAGAAGAATCGGCACCAGTCTGGATGAGATCCATTGGCGATGGAGTAGTTGTTGTTGTTGTCGTTGTTGTTGTTGTTGTTCTCGTAGTTGTTGTTGTTGTTGTTGTTGTTGTGGTGTCCTCCAACAAATCGCGCAGATCATTCGCCGACACGCCCACACTAACGATCAGCACGTAGGCCGTGATCACGTAGAACATCGACATGCTAGAAAAACATCGAAAAAAGAAATCAATTAAATGAAAGAGACAAAATGCAATTTTGTTTTTTTTGTGAAAATATTCCATGGAAAAATCATGTCAATTGTGAATGGTGTGGAAAATTGCGAGCGACACCGACAGAGGGCGTTTCAGACGTGGACAAGATCACGTAGAATGCGTTTCTTTCACTTGTTCTTCGCATTGTTGCTATAGTAATTTCAAGTGTTGTTATAGTTATTGTTGTTGTTGTCACTGTCATTATTATGATTGTTGTTGTACAGCAAGTGAATTCGCGAAATGCGTTTTCTCGGCTCCAGTCGAGCTGAGTTTTTTTGGGTCAAGTGGCGTCGACATTTCGGCCACGCATCTAATTCGCATAGAGAATTCACTGAATTATATTTGTGTTCTAGTTGTTGTTTGTGTTGCTAATAGTGGTGTTATTGTTGTTATTATTGTTGTTGTTGTTATTGTAGCTGCTGTCACTGCGACAACCCAATTTGCCAATTACGATCTAACCCAATCTCAACACAAAGATTTACGACTTTATTTGAAGAGATCAGACGATAAGGAGCTGGAATGATTCGAAAGGGAAGGGGGGAAGGGAGAGAAAGGGAGGAAGTGGGAGAGAGAGGGAGTAAGTGGGAGTGAGAGGGGCTGCCTCAATTTTCTCGATGCATCGCTGTGATTATGAACTCGAACGATGCAACGGTGTCGAAATTATTTTACAGTGAGAGAAATATTCATGCGAATTCGAATATCGTAACTTACGATATATTGTAAATTTGATTATCGTATATTGTGATATCGTAAATTATGACATCGTAAATTTGTATACCGTAAATTTGTATACCGTGAATTATGTTATCCGAAATTATGATATCGTAAATTTTGACACCGTAAATAATATTTACGGTGTCAAACCGTAAATTATGATATCGTAAATTATGATGTCTTAAATTATTCTATTGTAAATTACAATATCGTAAATTATGAGATAGTGAATTATGATATCGTAAATTATTATATCATGAATTATGATATCGTAAATGATGATATCGTATATTACAAAATTTTCGCATAACATATCGAATATAAAAACAAAATAATATTGTTTGATCTGGTTGATTTCATATCAAGACCATATCATATCGTAACCAAATATTGATATCGTAAATTGCATATCGTAAGTCCCATATCAGTCGTCGCATTGATTATTTTGTTATCGTTGGCATTGCTTATGTTGTTATTGTTGTTGTCGTTGATGTTGGTTTTATTCTGTATAGCTGTTGTTGTTTACTATGATCATTGCGATTATCGTTGCATTTCAGCGAAAGTGTTTCAATTGACGATCAGCGATTGTGAAGCTTAAGGAGGCCGGAGTCTTCGAGCTCCAAGCGACGACGGACGACTGACGAGTGTCGAGTCCGACGCTAATTTTATGCTAATTCAACACTTATTTTATTTCTATTTCCAGAGGCAGGCGAGCAGACTGCCAGCTAGAAAGACAGAGCGATAAACAGTTGGACGGACAGACAGACAGACAGACAGAGAAGTTCATTGTTAGAATATAGAAATAACAGAAAATAAATAGAAAATACATATTCGAGAACGGAACTTTGGCTGCCGAGCCCCGAGGCTTTAAAAGCTCCCAAGGGTAGCTGCTCGCCACCAGTTCGGGACAAAGAGTCGCACGCGCAGCACGTGTGAGCGAGACACAAGACAGAAAGAGAAGTCGCTCCGATACTAGAAGAAGACAAGCAAAGAAATACACAACCAAAGGATATTCTTGAAGGAATCCTCGCCCGCCGAATCCCTTACGGAAGTCGAAGTCCAGTCGTCGTCCTTCTTCGGCCACATCCTCGTTGTATTGTAGTGCTCACGACCCGAGGTCGGCGCAGACATACGACGAGCGACAAACGTCGAAGCGATCGTTTCATAAATCAATTCTTGAGTTCTCAGCCCAATTCGACCTCGTGCGACGCACAATGCAGAGTCAGCTGAATGCGAGAGCCTGTGCGGCGCTCGTCCTCCTGACCTTGGGCGTTCTGGCCGCACCGAAGGTGGACGCGAAAATATTCACGCGCTGCCAGCTGGCCAAGGAGCTGCTGCGACACGACTTCCCCCGCAGCTATCTGTCCAACTGTGAGTATGATCGCCATGGCCATGGAGCTAACTTTGAGAGAGATGGTTTTTCTTGCCTCTTTCGTGAACTCAGGGGTCTGCTTGGTGGAGAACGAGAGCGGCCGAAGTACTTCCAAGGTGATGCAGCAGCCGAATCAGAGCGTTAGCTACGGGCTCTTCCAGGTGAGGACTCCACCCACCCACTCTTTCTCTCTCTCTCTCTCTGTCTCTCCTTCCTTACCAACCTTTCTGTTCTTTTTCCTCTCGCACAGATCAACAACAAGAACTGGTGTCGCAAGGGACGCAAGGGCGGCATCTGCAACATGAAGTGCGAAGGTGTGTACTAAACTCTCTCTCTCTGCCTCCCTCTCTCGCTGTCTATCTCCCTCCCACACTCACCCCCTCTCCGTCTGTCTCTTAACCCGCGCACAACCGCCGGGTTTTAATTAAAACCCTCGCTGGCATCGCTTTGTCGAGCCGCGTCGCAGCCCACACGAAGTCTAATTAAAGTTGCATACATTTATCGTCATCTCTCTCTCTCCCGTCCTCTCACATGATATAACATTCTCTCTCTCTCTCTCTTTCACTCGCTGTCTGCTTCGTAGACTTTCTGAGCGACGAAATCTCGGACGACTCACGGTGCGCCAAACAGATCTTCAACCGTCATGGTTTCCAGGCTTGGCCCGGTTGGGTGAGCAAATGTCGTGGGCGGACCCTGCCCGACGTCTCCAGATGTTGAGCCAGCAGCCGATGTCGTGGTTCTCAGCGCCAACAACAACAACAAAAACAACAATCGAACATTCGTCAACGTTTAGTTGGTTAAAATTTTATGTTTTTCGGCTAATAATTTTTATTTTTTGGGTTCAAATTTTATATTTTTTTCCGTTAATATTTTGTATATTTTTGTTAAAATTTAATATTTTTCGGCTCATATTCATATTCCATTAATTTTTGGGTTCATATCGTAGTTTTTGCTTTAGTGATATCTATTATTGTTTTTTTTTTTTTCAAAAATAATCATTTTGATCCTCATTCGGAGCGAAAATTATATAAAATCCTTCATCGGAACGTGATCCAATCAATCGAATCGGGAGGATAAACTGGAAGAGGATGTGTGGAAGGAGACTTGGTCAATATTGTTGTTGTCGCCGTGTCGTCGTTAGACGTAGGTTTCATTCTCAAAATACTGATTAATTTTACAATTTACATATAAGTTGTGGTTTCACAATAAATCCATAATAAAAAGGGATTGATTTTTTAATTCTGCAGAATTGATTTTGAAAAAAAAAAAAAAATTAAATTAGCTTGAAATAGAGCTTGGGAATTTATTGCGCATTTGCGAGAATAAATGGAAAAGAAAAAAAGAAGCAGACACCGATTTCCTCAACCCCCCACTTCCAGCCCCCCTGCAGCGATAGCAACAATTGCAATATTTACCGATCGCCGATCGTGATTTCCTTATCAACAACTGTTTCTGTTACCCAACCCTTGATAAGGCACAGACGGCTGCCGGTCGAAGTTCGATGAGCTTCTTGGGAGAATCCGCGATCGATCGCACGGCGAGTCAAAGGGGAGCCAAAAGGTGAGAGAATCGATGAAGGGAGATAGCACGATCAATTAGGTAACGATCGATGGAGGATCAAGCAACGATCGGTAGAGGATCAATTGAATGTCGATGGTGGATCAATTGACAATCGATGTGTGAACAATCGAGTAACGAACGATGGAAGATCAATTAAGGATCAAGATAAGATCAACAGAAGATCAAGGGAATATCATGAGATGATCAAGACTAGAACAAGAAACTATCGTTAAAGATTGATGAAGAAAGTTTAAAATACCACAAAACTCTCAATGGGTGATCAAATCACGATCGCAAATCACCTGTAGTAAATATAAATACCTATCGGAGATGTTCAACCCTAAAATCTATAAACTATCATTAGCTAGTTTATGAAATCCATCTCTCTGTAGATAATTATAATGCTCAATCGGCTCGTGCTCAATATTCGTTCGACTCGCTGATAAGAATGCAAATTAAACATGATCAGCTGGGCTCTCTCCTTGTCTCTCTCTCTCTCTCTGTTCAATGTGTTTCTCTTTGTTTTTTCTCTTGCGTTGCCAGACGATTTCAATTAAAAGGTGGTTCAAGAAATCATGTGTTTTTTTGTTGTATTATACATAAGCGTTATGGTTTTTGCATGTGTTTGTTTGTCTGTGCTTTTGACATAAATTTCCATAAACAAAACTTTGTTTACTTTTTCACCAGCCAGGTGGTTGTTGTTGTTGTTTTTATTGTTGTCATTTGCTGGTTCTTGTCACTTGTTTTTTTGTTTTCATAGAATTGTTGTTGTAGTTGTAGTGGGAATTCTCACAGCAAAATAATGCAAAACAAAACCAGTGCTTGTTTCAAATCCCCAGACAGACCCCGATTGCTCGGAGAGGAGAACTACGAATCGTGTGAGAGGCTCTGAGGGGGTGAGAGTGTGAGAGAGAGAGTGAGGAAGAGAGCAAGAGAGATAAGCTATGGACTCTGGAGGTGAGCGAGTTCGTCCCGCGCCGATCTGTCTATCGGACGGTGGAATATATTGTAGAAACATCGGGAGCCGCGATCGCTTCCACTTCAGTTGTCACCGTCGGGTCAACAGACGTGCATCGGCTGTGATCGCGATACGCTAAAACCGACCGAGATAGAGCGAGAGTGTGACATAGTGAAAGAGAAAGAGCGAACTACAAAGTGCGAGAGAGAGAGAAGGCGATCGCGAAAGAGATCCAGCGTGGCTGTCAGTAATTGAAATTCTGTGCATTGGGCTTGGGGGAAAACCCGGTAGCTGGTGCTCTGGGGTAGTTGGGCCCAAGCCACGCCTCCCGCCTTCCCATCTCACGTGTATTCAAATTAAAAAACTACGCTTTTCGAACACATCCCAAGGTCGTTGGGAGTTTTTTTGTTGTTTGTTTTTCATTGTCTTCGATTCGCTTTGCCGTAGACTTCTTTTCTGTTTGGCTTATTTTTAAGGTGTTGCTGGTGTTGTTGTTGTTGTTATTGTTATTGTGAGACGTTCTCTTTGACTCCATGCTAACGCATGAAGAGTTGTGGTGTTTTTGTTGTTGTTAATTTGTTGTTTTTATTTTGTTATTATTAATTTGTTGCTTTTATTTTGTTGAATCTCTTATTTTGTCGATTTACTTCAACATCTCTTCTATTTATGTAATTTAGTCGTCTATTTATTTTGCACGACTTTGTCGCAATTTGGTGAAATGTGAAGGCGAAACATCAGCGCTTCCCAATCTTGATATTTTTCGTGTTTTGAAATCCTTTTTTTCATTTTTTTAATAAGTTAAAAATTTTACAAATACATTCCAAAAAACATTTTTTCTTTCATGATAAATAAATTATTTTTAAAATTAGAAAATTTTAAATATTATGGAATTTTTTGAAAACTAAATAAAAACTACCAAAATGAATAAGATAATAATTAATCATATATATAATTATATAATTTTGAAATAAATTAAATAATTTTTTTAATGGCAATTTTAATGATTCTTTTTATGGAATTTTAAAATTTATTAAAAGAAAAAAGAAAGAAATTTAAATTTTTTTTATTTTTGTTAATGAAATTTTTATAAAATGGTAATTTAAGCCAAATGTACTATTTTTAAAAAGTTTCTGCACCACTGAGCATGATATCGTGAACGTGATATCGTAGATGTTGTGATAAAAATGCAAATGACTCTGCCTTATGGGCGGCATTGTACGCCAATGAGGTGGAGGGATTGCGTATCCGTGGTCAGCTCAGCTTCTTTAGAAGCTGAAGTGGAGAAAATTTCACTTATGAACTGTTTTCCTTCCCTTATAACGTCGGGTGACAACAACAGTTTGATGATGATCATAATTAAAAACATTTGTGCAAACAAAACGAAATTCAAAGAATCAAAAGCAAAAACACTCCATCTCAAGTTCAGAGCAAATATTTATCCAAGGGTGAATGAGGGAACGAGGGAGGCGAGGCTGTGATAAGGAAGTCACAAGGTTTAAAAGCACGGAAGCTAACATGGAGAAACGAAGAAGCTGCCGGTTTCTCACGACATTCGCTTTTCCCTTGCAGCTGCACAATCAACGACATCAAGACAGACAGAGAGAGTGTGACAGAGAATGAGAAAGGACAACATGAGGTCCTGTAGAATGCTGTTGGGCTGCCTCACGACCCTGCTGCTCCTGGCCTCCTTGGGAACCCCGGCCGAGGGAAAGAAGTTCATGCGATGCGAGCTGGCGAAGGAGCTGGTGATCAAATACCAATTCAACAAAACCTTCCTCTCGAACTGTGAGTGGACGCGAGCGAAACGACACGATCTACTTCTGTCGCTCTTTCCACAGGGATCTGCCTGATCGAGCACGAGAGCAACCTGGACACGCGCAAGGTGACGACCAAGGGGAACGGGAGCGCCAACTACGGCCTGTTCCAGATCAGCAGCAAGCAGGGCTGCCGCGAGGGACGCAAGGCGGGCGTGTGCAACATGCGATGCGAGGGTGAGTCACGGGGGAGAGCAATAGCAAAGGGCATTGAAGGGAGTATACTATAGAACTATACTATATATACTATAGTCAAACAAATATAGTCAACAATATATTCAACAAATTATATTGAAAAAAGTTTAGTCTCAAAAATATAGTGCAAAATAAATATTTAGGAAAAAATAGTCAAAAAAATATGGTCACAAAAATTATAGTCATAATAATATAGAGAGAAAAATATAGTAAAAACTATAGTAAAAAAAATTAAAAAAAAATATTTTCAAATGACTAAAATATAGTCAAAAAAAAATTAATGAAATATATATCAAAAAATATACTCCAGAATATATAGTGGAGAAAATATAGTCAAAATTATTTAAAAAAAATTTGGTCCCCAAAATATGCTCAAAAAAAAAATAAATCAAAAAAAATAGACAAGAAAATATGATTTAAAAAAAATAATGTCAAAAAAATTAAGCCAAAAAATATAGTCACAAAAATATAGTCAAGAATATATAGTCAAGAAAATATAGTAAAAAATAAATTTAAAATATATGGTAAAAACATGATTGTGAATATATGTATATGGTCAGGAAAATATAACTCATCTCTTAGAAGAAATAGGAACACAACTCATATATAATATTAATACCACCCAACTAAGTTATTATATTGAACTTCCAGACTTCACCGACGACAACATCGCCGACGACGTCGCTTGCGCCAAATTAATATTCGAACGCGAGGGCTTCAAGAACTGGCAGGGCTGGAAGCAGTCGTGCCGCAACACCCTGAATCTACCCAACTTAGATTTGGCATGTAAAATAAACAATATATAGAACATTTACAAAATACCCACAAAAAGCCTTTTAAATTAGTCCAACAAAAAAAAGAGAAAATCAGAAAAATTCTAAACTAAAAATCACAAAAATAAGATAACATTTCAAAACAATGAAAAACAAAAATCAAAATGAAAAATTCTCACAAAAAAATTTTAAAAGATCAAAAAATATTTTTTAAAACAAAAGACAACTGAAATACCTTAAAAATAGTTGTCAATGTCTTGAGACGAGATTTTGTTGCATTTCAACATGGATTTAATTGTGTATAATTAGCAAAAACAACAACGACAACAACAAAAATAACAATGACAGCAATAACAACTGGCAAATTGTTGCAACAACTGTTCGAGAAGTTAATTTCGGGTCTCAACATGGAATCGACAACAATCACAGAAACTTCAGTGATTTCCTTTCCTCGTTGGTTGACTTTTGAAAAAGCCGCCAATCGCAATTTGTTGTTGTTATTGTTACAGTTGTTGTTTCTGTTTTTGTTTTTACTGTTCGCGCTGTTTCGCTTGCCGGCGGTTTTCACAAGCTCAAAGATGTTATCAACACCTTGCCGTGAACGAGAACCCACGAAGCGGGCAGAACGAGAAACACGTCGAGTAAACTATAGAGAGAGGGAGCGAGAAGGAACGAGGGTGAGACAGGGACAGAGACAGCACGATGCGGAGTGCTGCAGGTAGAGGCCGAAGACAATGAACGGAAAACAGCTGGAGACGACGGACAAGTGTAAACACTGATAATTGCTATAATTGAGGCAAAAGATGCCGAATTTTTGGCGTCTGTCGGTGAGGTCGGTTGGAGTTAACGAAAGCAAAACCACCAACTAAAATACAACAACAACGAAAGCAAAAACAACCACAAACTATAACAACAACTACTACAACAAAAAAAAATACTATAACAACTACTACAAAAATATCTACACCATTCACTCAAACCTGAAAGGAGACCGAAAGTGTTAAACAGTTGATGGAAGATGGAAGACTTTGGGAGACAAGGATCATGCTACATGGGTTCATAAACATCACTCCTTCTACTACTATTTCCTTACTCCTTCCCATCACTACTAATTTCATTACTGTTTTCCTCTTTCGATAAACTTTAACGATCCCTTTGTCATTCGTTTTGGGGACAAAAATCGAAGCCCCGGTCTCCACAAAAGCCAACGAGAGTCCCGAATTCCTCGCTCGTGAATCATGTGGACGATGCGACGTGTTTCCTTTCGCCGCCAACTGCAGCTGTCGCCTGATCCCGGTCGAATTCAGGCGATTTGAGTTGTCTCGAGGACGCATTCCACAGCTGAGGAGGTCGGCGTTCGCTTCCTGTAGCCGCGCACAAAGAGGACGATTGACGGTTGTCGCCTTCGCCTTTTGCCATCGTCGTCGTTGTCGTTGTCGGTGTCGTCGTCAATTGTGGTCTGTAGTTGTTGCCTTGCTACGCCCAAACTTCCTTTCTTCCTCTGTCTACCTCCGCCCCAAACCTCTCTACATCACCTTCCCTCTAAAACCTTTTTTCCCACACCGCTCGACAGCCCTCGAGATCATCCATGGTTTCCATTGAACCTGCGCATGAGCAAACACACATGTTATTGTCATTGTGCTTGTTGTTGTAATTGTTGTTGTTAATTCGCCTACATATCAGCCAAAGACATTGTCATTGCATTCGTTGCTGTTGTCATTTCGATTCCATGGCACAAACGACGAACGACGGCGCATATGCGCGTGGGCGGCGAACCTGGCGTCGATCGCATGCAAAGTAGGCACAACTTGTGGAACCACGGATCGAGGAGGACTGGAGAGGGGGGGGAGGAAAGAGAATGAGTCGTCTTGTCCAAGTCCAAGACGATGTCGGAATCGGAGTCTAAGTCGAAGTCTGAGTCTGAGTCGAAGTCGGGGCCGAAGTCGAAGGAGAAGATCGAAAAAAGTCAGACAAGCAGAGGCTGAAGTCGACAAAAGACAAGCAGAGCGACCAAAAGAAGTCGATGGAGAGGAGAAAGAAGGGGAGATGAGAAGTAAAAAAGGAAGAAGAGAAGAAAGGACTCAAGGAGAAGCCGACGAAGAGGAGGAGAAGCTGCAGAAGGGGAAGAGGGAGGAGGATGAAAATGGAGGCGTCTCGCAGGAGGAACTAAAAAATTGCCGACGACAATGTGATCGCTGCTAATGATATGCATTTCCATAAAGTCACTGGCACAAAACAACAAAATATCCATTTGATTTATTGGCGTCTGCGCACCATGGCCATGTGGGAAGGACGCCACCTCCTGCCCCTCGTCTCTTCTCCCTTCCACACCCTCTGCCGCCCATTGAATGTGTCGTAGTAAGAAGTGAAATAAGTTTAGTCCTCTTACAACAATATGAAACTGAAGAGAAGGCTTTTTAGTCGTAGATTTCTCCAAGCTCCTTTGAGCAGAGCAAACCCAGGCGACTTCATCATATTCACTGTAGATTATCTCCCGCTACTATGGATTATCCACATCTGATCCCCAGATATTTGTCTTCAAGCGCAATTTAAAACTCCCGACTTCATCATGAACCCGTCGACTTAAGCGTCGTGCAGTAGCCGGCGCCTTCTTTCAGTTAATTAACACGTCGGTGAGTCACACAAAGGACCATCGAGGGCTTCCTCAGACCTCTCTCTACCCCTCTCTATACCTCTCTTACCCTCTCTTGACCTCTCTACTCCTCTCTTTCTTCAGTTATGCCCATGTTTGGACGCCAATTAGCAACGTCTGCAGAGTTTCCCTCACGTTAACTATCATAAAAAAAGAAGAATCAATGGAGTCCAGGAGTTTCTGGAGACCACATGGGCTTTAAATAAACGCCCGCCTCGCGAGCTGACACGGCCCGAAATGTTTTGAATTTATTTCAACTCGTAAAATGAGGCGAGACTTTTATCATTGCTTTATTTCAGACTTCAAATGAACAACTTTTTCCTAAAGGAACAACTATTTCAAATGAAGAACTATTTTAAATGAAAAACTTTTTGAAATGAAGAACTATTTCAAATGAAAACTTGTTGTGATTAAAGAACTCTTTTAAATGATGAACGGTTTCAAATAAATAACTTTTTCAAAAGAGGAATGGTTTCAAATGCTGAGGGAGACCTCAATCAAGGTAGGAACAGAGTTCGAATGACATTCTTGGCTAAGCTTTTACCCAAAGAGAGAGGATTAGAGAGGGAAAGAATGTTAAAGAGAGAGAGAGAGGGGTAGAGAAATTCTAACACGTTCCGTTCGGGTTCTCGGAACGATTGCGATTTCTGGCATCGCGAAATCTTCGCTTATCGGTCGAGGGCAATCTTTGAGCCACATTTGCGACTCACACCCATATGTGTCTTTGTGTGAGTGACTTCATGTGTGTGTGTGTTTGATGGTGGGCGTCAAAGCGCCGCTCCGTTTGGCAACCTTTGATTGTGGCACAGGCAACAACAACAACATCAACAACAACATTGTAAAAGCGACTATAACTGCAATAACAAAATCGAGGCAACAAAATCACAACAACAACAACAACAAAGCAGAGGGCGCCGCTTGGGCCAAACGCTCCGCGTTGATTCACGGATCTCAATCGGGTTCCCTCGGTCGATGCTTCGTTCGTTTCTTGATTTCGAAATGACTTGCGTAGGTCGTTAGTGGGTTTCTCCTCCTCCTCTTCTTCTTCTTCTTCTTTGTCGCATGTGTCTCCGGCCTTTTTCCCTTGACTCGACGGCGAGGATTTCTTCTGAGGTTTGGATTTATTTTCTCTTGTTTCTTCGGTATTTTTTCCTTTCTTTTTTGTTTTTTTAATTTATTATTTTCTTGGTTCTGTGTTTATTATGTTTTATTTATTTTATTATCTCTTATTTATTTATCTCTCTCTCCTTTTGTTTTTTTTTTTTGATGAAGTCCATCTTATTTTTGGAATGTTATTTTCAAATTATTTTTTTCAAATTTGTATTTTAAAATTTTCAATGTGACGTTATTATTTTCAAATTTTAATTTTTTTTTTTTTATATTCTCATTTGTATTTTTTAATTTTTATTTTCAAATTTTTCTTTTAAATATTTATATAGTTTCAAAATTTTATTTTCAGAATTTTATTTTTGCAATTTTATTTTCACATTTTTATTTTAAAATTTTTATTTTCACATTTTTATTTTAAAATTTTTATTTTTAAATTTTTATTTACAATTTTTTATTTTAGGAATTTTTTAAATTATTATTTCCCTCAGGTTATATTCTCTTCCTTGTAGAGCACAACACTTTCTGATCTTCGGAGCGTTTCCGAGAAGGGTTTTTTCCTTCTGATGGATTTTACATGACAAAGAGATCAAATTATTCGTTCCCTCTCTCTCTCTCTCTTTTCCTCCCCCTCGACATGATCGGTCCATGGGTCGACAGTTATCCGCGAAATGTATGTAACAACAACAACAATAACAACTGGATGCATGTTCGTCACTTCCGGTGGAAATGTTTTGTTTTTTCTTTTATTTCCGCTACTGCTCAAAATGCATTCATTTGGAGGGATTGAAGGAACGGACGGATGGATGGATGAAACGAACAGTGACGCCGCCTCTCGTTTTGGAAAACAGAGCGTAACAACAACAATAACAACTACAATACAATAACATAATCATCAGCATTGAATGCATTTCCAAAAGCAGTTCCATTAGAATGCATTTCGATAGTTCTTTTAGTCGATCTTGTTATTGTTGGCTTAATGTTTTGTTGTCATTGTCATTGTTGCTGCTACCATTGTTATTGTTGTTGCTTCTGTTGTTGTTATTGTTGTTGTTGTCCACCTTCTCTTGGACATGTTGACCAAACAAAACGATCAAAAGTTCGGATGGCTCTTGTTGGATGAAAACGGAGAGATGAGTGAAGACAACAACGAAAAAAGAGTGGTCAACAATGACAAACATGAGAAAGACAACAATAATAATGAAAATGATATGAACAACAACGATGAAAATGATACCAGCAACAACAACAACACCAACACAACAACATTGCATCAACAATGCCAACAGAAGAAGACGACGAACAGAAAAACAACAAGTTGAAAAGGTTTACAAAAAGCAAAAAGCAAACGAAAAAAGGAAGAAGGTACTTATTACCAACGATAACAACAACAATAATAACCACAATCAGAATAAGCGACAATAGTAATAACAACAACAACAACAACAATAATGGTGCCGATGATTATGATAATATGATCATGATAGTTTCGTGGCCTTTGCATAAACCTTTCAAATTCCCCTTCCACATCCCATTCGAACCTTTCCTTTCCCCTTCCCTTCTCTCTCTCTCCTTCTCCGTATTTTCTTCATTCTTATTCACTTATTATGCTTTCGTAATTGTTGTTGTATTTATCTATTTAAATACGAACAACAACAACAACAACAACGAGGACTATGTAGACTATGTGAGGTATGTGAGATCAAGTGAAAGAGAGAGAGAGTGGGATAGATAAGGGAGAGATACAGAAAGAGAGAGAGAGAGAGGGAAAAAATTGTTGTCACGGTTCCGAGATTTTTTCGAAACGTTTGACTGCGTTTAATTTCCGGTTTTTGTTGATGTTCTATAAGAGTCAGATGTTGTTGTTGTTGTTGTTGTCGGTGTTGGTGGTAATGTTTGTTGTCGTTGTCGTTGTTGTTGTTGTAGCAGTTCTCTCCATTGCGGTGGCCATGTTAATTACGCGTAGGCAAATATGTTCATGACAACAACAACAACAACAACGTCAATATATTCAACAACAACAATGATAAATTCAACAACAACAATAACTTCCAAACAGAAACTTTCAAAAACAACAAAAACTTCTACAACAAATACAAACTTCTACAACAACAAAATACATCAACAACAGCAATTGCATTAACAACAACAACAGGGGCAGCAATTGCATTAACAACAACAACAACAGGGGCAGCAATTGCATTAACAACAACAACACGAATTGCATTACCAATAACAACAACAACAACTTGTGCTCTATGGAACAATTTATTGCATCCGAACCTTTTGTGAAACGTGTTCGATGACGGAAACGGAGACGGGAGGAGGGAGGGAGGCGTGTCGTGAGTGGGCGGCAACGGAAGGGGCGGAGCGAGGGGAGAAGAGGAAGACGAACAAAACCCACAGAGCATAACATAATTTTCGAAATATCGTACAACTATCCATATGTAGATAGATATACATACATATATATGTATATTTCGAGATATTCATATCGTGGCTAACGTTGTTGAATTTGAACTGGAAGGGAAGTGAAGGGTGAAGAAGAAGAAGACGATGAGGAGGAGGAGAGGAAGCCGTTGCCGGAAGGTGTTAATTTGCATGTGTTCGTGGGTCTTGTTCTAATTGAGGAAGTGTCGCGGGGGCTGTGGTGAGGGGGAGGTTCTGGAAAGGGTTTCAACAGGTTTGAAATAGTTTCAACAAGTTTCAAAGAATTTCAAGAAGTTAAATTTCAAAGAGTTTTAACATGTTTCAAGGAGTTTGAACAGGTTTCAAAGGGTTTCAACGAGTTTCAGGGAGTATCTGTAACCACTTTTCATAGAGAAAACGAATCCTGATGTTGTTGTTAGTACTTCTCAGCCACGCCACCTCCTTAATCAACCGTCCCCATTACCCATGAAACGCCCAATATCACACCTCAGCCGATGAAAGTCGTTCGAATTTTTGATTTTCCAAACCTCTTTCTCCCCATAACTCGAGATCCGAAATGCTTATCGAATGCATTAAAATCAATATCAAATCTTGAGTTTATATCTCACGTCTCGCTCCCTTCTACCGTTTTGAACCCGAATTCCAATTTTCAAATCCATTTAGTGTTTTTTATTTTTCCTTCGTCTCTCCACTCTGTCAATTTCAATGTAATCAATGTAATTTACATAAATCCATGTGTGTTCGTGTGTGTGTGTGTTTGAGGCCCACTCGAAAAACAGTCGATGGAGAAAAAGTAGTAGAAAAAGAAGAAGAAGGGGAAAATAGCTTTTAAGCCGTTTTAATTAACGCCACCTCGACGCGACCCCCACGCGCTTCCGTTCGACTCGAACTCGATGGATTTTCGACCTCTTCAGACTGAGTCAGAGGGACGAAGGGTCGGAGGGGGATCGATAAAGGGGCGAAGGGGGGAGATGGTGACTGAGACGAAGCGATGATGATGATGATGAGGGAACAGACGACAATTTGTTAATTGCCGAGTGACCGCACGAGGCGACGTCTCTCGCGCTTAGTCGGTGTCACCTTTTGCTTCGGTGCGACGAGGTGATGGAATTTATGTGGACCGGAAACGCCTCCCACGCCATCATCGAATCCGGATTCCAGAGAAACTAATTTGGTTTGGCATCGCTTTTGAAATGAATCACGAATATGACCAGAGGGCGAGTTGGATTCGCGCGAAACTCATGTCGCTTTGTCTTTGGGGCTTATTGGGGTCTTTCTATTGTTTTGAACAAACAAACAAAAAACAAATTCTTCAGACAACCTCGTTCTCTCTCTATCTTTCAAGTCGTTTCATTCACTCAATGCTTGTTTCATTCACTCCACGACTCTTCCATTAACTCAATGGCCCTTTCAATCACTTCACGTCCTTTTCCTTCACCCCATGATCCCTTCATTCACCCCATGATCCCTGCATTCACTCCATGATCCTTTCAATCACTTCACTTCACGACCCTTTCACTCATCGACGACTCTTCCGTTCACCCCATGATCCTCTCATTCACTTCACGTTCATTTCCTTCACTCGATGATTCCTTCATTCACTTCACTTCACTTCACTTTTCCTTCATTCACCACGTAGTCCTTGATTTGCATGAGCGCTGATCCTAAAATCATCATCATCATCATTCTATTGCGAGGACGAGGAACCACAATGTTGTCGGTTGTTGGAAGGATCAACGACAACAATGGAGCGGCAGCAACAACATCCGTTTCCGGCTTAGACATGTGGGAACAATGCACGGAACAGTTTTGCATACAACTAAATACAACAATAACAACAAGCAACCCCCTGGATTCCATTCCATTCAATTCGATTCCTTTTCGCTTTCATTCACATTCCCATTCACAGTTTCCACAAATCGCCGACTCCTTTGTTTCGTTCACGTCTCGCTGAATGGAAATCGGAGAAGGACGGCGAAACGAAACACGAGAGAAAGAAAACAATAGAAACGCACGTCGGCTGCTCTTCTCTCTTGTTCGCTCTCTCCCCATCTCTTTCGCTCTCGTTTACAGCGGTCGCGCATGCGCATCGAGGTTGATGATCGGTTTTTTGTTGACTCCTGGAACTCCGGTCGACGGTCACGTTCGCCGTGGCCGCGACTAATGAGGTTTTTCATTTTCCTTTTGTCCACATTTTTCATGTTCATTTTTTAATCTCTAAATTTGCAGTTTTTTTTCATCTCTACATTTTTAGTTTTTCTTTTTTTTTTATTTTTTTTAATTTGTATTTTTTGAATTTTCATTTAATTTGAATTTTTTTCCTCTCCAAATTTTTAGTTTATATTTTTACTCTCAAAATTTTTCATATAATTTAATTTTAATTTTTTTCTTCCATTCTCCAAATTTTTAATTTTTCTAAATCTTAAATTTTTTATTTTTGTTCTCTAAATTTTGAATTTTTATTTTTTTTATAATTTTATATTTTTATTTTTCCTTTGTTATTTTCATATTTTCTTCTCTAAATTTTTAATTTCAATTTTTCCTCATGTAAATTAGTTTCTGCTTTCATGTAAATTTGTTCTTCTCTTTCATGAAAAGTGTTTCTTCTCTTTAATGTACATTTTTTCTTCTCTTTCGTGTTAATTTTTTCCACGCATTAATGTAGATTTTTTCTACTCTTTCGTGTACAATTTTTCTTTTCCTTCTCTTTTCTTCTCATTTTCCATTGCATTTTCGCTCGTTTTAAACGACTTTTACACTTTTTCTCAATTGATTTAAATTTGCGAGACGAGTTCGTGCCTTCGGCAGCAACAGCAAAATTTCCAACAACCGACTTTTGAACCGCTGCCACTCGCCTTCGGCGCCTCCTGGGGTTGTTTTTGTCAGCTTCATCAGGGGGTTTCAATGCATGTTCATGCTTTGGCCACCACTGTAGTCAATTTCGAAGTATCGAGGGAAAAAACTAGCGCCTGAAGAACCTGCAACTGGCCGCATTGGTGGCCAATGGAAAAAACACCGTGAGAACTGCGAGAAAAACATTTGTTTCAATTTGACAAAAAGTATGTTTTCTGTTTTTATTAATATTTGGTTGTTTATTGGTGCTATATGTTTTATTTATTTCCTTTATTTTTATGTTTTTTATTATTTTTTTTGTTTCTTAATTATTTTTATTTTTTCATATAATATTTTTTGGTTTTTTTGTCAATTTCTGTTTTATTTATTTTCATTAAAAAAAATTCATTATTTCATTATTTTTAGTATTATTTTTTAATTTTTCGAATTTATTTTGGATGCATTTTTTCCGAACAAAGAATTTGAAATGTTCAAATGAGAGAAAAATTGCTGCTGTTCAGGGAATTAATTGCAACAAGCGCACCAGGAGTTGTCGCTGTCAGTGTTTTTGTTGTTGTTGTTGCTGTTGGTTGTCGGTGTCAATTGCAACAGCAAAAGCAATAACAACAACAAGAACACCAACAACCCAACTACATTGCAATCGTTGCTGATATTTTAATTCTCTGACTCCTTGACTTGAAATCGCGATCCGATCGACGACAGCAATGAGTTGTTGTTGACAATAACATGACTAGAAAAGGCAACAACAACAACAACGATGACAACTATGAAGTCAACAACAACGATGACAACAACAACGATGGCAACAACATCGATACCAACAACAACTGCCGCCTAAAATATGCGTGTGTTAATTGTTGGCGAAACAAGCAGCATTAGATCCATTTATGGGCAGCAGCAACCACATCAACAAATCCAAAGATTTATAACAACAACGACAACATCGAAGAGAAGGCAGCAATCGATAGGCATCAACAACAACAATAAAAATCTATCGAAAGTTCGTCGTGTTTCAAGGATTCGCCTCGCGATTCATCAGCGATTGCTCGATCAATATCGATCCCGCCCACCTTCGGCACCTGCCCACGCCCCCATCATGAGTATTTCTCGCTGCCGGCAGCAATTTGCTAATTTGTTGCAACTGCGCATGCGCGACGACGACGTCGACGGCATCGGCTTTGGCTTCATTCACAGGTGCAGGTGCCGAAATCTCGACAACAACAAAAACAGCAGCAACGGACAAATGATGTCGTCGCCGAGAGATTGTAATTGTTGTTGTTGTAACATTGTTTATTATTGTTGTTATTGTATCATACATTGCTGTTGCATTATACATTGTTGTTGTATCATATTTTATTGTTGCATTATACAACATTGTTGTTGCATGAATTTCGCAAGCGCTCAACTGCAAAAATATCCGAAACGATCCGTTGACCTGAGCAACAGGTTGCGAGCCCGCTCCCTCATCTCTCTCTCTCTCTCTCTCTCTCATCCCCCATCTCTTTCTCTCTAACTGTCAGACTAGATATCTATCCGTGCCTCTGGCTGTCCCTAAGTCTGTCTCTATCTCTGTCCGTCCGTCCGTTCGTTCGTTCATTTATCTGTTTAGATCTTCTTGTTTCGCAAAATCCCATCGCTGCAGTTGTTGGCGGTTGAAGGCTGAAGGTCATAAAGACAACAACATCAACGACAGCGATGTGTTGTTGTTGTTGTTATTATTATGCAACCCACAAAACTGCCGCAAATGAACGAGTAACGGTTACGACGGCAACAACAACAACAACAACAAAATTTGCTAACATCATTAGGCAAAAACACACAAAAACAAATAAACACCCAAAAGTCACGAAGGCGCAGCTCAACAAGAAATTAATTGCAAGCCGAAAACATGTCTAGGTGAAGCTTTTAATTAATTTAAATAAAGAGGAGGGAAAACGGAAAAGAATATAAATAATTAAAATAATAATTTTGATCTTCAAACCTTGCGATTAATTAAAAAACAATATGAACCAAATTAAACGAAAGAAAAAACCGAATGGAGAACTAAAATCAAGTTTGAATTTGTAAAAGAGTAGATGAAAATCATAAGTTACATTTATATAAAACACCTCGACATTAGTACTTGATTCAAGATATTTACAAGAACAACAAGGCGAAATCCGCTACAACACTTACAACAACAACAATGGCAGTAGCTCGAACATCAACAAAAGAAACAGTAGCAACAACATGAGCAACAACTCTAAACAAATAAACTTCAAAGTTTTTTTACAACTCGAAAAGAAACGACAATTAAAAGCGAAGCAAAGGAAAGACAATAAAAGCAAAAGACAATAAAAGCACAAGATAATAACAACAAAAATTACACGGACAACAGAAAATTACAATAAAAACAACAAAATGAAATTACAAGAAACACATGAACCCAAGCTAAAAACCCAATCCGCATGAAGATTGAACCCGACAGATAATTCCATTAAAGTGTGCAGCAATCGAATTGAATCGAATCGAAGCGAGTCGATGGAGCCTCGGGGACGACAAGTGGGGGATGGGGTGAGGATTAAGGGGGGATGGAAGACACTTGTTGTTGGGCCCTCCTTGGTCGAGTGGCCCCATCGGCGCGTACCATCTGAATCAGCCAATGGCCAACAACCGTTCAGAATGTGTCAAAAGTTAATCCTATAGATGGATTGGCACGACAACAAACATCAGTAGACAAGAACAACATCGATAAACAACAACAACATCAGTAGAAAACAACAACAATACGAGTAACTCCAACAATAACAAAAACACTTGATAAATCGATTCAAACACAAGTGTTAACATTGTTTTGCTATTTTTAAAAACCATTTCTTTGCTTCTTTTTCACAAGTCGTGTCGAGTGACTTTTGAGACAACTGGGACCTGACTTGGCCCAGAATCGCAGCGATCGAAATCGGGTTCGAGTTCCAATTAACATGGTTTTCAGAGTTTTGATTCAGCGCACACAAGTTATGATCCGAACATGCAATTATTTATTTTTATTGCGACTCGTTTTTTTTATTTAATTTAATTTAAAATGAAAAATTATTATATTATAAATTCAAATTGAGTTTTCTCTAAGATTGGAATTGGTTTTTGGTTGAAATATAAATTGAATTTCATTTGAATTAAAGATAAAGAAATAGAAAATAAATTTCGTCAAAAATTAAATTTATTTTTAAATTAAAATTTATTTTTATTAAAAATAAAATTTATTTTTATTTAAAATTAACATTGATTAAATTTAAATTGGTTTTTGTTTAAAATTACAATTTATTTTTGTTTGCAATTTATATTGAATTTTATTTGAAATCGATTTTTCGAAGGACGCAAACGAAAGACTCAAGCAACGAACTCAGTGGTCTTATTCTCTGCTCGCTTATGCAAATACCGAATTCCTCTTCTGCCAACCGCAACAACAACTGGCCAGAGTTGCCTCCGGTCAGGAAACCAATTTGAATCCTTCCCGCCTCCCGGCCATCAACGAGGACAGCAGAAGACCAAAAAAAAAAACACTGTCAAATTAAAATTTATTTATTGCGACGCAGACGACACAACAAGAACACCAACAACAACACTAATACAGAGCATTTTTTCTTTCCACTAAACAAACAACCGAATGCACTCTCGATCCGTCTGTCTGTCTGTCGTCTTCTGTCCCTCCATCTGTCCCTTTGGGACGATGCCCAGACCTTTGCTTCCCGTCCTTCTTCGCTTTGTCATCCCTTGTTTTTTCCTCGGCCGTTTGTGTTCTTGAAATTGAACAACGGTCGCTGCTTCCTGCTGCATTTAATTTGGGCCGAATTCGTCGTCGGTCTTTCGACGGTTTCTGTCTCTCCATCTGTCTGTCTGTCTGTCGATTGGTCCTCGGTCCATTCGTCGGTGGTTCTGTTATTTTAATTCTCGCTCAATTTGCATATCAATGTTGGTCATTTGAGCCATCAAAACATGCCGTAAAAATACATTTCGTTCACAATTTACGACCGCGACCGATCAATTCAGAGCACAAACGATCCCTTCTCATCTCTTCACCTTTTCTTCTCCTTCCATCCTCCGCTTCGTCTTCCCATTCCTGTGAGAATTTGCCTTCTAATCGCTCGAGAGAAGTTCAAGAATGGGACACTTCTTCTTCTCTCTCCACCTCCTCATCTCCCTTCTTCATTCATTCTTAATCCGCTATTCAGAGACGAGACGAAAGACTTAAGACACGAACCGACTCCCGCTCTTTCGACACATTCGATTGAAACGTGAAGTAGAAGGAGAAGCAGAAGACAATGTTTTGAAAGACGAGGGGTTTTAAATTTGGATCTTATTCGTCTTAGGACGACATAATGTCGTCGATATAGACTTCTTCATGATTTACAACCTTCCTCCGATTGGACTCGAAGTCAAGATCTCGCCATGAGTTGATCAAAATTGGGGAGAAGTTTGAAATCGATTTTATTTCGTCGTAGTCGAATTATTTATTATTTTATAGCACTAATTTTTGTTGTTGTTGAATGGTTCACTCTCTGTGCTGGCCAGAAAATGAACACGAGTCATGGTTGAAGGCACATAGAGAGAGAGAGAGAGAGATCGAGTCAGATGTGGGAGAACTGAAGTGTGGGCAGAGGAAAAAAGACAACCTGACGAAAGGAGAATGAGGGAGAGAGGGAGGGAGGGCCGAGCGAGACGGAAACCGAAAGCGAGTGGGCCGCAGCTGCGCCTGCGCATTGCCCAAAATTGGCAACTTGTTGCTGGCTTCGTGCGGCTGCCGCGCTCCAACTGGATTCATCTGAAAGAGTTTCCCCTCGGTTCTCGCCCACGACGCATGCAAACGGCTTAACGAATGGCGATGTTGTTGGATTTTAAATTGTTGTTGGTGACGTTGTTGTTGTTGTTGTTAATATTATTGCTGTTATTGTTGTAGCAGAACCTTGTGCTCGCTTGTAACATGTAAATTTGTAGATTCGCGTAAAATGCAAATTGTGTCGCTTTGTTGTTTGGCCATTGTTGCTATTGTACATTGTTATTGCTATTGTAGGTTGTTGTTGTTGTTGTTGTTATTAGTAGTTATTGCTATTGTTCCTGATGCTTCGACGGCATGTTATTGCTGTCCCTATTATACCAATGTGTGGTTTTTCTTCGTCGGCTGCCTTCGAAAGCGTTTCGACTGACGTCGTCGCTGTCGTCGCCGCCTCAGCAATGAAGCCATAAACGCCTACACCAAACAGCAAGAGAAGACCGCCTTCGAAATGTTTGAGGCTTAAAACGCCTTTAGAGGCCGAGAATCGAACGTAAATTGAAGTGATTTTGCCTCGTTGAAATTTCATTGCAATTGTTGGCAAACAAAAGACTCAAGCAACGAACCTGCAGGCGATTTCTGTTTCGAATCATCATTTCATCATTTGAAGCCAATGAAATCAGGAAATTTCCGATAAATTCAACAAGAGTTGAATACAACAAATATTCAATTCTACTAAAATACAATTCAATCAAAATATACACTGAGGCGAAATTCACACTCGAAGCGAAATCAAAGACAATTCCATATATACACTGAGATAAATGTTAATTGGACACGACGTTTGAAGAGAAAACCACAAAAACCGCATTTTGAAGAGATTCTAGTTGAGCAGCTGACAAACGCCCACCAGCATCAGCAACAACATCAGCGTCAACAGCAGCGGCAACGGCACCAGCGACAACCGCAGCAACAACAAAAAACAACAGAAACGACTTCACAATTAAGCAAATGACCAGCAACGGCTGATGCTTGACTTGTGTGGGTTTTGAACTTGAAGTTTTCGAAATCGAAACGTTTCAAAAACCACACGAGAAACCTTCTCTATCTCTCTCTCTCTCTCTCTCTCTCTCTCTCTCTCTCACTCTATTTCTCTATTTCTCTATTTTTCCACCTACAGCAGTAAATAATGACAACATGTACAATAACAACAGCAACAACAACAAGAGCTGGGCATCTGACCACAATCAAGAAATTCAATTTTATTTTTTCTCGTCTTGAAATTCATTCAAAAGTTCGAAACGAGTCGCGCGAGTCAAAAATTTGTTGGCGGTGTGTGGGTGTCTTGGTTTTGTTGTTGTTGTGGTTTTGACTATATCATTTAAGAAAAAAAATAGATATATTGTATTTCGAGAGAGAAGGAAAAAAATGTGGCTTGAAAACTTTTTTCGCCGCTTTAGTATTTGGGTTATTTGTGGGTTTTTAAGTGGTCACTTTATTATTTATTTATTTATGTTTTGCTTATTTTTATTATTGTCGTTCGTACTCGTTGTTGTTGTTGTGTTCATTTCGCTCTGTTGAATCGATTCAATGTTTCCAGAAGTTGCCGAAAGTCACATAAATTTCGAGTTTTTGGTGGAAGTCTTTCGTTCTGGAGATTGAAGATTCAGCGGGATTCTCGATTTTAGTCGACAACTTCATCGATTCAGCGACTTTTGATTATTCATTTGTTGCTTTAAATAATTGATTTTATTTGTGATTGGTTATTTTTGTAAAAAATTATTAATTTATATATTTTATTTTTCATTTTAATTTATTTTAATATATACCATTTTATTTGCCTTTATTAATTTATATTTATTTGTATTTAAATTTATTTTTATTTTAGTGCAATTTATTTTTATTTCACTTCAATTTATTTTCATTTCATAAGTGTATTTAATTACTATATTATTTGTAATTTATGTTTTATATTATTTGTATTTTATTTTTATATTATTTCTATTTTATTTGAACTTGTATAAATATGTCTCTTTATTCATCTGTTTGTCGCTATCGCCCCCGGCTCCACGCCCCCATCATGTTAAGCCCGCAGACTTTTGGATGTCTCTTGGTGTTCGAGAACTCCGTGTGGTCCGCGTTGGGCCCGCCCAGCGTTTCCTCCGTCTCATGTTTCACCAACTCCCATCTTCATTCGCTCCACCCCCATCGGCCCTGCCCACAACAAGAGACACGGATTCAACTCAAGCAAAGAAGTCGCGTTTTCCCCCAAATGAAAAATCTCCAGACGAAACTTCGTTCGTGAAGCGTGAGCGATAAGTTCTGGAAAAATATGCTTTATTTTTTGATTTCTCGTTATTTTTTTTTGGTTTGTTTTCTCGTTTTGTGTTTTTTTGGAAGACATTTTTTTCTTAATTTCTTCGCCTTCTTCCTACGCTCGTCAAATTTAGCCGCAATTAGCGTGTTGCTGGAATTGTTATTGTTGTTGTTGTCGTCGTCGTCTAGTATTATTTAATATTCATTATTTCGGGCGTCTGAAAGTTTTTTATGACCTGTCTGATGCGTGTTGCGCCACGTGATGTCGTTGTTTTTTTGTTTCCGCTCCTTTTTCTTCTTTGTCTTCTTCGTCGTTCTGTTATTGTTGTTGTTGTTGTTCTGCACCTCATGTCGTGTAGAACGCCCACACTCCGAGCGACAACAACAACAACAATAACGAGAACAACAAATGAAGACCAAGAAAAAACTTTAACAACTGAAAATAATTAATTGTTGAATTCGAAATTGATTTTCGAAACCGATGCCGAGAGCTTTGGGTTTTTTTATTCATTTTTAAATTTTATTTTTTTGGCTATTTATTTTTTATTGTTTATTATTATTCCTTTTTATATTTTTTGTCTAGTTTTTGTTTCTATTTTTTTCTATTTTTTTAATTTTTATACACGTTTAAAAGATCTATTCCTTTTTCGATTAGTTAATTTCTTAAATCTATCGCAACAAAACGCAGAAAAACGATGTGTTTAACTTGCGAATAAATTGAAATAAATAAATTATTAATAAATTCACATTCGCTTACCTTAGATTCAACATTTTACACCTCGTACGATCCAGAAAATTATTCCATTCAAAGTCTTCCGCCGCGAGAGATTCGAAAAATTGTTATTATTTACTTCGTTTTGTTTTTTTCGTTTTGTTGTTTTTCACTTCAGCGATTCATCAACTCATCAACGTGTGCAACACCAACAATTCACAAACACCAAATTAACTGCACAGCTATACTAACACAATGAGATCACTCAAAGGCAAACGAGGCGCGGAGGCAAAGGAGAAACATGTGCAAAAGACAAATTTGATCAGCGATAAAAATTCACTCACTCTCGTCCATTCGTCAGTTCGAAATATTTTCCACTTCCTCTCCTTTTTATTTGTTTTTCGTTTTCGTTTTTGTTTTTTTCTTTTTTTTTCTTATCTTATTCGTTTCGCTTCAGTTCTTTTCGGTTCGAAGGAGCAGACGGCGTTGGAAAAAAGTACTTATTTATTCATCATTCAGAAATTTCATTCTTCTTCAGAAATTTCATTCTTCTACTTCATTCATGTATAATGAAACGGAAACGGATGCACGAATCGTCGTCGTCGTCGTCGCCGAGCGCCGGTTGGTCCTTTGTGTGCGCCGGCGCAGCACGAATCGAATCGACTGTTGGACGATCGGGAGGTCTGGCCGTCTGTCTGTCTGTCTGTCTGAAGGCCTGTCGCTCGGAGTTTCGTCTACGGCGCGTACAATTGCCGTAAATCGCCGATCGCCGGAGACAGCGAGAGAATAAATAAATCGTCGATCGTTCGCCGTTCGCCACTAACCGCTGGCTGCTAATTCAATTATGAAGCCGGCTCGACTCGACTCGGAGGAACCTCTCGAATTATGAATGACGCGAGCGTGCACAGGGTTCGACGATCGTCGGTGGACGGTGTCGATGATGTTGATCGAGGTGATGATGATGACGACGTCGTCGTTGTCGCGAGTTGATGAGTCAAATGCAACACTCGAACTTCAAGCTGTTCTCAAAACTAAACAAAGTCGCTATTTATTTGTAGTTTTTACTTATTTATTTTATTCAAAAATTATATAAAATATTTTTAAGATCTTAAAAACTCTTGTAATTTATGTTGGAAATAATCAAATATTTTATATTGTTTTAAAACTTTTTCAAAATCTATGACTTTTTGGTAATTTTGTTCGATTGTTTATTTTTTGTTCATTTTTTTGCTTTATAAAATTGTTATTTATTTAATTTTTATTTCTTGTTAAATATTTATTGTATGTTGACTTTTTATTTCATGTTAATTTATTATTTCATGTTAATATTTTATTTCGTGTTAATTTTTTATTTAATGTTAATTTTTTATTTCTTATGGATTTCTCCCCTATTTTTTGTTGCAGTAGCCAAAACGAATGACTCAAGACACGAACTCGATTTTTTTCACACTCTATTCTCCGGTTGTTTTTCAATATTTTTCCTGTTATTATTTAATCGTAAATTGCGTAGATTTGAATTATTTTGAAGAAAAACAATTTCACAACTCGCACAAGCACCGGATCGCGTTTCGAGAACGGAGGAAGAGCAACAGTAACAGTAACAGAAATCGAAAGAGAACCGAGACACGGAAAAAACAGCGACAGCGACGTCAATCAGCGGCCACCAACCAAACTCGACTGCTGCAACAGATCGCTGGCCAGACGCTGGCGACACCAACACGCGACGGCAGCACCGACTACAACAACAACACGAGCAACAACAATAACAACCCACCTTTTAGGCTGCCACCAGGCGCAACCTACGCGAGACAATGGATTCATTCACTAAAAATTGTGTTTTATTTCGAGTGGCTGTCGTAGTAGATGATGTTGTTGTAAATGTTCTTGTTATTGTGATTGTTGTTGTTGTAATTGTTGTTAGTAATTCAACTGACGTTGTTGGTAGTACTTTCCAACAGGTTCGAACATTTGCAACGCATCAGTTCGAGTTCGAACCCAGGTTCGACTGTGAACTGAGACGAACGAACGAACGAGCGAACGAACGAGCGACAGACGAAGTCGAACGTGGGCAGATTTCGACAGCTCGAAGCGGAGGAATAGAAACTGATCCACAAGCTGACAGCCGAAGGCACGAACCGTGTCTCACTGACAGACAGACTGGGAGACAGACAGACATATAGACCGGGAGACAGACAGACATTCATTTACGCAGAATTGAAGCCTCGTCAAGGCAGACAGTCGAAGAAATTCGTATACAAAGGCAAAAAGACTACAGACAAACGGACACACTAGCCTACCGACGGACAGAAAGACAGACAGATATGCGAACACACAGACAGACAGATGTGCGAACAGACGAACCGCACCAATTCACCGGACAGATATCTGTCGTTTTATTGCGGCTTTAAAAATATCGAACTGGCTTCGTTTGTGTTTCTGGTTTTCGGCCCGATTGTGTCATGGTTTTTGGGCAGAAGGCGATTGGCGTATGGCGAATTTTTCATTCATAAAAATTATCTTTTATTACTACAATTTTTTGTTACCCCCTTGTTTTTCTCCCCTTTCTCTTAGGTGGTCTTTCTCTGTATCGCTCTCGCTCTCTCTCTCTCTCTCCCTCTCTCTCTCCCTCTCTCTTTCTCTTTGACCACATCTGGACCCGCATCTGAGCCCCAACCGCTTTAAATTGTTTGTGGTTTTTTGACGACGCCCGGAGGACCATCTGAGAGTTGGGGGAAAAATAAGATGATGAAGAGAAAATACAAAAAAAAAATAAATATAAAATCGAATTCCAACAGTTTCTTCTCTCCGAATGTCATGAATTATTTCTGGACCCTCCGGGTTCCAAACACCACAAACACCTTGTGTGTTCTGACAATTGGCAGCTGATATTGGGAGGGCAAAAATAATAACAAAAATAAAAACAACAACAAGATCTCTTCCATCGACCTCTCCAACATCGGCTTCGAAGTCGATTCTTCGTCATCGTCATCGTCGTTGTTCCGATGACAAGAACTCGCGATCCGATGAACGTGAGCGTCAACGTGAAGCCCACAGTGAGAACTTACTTAACGGCAAATAATTGCATTACAAATACAACAATAACAACAATAACAACAACATGAGTGACAAGAATAACAACAAAAGTGAGAGACAAGAATAACAACAAAAGTGAGAGACAAGAAGAACGACAACAATAACAACAACAATCCAGACACACAGAACGACGGACAGATGAACGAATGAAGGAAGGAAGGAAGGAACGAACGAGAAGATGGAGAACGAGGTGGGCTCTGAGTGGCCGCGGTTAATGAAAACAACAAATATTAAATGTGGGCTGCCCGACATGAGTGGACCGGTGGAAGGGAGGAAAGAAGAGGACGAAGACGGAGGCGATTGTGCTAAATGAAAACAAAGGTTTCGCAACCAGCATCAAAAGCCCTGCAAATTTCGCGATGGTAACAAATCCCAAAATCTACATAGATTATATTATTTTTTTTGCGAAATTGATCCAAATTTGCATCTCAATGAATTTGTTTCAAATTTATGAGTTTATTTACGTTGACATTCTTTTTTCACACACTGTTCTTCATCCGATCGATGCTTTTTAAACGCTAAACGAAAGATTCAAACAACAAACAGTTGGGGTCTTCTTCTTCTTCTGTTTATCGACAACAAAAATAACATTCCCACACATCGATCGCGATAGATAAATAAATAAAAGAACAGTGCGACAGCGAGAAAAACAACAGTGTAGGAGCTGGAACAACAACAGCTCACTTATTGACCAAGCGACCGACCGACCGATCGATCGATCTTGACTTGGCCTGTCCACATTTGGTCAGTGTTACCGATGTAGAAAGCGCTGCTAACCCATTTCTAAACTCAACTCAATCTTCCTTACTCGTCATCGACTGGGTCATCATCACCGTCATCATCATCATCATCATCATCATCATAGACTTCACCATCGCCACAGACAAGAACAACAAATATGCGGGCAAAAATAACAACAACCCAGCCGATATGAGTAAAGAAAAATAAATAAACTAAACCGCGGCTTTTATGGGAAAATGAATCCCAAAACCATTGCACGGACCGCTAAACGTCGACTTTTTTCCTACTCATTCTTAGGCGCATCTGTTCCTCCGCAAGCATTCATTTTTGTTTCGTTTGCTTGTGAATTTCACACAAGCTCGAATACACACACTCACACTCACATGGGCCAACAGCAACGAGCGCATTACAAAGATGGTCAGGCGTAGAACTGGTGTCTTGGTAGCAGCCATTTATTGAAATGACACGGTTCTGAGCTGCCGTCAGATGCTGGACAGTCGGTAGCCCAGTGAATTGAAATGTATACAAGTGATGCTGTGAGAACTAGGCGTCATATTTACTAAGAAATTCCAGGTCTCATTCTTAAATCTAATTTCATTTATTAGTAGAGCTTGTGTGCTTAAATCTTAATTGCTAATTGGATTCTATTAAGTGGAACTAATTTGTCGCTGTTGTACTTGTGTCCATGGCTTCTGCTTTGATGGGCTCCTCCGGTATTAGGGATGGCGGGATATTCAATGTCTAAAGAAAAGGAATATTAGTCATATTAGACAATTCTGTTGTATGATAAGTCAATAAAATTGCATACTTTTCCAGAGCAAGCCGCTTCGTACTGATGCTTCAAGCTCTCCAACTCGTAGACGCACGTGGAGAGCGCGGTGCGCAGCTCGCAAAGCAATACCATGTCCGAGCGCAACTCATTGAAGGAGTTGCAAATGTCCTCGGTTGGCGGTGGAGCCGGATCTGCAATTTGAATGTGCCATAGAATAATTAATTGCTTCTACAAGAGAACTACGCTCTTCCAAATAAACTCACCGACTTTAAACTCTTGTATAGCCTGCTCCAGAGCTTTTACCTTACGTTGACCAATATTTGCCGGCAATTTCATTTTTTGCGAGCGCAATGAAACGCCCGAACCTCGCAAATCGGAAAACTTGATGCCACTACCACCAATCTCAATCGCATTCACCACGGAATCCACTTTAGATGGACGGGGCTGATGATGAATCTTCTTCTTGTGCAGTTTCTTCTCGTATTTCCGAGCACTCTGTGCATTAGCCGCAGCCTCGCCTTGTTGATCTGCTTGCGAGATGAGCTTTTGCAGATCTTGAGTCTTGCGCTCGCGTTCCTTCTTGCGCGCCTCGATTTTCTTCAGTTCATTCAGCAACATTTGTTCCTCCTCCACTTGTTGGGTGGTGCGTTCAAATAGTTTCTTCAGTTGCTCCTTGCGACGGCGTTCGTGCTCAGCATCAAAAACGTATTGTTTCTTCTCGGTAGCGTTTCCCTTGGCTCTGGCCAACAGACCAACCACCTCATAGTATCGTTCCTTCAGATCTTCCACAGATTTAATGCCATGATTGGCACGATCCCAACGGTCCGCCATGATGATGAAACGCAAATCGAATCTACAAATTAGAAGTATTATTAATTAATGATGTGATCCAGGTAAATGATTAGATGCAATTAATTACCGCTTGGCCAAGTCGAACAAATGATCGGTTTGTGCTTTTGTCCACTTCTGTGGATTCGAACGCAGATGCGTATTGTAATCATTGAGCGAGTAGGATGGGATTTGGAGTTGCTTGTTGAATTTGGCGAATGGATAGTCCCGGGTGTCATCAGTAGTGCGGCGCCAGTGATGGAAAACAGCACCATCAGTACGCGCCGGATTCGCAAAGGGAGCCCATTCCCACTTGCGCACCTTCTTCATGCCAAGACGAGCCTTCGCTTGCTTGTACCCAGACCCAATGCCAAGAGCTACAAATTTGCAAGACATGTTAAATGGATGGGTAAGCTTAAAATTAACATTCTTCAGCACCTGTGTCAGTGGGCAGCAGCGGAGGCGCATCTTTGTTGTCGTTGTAGAGCAGCGCGAACACCTCACGATGCATTCCCTCTGGACGTTTGCTTGTCTTGACTCTGTGAATGGATAAATTTTCAATATTTTCAATTGAATTAACATATTTTTCTGCATTTCAGGCAACCTCTCGAAATTCCGTTTCCTGGTGGTCAGAAATGTTTCCTTCGTGATCTCCGGCGTGTTCGCCCGCTCAATGTCCAAAATATCGCGCACATCAGACGTCATTGTGCTGATTTATATTTTACAATATTATTTACTCAAAAATATTAATTTATTTCATCAAAAAAACTTAATTTTTTAGAAATTACACAAAAAATTACAGACGCGAGAAAAATTTTTCTTTTGCTGGTGACAGTTCTGTCAAATCGATGATGTTCATGGTTTCTGTATTCCTCAGCTTCCAATAATGGCGAAATTCATTTCGAACATGGGGAAGTGTTATACAAATGATCGTAGAGTTGCCGTGTTATACTGGTGTTAATATTTCAAAATTTATTTTTTTTATACAAACAAAAAAACTTATTATGTTTTTTAAAAATATTTAGTTCAAACTTATTTTTGGATATAACTATTTAAGTGCATAATAATAAAATCGCTATAAGTATTGGCAACTCTGGCCCAAGAGACCGAGAGACAAAACATAAACAAATATACTCTCTCTCGCTCCACGCTCACAGCAAACACCAACAACATTTGTGTATTTTCGAACATAAACAATTGCCCCTCCGAAGTAAACAACAGCTGATTTCGTATGTTTTTATGACATAAATTTGTCCAAAATTGATAAAAAACAATGTTGCCAGCAAAAATAATGTATGAAAAGCGCTTTTTTATACCCTTTTCTGAGGAAATGGGAATTTTTGTCATAAACAATGAATTATATTCGCATTTGTGAATTTAAAATGATATAAAAATTTTTTATAATTGTTGAATATATAAATGGGATGTTAGTAACACATTTTTATAATAAAATTATTCTGTAATTTCTTCAAAAAAGCAAAATACATCGATTTTGGTGTGGAATCCCCCAAAACTGGGCAGGCAGCACCTTCAGTGCACGTGTTTTCTGACAGCACGACTCACACGGAATTCTGTTTTCGACGGCGTGGTTGCGGAACGTGCGTTTTAATTTTCGTTTTGGAATAATTCTCCGGAATCAATAGGAATCAAGTATTAATCCATCGAGTGAACGAACTCGACTCCCCACCGACTGGGCAGGATATAATTATAAATTAACAGTGATATTTGGGAAACTACGATGGAAATCAGTGTCAACAAATTTCGGTGCTCCACGAAGCAATTGCTGGAGCACCTGACGTTGGCGCAGACGTCGACGTCGGCGTCAGAGCTAATGCACGAATACAGGGTGCTGCAAGAGTTTCTAAAGAAAGAGGTAAACGACACCAAGTTAATTGATTGTTACTAAATATTAATGATTTCAGATGTACGAGGAAAAAGACATAGAAAGCATTTTAAGGTTCCTGAGCTCCAAGCTGCTGGACCCAGCTTACACAGAAGCCATCGCCGTTGCCTTCCAAGAGTATTTGCTGCTGATCGTGACGAACAGCATGACATGTGGAGGCGAGGAGATCGAGACTGTGGAGGATTTCGCCCGGTATCAGAGCAAATGCGTGGCCTTGGCCAAGTTGATACACCTTTCAGATGATATCAAACGGTAGTTTAAATTTTGTGAATAGTCATATTCATATCCAAATTATATATTGTATATTTTATCAGCTATGCCACCAACTACTTTCTGCGCAAACCGGCACCGTTCCAAAAGCCCACCGCAACACACCAGCCACAGAAGAAGAAGTCAAAAACCGATTCCAGTGCACAAGTCACATCCGTGGACACGTTGTGTCTGCTGAAGTGCTGCCACCAGTTGCTCTGCGCCGATCCAGTCTACTCCAAGGAACTGTGGAACTGGTCGTCTCTGTTAAAACAATGTCTCAGTGCGCCAAAAACAATGGATTTGGAGCAACTGTACAGAAACCACATCGTTGGCATTCTGACCAATATGACTGGCGCCCAGTTGAAAAGACTCAACGCGAGCATTCCGGTGGAGGTTCTTCTCGAATTCGAGAATCAGCAGAAACGTCCATTGAAGAAATCTCCCCTGATGACCGAACCCAGTGCAATTGACGATCTTATCATTACTCTCAATTTTGATTCCACTCTTGTCACCAATGTAGAGGGCGTCCTTTTGCCGATTTTCAACAAGTCCAACTACAAGTTCTACTCGCAAACCGATGGCTCGTACGACAAAATCGTCAAAGTCGACTCGACCAAGGTGAATCTTCGCAGCATCGCCTTGGGAATATCGTCGGCCAAGGCTATCTGTCTCTCCGGTTCGGTGGGTTGTGGCAAAACCACCTTGGTCGAGTACTTGGCACGCAAAACGGGTCGCATCCAACCCAAGCGCAATGAGTTGGATCAAGAGCAGCAGAAACAGCAGAGTGGCAAAGAAAACCTGAAACTCAGCAATGGCACAAACCAACAATCGCCCGGAAAGAAACGCAGGAGTCAAATGCAGGAATCGGAATTAGACGAAATCGTCAGTCTCTTGGACCAAGGGAACAACGCGAGCACCAGCAGCAATGCAAACGGGTTCCTTCGCATTCAACTTGGCGACCAGACCGACAGCAAGATGTTGCTGGGACAATATCGCTGCACAGATGTTCCCGGCGAATTCATTTGGTTGCCCGGCGTATTGACACAGGTCAGTATTTTCAAATACTCCTTATGTTAAGAACCTATTTCCAACAAAAAAAAAACCCTCTTGCAGGCTGTTATGAATGGCTATTGGTTGCTGCTCGAGGACCTGGACTCGGCCACACAGGACACCTTCACGATCTTGAGTAACTTGTTGGAGAACAATTTCCTCAGCGTGCCCGGATTCCGAGACTGCGTCAAAATCGAACCCGGCTTCCAGTTGTTCGTCACAGTGCGGTAAGTGATTCATCTGATCTTCCTCATTCAACTCTTGATTAAATCCTCCATCCTTCTGCAGCACCAACAAGTCATCGACGTCCAGCTCCGCTCAGAAGTCCCTTTACTCGCTGCTGGAGAAATATCTCTACACCATCAACATCTTGCCGTTGTCGCGCAACGAGCTGTGCAAAGTGGTGAGCAGCAATTATCCGAAATTGGCCACCGTGGCCAACCGCATCGTGGACGTCTTCCTGACCTTCTCCAGCGGCGACCACTCGTCGGCAGACAATTTGCGTCAGCAGGAAACCGGCGACAAGGCGGACACCACCGAACAATACCTCGCACTTCCCTTCGAGCAGGTCTCGCTATCGTCGGTCCCGAATTCCGGTCGTCTGGTCTCCACGCGTGACCTGATCAAGCTGTGCCAACGCTCGAATCCCATGTTCTCGGTGACCAGCGCCGAGTGCGCCTACTTCGTCTTCCAGAACGCGGTGGACGTCTTCTGCTCCTACCTGCCCCAGGGCAAGGAGAAGACCAAGCTCATCTGCAGCATCGGCGCCAAGCTGGGCATCATCCAGTCGCGCTGTGAGTTCTTCGCCGACGAATATAAGCCGGACGTCGACGTGGACCGTCAACACATCAAGGTCGGACGCGCCGAACTCTTCGCCAAATCGAGCGAAGAAGAATCGACGCCGCAACCGGTCGCTAGTCGCGATGAGCCACAACCGTTGAAGCGTGTGAAACTGTCGCCGAACACCGAGCGTTCGATTTCATCACTGCCACCGCTCAAGAAGTCCTCGGCCACCTTCTCGTTCACCCGCCTGGCCTCGTGCATCCTGGAGCGGATCGCGGTGTGCGTGGCGCATGCGGAGCCCGTGCTGCTGGTCGGCGAAACCGGCGTGGGCAAGACGTCGTCGGTGCAGTATTTGGCCGAGCGGACGCAGCACAAGTTGGTCGTGGTGAACATGAACAATCAGTCGGACGTCTCGGACCTGGTGGGCGGTTTCAAGCCGGTCGACTTGACCTACGTCGTCGCGCCCTTGCGCAACGAATTCGAGATTCTCTTCCGGCAGACCTTCAACCAAAGCAAAAACGAGACATTCCTCAACAAGTTCGCCATTTGCTACAACCAGGGCAACTTTCCGGTGATCATAAAACTGATGATTAAGGTCGTGAACTCCGTGTTCGAGAAGAACGAGCGCAACGAGTTGCGGGCCAAGGAAATGGATCTGTTGCCGCGCTGGCAGCTGTTGCGCGGGAAACTCCTGAAGCTCAGCTCCCAGCTGGCCAAGTCGATCAACATATCGTTCGCCTTCATCCCCGGCTCCCTGGTGAATTGCATCAAGAACGGCGATTGGGTTCTGTTGGACGAAATTAATCTGGCCACCGCCGAGACGCTGGAGTGTCTGTCGACCATCCTGGAGCCCGACGGCTCGGTGGTGCTGCTGGAGAAGGGCGACTTCACGCCGGTCAAGCGGCATCCGGACTTCCGGATCTTCGCCTGCATGAACCCCAACACGGACATCGGCAAGAAGGATCTCTCCGTGGGCATTCGCAACCGCTTCACGGAGTTCTTCGTCGACGAGCTGACCACCGACGCGGATCTCTCGCTCCTGATCAGCGACTACCTGGCGAGCACGGGCATCCAGAAGAAGAGCGTGACCAACATCGTGAAGCTGTACAAGAGACTCAAGACCCTGTCGAAGCTCGAGCTGAACGACGGGCTCGGCAATCGGCCGGTCTTCTCGTTGCGCACGCTCTGTCGATCGCTGCGAATCTGCGCGAAGAACCTGTGCGGATCGATCGAGCGGAATCTGTACGAGAGCTTCTGCATGAGTTTCCTGACCCAGTTGGATCCCGTTTCGCACAACGTCGTCCTGCAGCTGATCAAGGACGCGCTGCTGAGCAACGCGAAGGCGGTCCTGATGCAGGGCATCCCGAAACCCGGCGAGAACTACCTCAACTTCGAGGGCTACTGGATCGAGCAGGGCCCGAAAGCGGTGCAAGCGTGCGACAATTACATTCTCACACAGAGTGTGAAGGAGAACCTCAAGGACTTGGCGCGCATCATCTCGATCGGGAAGCTGCCCATCCTCCTGCAGGGCCCGACGAGCGCGGGCAAAACGAGTCTGATCGAGTACGTGGCCAAGCGCAGCGGGAACCACTGTCTGCGCATCAACAACCACGAGCACACCGATCTGCAGGAGTACATCGGGACGTACGCGGCCGACGTGACCGGCAAGCTGAGCTTCAAGGAGGGCGTCCTCGTCCAGGCCATGCGCAACGGCTACTGGATCATTTTGGACGAGTTGAACCTGGCGTCGACCGACATCTTGGAGGCCCTGAATCGTGTGCTCGACGACAATCGCGAGCTCTTCATTCCCGAGACCCAGACGGTGGTCAAGGCCCATCCCAACTTCATGCTCTTCGCCACCCAGAACCCGCCCGGCCTCTATGGCGGCCGCAAGACTCTGTCGCGCGCCTTCAAGAATCGCTTCATCGAGCTGCACTTCTCCGAGATTCCGCGCGGCGAACTGGAGACCATCCTCGAGAAGCGCTGCCTCATCCCCGCCTCGTATGCCAAGAAGATGGTGCTGTGCATGTCGGATCTGCAGAAGAACCGCAAGACCACGTCGAAGAACGTCTTCACGCTGCGCGACCTCTTCCGCTGGGGCAATCGCTACACGTACGCGGACAAGAAACTCCTCGACGACGCGAAGTACGATTGGAATCAGCATCTGATCGAGGAGGGCTACCTGGTGCTCTCGGCCAAGGTGCGCACCGACATCGAAATCGAGATCATCGAGGACACGCTCTACCTGAACTTCAGGAAGCGCGTCAATCTGGATCGGCTCTTCGACGCCGGCGCTCGGGATGAGGGCAGCTCCCCGGTGACCAGGGACATCATCGCCTCCATCCGAGCGTTCAAGCAACGCACGGACATCGTCTGGACCCGGAACATGACGCGCATGGCCGTCCTCACCGCCAAGGCGTTGCAATTCAACGAGCCCGTCCTGCTCGTCGGCCCCACCGGCTGCGGCAAGACCACTGTCTGCCAGATTCTGGCCAGCATCCGCGGCGTCACGCTGCGCATCCTCAATTGCCACATGCACACGGAGGGCGCCGACTTCCTCGGCGGCCTTCGTCCGTGTCGCCAGAGTGGCGAGGCCGCCGCTGAGAACTCCCACGCCCCCAGGCAGCTGTTCGAGTGGGCCGATGGTCCCCTGATTTACTCCATGCAAGAGGGCTCCTACTTCATGGCCGATGAAATTTCGCTGGCTGAAGATTCCGTGCTGGAGCGATTGAATTGCATTCTGGAGCCCGAACGGACAGTGCTGCTCGCCGAGAAGGGCGGCGTCGGCGGCGAGACGGGCGACGAGATCGCGAAGGATTTCGTTGTGCAAGCCCAGGACGGGTTCCAGTTCTTGGCCACCATGAATCCGGGCGGAGACTTTGGCAAGAAGGAGCTGTCGCCGGCGCTGCGCAATCGCTTCACGGAGGTTTGGTGCCAACCCTCCGACTCCAAGGAGGACCTCGTCCAAATCGCCAGCAACTGCATGTGGGACAGCTCGAACGGGACCACAACCAACAACAAGGAGGAGATCCTCAAGATCGCCGAGTACCTCGTGGAGATCGTGCTGTTCATTCGCGACCATGTGGAGAAGTTCAAGTTCTCCGTGCGCGACATCCTCGCCTGGGCGAATTATATCGTGAGCAACGAGCGGCTCAGCTTCCCCGAGAAGGCGATCTTCGGCTTGGAGACCATATTCCTCGATGCCTTGGAGATGTTGCCGCACGAGTCGTTGGAGAAGGTGGAACTGCTGAAGCAAACCATCGTCAACTATGCCATCCAGCAGGCTGGATCCGTGATGGGCGTCCGCTTCACGGCCGACGAGTTGCAGGCGAAACGTGGCACGGAAATCAGTCGTGAGAACGAGGAATTCGGCATTCGACCCTTCTTCATTCCCACGAATCCCACGCGGAAAGTCCAGGCCAACGAGAATTTCCTCTTCGACGCTCCGACCACAAAGAAGAATCTCTTCCGCCTCCTGTCGGCGCTCTCCTTGAAGAAGCCGGTGCTGCTCGAAGGTCCTCCGGGAGTGGGCAAGACCTCGATTGTGGAGAATATAGCGTCGGCCATCGGCTACCAGATCGTGCGCATAAATCTCTGCGAACACACCGACCTGGCCGATCTCTTCGGCACCGACTTGCCGGCCGAGGACAATGCTCTGGATGCGGCACGCGAACACGACGATGGCGCTCAGGAGGAGTCCTCGGAAGCAGCTGCCGCCGTCAATGTGGGCTCGTTTGTTTGGCGCGACGGTCCCCTGTTGGCCGCCCTCAAAGCGGAGAACACTTGGATCCTCCTCGACGAGCTGAACCTGGCCCCCCAATCGGTGCTCGAAGGCCTGAACGCCATCCTGGATCATCGTGGCGAGGTCTACATACCGGAGTTGAACAAGACCTTCCAGCTGAGCAAGAACACACGGATCTTCGCCTGCCAGAATCCCCTCAGGCAAGGCGGCGGACGCAAGGGGCTGCCGCAGTCCTTCCTCAATCGCTTCAACAAGGTCTACCTGCGCAAACTCAGCACCGAGGATCTGCTCTACGTGGTCAATGGCAAGTACCACGCGTACTTCGAAGAACTCCGCCTCAAATTCGACGAGATTTTGAGAAATTGCACTTGCATGGACCACAATCTCTTCAACATGTACAAGAAGTGGGATGAGATTAAAGTCACCGAAGAAGCCCAGAGCAATGAGCTCGTGTTCGACCTCTCCGAACGTCTGGTGCGCTTCTCCGAGAAGCTGGACATGGGAATCGCCGACATGGAGTTCGGTTACAGAGGCGGCCCATACGAGTTCAATCTGCGCGACATCCTGCGCTGGTGCGACTTGCTGATCAACCCCGAGACCGGTTTCGCGCTGGAGCACAACAACGCCCAACCCAATGCGAATGCCCCGCAGCTCTTCCAGCGCAGCTTCGAACACTTCCTGCTCACCCTCTATGAGCGCATGAAACTCATCTACTATCAGCGCATGCGTTCCGATCAGGACAAGCTCTTCATCCGCAACGCCTTCGCCAGCATTTTCAATTGCGATGCTGAGTTGTTGAACGCCATCTCCGAGGATGTTTCGCTCTACTGGACCGACGATCGGATTTACCTCAACGATATCGTGTTGAAGCGTGACGCGGACGTGACGCCGCCTCTGCTCGCACTGAAGAGCAAGACAGAGGCTCCTCTGTTGCTCTCGTCCCAGCGTGAGATGCTGAAGAACATCATCGAGTGCGTTCACATGGAGAAGCCGGTGTTGTTGTGCGGACCAGCGGACTCTGGCAAGACGAAACTCATCGATGCGCTGTGCACACTGTCCAACCAGGTCTGCAACACCGATTCCATTGACGACTCCGTGACCGGCAGCTTCCAACAGGTAATTTTTCCCTTCTATATGACACCAAAGAAAATACTTCCATTCTCTTCTTTTAGATTGATTTGAATCGCCATCTGGAGGAGATTTCACAATGTGTCGAGAACTCCTTCGTTTCCTACATTCAGAATACGATTTTCGACGGAGGTCGAACGGAAGTTGTGACGACCTTGATGGACACTTGGAGTGATTACAATAAATTGACCAAATCTCGACCAGGTGAGGGAGTTTGAAAATGTTTGATCGTGCCATTAGATTGATTAATTTATTTACAGAAATCGACAACACCACTGCCATGTCCGAGGAGTTGATATTGTTCCGGAAATGCATGAAACTTCTCAATGCCGTCATTGAGAAACTCATCAGCTCGACCAACGCAGTCTCGGGTGATTTTGTGTCGAATCTTCAGGTGCAGCAACGCGCTCTGACCGCTCTTCAGAATCACGTTCGATCCGCCGAGTCTCTGAACACCGGCGGCTCATTCGAGTGGGTCGATTCGAAAATAGTGAAATCTCTGAAACTTGGCCAGTACATCAGTCTGGAGCATGTCAATATCTGCTCGTCTGCTGTTTTGGATCGATTGAATCCCGTCTTCGAGCCAAACGGTAGTCTCCTCATCTCCGAGAAGGGTGTTACGGCCAATGATGAGGCGGAAATTGTGGTAAAGGCTCCGAATTTCCGAGCTTTTCTCACCATCGATCCGAAGAACGGTGAATTGTCTCGGGCCATGCGCAATCGTTGTGTGGAATTGGCGTTGACAAAGGACTCCTACGACGTCGACGACATGCGCATCATTGTGCACTCGAATGGCATCGAGCACACAGAGGCGATCAATTGCATTCTCAATATTCACGATCGCATAACGCACCTCTCCGAGATCAATCAGTACACCATCTCCCACCTGACCCAATGTGCCTTCTTGTCTGCCTCTTACCAGCGCATCGGATACTCCTTGGAGCGCGCTATCTACGTAAGCGCCATGGAAGTGTATGTGTATTCAGCTAGCATGGATCTCCTTGGCTATGGTCTTCCATTCTACCAGAATAAGTTGCGTGAGATTGTTTTGGAGGAGAGTAAGAAATTGGCCAGCACCAAGTTGGTCACGACCGAGGATCATTTATCAAATGTTATTCTACATGCCAGTGATCTAAATGCCGTCGCTTTGGTCAGACTCCAGCTGGAGCCGCTGAGTATAATGCTTAATCACAAGGAGATACCACTTGGGGAGCTGTCGCAACTCTTCAAGGAATTTGAACGATGCGATTTGACTGGTGTCGATTACAATGAAGTGCTCAAGTCTTACATCTACATGTTATACGAATCATCCTCGTTCGACGATGTCAAACTGCGTCATTTGTATTTGGAGAAACTTCTGACTTCGCACCCTCATCTCCAACAGCTTTCCCAGCGGCTATACTCAAGTGTCCAGCATTTCCAGAAACATTTCGAATCGATCCTATCGTCACTGCCGTGGAACACAAGACTCTATCCACGCATTCGTGATTATGCTGCTCCTCTGATAAGCTCATCGAATCGCAAAGCTTTCAGCCTAAGCTCTCTTCTCATCTCGCAACTGATCTTGCGCGACATCCCTCATGGAAAACTTCAGAAACTGAGCCAAATCGATGCTCTGACCTATTCCCAAGCCGTGGCTGAAAAAACAATTACGGACAAGGTGAAGAACGGTTTCGTCCAGCACTTGGCCACGTTCCTGGCACGTCTGCAAGAGGTGTTAAATGCTTCACTGGACTACGCAGACTTCGACTTGCCGAGGTTTGTGGAGATAATCACGAATTACGCATGGTTCAATCGATTACTTGAAACGGCACAACAAAAACTCTTTGTCCACACCGACGTCAACACGGATCTCATTGATAAATTGGTGCTGCACTTCAAGTGGTTGGACAAAAACCTGCTGAAGTTGTTGGAAAAGGTTTTGCCCAACTATCGTCAACTAAATGCCGACTTCGAGTCGAGTCTTCAGACACTGACCAACCATGTACTGAGCATCAACCACCCATTGAACCTATTCCGCAAAGTGTACACGAAGCAAATGACCCAGTTCCAGCCGTTCTATCTGCAGGAACAGATATTAATCCATTCGCTGTCAGAAAAACTCCAGAACACATTGGATGTCATCCCATCCTATGGCAACTATAGTCCCGAGTTCATTCTCCGCAAATTCATTGCGCAAAAATCGGATGCCGCCCGAAAGTGTCGCGCCCAATTGCAGCAAAATCCCAACAACAAATTCGACTACAACTTCAAGGAGGTGGATGTCGATCAAAGTCATGGCGAGCATATGCCAAGTTCTCTCAAACTTGCACTGCAACGATTCATTACCGAAAATAGAGAGCTCAACAAGTGTCCCACCCAGAGTGAGGTAGTCCTCGATTTGGAAGCTTTTAACACTGAGCTCGAAACGCTGCAGGAACTGATAAACTCGCAAGACGAGATACCAGCAAACATGAAACCCAAAGAGTTGGAACTCTCTATGTTGCCTCTCCGTGAATATTATCTCACCAAATGCCTGGCTGTTGTGTTGACAAAAAAATCGCCAAACTCCAACATCATTATCAACGAACTCTTCTACGATTCGCTACCGTCGCTGAGCTACGAAAGCCTACAAGTTCTGAATTTCCTGACAAGTCCGAAATATAATAATTTCCTAAAGATCTGGGCTTCTCTCTCCGACCACTTGCAGGCCGTGCACACCCCGGAGCAGTTCAAAGAACTCGTTTCCTACCTACGAGGCAACTACAGTAATTTCAGCACCTACAGTCGGTTGATCTCAAACGCCGCCACCAATTTGCAACTCAACAACCTGGCCAGACGATCAGCGTGCACCAAGATTCTGCGCAACTCCGACGAGATCAGCTGCTCGTACAAATACGATGGACCCATGTTGGTGCGGGCGTTGTTGGCGTTGCTCTATCAACACGACGGCACCCACAAGCCGGTGCCGCTCAACGACCTGGACCTCTGGAAGGCCTCGTTGCAACAAATTCGCCAACTGCTTTGGCACAACTCGCACCTGATGAGCGAAAGCTTCAGCACATTGAGGCATAACTTGAAAGTCTCCCAGCTCAATGCGAAAAAGCTTCTGCATGAGGTGGAGTACGTGAAGCAGCTGTGCGAGAATTTGGAGAATGAGAATTTCACCGACTACAACGAGAGTTTCCAGAAACTCGTACAAGCACTGAGCGCCGAATACAATAAAGCCCAATCGCTCGAAGCATCCGCCTTCAGACATCCCGCCGAGAAATATCAACACGAACAATACACGTTCTCGCTGATGAACTCGCTGATCGGTTCCATCGAGCTGTGCCTGCTGAGCTTCACGCCGCTAATCGATCCGGTGGAGAAGAATCGCCTGAAGAACGAGTACATTGTCGACGACATCAATTGCCTAACAACGCTCACGACAGTCTACGATTTCATGAAGATCATTATGAAGTACAAACACCTGGGTTCCGAAATTTGCACCGCCTTCGAGGCACGCCTCAAAGCTCTCAAGGAGAAACAACGGAAATTCTCCCAGAAGGTGGCTCTTCGTCCCCAGACTTGTCTGTACAACAATCTGGTGCAGGATGTCAAGCACTTCCTGCACACGAATTGTGATCCTCTGGCTCTGTTGAAACTCATTCAAAACGCCCAACAAGCCTGGTCCACTCTTAGCGGCTCTTGGAAAGGCTCCAATTCGACCGACACCCTGGAAGGCTGCACCGATGCCTTGAGCAAACTTGAACTCTGGTTGGCCAACTCTCAGAGATTTGTGAATCATATACTCAAGCGCTACAAGGACTACTACCAGGACTTTATACAGCCGCTGCAGTGTTCTATCGACCAAATACGATTCGGTTTCGAGGGATTGAAAGTCGTTCTGACCCAACTTCAATCATCGATTGTCGAGAACTCTGAGACGAAGTCGAACATTAAGATCGACGATGGTGGAAAATTGCATCAAGTTTTGGCCAATATTGTGGAATTTCCGGCTACACGAAGTCTGGAGATATACAACGTCCAGTCGTCGCGAGATATATTGAAGAACCGTTCAGCGATTTTCAGCATCTTGGACAAAGTCAGTGGCAGCGAATATGATTATTTCAGGTGAGTGAATTTGTTTTTATTTTAGTTTTTTTTTATATATTTAAATAGCTCCAGTCTCGAAAAAATCTCAATTTCTCGATTTTGACCCATTTAAAAGTGTTAAAACAAACTACACCATTTTCATACAGACTTCAGAAAATCGTAAAGTGATTTCAGAAAATCGTAAACAAACTTCAAAAAATCGTAAATAAGTAGATAAATAAATCGTATTAAAATTAGAGTGCATTTGGGAACATTTCTGTATATATTCGATTTTATGATTTATGAATTCTTTTTGGGGTTTTTTGATTTCCAATCTCACAATTCTAATTTTCTTAATTATTTATTTTTTGTTAATTTTTTTGTAATAAAACCGGAAGATGTGAGAATAAATAAAAATGTGAAATAAAATAAAAATCGATTTAAACCCCATGGATTTATAATTTCCTCCGCAGACTGCTGAAAACGAAAATCATTGAGCTTCGCAATATGATCTCCATATCGTCGAACATTTCGGAGGAAACCTTCCGCGAGTTCGATTTCGCCTTCAATGTCTGTAACCAATTGTGGCAGGAGGAAGAGGAGCGTCGACGCAAGAAGAAGGCCGAGGACGAGAGTCTCTATGTGAACAAAGTCAAATGCGAAACGGAGGACGAGGAACTCGTGGAGCTGCAGGAGATCGAAGAGAACTTCCCCACAAATGTGCAGGAAGACTTCGGGGAATTCATGATGGAGGATACTCTGGAGAAAGTGATGAAGTTGAATGAGAAGAAGAAGGATCTGAAATCGCAGAGCGGCCAAGTAATACGCGATGATGATTACGCCTTCATAGCCGAGAACTTCATCTCGGTAATGGAGCAATTCTCCCATGTCTACTATCACAATCCAGTGCCTGGCAAAGACACGTCGGCTCATCTGGATCTGATCGACCAATTCAAGCAGCGCATGCGAGTTTTCGTCAAAATCTTCTCCCACTACCAAAGCAGCCTCAACGAGTGGCTGGACGAGCGGGCCTACAGCAGTTTCGGCTTCGCCGTCGGCCTGCAACATCAACTGGTCAATGAGATCTCGTTCGTGAACAAACGATCTCACACATATAACTTCTACAAAGATCCCAACATTCCGGAGATCATTTCATGCACCGAAGTTCTGGACAAGATCGAACAACGAGTCCTCGAGCAGTTGGCCTTGTACCCGGAACACGCCGGCCTCACCGATATCATTCGTGTCATCGAGCGGATCCGGAGTCTGCCGTCGACATCGCCGGTGGTGCGCTTCAACTCCGGCTTCCAGATACTGCGCCAGAAGGTCTCCCTGTGGAACGAGGTCGCGCACAAGAACAATCATCTGCGCGACGAGGAGACCGTGGTCGCGGAGTTCGTGCAACGATGGACCAAGCTCGAGCTGCAGTTCTGGAGGAATTGCCTGTCGCAGACCTACGAGCAGGTCGAGAGCAATGCCTACAAGTACTGGTTCTTCATCTACAATCTGTTCCAAGAGTACATACAGGACCATGAGATCGACAGCACCTACACGGACATCAAGTACACCGAGAAGCGTTTCGGCGACGGCGAAACGCTCGACGACGTCGAGGTCGAGAAGAAGACGAAGGTCGAGGCCCGCGACATTGTTCGCATTCTGCGGCAGTTCGTCGAATCCTCCTGCTATGGTGATTTCCACGTTCGCATGCAGCTGCTGCAATCGTTCGAATTGTATTTGCACAATGTGGATCGCTCCGGTGTCAGCGACCTGGCGGAGGAGAAGAAGTGCCTGCTCATCTCTGGGCTGCGAAACTTGCAGATCTACTTTAGGCAATTCGGCCAGGAGATCGAGGACACAAAGAAGTCGATGCGCACGCCAATCGAGAAGAAGCTGAAGGAGTTCGTGAAGATCGAGAGCTACAACAAGGATTTGTCCTACTTCAGCATGCGGAATAACGTGGCCCGAGTCCATCGTAATCTGAATAAGTTCCTGAAGGAATATCGTCTCCAGCTGCAGCAGAAAATCTCGCCAGTCTTTCAGCCCAAGGATTCCACGGTCAAGGATCTGAATTTCGAAAATGACAAGGGCAAAGATCTCCGTTATGAGTCGAAAATCAAATACTATATGGTCGATGTGAAGAATTTCGTTGCTTCACAGAAGCTCCGTGAGAAATTCGTAGACGAGCCGGACGACTCGACCGCGGTGGCAACAAGTGCCGATGACTCGCACTCAAGCTCGCTGCTGCAAAAGGTGGGGAAACTGTTTTCCACATCGAGAAATGTGGTGAGAACAACCGTGACGAACGCCAGCTTCCCCGATCTCATCGTCGCTCTGGACGACCTGTTTTGCCAGCAGATCGAGCGATGTGACCACCTGCGCAACCTTGAGGTGGATCGCACCAAGGAACGGGCGAAACAAAAGCTCGAAGCCAAGCAAATACTACAGCAGAAACGCAAGGGTCTGACGGACCTCTTCAAGACCCTAACGCAGCTGGGCATCAGCTACAAGAGTGGCCTGATGGAGCTGTCGCTCTGTTCCGAGTTCGAAGACTACGCCCTGCCACCGTTCTGCATCAAGACGATGTTGCGCAGCGCCCGAGACAAACGCATCCACATGAAACTCAACGACAACCTGGACACGTACTACGCCAAGTGTGTCTTCAAGTTGAAACTATTGCAGAATATAATGCTGACGCCGCTCTCGGAGCTGGGACCGCCGAATATCGAGCGCATCAAGGGCTTTGCCGTCGACATGTTCCTGTTGGTGCAGAGCCAACGCCAACTTCTGGCCACGACCAGCAAGAACATCTACGATCTGCGCCAACTGATGCAGGGAGTGAAGGACATGGCCGAGATCACGTCCTCGGATTCGCTGAAGGAGTCCGATTTGGAATTCTCCAAATCGCGCGATATCTACCTGGTGCTGGAACGTTCGCTCTGTCGCATCCGATACGTCTTCGAGCAGTTCAGCCTGCTGCTCACGTGTGTGCCCCAGCAGCAGGACGAGGAGAACTGCGTGCTTGCGGTGAGGGACAGCACGCTGTTGTTGTTGCAGAACTCCCCGCACTTCGCGACGATCACGAAGAGCTGCGACCACGTGCTCCAGCTGACGAAGAGCTCTCTCTCCGACATGCATCGGCACGAGTCGGAGTTCGTGAGTTTCGACAAATTGAGCTCCTACCATGCCGTCCACACGCAAATAGTCAGCGAAATCAAGAACATTCGCGAGTCCTGCAAGACTTCCGCGGGCGAATACTTGCCGATCAGCAATTCTCTTACCGACTTGCTGCGATTCATCGAGGAGACAACGACGACCCCCTTGGAGTCGCACCAACCTGGCCCGATCACCTACGAGAACATGGACTCGGAGTTGGAGAATGTGATCCACGCGGTGCTGATGTCCCTGCAAAAGCTCTATAAGAAATACACGAAACCAGCGCCCAACGCAGAGGCAGAGGAGAAGGGCAGTAAAATATCGCCGAAGAAGAACACCTCAGCGGAGGGGGAGGACGATGGGAAGGAGACGGAAATACAGGAGCACCATCTGAAGAAGAAGTTGTACGCCGAACTCGCTGCCGATTGGGAGACGTTGAATCTGCCCGGAGTGATCTCGAAGATTTCCAACATCATCCTGACGATGAAGCACGCCCCCGCCTCCGAGGAGAAATTGTGCTATCTGCACAAAGTCACCTCGATCCTGCCGATCTTGGAGCAGTTCCAACTGTTGGCCGACTACTATTTGTTCCAGCAACTGGGCGCTCACAAGGTGTCGGCCAAGATGCTCTCGGTCATGTTGACGGTTTTCGTCGAGATCAGCTCGAAGGGATTCTGCGTGCCGGCCGATCTGATGCAGGACGAAGAGGGCGAGTCGAAGAAGGACCAGAAGGAGGGCGAAGGTTTCGGCCTCGAGGATGGCACCGGCGAGAAGGATGCGTCGGACAAGATCGAGTCGGAGGATCAACTGGACGATGCGAAACGGCCCGAAGACCGCAAGGATGACGATGACAAGAAACAGGACGACTGCAAGGAGGAGAAGGGCATCGAGATGAGCGATGATTTCGAGGGCAAGATGCAGGATATCGAGAAGCCGGAAGACGAGGAGGACGACAGCGGCGAGTCGGAGGATGAGGAGGACCTGAATAAGGAAATGGGCGAGACAGAAGAAGGTGCCGAGAAGTTGGACGATCAAATTTGGGGCGACGACGAGGAGCCACAGCCGGAGGAGGAGGAGGAGAAGGACATGGAAGAGGAAGATGGCAAGGGATCGAAGGACGAAAAGGAATCGCACAACGACTTGGACAGCAAAAACGATGCCGCCAAGGAGGGACAAGATGAGCACGAGAAGGACGGCCTCGACGCCACCAACGAGCCGAGCAGCGACAACAAGAAGAAGGAACAGGAGAAGGACATCGACAACATGAAGGACCCCGAGGTGGACGAGGAGCAAGTGAATCCGTACCACAACGAGCTGGAGGAGCCGCCAGAGCCGGAGGAAATGGATTTGGGCAACATGAACGACGTGGACGAGGAGCACGAGGAGGGCGATGAGCAGCGGGGCGACGAGAATCCATTCGACATCGATGCGATGAAGGAGAATATGCAGACGGCGGACGAGCCAGAGGGCGACGAAGGCGAGGAGAAGCCGGAGGACGAGGAGAAGGACAAGCAAGCAGAGGGCGGCGACGATGAGAACGACTCCGATTCTGACGAAGGCGAAGCTGGCACCGATATGAAAGAGGACAAGACCGCAGAAGCTGAAGAAAACAAACAAGAAGATGACGCCAAAGACAGAGAAGAAGACGCCGAACCTGAAACCCAAAAACGCGGCGAACTCGAAGAGGACGAGCAGGAGCAACCAAAGGACGCTGGCGAGGAACGCGAAGAAAAGCCCGAGGAACACGAACAGTCCAAGGACAAGTCCAGCAAGGAGGAGAATGTGCAATCGGTACCGGAAACAGAGAACAAGGGCTCGGCCGACCAGGTTCAGAGCGAGGAGAATGATAAGGACGTCAAGCAGGAGCAGAAGATGGACGAACAGGAGACGGGTGAAGAGAAGGACGGTGTGGGACAGGCCGAAAATGATGTGAGTACAAGAGAGTTTTTTGAAGAATCAAATTTTCAACCACCGCACAATTCTCCTTAGACCAACGATGGTGGACATCAAGGTATTGCCGAGACCAAGGAAACGGTGTCACAGGAGGATCGGAAGAACGAACGCAAAACGGAGGAGAAACGAAAGCAAGGACGCACCGATGAAGAGCGCTCTCTTGGTGAGAACGACGAACAAAAGTCTTTGGGGTCTTTCAAAACTAATTCGAAATTTTAAAAATTCCAGGTGAAGCGGAACAGAATAAACTCAAGCAATTGAAAACGATTGAAAAACTCAAGGAGCAGAATGAAAATGATAAGGATTCTCAAGAACCAGACGAGAAGGAAGTCGAATCGGAGGAATATCAACACGTCAAAGAGCCAAAGAATAGCGACAAAACCACCTTGGATAATGCCACCGAGGAGCAAACGAAAAAACTTCAACACCTGGAGGACGAGGAGATGAAGGACGAAGAGGCGGGAGAGACGAACGACGAACTTATGGACACCGCTGAGGATGAAGCCCAAGTCAAGCAAGATGATGAGAATCTGGAGGAAATGTCGGCGGAAAAGTTCGATCAGAAATCCGAGAAACCCTCGAAAGCAGAGAAGACCAATGAGCGCGCCGAAGCAAAGGAAGAAGAAATGGAGATCGAGGGTGAAATAGTGCCGACGATCACAGTTCCTAGAAGTGACGACACCACAGCGCATTGCATGTATGTTGAAATATCTCTTTTAGGTTTTCGCATTTAAATAATTCTTCTTGCAGAAAGGAAATTTTATTGGATAACTCAACAACCGCCCAGGAACTCAGTACAACCGAAACCTTGGAGCTGAGACGAATGTATCAAAACCAATTGACCACCACCAAAGCAGTGCTTCCTCAGCACGAAGATTACGAGACATGGCAAACGATCTCCAATCGCATGGTGCAAAATGCGCGCGAGCTGTGCGAACAATTGCGACTAATTCTGGAGCCAACCAAGTGCACCCGGCTCAGGGGCGACTATCGAACGGGCCGGCGTATCAATATGAAGAAAATTATCCCATACATCGCTTCGCAATTCCGAAAAGACAAGATCTGGTTGCGACGCACGAAACCGGCTCAACGCGACTACAAAATCACAATCGCCATTGATGATTCGAAATCGATGCACCACAATAACTCGAAAACTCTTACACTCGAGGCCATCTCGCTGGTCTCTCAGGCATTGACCCTACTCGAGAGCGGTCGCTTGAGCATCGTGTCCTTCGGCGAATCTCCACAAATTGTTCTCAATCACACGGAGCAACTCGACGGACCGAAATTGGTGAACGCCTTGACTTTCGCCCAAGACAAGACGAAAATCGCCGAACTGCTGGACTTTATACGCACCGTAAACACGGAAGAGGGCTCAATGGGTTCGGATAATGGACTTTTTGAGAACTTGCTACTGGTTTTAAGTGACGGACGCAATATCTTCAGTGAAGGCAAAGTTAAGGTATGTCCTTTAACTATATTCTCTTGTCTGAAATATGAATAACACTTTTATGGGATTACAGGTGAAAAATGCTATTAAATTGGCGCGATTACAACGCATATTCTTAGTTTACATTATCATTGATAATCCTGAGAATAAGGTAAGTTCAAATCCAAGCTACATAAGGAATATGTAATTTCAAAATTGTTTCATTTAGAACTCCATCTTGGACATACAAACGATGGAAATGCTTCCAGACAAACGAATCAATATCAAATCGTATTTGGACGATTTCCCCTTCCCGTACTATGTGATAGTACGCGATTTGAATCAATTGCCACTGGTGCTCAGCGAAGCTATGCGTCAATGGTTTGAATTGGTAAACAGTGAGCAGTAATGATTCTAATACCAACCAACACTTTCTGATAACTTCACTATAAGCCTTAGCATAGATTTAGAATTAATTTTAATTTTGTAAATGAATTCATTGCCTAATTTGTATAACGAAGGAATTGTTGTTTATTTTATGATTTCAAATTGAAACTACTTTTTCTTAAAATATTTGTCATAAAGTTTATAAAAATATATTTTTTACAAGTACATGCTCTTTGGACTGCAAAAATTACTTTATGTAAATGAATTATGAAAGGAATTTTCTTACAACAAAATCACTAATAGATCAGGAACATACATCGAAAAAAAAGACACAATATAATTTTACTGATCTGAGCTGACAATTTAAAAATTCTAAAATTAGTAACAAATTTCGGATTGTTTAATACTATAACTTTCGATAAGCTCAACAACAAGCAAATTAAATGATAAGGAATATTGGCTCAGGAAACAGTTTCTACATTCTACATCAGTTCAATTTGCAAATCGAAAGGGAATTCCTTCGCATTCAAACTTTGTCTAAACAATTGTGCATGCTGCCATGCAACGTCTCCTTTGCCTCCGGAGAGTTTTGCTTTAATTTGAAATTCCATTGCACCTTGTATATTGTTATCGCCGTTGGCAGTACAAATGCTGACATCGATTTGACCTTCGCCGAAGGTTTTTCGTTCGAAATTCAACGAATATGACTTGACTTTTAGGTTTGAAGATGCGAAATTAAATTTCCAAATAATTTCTGCGAAGTCACTTTCCTCTGTAAAATACGAAAATAAAATGAACGAAGTATTTATCAAAAATAAATTGATTAAATAATTACCTTGTCTTGCTAAATAAACCATTTTCCAATCTCGTTCAACTTTTCGTAATATATTTTGAGATGAATACTGAGCGCTTTGCCATGTTTTATGCGTGGATATAACTTGTATATCTGAGCCATCTGTTACAAAATAGAAAATAAATAGAAAGAGAGATTATAATTCGTTATCAACCGAATATGAACCGAACTACCTTTTATATAACGCTCATAAACATCTGTAGCGCAAGAATATCGTAGATTGAATTGTTTCTTTTTAACTTCGGTTTCCATTAAAGTAAATACAAATATCTGAAAGTAATTCAAATGAAGGTAAAACTTCATAAAAGTTATATCAATTTTTTACATCGTTAAATGTGTTCTCGCCACGGGACTGTCGCCAGGATAAGCTTCCTGAACTGCGTCCTTTCAATTCATTTTCAGTTGGCACTCTGCAAAACCATTTAAATATATATTTTAAATTAACTTCGAATTCTATGCTGCCTACCTCTCCACAGTCAATTCAATAAGCTCGAGCATGCTGCGCTGACTCAGAAGCTTCTTTCTGGCATCTGTTAGACTAGCTTGTCGCTTGCGACGAATGGCAACAATAGCATCAATGAGCTCATTTTCAGCGCACAATTTGCGGGCCTGCAATATTTGCTTGTGGTTGTTCGTGTACCGCCACGTGACATCCTGTAGATCATCTCTGGAGTATGCGAACACGTAATCAATGTGCCGCTTCCAGCCATGCTGGTACATGAGCGGTGAATCCACGACATTATCGGAGGGATCAACGTGGAGCCAGCGCATTTGACTCTCGGAATATACCTTGAATAACAAAATAAAACATTTAGAATATTCAATAATGTACGAAGCGATTATATCGGGATGCTTTTAGTCACCTCAGTCCAGACATGATCGAAAAACGAATGCACTATGCGAGCATCGTAGTCCATGCAACGACACAAAAACGTAAAACAATTTGCATATTCACCACAGCGACCCTTGCGCGAGACCAGCAGCTGCGATATGTCATTGTAACGATAGAACTTTGTCTCCTGGCCACAACAGAGTCCGACCTCCACGCGAACATCGTCTTCGGTTTGGGTTCGTCGCAATTTGTTCTCCTCACTTCCGCAAACCTTGCATGGCATGTTGTTGACCCATTCAAAGAATTCCGTATTGAACCAGTTCACCAACTCCACGAGTATTAGGTCGCGTATACAAGGCTCCTTCTCCGCACACTCACCAGCCGCAATACTCTCCTGTATGGCTATCAATTTCTCACTAGCTTTCAGTGTCAAGTCATCGACTGGAATCATTTCACGCCCGGCCGCAAGCAGCTTCTCGTCCTCATATTGCATCACGGCGTCAGAATAGAGTTCCAAGGATTGTAGGAATTTATTTGCAGTTCGCTAAACAAAAATATGACTTCAATTACATTTTTTAGAAGACATTTTTTATATATGTAAGAAATTTGGCCCTATGTCCCAAAAATATTACTTGGGTTTCTTTCGTTGGCATAATGCAATGTATGTTTTTGATTTCATTGTGTTCATTTGCACTCAAAATTCTTGGCAAAAGATTTGAAAATATATTCACATATGTTTTTACAAGTGGATACATGTGGGTTCAGAAAACTTAAAGTGCATCGGTTTGTTAAAGTCCAAAATAGAAAACTACAGGGGACTGCACTCATATCTGTATATTTAAAAATGACGAATTTGTGAATCTGAGTTCATTTCAACGAAGAGGACCATCCGACGCAAAACAACCCCAACACTCCCCGAGGAGACGACGCCGATTTGTCCGTTGATTCTCTTGTCTGGTTATTGACTTTGAGCGATTAGTACAACAAACAAAAACAAAAGCTCTGCGCAAATTGAAGGTCAATAACACACACTTCAGGCCATTGTTGTGGAGTGGGACACGATGTGCGCTTTAGATTTTGTCCCATCGTTATATTTGTGCATTAGATGTGCTAATTTGAATGCTTACCAGTACTCGTGGGTAGGTGATGCGTTGTCGATAGGGCACCGAAGGGCATATGAACTGAACGGTGGGGGGAGGAGGTCGAGCCATGGTGACCGCTGCAACTTCGTCAGCAGCTGAACTGGCCGAAACTATGGTGCTGGTGTTCGGTTTAGCCATGACCTTTGGACTATTATCTAACACAGAGGTGATTAGTGGGGGCGGGAATAAAAATCGATGATCCCTCGAGACTTACTACTGCTTGTGTTCAACACAGCCGCCTCTCCTTTGAGCCAGGCTTCCCGACGCTCCTGCAGCACGTCGCGATATTGTTGTATTTGCTGCAAGGACACGCTAACCGGCAGCGTATACTCCGTCGAAGTGCGGACAAATCCAATGGAGGCCAACAGCTCTGCGATGCCAGCCAGCGAGAGGAGCTTCTCCTTGATGGTCTTGTTCTCGAGACGTATGGAACGATACTTGGCGTTAGCTGGCTCGCGCAGCACATTCTCCAGCAGTACGAGCAAAACGCGCACTGCCTCGAGATATGAATCTTTGGAATTTTTTAATGACTGCGAACGGGACGGCGATGAGGTGGAGGTGGCGGATGCGGATGCAGACGGTTCTATTGACTGCACGCAGTCTAGATTAATTTGCGGCATTTCGCGTTGTTCAGCAGCGTCAAGCGCAGTCAGCAGCAAGGGGTGAACGGAGGAGAAGCAGGAGACGAATCTGGCTTTGTCTACGGGGGACGTGTGAGTCAACAACAAAGTTTTAGAATGTGGTGAATGTGGAGCACGAAACGTGTGACGGTAATTGGAGATTGTGTTACGTTTGTTTTATATTTACTAAATGCGCACTTTAATCACACTAATCTTTTATTAATTAATTCATTTGATATTTTCAGTTCATATCAATCGTATTTTTAGTTATTACTACTGGGCGTCACAAACGAGTGTCGAGAAGAAAAATGGAATTGGTATGAGGCTCCAGACAGGCGACACAATCCTTGTTTTATTTTTAACTCTGGTTTTTTATTTCTTCTCAAGTCCAACAAAACAAAAAGGAGCTGGAAGTACAAGAATTTACCAACATTACCGAACAGCTGTTTGGTATTTGACAATCAGCTGTTTTCTGTTGTGAATTTTGCGCATAGGGAAGTTAAACCAACAACAAATACTACCACCAGCAGGGAAGGTTCGAAAAAGTCAATGCCAAAGAGTTTTTTCTCTAATTGTTGTAAAAAATACGTGATCCTGAAAGTATGCAAGATTTAAGTTGCATCGCCTATTTTTTTTCTTTTTTCAACTCAATCTATATTCATGTACATATATTTCCCTGATTAAAACGTCTTTGTTTCCACACATATATATATTCTTTTATTTAATATTAGAAAGGCAATTTAATGGGCGTTAAATCGATTCAAAAACACAATAATAACAATGAAATTAATGTATAGAAAAATGCCTAAGATCGTAAAAATACATTTTATCTACCAATATACATAATCTTGAACGTTAGTCAAGTCTTTTAAGTTAATTCTTTTAAGCTCCTCCGGAATTATTAGCAATTATTTAGTTAAGCCTCCATTTCAATACACGATTAAAAACCTAAAACAAAAATAATAAAAATCAAAATTTTACCAATTGTTCCACATAAAAAAAAATTAAAATAAAATAAATGAGAAACTCAGTGCTTTTATTTTTCATTGAAGATTAATTATTAATCATGCGCATAAATATACATAAAGTTGAAATGTTTCAAGACATAAATATAGTTACATTTAAAATTTATAAATGGAAAGCTACTGTAGTCCTTTTACAAAATTGTTATATAAATATATCCTTATTCTCTTCTTAGACATGTTTTAAATAGTTTTTTTTCCAAATAATTTTTTGAAAAACAACAGGTTTTAAAGACTCATTTCGATGAAGCAATAGTTTTTTATGTTTTGGATTATTTTTTGTTTCGTTTATGAATCATTTTCAATGAAGACATTAGCAAACAAATAGGTCTTAATTTTTCGATTTGGGCATTGATAAGTAAACATTTAGAAATTATGCTGGTGTTGGATAAATGTTAGTGCACACTGTGCTCCTTTATTAAGATCGTATATAAGTCCTCCCTTTCCCCCACGACGCACTTCAATGCAAACCAAAAACATACTAAATCGGATTCAATAACGTTGTAATGATGCGATTGTGTTGTTGTTGTTGTTGTGGTTGTTATTGGTGTAGTGATACTTCTTATTTTTTATCTGAATCAGTGGGCGAATTGAGGCCCGATGATGAATCGTTTTCATTTAAGGCATCAGGAAAACTGGTAACCGAACCGGATCGTGAGGTTGAGACTTTTGTCTACAATAACGTAGGCAAACGTACGTGTTTTGGATGATCCCAGGATGGATGTGTCATGAAGAGACGGAAAATAGACAGGAATAGAAAGAACCAATCGTTAGTCAATGCTGTATATCTATCATGCGTGGATTAGTTTAATGATATTTAATGCAAGTATAATAATAATTATAAACATGAAAGGTAGTTACCGCAGGTTGACATAAGAAATTGTTGTGTTCATAGCTTACTTTAACATTCTCATAGGCCGACCCGACCTTCTCTTCAATCGAACGCATAGATTCCGAATTTTTCATTTGTGAGAATTTCGATGAGATGCCACTAGTTATACTGCCAAAGACTGAGGCTGTTTTTTCGGTGGTCGACTTCAGCACAGATTCTGTGCGTTGGAAACTGCGAACGGATTATAAATAACAAAGAATTTTATATATTTATATAATACTGAATTTCAATTACTGAATAATTACTTCAATAATTATTGCTCTGGAAATTAATTATATTTGTGTGCAATGATCGTAACAATTCACCCAAATAAGCTTTCCACCCGAGCAATAGAGAAGCAGTTAATGTGCATTTATTGTAGACGAGCAAGGGTTAGTCATTGTGTTAAATTTTATACAGTGTTAGTATTTCAATTAATTTTTATTGATGATGAACCAATTCGACAATTTAACACAATTACTTACATCGGAGCATCATGTACTGCTTTCGATATATTGCCAACGCTATTCTCGACCGATTGAAAACTTAAAGGAATAAGTTGATAAAAATTAATAAACAATTAAAACTGGTAATGGACAAAGAAATACAATTGAATAAAATGTGAACTTCAACTAAAATATTTGAGCGACCCACATAAAATAAAAAACCCCTCATGACGCTGTTCATTTCTTGATCATGACACACACAATTTGATAAAAACTCTTTGACTTTTCTTTAATTTACCTCACCTCACTTTAGATGAAGATATATCTATAAGCCGACCCTCATCCACGCTCATATCCCTAGTTGTTTCCTTATATATAAAACACAAAATATAATCACATCACAACTTACACAGAACTCTCCTTGACGTTCTTCAATCCCTGATTCATGTCATCGGTGATCTCTTTCCAAACAGTAATTCCAAGTTTGCGTTTCAAGTCAGAAGCATGTCGGGTTTTCGAAGCCAACACAGTGCGTAAAGTGTTGATTTCCTCCTCGACCCGCGCGAGTTCCTGGTTAATGAAGAACATAAATTACAATTATATCAGTGCATATTAGTCTTTGAGCTATGGTTACCTGGCTCCACTCTGCACGTCTGTTGACCTGTTCCTCAACTGAGAGAGCTGCAAACTCCGCTTCAATATCTGCCGAAGCCACAGATGCTGCTGGAGATGTTGGCTCTGACATTTTTTGCGAATTATCTAAAGTATATATAAATCATTGTGTTATAATTTTTCGACATATAAAGTGAAAATAAAGCACGCAGACTTTGATCGAGCTTTTAAGAATGGCAAAGTGTAAACAAATGTTTAAACTTAGAATTTCCTATACCTCTATTAAATACAACTTCCTCGAATACTTTATCATAAGCTGAAGAATTTTGAATTTTGAAAAAGTTTCATATTAATTGATAATTTTAAATTTTCTTCACTACTTTTATACTCACAAACTTTTGCAGCATTTTTAAAGGAGCGCAGAAAAGAAGAATAAAAAAATATCTGAATTAAATGCGTATTTAAATGTCAGAACATATCTAATAACTGGCACAGAAATCGCATGCAAACATGTCCGAGTAAGAAACATAAATCCCCAGATTCCAAATACGTATATTCAAATAGCATGCCATAACAACGAGTCAATACTTTCTTTCAATTTATGGACAGAAGACAAAAAAGAAATGCAAAATCTAAATACCAAAACACATTGCTAACCAACCATAAAATTATTTAATATCTCTTTCGCACACTGCTGTAATTTTCTTTCTCCCAAGTCTTTCACTTTTACATCCTTGCATTTAACGAAAATACTCCGGAATTTGTAATCCTAACTTTTCGCTTAGACAGAGGTACTTATTTAATCAACACTGAGTCATCAAATAGTTTCACAGTACAAAAAAACTCCAGTCTATCAACATCAAAATCCAGAATGTTTGCATTTAAGAAAATTCCCTGATTACCTTTCGATGCTGTTGTAGGAGATCCAATGTTTAGAAATTTTTTATAATTATCACTACTTGAAATTTTTGCTAGGTATGGTTTTGAGAAATCAATGAATGTTACTTTAACTTCACGCATAGAACGTTTCGTAAAAAATTTTAAACGGAATCTCTTCGCTATTGACAAGGGCGACTGATTCGCCAGCTTTGTGGCCAAGAACTCCGTTTCCACAGCCTGTAACTCGAGCGTGTTCGTGTAATCAGAATCCACATCATAGAATATCTGATCGAGTGTTAAATTACGCAAATACAATTCGGTTTCATCTGACCAATCCAAGCAGTGGCCATTGCCAGCATCACCGCCATTCAATTGCTGAACTGGCGTTAGGCTTTCGTCGTATTCGGTTATTTCATCCAGCGAGGGTGTAACTATGTTATCCAATTTCGGCAAGTACGGATCCTCAATAAATTCCAAACTGACTGGTTCCGACTCAGTCATTTTAACCGACAGAGCTCCTTCGTTCTTTCTATCTGCTTGCTACCCTAATGCCTCAGCTTGGCTTAAACTAGATCGCGTTGCTGTTGCTCGACGTTGTTAACTTTCTATTCACAATAATTGTTTGGATTGAATTGGGGATAGATTTGGTTGGCTGGTAAGAACTCGATGATACCGAAGTCTCACTATCACATTTTGTTTAACTAAACTACGCTTTGTAACTTTCAAAATCATTTTCAACACATTTCGAATAAACTGAATGAAACGATTTCAGTTTTAATTGAATATTGGAAGCGGTTTTTCATTTGAAAATGTAGAAAATTATGAGAGACGTGCTTTGAGTAAGCCCGCTGAAATCTGACTAAGGAATCGTAAGAGATTCATTACGAAAGTAATACAATTCGTGGCAGAGAATCTACCTTCCAAAAGCGTGGCCACAACAGTCGGCCAGATATACAACAAAGCATAGCGCGCACACACACACGCACACTTGCACTACCACACTTTTGGATAAAGTACGTTAATAAACCATGAAAGCATTGTGGTAAGCGCAGTGGCGGTCTGCAAGTATACCAAAGTGATCATTTTTGTCAGAGCATTCTGCGTAGTCTGCACTTCATTTTTGAGGTCGTAACAGTCTCGATGTGAAAGAGTTATGTAGGGTTTAGTTGACATTCATGTATTATAAATCTATTATACATCTTTCACGCCACTGGTATTAAAACCTAAAGCCACTCAGCATCATTGGATGTCTTCCTTTCGATGAACATTTCTCTTTGCTCCATTTCGAGTCTTCTCGAGTTGCTATCTGTCTATTCCTCAAGTATTATTTTCGTATGACTGCTTCGGCCAAGTATTCTCCTATTGTTAGCCAGATCCGATCCGATCCGTCGTATCGTGTTGTGATTGTGTTGTACAAACAATAACAACAACAACGGCGTTGTCAGCTGGTGGTTTGTCTCTCTCTCCTCCCGTCTGTTTTGTTGTTTACTTGTTTTGTTTTCGCTTGTGTTGGTTACATCGACGTTCCGTCGTAAAAAAAAAGGTTTACGTGTTCAAAGCGAAGTAGTTTTTACGTATTGAAAGTAGAGATGAGGATGATGAGATGAAACATAGTTTTACCAAATGGGGGCCGTTTAACCGCGATGCGAGGTTTAAAATATATATCCTAACGGAGTTCTCTCTCTTTCTTCACTGTCTGAATGTTTTTCTCTTTCGATTATACCGGTAGCTTCTCTCGGTTCTTGCCAAAGTTTCATTAAACCATTCGGAAGAAAATAGACAATAAACAAAAAGAGAATGTCTGGCGTTTTAAAATAATATCAAGTCACTAATTAATTTCTTTAACGCTTAGTAAGCATATTTTACATTCACGACAATGAAGGTGTCGAGTTCAATGACTTCAATGTTAAATATAGGTCCAATACTTAAAGTATTTAGTATGATTTAATTATTTTACAAATATGATTCCCGTCTATGCATTTTTTTTTTTTTTTTGGTAACAGTGGAAACAGCAAGGGAATGAACTATATATAGATCATTCAAGAAATTCATTCAATTCAATTCAATTGAGTGCCATTCAAACTGTGATAAATAAACAATCCCATGATTGATGTAGTACAAACATTGCTGTCATTTGCACGTTTTTCTCAATATCGGAAAGGTTTTCAATGAGTTCAATAATTGAACAATAAATCTGAAAAAAAACTACAGGCTGGAAATTTTATTGTTCCCCAGCCGATAGAAGATAGATAATAAATGTCATTGGTTATGTTCTTTAAGAGATAAGAACAATTGAACCTCGAGATTAGGAAGGATTGTCCAAAAATAGTTGACAGTTTGATGTTTGACTAGTTTGAAACATTAAAACAAAAATACTGAAGAGAACATCCAGTACTTAAATTAATGTCGATCCATATTCTTCACCCTCAACTTAAAAACCATAACAAAATAGATATCGAAGAAATCATACATGTACAAGTATGTTTATGTAAAGATAAAATATACACAAACATCTTAACTACAAAGCAAATATATTCCGGAATGGAACTGACGAAGAGCCGGCACGACAGGGGCAATGAAGCAGACATAATTGACGCCTTCCATTACAGAACGGGGAGAAGATTAAACTGCCACGTATATTGTTATTGTCATAATAATATCAGAGAACAAATTCATTGTGCGAACGAATCAAATCTATAGTTTTAACAACTAGCAAGATAAATTTAAATTCCATACGAATCAAAATCAAACCCCGCTGGGAAATCTCGTCGACTCCAAGACGCAATGCGGAGGCATCTTTCTTTGCTCACACAAAGAAAGAATCGCCAACCATTTCTGACCACATGCAGTGACGGCGATGACGCCGGACGACGTGAGTCATTTCCAATTTATACCAATTTCTCCAAATAGTGCAATAAAAATGTTTAAAACAAACAATTGTTTATACGAGCATGCGAACTACGCGGACAAGTTTGGACATTTTCCAATAAGAAACATAAAATTAATTACTAATAGAAAAAAACACATGCGACGACTAAAATTAGCACTTTATCTACTTACGATCTTCCATTTCTGTTGCTTGGCCGTCAATTTACTATTGTCCGTGCTTATGAAATATATTTGTCAATAGGTTTTTTAGTTTATTAAAAATTTTAAACAACTGTGTGAAGAAATTCAACTTTTTCCTCTTGCACTCGCTCCACTTGACAATTCAATAACGAGCAAGCAGGGTTGCCGAAGTCACTTCAATCGAACTGTTTCACTCCACTTTTCTCCACTCGTTCCATTGGCACTCCATTTTTTGAAAAACAGTACGAAACGAAGTAGATTTGACAATTCTCCGCAAAAGTGGAGAATTGGAGAGCAGGCTCAGCTCGATGCCTGTTTCTCCAAATTTCGTTGAAATGTCTGAAAAATTTCGCCAATTTTCCAATTGGACTTGATTTTTTTCATTTTTTTATGACTTCCCTGAAACCGTGAATTGCGACCCTGTCTAATTCGAATTTAATTATTCCAATTCGATTTTTTATTAATTTAATTATATTTATTAATTAATTATTTATTTAATTTATTAATTATTGTATTTAAATTTGAGAGAAATATATGTATATATAACATAAACTTAAATAGTATTAGTGCGGTGTAATAATAATAATAATAATTGTTGTTGTATAATCTACTGTAGCCAGCTAGCGGGTGTGGGGTGTTTCTCCTCCAACCGCATAATGCACCTAACGTGAAATTCATGGAGTGGGAGGGGCAGTTGCAGGAGTCATCGGAGAAAGACTCCAACTGGTCAGTAGTGACTCCCGGTTTTGATTTCTTGACCCGTCCTCCTCATGACCCACCCCCGAACTCTTCGAACTCGTTTTGGTTACTGTTTTTTTGTTTACAACGTGTTCTCCTTGCAGCGTGCGGAGATTATTTTATTTTAAGTTTCCAATCAAATCCTGCTTACCATCGAAATCAGCATTATCATAGATCATAATCATCAATAGTCACTCACTATTACTTTTATTTAATGGTTGTACAAAATGTAAGAATTTTACAATTTTTATTCAATGATTTGCGTATATATATTAATAAATACATAACAGTCGTTTAATTGTTTATCAACAGAACATTTGTTTATGATTGATTATGAAGAATTTATTCCGATATACGCTGATAGTAGTCAAAAATCTCGTGTCTGTGCGTTGTTTTATAGATTTTATTTTTTATGTCTGCCATTTTCAATATAGGAAAATATATGTATATATATAAATATAATTTATAAACATTATAGCATACTCTTTCTTTCTCTGTTTTAAATGCGTATTCAAAATTTACATCAGGTTTTGTAATTTCATCAGTATTTTTTTAATGCTATTTCCTGTTGGTGTTTGCATTTTCGAAATAAAACTCATACTGGGAAATGAAAAGTTACAAAATACTATGCACCTAGTTCTGTTTTTACACGGTTTGAAAATAAAAATTTTAAGTTCTTTACACGATTTTATTCCACTTAGCACGATTCAAAATACCACAACACGAATAAATAACGGTTACACGTTTTTTTCTGGAACCAATCAATCAACCGTGTAAAAACAGAATTAGGTGTAAGTGGAAAACAAAAAAAAGTGGTTAATTTGGAAGGGAAAATTAATTAGTGAGGATTTAATAGAACCAAAACCAAATAGAAACTAAAAGCAATATATTCCTTGTTTTTAATTCGTTTTATTGTTTTTTTAACTTATTTTTATTATCATTTTAAACATAGTATATAAATTTCATTCATTTAATTTCTTTTTAATATATATATATATAAATATTGTAAAAATGTTTTGCATATTCCTTTCATTTGTTATAATTAATCAATTGTTTATCAATGAAACATGTAAAAGTTGTAAGAAAAAATCAATCCATCGATCGAACATAATAAACCGGAAAATTGCACAAAAAGATTAAAGTAGCAAATGCAAAATAATTATAAACGTGTTAAGAAACTTAGGGGTAGGATAATTAATGGATTTTTACGGTAGCAATTAATTGTATCAATACGACGCTTTTGAAATGTACTCCAAAAACTTCGTTCTTTCATATAATAATATATATTATGAATAAGTAATATATATTTAAATATATAAATTTTTATGTATGATAAAAAAATTATACTTTATGCATATAAACTTTTCTTCGAAATTGTGAACAGAAATTTATTTTATATATTTATAATAAATCAAACATGTAACAGACAAAAATTTTTGAAATTTTTTCTTATATCGGGAAAGAAGAAATTAATAAAAAGCTGAACGTTGAACGACTTTTTAAAGGCATCTAGAATCATATTAGAATTTATGGAAATTGATATAAGCGAAATATTAATAAAAAAAATATTAAGTTTTTCGTGTACTTAAATGGAAACAACCGAGTTCACTTTTCTAGCTTATGATTTCTTTTTAATAAAAAATATAAAACATGAAATTAAATATTCAACGGTTGCTTTCTTTAAACTATTAAATTGTTTAAAAAATAATATGTTGGTATTAAAAGTTTAGTTGGCTTTAAATTAGGTTGTCTAACTTGGTTTCGGTCACATAAACTGAGCAAATCGGGTGTCAACTATTGATCGAGTTCTTTAATTATTGAGTGTCGACGGAGACGGCAAATCAATCGGCACAAGAGCGGCAAATTTAATTTGATTAACATATAAGGACTGTCTTTTAAATGGTTTCTCTTCTTCAGTGCTCTTAAAGTACCATGAAACAACCTAAGTTTTGACACCTATTTTCATTAGGCGTGTGTATCAACAGTGTTGATGTGTGGTTTTTTGTTTGTTTGTTTGTTAGTGTTTAGTTTTTGGGCCCCCAAGCCGATGTAATTGGCGCTGCGGCTGGAGCTGGACCGCCGCCAGCTGCAAAGTCTGGGAAGTCTTCTTGCGACTGAGTATTTGGAGCGGCATTGGATTTTTCATTGGCCCGCTCCCAGGGAGCGTCCTTAATGATGAAACCATTCTCTGAGCTGCCTCCGCCCAGGAAAGCTCCCACAGTTTGTTGCTGAGGTGCGGGTGGTGCTGATTCCAGGATATCATTGATATGATCCTCGGCCATGGTGAGAATCAACTCCTTGGCATTTTCAACATCTTCGGGTTTCCCGATAATTGTGACTGCATCAGGATTGGACTTGGCATCATCAGAAGAGGGGAATTTAATGTCAACCTAACAAAATTTTACTCATATATGATTTCTTTCTTGGCAATCGAACACAAAATAATTTACCTTATAATCTTCGATGATTTTGCGAATTGAGCGTCCGCGATATCCAATAATATGCGAATGGACACGCGAATCCACCTCGATGACCTCGCGATAGAGATCCTGTAGATCACCCACGATCTCCATAATCGCATCACGGGCCGCCTCGGCCTTGGCTTGGTATCCCGTGATCGTTATGATGCGTGGATTCTCATCGTCACGTTTTGGCAGCGATATGTTGACATCGTGTTCAGCACGCAATTTGTTGATCACGGCACCGCGACGCCCGATCAATTTCGGATGATATTCGGGATCAACATCGAGTTGAAGGACAAACGAGCGTAGCTCACGATCGGCCCGATCGGCTTCATAGTCGTCGATCATCTTTTGCAGGGCCTCCTTGGCGTCCGCAACATGGCTCGGTGTTCCCGTAACCTTGATCACATCGGACTTGGTCTCACTGGGCGGCAATTCGATATGTACATCGTAGGTGGACATAAATTGACGGACATTCGAACCCTTGGGACCAATGATGGTGCGATGCAGATCGTAAGGAACATTGATCTCTTCGGAAATGGGGATGAGATCGAGCAGTGCTTGCTTGGCGGCGTTGCATTTCTCAATGCGGCCGTTGATGCGAATGATGTCGCAATGACGGACGGGCTCTTCGGTGCTGCCATCGGTTCCATTGGTGCCATTGAATAGTCCCTCAACGGGTTCGGTGGCATCGCGATCGGGGAACTTGATTTGTACATCGAATTCCGATGTGACCTGTTGGACTTTGGAGCCACGGGCGCCCATGATGGTGCGATGGAGTCGTTGCGGAATGATGACCTCGATTGTTACTTGCGCTTCCAGATCGGTGACAATCTCGGTTATTCGTTGTTTGGCCGCTTCAATACAATCCTTAGCACCTGTTTACGAACATAGAAAATAGCGTTAACATTTATAACGCGTACCTAAAAGAAAAAAGATTACTTACCCTTAAGTGTAACTTTGTCAGAGTCAACTCCAGGACGTGGGAATGAAATCATTACTCCGCCGCACTCTTCCGAAATGCGATGCAGAATCTCACCGCGCTTGGCAACGAAGTGCTTATGATGCTTTGGATCAACAGCGATTTCGCCTTCAGTAACTTGGTCGATATCCTTGATGATAGCCTCAAGTTGCTCCTTGGCCGCCTTCACACTATCCTCCTTGCCAATGATGGTGATGACCTCTTTGTCCTCATCATCATTCGATGGGAAGATGATACGGGCACCGGTGGCATCGCGGATTTTACGTATTGAAGCTCCATTCTTGCCAATAAGGAATTTGTGGTGTTGTTGTTTGGCACGTACTTCGGCTGTGAACGACGCCAATTGACGTTCATTCGCCAACTCAAGGAGCTGCGACTTCGCCTTCTCCACATCGTCCTTGGGTCCTCGAATGGTCACCTTGTCGCTCTTGGACTCACTTGTGGGGAACTTAATTGACACGCCACCACACTCTTCCATAATGGCCGAGATTAACTTGCCTCCGGTGCCAATGATGGAGTTGTAGTACTTGGGAGAGATTTGCACCTCCTCAGTAACAATGTCGGAGAGCTCATTCTGGATCTTCTGAATGCGCTCCTTGGCTTCGAGGACATTTTCCTTCTTTCCCGTGATGACTATCACCTCGTTGGTATCACCTTCGGCTGGGAGATCGATTTTCGTTTGGGTCTCGTCGCGAATCTTCTTGATGTTGGCTCCACCTTTGCCGATGACGAACTTGTGGAACTGCTTGAAGATGGGCACCTCGATGATATGCGATGACTCTTGAATCTCCTTGACCAACTTCATCAAATCCTTGTGGCACTTGTCGACATCCTCCTTGGGACCGCGCAGTTTAACAATGTCGTTGTTCTCCTGCGGTGTTGGGATCGTGATTGTCACCTGGCGGTATCTATCCTTAATCTCACGAATCCTCTCGCCCTTGGCACCAATGATCGAACGATGCAGGCGACGATCGATGATGACATCCTTTGACTTTTCATTTTCCAGTTTATCAATTTTTTCTTGTAATTCAAGCTGAGCCTGCTTCACACCTTCCTTGGGTCCCTCGATACGTATATTGTTTTGGCCTTCGCGCTCTTCGATGTTGATATTAACCTTGAGCTCGTCCTTAAGACGATTGACATTGGCGCCAGCCTTACCGATAATGTGCTTGTAGTACGAAGGATTCACAGTCATCACAACGTACGTGAAGTTGTTCTGATAGTTGCTAATGATTTCGTTCAAATAACTAATAGCCTTGTCCACATTTTCGGGGTCGCCCTCAAGTTTGATCTTATCTTCCAAACAATAGACGTTGACATTGGGACAATCCTCTTCCAGCTGCTTCATATTGACTCCCTTACGGCCAATAACGTACTTGTGAATCCAGTGGGGAGCATCAATTTCCACCGACTTCACAGAGTTGGCCTTCTGGTAGACAACGTTCAGGGCGTTGCCTAGAGCAGCATGAGGGCCGCGAAGAGTGATTGTCTCCAGTGGCGAATCGAGTGGTGGCATCTCCACCGAGACTCCAGTGAGTTGAAGAATTTCAGCAATGGTCGATCCCTTCGGTCCAATAACGTAGCGATGCTGGGCCTTGGCCACTTCGACACTAACAGTGGTGCACTTCTTTTCCATCTCCTTGTAGATGGCTTCCACCTTGGCCTTGGCGACAGCGACGGCATCCTTCTCACCGGAAATGATGATCTCGTCCTTTTGCACCGATTGTGGCGGCACATTGACCTTGGCGCCGGTCTCCTCCATAATCTTGTTCAAATTCTCACTGTACGGACCGACAATGAAGGGATGGTAGATTTTAGGAACCGACGTGCGATCGGAGGATTTCTTATATTGCTCCGCTGAGAGTTGGCGGATCTCTTGTTCGGCCTTCTCGATGCCCTCCTTGGGACCGGAAATGGTAACAACATCGCTCTCGTCATTCTGATTGGGGATATTGATTCGCGTGGCCGTGACACGTTCCAGTTCACGTAAACGTTCGCCACGCTTGCCCAGAATCATACGATGATGCTCTTTAGGAATCGACACCGACTTGTTGGCCTGGGTGGAGAAATGCATAAGGATCTTGCGACGTGCATCCAACAATTCCCCCTGCTTGCCCTTGATCAGGAAGGTGAGCGATTGATTTTTGCCGCTAGCAATTTCAATTTGAGCACCAGTCTCTTTAGTGATTTGCTGGCATATGCGTTTCGACTCACCTTCACCAAATTTCTCCGATTCAGTCGACTTACGCTCCTCACCGGGAAGGTGCAAAACCTACAAAAAACAGAAGAAGAAGAACAGCACATTCAATAAAAACCAATCATATATATTATATTTTATTTTATCAATCGATTGCTTGCTTTTAGGAGAATTTCGAACTTACTTGAGTTTTTTGCGAGCTGCTTACGCGCATGCTCAACGACGGTGCCGTTGGGGTGCTCAAGGGAGCAGAATTGTTTTGCGGCAAGGCCGGGAACAAATCATCGTAGCTAAAGGCTGGAGTAGCATTGGCATTGGTTGGTCCACTGCTGGTGCTGGTTGGCGTTGCCACAGAAATTGGACTCGACGGCTGCTCGACGGCAACTTGGGCATGGTCTTGGTTGTTGTTATTGGTGGTTGTTGTTGGTTGTTCAACGTTAATTGCTGAAATCAGTAGAAAAACAACAAAGATGAAACAAAGTTGCAGAGCTAGGAGCACATTTTACAAACAAACCATTTGATTCTTCCATCACTGCTGCTTGCATTACTTAAAAAAAAGAGAGAAGAGTCCTTTTTCGTTCCAAGTCGTTACAGTACCACTGGAAATAGTGAATACAAGAAGAATAACTATAATTAATACTGAAATAAATTTACTATCTTTTGTGAAACGTGAAATTTCCTTTCTGTTCTCTTTCAATTGGAAGCTGATAAGTTCGGGGTCTCGACTTTCGTCAGATAAGCAGTGATAGCAACGAAAGAAACGTTGATATGAGAACCGAATAGAAATTTGTTACTTTACTCCATGTGAAAATAAATAACGTGGACATTATTCTATAATTGAAATAATATATGAATAAGATAACAAAATTCAACTTATCGAAATTTGAAAATTAGTTCAATATGGAATTGAGTTTGGTATGAAATATTACATTACATACTTTTTAAGTACAGAAAGATTTATGCGAAAAATCTTTGCTAAGCGCCGTTGTACATACGAATATGTATATGTGTGTATATAATGGAACACATGTTAACACTAATTTACAAACGTCATTACAGCACATCAATGATAACGCACTGATAACTCAGCAATGATAAGACCCGGGGAAGAGAAAGATTAAACCCAGAACACCAACAAAATCTAATTACAATACTAACAGAAACAAATATTCTTGACATTGTCGTTTTAAACATAGAAAGAATATATCATAGAGAGGAAGTTGACGACAACACTGGATATGATCAGCATACAAAGTGTTAAAATCAATCCAACATACAGACACATGGGGAGAAATTAGATTCGAATTTCTTAATGATGAAAGATCTTTTAGGTTGTTTAAATGAGACATTTCTACGCTTATTTCGATTTATTCATTCATTTAGACCCAAGTGAGAAAACCCTTCGAATTGAATTTGAATTGAAATTTTTGAAATCTCATTTTGTTCATTCATAAAAATTGTTCGAATGTCTTCGTTAAAGAAGATTAAATTATTCGGATTTGAATGTTATCTCTGCCAAGAGTCAAACACAAGTAAACCTAACCTCAATCCAAGCGCCAATGTGGACACTAGCTCTTAAAATACATAAACTCTTACTAGCTCTCACCAATACTCATACATTTGTCTATCTGCACATATTGTGCGTGTATGAGATCCGCGTGAGAGCGAGTGAGAAATATTAAATAACAGAAAAAGAACCGGATAAGAGCCGGTAAATTATAATGTATGTGTGTGTGTGCATGAACAAGCAACATTTATAGTTGTATGTGTGGTAATTTTAGAAAATCTGTAGCTTATTCTATTCTCCTATTATTATTATTATTATTACTATTACCGTGACATATCACAGTAAAGCGCCTGAGTTACGATTCGAAAGAAAGAGTCACTAAATATGAAAATTATTGAAGTTAAAGTAGATTGATAGCGGGAACAATCGAGTGGGACAAAACACAGGCAAAAGACAGAAAAATTTTGTGGACGTGTCCAATTGAGTTCTTAATGAAATGTTGGTAGTAGGTAAATCAGAGTCGAGTATTTATGGAAGTAAAAAAAAAACACAAAAAGGTAAAAACCACAAAAATAAAAACACAAAAAGGTAAAAACAACAAAAATAAAATAGTCGGATATTTAATATTTAATCAATCCTACAAACAGTTTACATGATTAAGAAATCACCGACGAGAATTCGAAGATATATCCTGAGAAATTATTCTATCAACAACAAGTGCAACAAGCGGAAATATTACAGCAAAAATTAAAAAACAATAAATTCGAAACACGTTTTACTCTGTCAAAGCAAAATAAAGACAATATGGTTTCTCACAGAAATAAACATCGAAAGAGACACGAATTTAATTTATTCTAATGTTATGTAAATTAAATATTCATATAAGGAAAGCAAAAGAATGTGTGTAGAGTCGAAGAAGAAGAAGAAATTGAGTAACTTACTGTACTGTAAAATCCAAAAAATCCGGCCTATTTAATTGCTACCGTAAAATCCAGTTTGAAAACTTGGCGTGTCTTCTTCTGAAATAGAAATGAGAATAGAAAAAACACGATTAATGAATCGGTAGCAAGTGGATAAACAGGAATCTAGAATATATGTATAACAATAAACAAATGAATATTTTTGTACTATGTATTTAACTATTAATTATTATCCTTAACTATGTAACTCTGCATATTTTAGTAATTTGATGAAACGAACACATTCCAATATAAATAATCAACTATACTCAAAGACCTATGCTATTATATATAATTTAACCTTAATAACGATCATTTTCGTGTCGACGATTTGATCCTGTAACCATAATCTTCATAGCATTGAATACCAAATTTAAATCTAGGAATCCGTCCTTTTCTCCTACTTTCCCCACAACTCGATAACACTTTTTTCAACTGAATGATACTGAAATCGCTGCTGTGGCGAATTCTGTCGCTGTCGCCGCCTCCGCCGCTGCCGTCTGTCACTTTGACATTCAACACTTTCCACGATTTCGGTCAACGTAGCACGCGTTTTTGAATAAATTCATATTTTCCTCATTGATGATGATGAATATATCCCTCAACGTATAGAAAGAATAATTCTGGATGATTAAAAGATTGAACTCGCCAGCACAGCACCCAAAACTGAGGAAAACTCTTCCCTTTCACTCCCTCTCTCATTCAACACCAGATTCAACCAAAGAGATAGGCAGACCATAAAAACTATGGCTCCATCCTATGCACGGGGAAAACACGTTTTCTAACATTACTTTCCACTCAAAAAGATCCTCAACGAGTTCCATACAACTTTACGAGATTTAATTGATTTACTATTTCTGTTAAAACGAAATGTGCTTTTCTAATAGAAATTTATGACACGCCGCCGTGTCACTCCGTAATTGGGATTTTTTTTTATTCTTTTCCGTTTGCTGCGCCGAAAGAAATGCGGCCTAATTTCGATTTCACTTTTTACTATGTATCCAAGCATTTTGAAGACGTTCTTAATATGCAGTTCATATATAATTATTTATAGTTCACTTATTTCTAACTTAAGATGGAATTTCTTGTTAAAATCTATTCTAAAAGCACTCTTTAATAAACGTATCAAACGCAACCGAACGTACCGACTTCCAAGTGTTAAATGATGTCGTCGACGTCGACGGTTCAAAAATGTTCGGCATATCTTGTTCTCTCTGTCGCCCGCATTCTCTCGCACTTTCTCTGACAAAACGTAGTCGACGTAAGCAGCTGAAGTTGGTGGTGCTTCCGTGCATCGGCGTTCATCGGCTACCACACGGTAGATGTCGCCGAGAGCAATGAAAAGGGTTTCGATTTGTGCGTCTCAGGGTGGCTTATTTTTTCGTATGTACAGTATGGCATGAATTTCGACATCGGTTGGTGTCTTTGCTTGTGCAATAGAACAGTACAGTCCGGTGCAACACCACAAAATTTGTATTGTGGTTCGAGTTGGTGGTTTGAGTATTCGCTAAATATATGGAAAATGCAATTTCTGAAAATCACGAACGAACTATGATCCACCCTGTTCGACTGAAATCCGTTTGTCTTCTTGTAGCAAAAACATGCTTCATCAAAAAAAAAATTGAAATTGTTGTTGTTGTAACATTTTTCTGTAGCTTCCCTGATCTTGAATTTGAACTTGAATTTTGTTGGTTAGTTTTTGTAAAAATTGGAAAAAATTAAATTTTTTGTGAAAAAATTGAAAATTTTTGTGATTATTATATATAAATAAATTCCTAATTGGAAAAAATGGAAAACAGTGGGCCAAGCAGGAAACCGGAAATGTGGAATGCACCGGATGCAGTAAGCTCGAGGCCAACCGGCTTGCCCGACAAATGCCCATCTGTCCGTTTAATACGGATGTGGAATTTGAGCAGTGGGATAATCTGCTCAAAGGATCCAAGAGGCGGCAAGAATTGGTATGTCCAAAACCACAATTTTTCGGTTTTGGGATTTTATAGGTTATTTTTTTTATATATATTTATTTTAGCGTGGAGAATTAATGGTGGGAAATGCCGATAACCCCATCAAGTTCGTGGATCAAGTTTGGCGATCCGTTATGAGCGAGGATGCCGCCCATAAATTTGACAACAAGAAAAATGCACCTCGGTCCATATGTGGATTCGCATTCACTGCGATTTTGAGAGGTTAGTTAGTATTTATTATTAAATTTATAATAATAATATAATCTTCAATGTTCGTTGCAGATGTGTTCAGGTCGAGGTTCACGAGGTTGGGCTCAGCGGCATTTGAAAAATGTACCACCAGATTCTTTCGATATGCAAAAAATAACTGTGACTGCCTTGTAAAAGAACAACTAATGTGTAAGGAAATTGGTAAAATATTATTTTTTTATATTTTTCATATTATTAACACTTCATTCGACATTTCTTTCATAAATTTTGAGCGAAAAATATATACAATAATGACCTTATTAGAACATGTATCATTACCTAAAGATTCGAATAACAAGTAATAGTTTCGCTTATTGAGCAAATGAAGGAGGGGGAAGTTAAATACTAATTTAATAAATGCATTTATATGTCGTAAAAAAAGTCACAACATTTTAAGAAAGTGTGACATTTTATATACATACATACACATACTTGCTTGGGCAATCTAGTGTTAAATACAAGTTTCACTTCTGTTGCACGCGTATTTTTTTTTAAAGGTTAAAGAAAAGTCCACAGATTTCTATCTGACTATCTGAATATATTAAATACAAGGTTCACTTCATTCGCGCATACAATGCACCTCCAACTACTTTAATAAAATAACAAATTGGCTCAAACCGTCTGGGCCCACGCGTCTACACGTGACGGCTAAATAAGAAAATTACAAACAAACAAGTGAACTCGGGATAACGTTAACTCACTATTTATTGACATTGTCTACTCTAAAACGCCAACCAAAGATCGCTTTAAACTACAGTTTCATTAATATTTTGCACTGAAATTTACACATCTGATAAACGTCAACAATCTGATAAACGCCCAAAACTCTCGCGGTTTCAATTAGTTGACCTTATCCCGAGTTTACTGCTACTGTAACAGTAACCTATAAATATTTGTTGCCACAGAGAGCTTTAATCGCATCAATTATTATTTTATTATTACTTTAAATATATCTAGGGTATATGAATGAACTTCGAGCAGGCCAATGAATGATGGATGGCACTTTACATGTGTTTAGATTATTCAAACTTCGACCCCTTGACGTGGACATTATTGAAATCTTGTCATGCAACTTGAACTAAAACGTGTAGCTCTGAGAAGTACTATTGAAAATCGAGACATGAAGCTTTAAATACACGCGAAAACATTCTTAAAACCGACAGTTGTGGAATTAGTTCTATCTGAATTATGCTACGATAAACTGGCATCTATAACGAGAATCTAAAGTGAGCGAAACGGTTTTGCTAGTTAGAGAAATATCTCTTTGAATATCCTTTAAAATGGTGTCTTTTTCCTCGGTTATATATTTTTTTATTATCCTCGTACTTGAGCATGCCGATGCTCATTTGAATTGTGAGTTTCGAAGCTGTATTCTCAACTATATTGAACTTATCTAAGTGGTGCTCTTTGATCTTAGTGACAATGTACAAAAAAATGCCCCCGCTCCACAATTTGGACGACTACGACGTCTGCCTGGCCACGCCCAGTGTCCTGATCCCGGCGCCGACCTACTGCATGGTGTATGCGGAAATCGCACCGGATAATGGCTCCGACCTATGGCTCCAAGTCGCAAACTTCTCATCGGATCGCAAGCATTATTTTGCTCACGATCGCCTCTTTTTCGGGGTCTGCTTGGAGCGATGCCAACGGCTGCACCGTTCCCTGAGTGGCTTCCACAAGGATCGACTCTATGGTGGAGCAGTCGCGGATAAAGAGGTCAGTGGTCAGCGACGTCGTGCTCAACACGTCCCACTGTAATTACTTTTTTGCAACATGCAGCTAATCGCATACTTTGCCGACGTGCACAAGCGCGACACGGACGAACGCGTGCGTTTCGATCCCGTGATCAATCGATGTTTGAACTATGATTTCCAACTAAAGTACAACTTGACTTTGCGCACGAGTGTCATGTACTGTGAGGTCGCTAACAAGCCCCTACCACTTGGTAAATCCCTTAGACTCAATCGATTTAGGTGCTGTTTGCAAATTGAGGTCATTGCCATTTCAGACTTATTGGACTACGTTGTCTACGGGATTTTCGCATCACTCGCCCTGTTGAATGTACTGTCGACGTTCTACGACTATAGGTTGAAGCGAAGGCAACCACTAGACAAGCAAAATAATGAATTTTACAAAAAGGACCTACGAATTAGAGGTATTATTCAATTCAAAGAACCAATCGTCACTATGTCGAATCCTTTACAGCCGAGCTGGTGCTCACTTCATTCTCCATCTGTCGCAATTACTATCGCCTGACCAAGCCATCGACCAGTTCAGTAGCCCGAGATTTGAGTTTTCTAAACGCATATCGAGCATTTACAACTTTTATGGTGATACTCGCTCATGTGGTACTCTTTGCCGTCAACAACCAATTGTTGAATCCGGAGTTTTTCGAAAACTACTTGAACAAACCCTCGACGGGTATAATGCAAAATGGCATTTTGATCATACAGGTCTTCTTCCTGATCAGTGGTTTTCTGCTGAGCATTAGTTTTCATGAGCAAAAACTGGTCGACAAGAACACAAGCACTCGGAAATGCATTGGAGTTTACTTCAAGATTTTCTGGAACCGCTATTTAAGGTAAGGCCAATGAGCAAAATCAGAATGCTGTACACTTAATTCTTTTTTACACGGTCTTTTTTTACGCGGTATTTTTTTACACGGAATTTTTTTAACGGTCTTTTTGAACGGTCTTTTTTTATGCGGTTTTAATTTAACACGGTTGGAAAATCAAAAATTTGTATTTTCAGGTTTTTGCCCTCTTTGGCTATTTTGATTCTCTTCAATTCCACCGTTCTGAGCCGCCTTCAAGACGGCCCACTGTGGCGTCACTTCTCGGAGGCGGAGCGTGTCTACTGCCGCGAATATTGGTGGAAGAACCTGCTCTTCGTGAACAACATCCTGATGGAGAAGAGCGTAAGTGAATAGGAGGAGGAGAGACACGCGTTGACGCACCATTTATTCGCTTCTCTCAAAAGTGCGCCCACCAGACGTGGTACTTGGCGGCCGACATGCAGTGCTTCGAACTCTTCACCATCCTCCTGATCGTGATTTCAGCGTAACATGAACATGAATACCGCCCATTAGACAGACCTGCGTTAAAACCGTCTTCTTGCAGTTATCCGAAGACGAAGAAACCACTGCTGACCACGATGTTCGTCTGCGCCGTTGCCGTGCCGACGTTGATTACCTACTTCCTGAAGCTGGAGGCGGTGTACCTCATGTCGCCGGAGTACGTAGCACTCGACGGCATTATATCCACCCCCGATTCTTACTAATTCCGGCCGTACGACTAATTCACGTTTCAGAAATTATCGCTACTTTTACTTCAAGGACGTGGCCACGTTCTACCACGCATACATTCCGTTCTACTCCAATCTGGGTGGCTATCTGTTTGGAGTTATCGCCGCCGATATTTACTTGAAAGCGAAGAGCGAAAACAGTTTGGAGAGGTTCAAAGGAGTTCTCCGATATGAGCTAATGTTCTGGCTAGTGTTCCCCATAGCCATAGGGACCCTTGCTACGGGCTCCATTTTTATAACGCACGACTTTTCGAAGCCCAATCTCTGGTTAGCTCTATACGCAGGCCTGTATAAGATCGCCTGGGTTCTCATTTGCTGCTTCTGTGTGTTGAGCATGTGCCACAAAGTGGGCTGTACGTAATATACCGGTTTATTTCAATCGTATACCAATCCCTCTGAACTTTAACCATTAGGGATCGCATATGAATTCTGCCGCCTACCGTTCTTCCGTCCACTGGGCAGGATTTCGTACCAGGCGTACATTTGGCACGTTTCTGTCATACGCGTGATGAGTGGATTTTACCGACAACCGATTTATGTTAATGTTCTTTCGCTGGTAATAATTGTCTATTATTTAAAACTTACAAAAAATAATAATAATACTATTTGTTCTTCTGTCTGTAGCTAACAGAAACGATACTTCTATATGTAGTCAGCAATATCGTGGCGATGGTTTTTGCAATCATTTTGGAATTTCCTTGCGGTGCTTTGATGAAATCTTTATTTGCGCGGAAATCAAATGGTTTGTTATATTTTTTCCCAATCATTTCCATATTTGCACTCATTTACATAGATATATCAGATCCAAATAATTTTGAAATTCCCGGCAAAATCAAAGAAGTACCGAATGAAGTGGATTTGCGGACTCTAACGTAAAGAGAAAATACTTTTGGGGAAGAAATAATTTAAATAAATAATAAATAGAAAATATATGTAAAATTTTTCAACTTAATTATTTAATTTTACTAGATAAATAAAAGAAACATAAAATTGTGATAATGAAATACACATAAATCTGTTTTTACACGCTAGATTAGTTACAGAAAACACCGTGTAAAAGCAGTGATGCTTATATGTATGATACACAAAAAAACGAAGAGAAACAAATACATGTGTACATACTCTCTTTATGCCCTTTCTTGTCTTCGTATGGTTTCTAGCTGTTTGTGTTGTGTAATGAAATAAAAAAATATTTAAAATTTTTAATTTTCACACCGTGTTATATCAAAACCGTGCAAAAAAATACTGTGTAAAAACAGAAATAGGTGTGTTTCGGACGCGAAAATCGAAAATTTTGCAATCGCCGCCATTTTGTTTTGATTTTTTAAAGCGTCCCTGAAATGTTGATTTTGATGATGGCGCATCTATGGTGTTGTAGCGGAAGTTTGAAGATTTCAAGATTCTAATAAGAAATTTTTTATAACGTCCCCGTAAAAAATAACAGACATTTTTGAAATCAAAAAAATTTCAAATTCATAAGCTTTTTTAAAAAATTTGTAAAAATTTATTTTATTTTTTATTTAAAATAAAATTTCTCATAAGTTTTCTCACAATGGATCCATCCATCCAAATGATCTCATCGGAGGAGCTACGCAAAAGGTACGAGCTCCTCACTGCGCAAAACCTCAAACTCTCGCAGAAAATGAAGAGCTCTGGAGGAAGCTGAAGGTGGCCTCCTCGTCCAGCCGAATAGTGCCCCAGTACCCCTTCGATTGTGAAGTCGATTTTGAGGACTGGGAGCGATCGCTGGACGGGGAGGAAAACCGTCATCGTCGGGAACTTCTGGTAAGTGAGGTTATGTGTCCGGATCCGGTTAGCCGGCCGACCGGATATAACCTATTTTTTTTTATCTGTTTGTTTCTATTGGGGATTTCCTTCTCGTCCAATCCATCCCAGTGGGATGGTCCGCAGATCGATCCCTTTGTTTGTCCAGGAGTTTTTTGTTAGTCATATTTTTCTGTCTAATAAAATTAAGAACATCCAACAGAAAGCATCATGGATTTTTTATGATTTTGGCTTTGAAGGATACTAAGATGTTCATAGCACGAGCAAAATGGGGTATTTTTTTGTTGTTTACAGTGTCCTTTTCGATCTACTACTGGTTAAAATGTTTTATTTTACTCAGACGACCTTCTACACTATTAGCAGACACACATCTCACTAATTGACTATGGGTCAGATACGATTTTTGTCACTTTTTAATCAATTTCCGATATCATTCAGTTCAAGGATATACTGATGTGTTAATCCTTTATGTGGCACTAAAAGATCTTTATTTTCTGCTGAAAATAGTATTTTCAAGAAATCCATAATTATTTTTAGTGTAAAGAGTAAGTAATCAGCTTCAAACTTTGAAAAATAGCAAGTGTACTTATTTTTGTGGCCAGCAAATCAGATACTTTTTAGATAAATAAATTCCTGAAATTAAGGATAGACAATCCCTGATATCTTCAAAGGGTCTAAAAGTTGTGAAATATTATAATTATTAAATTAAAAATATAAAACAATTTGAATATAAACCAGATTCCAAAGATTCGGCCAAATATTTACATAAACTGGGTGGTTTTTGTTGCCATTGCTGGCCAGCATGATGAGCTGACGAGATAAAGGCATTTCCTTCATTCCGATTTTTCCCTTCGAAAATTTCTATTTTCGCTGTAATTTTTTTGATGGGAAATTTCGGGAAAACCTTTTTGATTTTCTGTTGTTTAAATTTTTGCGATTCGCGGTAATGAAATATTATTTGTTTTTGGGCGAAAAAACTGGGGTCCCAAAGACATCCGTAAACACGATGTCCGTTGGCGGCGTGGTTATTGAAAAATATTTTCGTCGCTTGATTAAAATTCCGGCAAAAACATGTGTAGAAAACATTACCACTATTAGTGTTGCCGTTTTGGTAATTTAATACCAAAACTGGTAAATTTTTTTAATTTTGAAATTTTTTTGGTAGCTTGGTAACATTTTTTTACTTTGAGTAACTTTTTTTCATTCTGAATATTTTTAATATTTCAACACATTAAATTTAACAATTGCAATATTTTTATTATTATTTATTTATTGAGACTTCATAATTTAAATATTTTGTACATGGAAATGATTATTGAATGGAAGAATTGCAATATGCAAGCAAATCAGTGGTCACAAGCCATAACGGCCGAAGTCGAGTTAGGACAAAATTGAGATTTTAGTGCCATCGTGTTCAGCGTGTCTAAATCTATTTGCTATCAATTTTTCATGTTTGTATCTTTTTTAGACTCCTTAAAAAATGTAAAAAAGAAACACCTAGCCCCATTACTTTAATGTTAATTTGAAATGTTAATGTTAATTTTGAAAAACAGACTTAGGCGGTTATGGCTTGTGACCACTGAAATATATAAAAATAGCTTCTATGAAGAGGCACCACTTATTTTTTGGTTGCTCTGTCAATTTTCTCCGGGTTTGAAAGCTTTTGGCATCACTTGTGAACAAAGTCAAAATGTGCGATCCAGATGACCATTGATTCATTCGAATTTTTCGAAGCACCTCATTTCTAATTTCAATACACTCAAAAGTTTTAATTCAAAAATACATTGATACATTTTTTATTGAATGCATTGTTTGTGTATTCAGATTTTGAATTTGTGCTGTGTTTTTAGTTTATAATATTTTTTGAATTAATAGATTATTTTATGAATTTATTAATTAAAATGTTATAACAAATTGATATATACTTTAAAACGGTGTTTTTTGATTTTTTTTTAAAGTTGTAATTCATTGGTAACTATTGGTAACTTTTCATAATCTGATATGGTCGCAAAATTTGTTCCTTAGCGGCAACCCTGATCACTATACTACGATCGTAGTAGATCTGTTTCAGTTTTGAAAAAATTTTTAAATCTACTCCGCCACTACGCTTGAATTTTAAACTGCTACTATTTTTTGAAAATCATTTTTAGTGGAATTTCTTCATGTGATGGTTCATTTCACATGAATTTCGTATCCTAAATTTGAAATTTTTGGGTCATTGACGTTTTTTTTTGTTCATCTCATAGTTGAGAGCCTACTACGATTTTTGCCCCTCTTTACTACAATTTCTGTTTCTCGAGGTTCGAACCCTGTGTAGAGGTTACGGAATTTGTGAAAATGAAGTGGTTTTAAAAAGTGGAGTGTAACATTTCGATTGAAGTAACTTCGACCACCCTGTTCCACTACTTTGACATTTGATTCATATCATCACTTTCTGTCAAAGATTTTTGCTTTGCTGTTTTTTTTTCGTGGGATTTTTTTTGTCGACCTCTCTCGTTTTGTCAATTTCTACGGACGCCAGGTACGTAAAAGTGACACACAAGCAAAGTTCGAGCGGCATCGAAAAAAAAGAAAGAAATAAAAAAAAAATCAATTTTAATTGTCACGAACGGAAAATTTCAAGAATATTTTTTCGAAACATTTCATAGGATTTTCAGTGAACCAACAAACAAAAGCAAAGCAAATATGGCAGCTCAGATGGTGCAGCAGCATTTCGACAAATACAAGGACACCGTGGACACGTCGCTGCACGACAAATCGAAGCCCTGGACGCAGGCTTTCGATTTCCTGGAGGCCAAAACCAATGTCCCCCGAATGTATTTATTTTTAGGTGAGTGCGATCCACAAACGGCTATAAGATAAAGTTATTCCGATGCGTGTTGACAAAATTGCAGTTGGACTTTGTTTAAAAATAAAGTGTACGAAGTATGTCTAAATTTAGGTAGAAATTCATTGGAGACACGTTGTACGACCAAATACGCGCGATTACAATGATTTATATATACGTTTCAACTATTCTCCCATTTTAAATTGATTGAGCCGGTAAAATTTAGGAATTCTATCAGAATGATCTAATAGTGGTTCGAGTTTGGGGGGAAGAAGCTGAAAAATGGACGAATAGCTCAAGGATCCTTACTTCGGTCCTCTGGAATTTATTTTTGTGCATTTCATCCAATTTCCTCCTTCTCCACCCCCTCCCTCCTCCCTCTTCTTGCCACACACGTCACGAACCCAACTTGCTCTCATCTTCTACACACGAACACACACACACACATGCATACACGTGGCGTAGTATTACTTTGGATTTTACTTTCTTTGTGCTCTTGAATTTCTTATCGGAAGTTTCAATATTCCATCGTTGGTCGCGATATTATCGGGGAAAATCAAAAATTACTATTTCGATGAATTGACAATCGGTTCGTCTACCTAAGTAAAAGTCTATTCTCCACATAATTGCCTTCGTCATCTAAAAAATTTGGAATTTCATAAGAAGAATAAGCAGTTGTTCTGTGATCGCGAGTTACGTTTCACACATTTATTTCCTCATAAAGTTTTCCACTAGCGCATCCATCCTCTTGCAAATAATCTGGAATAGTGAAGAGACTTTTTCGGTTTTGCTTTCGTGGCTTAAACAATTTGGTGTTTTTGTTTGATTGCTGAAAGCCGTGAGTGATAAGCTTCCAACTGTGACCGTGTCAATTTGCTGATGTTTCGTTGTTGACACAATTTGACACGATTTCCTAATGTGGCGGCTCTGGGATTATATTGTGCACTTCAGAGAACGCCAACAACAGCGTCAACGACTATCAGTGAACATTGTTAAGTTTGGCATTGGTGCGTATTCCTTTTATATGTTGACCTCTTCCCTCCCTCCTCACCTCCCTCTCACCACACACCTCATCAGACAGAGTTCATTTAATTCCTAGACTATCACATTCGACCATTCATCATTACTATGACATCATTTGCTCGCTCTATAATTATTTCTAATGTAGAAAAATAGTTTGAAAATGAAATTGTGAGATCGAATATCGTTTGAAAACTATGTGATAATTATAGCAAATAGAATTGCAATTGCGATTCAATCTCAGACGTTCTTTGTTCTTTGCTATGATTTGTCGGTGCGATTAGATATCAATGCACTGAAATTCTATTTGTCATCGTTGCATTAAACTTGATTTGATTTATTCTCCGTACTCCGTTGATGTTATTCGAGCCAAGCGACAGGTTTTTCTGGAGATTTTGATTTGATAAACTCTTAAATTCTATAAAATAAATATATCGTGTTCTTGTATGAATGCAACATCACTTCTTTGAACAGATACTCAAACTGCGATTGGTCGTAATTGAATTTTTGGTAAACCCTTAAATTTTGTCTCGCCTCATCTAATATTATATTCAAATTATCGGGCCCTTGTTCTGCTCTCTCGCAATGTTTTATTGTTTCATTCTCTTGTTTTAAATCTGTTGACAAGAGCTTTGTTACATTTTTAGAACACAGAACACATTCCCATCAGTTCTTTAATGCTCAGAATAGGTCTTTCAAGAAATGTGATGTTATTATTTATTTATAATTCACAGAAAATTTTCATTGTTATATTGTGAAGAGCGTCTAAGGTTCTATGTATCGAAAATTATGATTCCATTGATTGAAAAGCATTGAAATATATAAAATTCCAATTATATATATATACATAAATATAATATATATTGTTATAAATAATAATTAATATATTATATTTATGTATACACCTCTTGTTAAATATATATTTAACTTAGCACTCATGACTATTCTTCTGTAAATTCTGCCTAAGTTTAAATTATTTCTGCATTCTCTCAGTCTCTTCACAAGAATTTCAATTTGTATTGTCCAAGAGTCAGTGAGGGAACTCTGGTCAAGAGATTTGGTTGAAACAGTATTATTAATTAGAGAGCACTAAACTACAATGTTTGAGCGACTAGGAAGCAAGCTAATGCAATTGTTGAAGGATAATGCATTATTTCAAATCGGTAGATTAAATAGTTTTTTAACTTAATCATTAAAAATGTTTGTACGACCAAAAATGTGTGTAACAAAATGTTCTTCACTTTTTAGGTGCTGCTTCATTCTGCGCCTTGTATTTGATCTTCGGCTATGGCGCCCAGCTGCTGTGCAACATCATTGGCGTTGCTTACCCGGCCTACATTTCGATACACGCCATCGAGTCGAGCACGAAGTTGGATGACACCAAATGGTTGACATACTGGGTCACCTATGGCATCATGTCAATCATCGAGTACTTCTCCGTTGTGCTAACGTCGATAATTCCCTTCTACTGGCTGTTGAAGGTATTCCAAAATCTATAAAACTTTTCACCTCACCTGTTCTTAACTGACTTATATGTATATTTGCAGTGTGTTTTCTTGGTATGGTGCATGCTGCCAATGGAAAGGAATGGTTCCTACATTATCTATAATCGCGTAGTACGCCCATATTTCCTCAAACATCATAAAGGTGAATAGAATATATTGACATAAGAAATCCAAATGCAAGTAAATACAAAAGAATCGGCACAAATATCAAGAGAATATCAACTGAAAATTTAATGTAATCGAACTCGATGTTAATAATTCCAAATTGAATGATTCCATGTAAAATAAAAATATATACATATATTTTGTATATTTTCCCCAATTGTTTATAGTGATAAGATGCATGAGTAGTATCTTCTTTACCTTGATTTCGAATCGTGTTTTCGTTTCTTTTATTTTTTTGTTTCAGTTGCTGATCAATTTATCAACGAACTGACTGATAAGGCCAAGAAGTCGATGGGCTCGGTTTTAAAGGACGATTAAAAACAATTGGACATCTCAGCTCGTCGCATTAATCGCAGAATCAGCAAAAAGCAGATACATTTAAAATTTTTGGTGTAATGTTAGTAGACTTAGAACTTTGTTTAATATTCTTATTTGCCACATATTTTTATTAGTATATCAAATCATGAGGAACAGGAGAGTTTTTAATTGAAAGGACATAAGATCAATCATAATTTATTTCGAGTCTCAAAAAAAAAAAAGTGTGATCATTGAAACGTTAAAAAACAAAAAAAAACCCTAATTTAAGTTTCATCATTCTGGGCTTATGAGTACATTTAACATTTTATAATTTATCAATTAAAGATGAACGAATTAATTCTCTTAGAATAGCTTGTGAAAAAAGATTGCCTTTAACAGAAAATATTGAACGTAAGAATCATATATTTTTGGCTTGTTAGAATCAAACAACTAAATATAAAGAAAAGAAAATTGTAAACAAAACTATTATTAAATAAATTTGAATTGAAAAAAAGTGAGATGCACTGTGTTTAACTTCATTCAACTAAAGTTTATTAAAGTATCATTAAACAGATAGCACTATTAGCGATTGTAAGAAGACTATAGAACAATATTTTACGATGATGCTGGCGCTGTTGTCTGTTCAGCTTTCGCTTGTGTCCCTTGTGCAGCAACAACCTCTTCCGTTTCGGTGCCTTCGCCATTAGCAGCTGCTTCTGCCTCTGCTCGACGACGTCGCCAGGCGGTCATATAAGTTCGTGGATGAATGGGCAAGAATCCAGCAATGCCCAACAACTCAGCCACTGGTGTCGAAATGTGCGCCCCATTTCCCAACCAATAGCGTATGCGTTCAAAGTTGCAGGCGATCAACCGTTCGTTCTGCTGGTTCGGAAGAGGGTCATATGAGCCGACTTGTTCAATCACAGGTTGATGTTGATTTTTTCGCCGCTATTATATATAAAAGAATGAGATATTATCATCAATTACAATAAGGTAGAAGGATGGACCTACCTCCATAACCACGATGTGATAAAAGGGACGATTTGTGCATCCCATGCGGACACATCGTATAATCTTTGCAGAGTGTTTGTAAAATCGACCAATTCCACTGGCAGGTGAGAGCGACATCCTACAATTCTGAATTTAGTGCACTTTCCTTTAATATCAAAACTAGAAATTGGTTATGAAAACAGTGCCTAGATTGCCTAAATATGAGAGGTAAGAACAAGCATTTGACAGCCGACAAACATATGATTCGAATTTCGAATAGACAGTGTTCGAAAATTCTTCGTTTGCCATAATTATATATGTAAACCTATCTATAATGTAGGAACGTGACCACCCAGGGATGCCGCATCGAAATTTTTGAGCGAAGTGTAGACATGGGAAAAGTGGAGTGTTGTGAATTGATTTGTTACACAAACTATAGGTCAATGGACCCATAACCAGCCCAACAACATTTTTGATGAACAAAAAAATGCTTTCAAAGCCTAATTTCACAACAAATATTAAACATTTGCATATTAATATTCAAAAATCTGCTCCTAGTAAAGAAGTGCTTTCTGAAAAAGTGGAGTGACGCAGTGTTCTTCGATTCAAAAGTGAGGTGAAACACTTCGTTTGAAGTAGTGAATTTGGCAACCCTGTGACCACCATATTGAAGTGCGTTTCTCGGCGCATTTGCAGGTACGGTGTTTCGTGTGTAATTTTTAATTAATTTAGACATAAAATCTACAAAACAATTACAAATTTTTGTGATAAAGTGCAGTTAAATATAAATACTTTGCGTTGGAACAATTTTTAATTGATACTTTTGTGCCAAACTCCACATATTTCATATGAAAATCCCGACTCGAGTCGCTGTCTGGTGTCTGATCGCATTTTCATTCAAGACAATTTCTGTGTGAAAGGATCAGCTATATTTCGAGCAAGTAGATGTTATGAGAGTGACAAAGAGAAATATAAAATTGCGGTTGGGGCTGAAATGGCGTCTGCCGCATGAACTTTTCCGAAAATGTGAATTTGTGATTTTTCCTTTTGTATTCAAAAGGAGTGCACATGGAAACTAGAATAACTGAGATAATTACACATTTTTAACAGGAAGAAGAAACAGGGGAAAATTTGTCAATTAAAACGTGACAAAAGTTAATAATTTGAGAGAATTGTATTAAAACGGCTTTATGTGATTACAAAACCTTACATTAGCATGAATTAAAAGAGCAGTTCGCATCACCTCTCTCTCTCTATGCGTTGCCCACGCTCTTCTAGTTTCAAAATTCTCCATTTTGTCCGGTCTTTCTTTGTTCTTTCTCTTTCGTGTATGTTCGTGTTTCGAGGTTTTTGCCCTTTTTTGCCTATTAGCTATCCACTCCTTCGTAGAAATTCGTTTGTCGTTCATTATTTGTGTGCTATTTCATTTCTACTCATTGTCTTCGTATCGTGTTGTCCTTGTTGTGCAAAAATGTTGGCGGCGAATTTTGAGATGTAGTAGAAACGAGATAACTATATGAACAGGTTTACCAATGTAAAGTAGGCAGGTAGTATTAAAAAGGTAGTAGTTATTATATCTTATTTATGATGATTAACGTTGTAAATGATGATATCATGTTCACACGGAGCTGATTTTCGCTAAATGGATACGAAACGTTATGTAAAATAAAAGTAGAAGCCGAATAAATTATTTTCCTGTCTAAAATGCTAAAAATGTAAACTAAAAATTATTTCTTGCAATGCAACTCTGTGTGTCCAACAACAAACCTGCCGCTATACTATAAGCAGAAAGCGAGACAACACTATAGAGTTCGGCACAATATATGTGTGTGAAAAACAAGGATAGCTGAGAAACGAAGCGAATGAAAAATTATAAATCAATTTTTGTGTATGCAATTAGTGTTTTTCACAAATAAGTAAGGTATTTTCGTGGGATAATTCAAGATATTATAGTTAAAAATTAGTTAAAATTATTCTTAATAAATATTTATATGTTTTGGTGATTGAAATACGATAAAAACACTGAAAATATTCTGTTAAAAATGTGCACAAAGTGATGAAATTTTGCAAGTTTTCTTTCATTCTACCGATGTCGGCATAATTTTTATATATTTCATTATATTACATTTTCCTTCCTTTTAGCCAATATGAGAATTATGAGAAAGAAATAACTATAATAGAATAATATAAATTATTTATTTATTAATCATCACTTTTCGGCAAATGAAGAAGATAACATAATTTCGAAGTGAAACATGATTTGGTTAAAATAGAAAAATCCAACTAGATGTTTTACATAGTTAGAGTTAGTTACACCGAGCGAGCTTTCAGCAGGTCACGTTGGCCTTTGTGCGTTTAACAAACAGTTGGCGCTAATGGTTTCTCTCGGTGTTGGTTTCTTGGCCACTTAGGTTCCTTCCTTTTTTACTTTAAGTTTAGTTTGTTGGTGTCATCTTTGATTAAGTGTACATTGAACTTCTTAGTATCGCTGCGAAGCATTTGATAAAGATTTTTCATTGCCAATTTTTTCTTAGGCAGACAGACGCTTGGTTTAGTTGAAGCCGTCAAAGTTCGCATAGTTTTTCAGTTCTAGTTCCTATAAATTTTTGACACTTCTTTCGTATCATTTATTCTTTTGTTCCAGTTTTAATAGTCATCATAAAAGATTTACAACATTTTCGTAATTATAATTATTCATTTTGTAATTCCAAAAATTTCAGCTTTGGACGCCGTGTCTAATCAATCTCTTTGTTTTATGGGGTCATAGATTCAATTTGTTTCGGCTCTTTTTTCGAATATATTGATTGTGACGCATAGGTTGAATTTTAGGGTTTGTTGACCTTTGTTTATTATTGTCTTGTGCCGAAATCTTCTAATAGCATTTAATTTTGTTTTTGTCGGAAAAAATATTAATACATTTTCCCAATTTATTTGATGATTGCAGCTAATTTGTAAATACAGTGTACATAGACATGAGCACACAAAATCGAAACAGTGGCAGCCGCAATCAGAAGAAATCAAATTCTGGTGGCGGCGGCGGAGGCGGAGGCGACTCACAAGCATACATCAAAAAGACAGATGCTTCGAAAACAGAGAAGGAAAAGGTTCCTCCAAAGGTTCGTTGATCACTGTTTATACAAACGAAATTAACAATAAACTTGAAATAATATACATTGTAGCCTACTGCTGAACAGTTGCGCATTGCTCAGATCACCAATTTCAATACGTCGGAGGATCCACAGATGCGTGAAAAAGTCGCCACACTGATTGAGATGACTCAACGTTCAGAAGAAGAAGTCTGTTGTGCATTGTATGAGTGCGATAACAATTTAGAACGTGCCGTTGTATTTTTGTTAGAAACACTTCCAGTGGTGAGTTTCAAAATTAAAACTGGCTCCCCGCCCCCCTCGATAACCAACCATGATATCCAATAAAATATATATTTGTTGTCCTTAGGGAGCATTTGAAACATCTTCAAAGAAGAAAAAGAATAAAGCTGCAAATGCTGCACAGGACAATGCTGGCGGTGATGGTGGCGACGCTGATGCAAATGCAAACACAGATAAACGCGAGAAGTCACGCAACCGAAGCAGTAATCGTGGTGGTCGAGGTGGCACCGATAGTCGAGGATGTGAGTACTTCACTATTGAATGAATATTGTTTTCATAAATACTAGCGATCTGTGTGAAATTGTATTAGGGCGCGGCAGAGAGGCACGTGAGAATGAACGTAACTTGCAGGATTCTCGTGGTGGCGGCGGCGGCGGAGACCGAGGTGACCGCGCCAACGACAACTATCGCAGCGGTTCCAGAGGTGGACGAGGCGGCAGCGGTCGTGGTGGCGTCTACGTTGGACGCGGTGGGCGTGGCGGCGGTCGTATGGGCGGTGGTCGTGGAGCTGGCGGCGGTGGTCGCGGCGAACGAAGTGAACGTGGAGGTTATTCATCACGACAGAACGCCAATGAAGATCACCAGGAGGTCGAGCTGTGGGACAATACCATTGCCCAAAATGCCGAGAAACAACAGCAACAGACAAGTGACGATGCCTGGGGCGATTGGGACAATGAGGAGTATGTGGGTTCGCTGAAGGACAGCAAAGTGTTCACTACGAGCAATCTGCCCAATCAAACTGTGGCCAGTGTTGTGAGTGGTGGCGCTCCATTGGGTGGCACCAATGAATTGTCAGCGCCACCAGGGCTGGAACATCATCTGGGCACGGGAGTTGGTTCATCACCGTCACAGCAAGGATCTCATTTGAATGCATTAAGTGGTTCTGTGGATGAGAACGCAACAACTGTGCCTGCGGCAGCGACAACGATTATGCAATATAGCAGTGCCGTTAGCAATTCACCGATGCAACCACAAGCGGTGGCGACGCCTGCTGGTGGTAATCTGTCGGCGACATCGCTGAATACTGCACAGTATGGTACAGGCGCGGATTCATTTTCGAATGCTGCCACCGCTGCAGCCAATTTGGTGCAACAAGTGCAGCAGCAAACGCCGCAAATGAAATCCTCGGCCACACTATCCGCCGAACAATCTCAGTATTTCAATTCGCTGACGCAGAATTCGCAGAATACGGGAACTGCAGTCGGTGTGCAGCAACCACAACAGCCTATTCCACCTGCTGCTGCCGCTGCTGGTGTCACCACGTATGCCTCGCAGACCGCAGGAGGTGTCCAATATCCCACGTCGTATGCTAACGTTTTCGGTTCGGGCGCAACGCCGGCTACAAATGTTGCAGCAGCAGCAGATCAGCAATCGCAAATGAATGTGGCACAGCAACCTCAAGTGCGACGAGCGCGTGCTAAGTTGCCACCACCTTCAAAGGTAGAGAAGAACTTTTAGTTGATTAGGTTCATTACGTGATTGTTGTTCAAATGCATTCCAGATACCAGCGACAGCAGTTGAAATGCCTGGCGACACGCTTAACAACATTGGTTACTTGGATGTACAATTTGGAGGGCTGGACTTTGGCACCGAAGACTCGTTTGATGCGTTGCCCGAGAAATTCAATTCATCTGTTACGATTGATCAGCAGCAACAGCAATTGGGACAATCTCAACAAGATGTTACAAATGATTATCAAGCAAAATCGAATGTACAGCAACAACAACAGCAGCAGCAACAACAACAGCAAGCTGCACTTACAGCTGGACTGCAAAGTTCTCAAATCGTATGTTCCTTCGAAGATAGATGGTGAAAATAGTAAATGAATTAACAATCGCAAATTATTATTTTGCAGAGTGATTCGCTCTCTTCTGGTTTCGTGCAACGTGGCACATCAGCAACCGTTCAACAACAGCAAGTATCGAACGTGAGTGGTGGAAATGTGACTTCAGTGGGCAGTAATGCGTTGGATCAGCTGACAAAGAATGACCCTTACAATCAGTCGAACAATTCCAGCACGACTGGCTACCAAAGTTCATACCAAACAAGTTCATCCTCCAATAAAGCGGCCAACTCATATCAGCAGTCCGCTGCTGGTCAGGGCTATCAGAGTGCAAACTATGCAAATGTACAGGTGTGTTTATATAATTTTTAAAAATATTTATGAACATATAATTCATGCGTTTTCTCTCTAAAATTTTATAGTCTTCTGTAGCGAGCACCTATCAACCACAGACGTATGGTTCATATCAACCGAATTCCGTGAATTCGTATCAACAGCAACAGCAGGCAAACAGTGGAGTCTCAGTGCAAAATTCATCCAATTCTGTTACTGGTGTCAACGCTGTCAACAGTGGCGGTGTGAACAGTAACAGTTCAACACAAAACATTCCTGTTGGAGGCAGCAGTAGCAGCAGTAATTCAAAGTAAGTAAAACAAATGACTAAAAGTCTGCTTTGTTTTGTTTTCCCCGCATTGAGTTGATTATTGCTTGCTTGTTAAGTTCACTAATCATTTAAAAATTAAAGATTGAGAGCAATTATATTAAAAACCTAACCTTTTAACAATGCCTTAACCACACCTTTCTTGTAACCTTAAACAATTAACAGTGCAAATTCCAATACTGGATATTTATCATCGGGCTATCAATCGCAACAAAGTGCGTATCAAAGCCAAAGCGTCTACGGTAGTTCTGGCCTCTCAAATAATACAGGGTATGTATTTTCTTATTTACGAATTCAAGCTTTTCAAATAGAACGGTAATATTGGTGTTTGCTATGTGATTGAATAGTTTTATTAAAAATGTGCCAAAGCACAACTATTCAAATATCCCTAACATATATTTCTATACCTGACTAAACTATTGGTTGTCAAATTAACAAAATCTCCTGTAATTAAAGAAAGCAATCCTTAATAATTTCGAGTGTTCGAGAAGAAAGTTTGAAATTATTAGGATTATCTTCCCCAAATTAGAAAAGGTACATCGATTTAAAGAAAACTAATTTCATCATAGTATTTGTTGGAAACTATTTGAATTCTCTTTAGATAGATTTGAGAAACCTCTTACAAATTGATCTTCATCAATTGACAATTTTTTCTGTTCTGATTACATGTTTTTCTTTAGTTTCATTTTTATTTTCAACACATTTGTAAATTTGTCAATATGTGTGAACCTTTCTCTTGATATAAAAAATAAAAATGATTGAATGAATCACCCATGTCCCATGTGTCTGTCCCCTTTAGGTTCACTGGTAGCACAAGCACACCATCGTCTCAGTACAGTAACTTTAGTACTAGTGCTAAATTGAAGGATTCTTCCACAACACCTAGTACTTCACATTTCGACAGGTAAGACTTGTGTTGTTCAGCTACACTTTTATTTACTAAACATTTGAATTAACCACCAATTGTGAACGAATCCGAATTTTTCATTCAACTTATTAGGGGTATGGAAGCGAATTTAATTCGATTATCGATGACTATACATAAAATCAATATTTAATTTACACTGTCGTTTTGTTTCGATTTTCTTGCAGTGTTTCATCGAGCAGTGCTGTTAGTAGTAGTGGCACGGCAGTGAGTTCAGTCTCAAGTGTGACAAGTTCGGCGGCTGCAACAAACAGTATGAGTTCACCCCCATTAGGTGGTCTAACAAATGCAAAAGTAACAAATTTTCCTTCAGCTAACAACAATGCTGTGGCCAACGCGGCCAATGTGAACAACAGCGTCAGCAGCAGTAGCAACAGCAATAGCAGCAATGCAACATCAGCCGCCGCTGTAGCAGCTGCCGCAGCCGCCTCTAACAAAAGCAGCAGTGCCGGTGGTGGACCTGGTGGAATGGTACCCAACATCCAAATGGTTAGTCAATATATTCAGGCTGGATTGCCATACTATCAGCAACCAGTTTATTCTTACGAGGAAATTCAAATGATGCAACAGAGAGTGCCACATGTGGTGAGTTCATGGAGAAATGCAACAAAACAAAAAACCCAATTCAAACAAAAACAAACAATGATCATACAGCTTGCAATATTACTCATTCATTCATTCATTCATTCATTACTACATTTCTTTTACACACAACAAAAACAAAAAACTCCATTCCTATGCACGCAAAAGAATAACCACAAAATTGTTCTTCAAAAAATTCACTAAGAAACACAGATCATCCTTATCCGATACCAACCACTATAATTTCTCATCTCCATCTCATAATCCATACTAATTGCATTCAAATAATTGGCATTTAAAATTCTCTCAACTCATATTTGGCTCAAGAATCTCAACTTGTCCTCCTCTTCCCTTCTATTTTAATTTTAAGCAGGAAAAACCTCGAGCTTGGAATATTGTTTCCTTTGAGTATGAAATATATTAATAATAATTCCAGGCTCGTTATATCATTTTCATTTAATTTAATTTAATTCATTAAATGTTTTTTTGTTTTATTTAATCTAGTCATAAGAGATTTTATTTTATATTTGTATTATGTTTTTTTTTATAATCACTGCTTCCATTCATTTTTTATAACCATAATCAGTAATTTGATAAATTTCAGCATTAATAGAAACATTAGCATTTAAAAAAAATGTATGTGTCTCATGTTTTTTGCTGTTGTAAATTTTTCAAATTGCATTTTGTGCATTCTGTTTATATTTCTAATGTTCCAAATTTACAGCCGGGATATTACGATCTGAACTACACACCAACAAGCTTGGGCGCTGGCCGTGATAATTTGGGCTCTGTTGCATATTCAACCATGACTGACGGTCGTTTCGCCAGAACTGATAATAATTCAAGCCCAGTTAGTAATGTAAGTGATGACGATGTTTAATATTATCATCGGTCTGGTCTTATTAATGTTTTATTGCTAAACTTGTAGGTATCAAGTACGATGTCGCAACAAGCTGGATCTGGTGGCCCAATGCTTAACGTTCCTTATGCTTATTTCTATGGTGGTAACATGATGCCAGGCAGTTTCCAGTATGGTACCCCGGCAATATACCCGGTATGTCTTTCTATCTCTGATATATAAATTATCCTCATATATTAACATATGTTTTTATATACATATATTATTTTTATAGCAGCAAATTCCAACTGCTAACACCGCATCGGGTGGTCAATTCCCTAAGCCGTCCTACAACGCAGGATATAGCTCGACCAGCTATGATACCCTTTCACAGGCTTCGCAAGATTACACTAAGGGCGCATATCCCTCGAGTGTGAATCAGCAGACAAAATCACAAAATGTCACGAATCCACCACAGGCTGGTACTGGATCGGACATTAGTTCGTCTATGTATGGCAAGGGACATGTGACGCTCAATAAGGTTAATGTGAGTTTTGTGTAATTATTCACTTGGTAGCATGTTGATTTTAACAATAATTTCATAATTTCAGTCTTATGAGAAGCAAAATTTTCACTCAGGAACTCCACCACCATTCAATATGCCGAACACACAGACAGCGGGCGGAACTTCGGCTCAACCGTACGGAATGTATCTGCCTATGCCTGCAGCGGGACATCATAATATGATTCATCAACCCATTCATCAGGTAAAAGTTGTATAAAAATAGTTTCTATCAAAGTTATATTGTCTATTCGGCTAAAATTGGTGTTTGTAGTTGCATGTTGCTGGATTTAGAAATGGGCAGCTTTTAAAATATATATGTATAAAATTAATCGAAAAGCCCTTATATTTTAAAAGCGCTTTCCTTTAGTTCAACAGATATATGGATTTAGTTCTTTGAACCTCGAACTTTATGTTCTAACTCATATTTAGTAATATATATATATATATAACTCATTAAATCATTTTAATATATAGATGTTGTGAACAATTATTTTCGCTATGATTAATAATATTATTTGTGTATGATATTCATAAATTTGGTTCAAAACGTTGTTTTCGACCATTTAATGTTCCTATTTGTTGAAACTTTGCCTAATCGAGACTCGAACGTAATTTATTCACGCCTCATTGGAATTTACCACCAATATTTTTGTAATTAAATCACCTATCTTCCAAAATTAACGCTATGTGTCTGTAATATCCCATATATAATACTGCGATTAAAAAATCAACTGACAAAATAAATTCGCTCATTCATTTCATTTTACCGTCATCACAATAACTGATTTGTTTTTTTTTTTTGTTTTTAAATATGGAATTGATTTTCCTCCTCATTAATTTGAACAAAGTGAAATGCATGATTTTGATCCTGTTTGATTTGATATTATTATTTCTTTTGGTTTTTTATGGGACATCGTTAGATGGACGGCAGGATTCATAACTCATCCCGCCGGGTAAGTTTGTGTGAATCTAAACTTCATTTAAGAATTAAGATAGTTTTTCAAGAAAAAAATACTTGTGCCTCGATGTTATGATATTTTCGTTCAACAATCGTTCTTTTACCGGGAGTTTCTACTTGGCAAAGTTTAAACTACAACAGCATTTATTTATACATACAATAATGGAATTTGCCGAAATACTAATACATTTTATTTTACACTCAAATGCAATATCCTCTCACACGTATTGATTATTAATGTTGAGAAACTTTTCAAATTATGTATTTTATTTAGCATTACACAATTTCCCCCAATATTCTTCTAATTTGTCTTGTTGCACAAAGAGATAGATATTTATTCAAGATCAAAACGTAATGATTGAGTTTAGATTAGTGTTAGTTGTACTGTCGATATTTCATAAAGTTGTTAACGTATGTCCCCCAATTGTCGTCTGTATCTCTTCGTTTACTAATGAAACAATTGTGCTATTGTATATTTCAGGATTCGAACAGCACTGGGCAACGCCAGCAGACTAGCAGCCAATCTAAATCGGCTACCAAGCAAGGCTATTCGCCCTCATATTGGACTGGACAAAACTGAATCGATCAAGCTAAGAGCGATAGCAGCGACCTTGTTGCCGGTCTGCAGTAATGCATAAGTTGGAATACATACATACAGATGGCGACGCTCAATAAATACCAAACAACCAATCATTTAATTCTTGTCCACATTAATACAACAACATTTACATACAAACAAATACACCCACACACACACGTACACACGTATATATATATATAATAACTTTATCCCTCCCATCCGACATAATAAACATACAAACAACAACAATCACATTGGAAAATTCAAATGAAAATCAATTAATAATTTCCAAAACACAAGATAAGAAGATTCTATAAAACAAAAACAACAGAACAGAACATGAAACGAGCGGAAGAGAAAACGAAAAAATATTATATTCGGTTCAAACTATCTATATATGTATAATTATAATAATAATAACATTAATATTTAAATAAAATACAAGAAAATCCAAAATAAATATAAAAAAAACACAAAAAAACAAATAGTACGTATTTATAACGCAAACAAACAAACAAACAAAAAAATTAATGATGTTGAGCGAAATTTCTATTACAAACAAAATAATAATAATAAAAAAATTACAGATTCAAAAGTAAAGGATTTTGTTGACATTCATTCAATTCACGAAAGTATGTCAAGTGCGCATGCGTAGCTTGCTTGTAAACATAAAACTACACTACACAAATATACCATTTATATTTAGCAATAAACATTTTAGTTTTGTATTTTCTATTTCTATTTATACGTAGTAGTGTAATATTACACATACACAAACACACTCAACTAAATATATTTGTAAACAAAATTCTTGAGCCTTGATCTTAAATACATGGCCTGACGTCTCTTATTCTCTTATCTGTGTTATTGCATTCTTTCTCTGGGTGAGATTGAGATTGATCCAATATAGAGTTTGATCTCTAAAGAAATGCCACAGAGATGGATTCAATTAATTATTTTATGTTGAAGAACGCGTACGCATGCGTCGTCCATTAATTATTCATTAATTGGATACTACTTTTGTTGCTATACTTTGTTTTTGTTTCTCATAATTTTTTTAAATACACCAACACAAACACACATGCTCACTAACACATTAATTAATGTATGTATGTAAGGGATTGAAAAAATTGCACACACACACACACAGACACACCCTTTATTTATAATATACAATACAATACATAAATTTATTTTTTGTCTTTCTTAATAATATCACATACTTACCTTAAATTATAAATTTAATAAAAACTATATACATTAATTAACAACATTTTTGAATATATGAAAGAACAAAAGAAAAAGAAAATTTTGTGAAAAGTAAACTTTGTTTTATTTTTTGTTATTTCCTTCCTTATCCATTGGAGCATTCATTCTCTGATCAGCTATAGTTAATGATCATAGTTAATTTTATTTTTTAGATATCAATCAAATCAATGCGGATGTTCTATCAATGGCATTTTTAACTTAATAACGAGAGTAACGATAAAGATATTGTTTTGTTGCTGATGATTCTATGTTTTAGAAATTCGTTTGAAGATTTCTTGGAAGCGGTTTGATTAAAACGTGAAACGTGTAAAGGTTTTTATTGAATATGCTAGCAAGCGTTTGTTGACACAAAATAATAAAGTACATAATAGAGTTTTTAATGGATGTCTTAAGGCGTATTCCCTAAACATGGAAAGAGTAATTAAAAAAATATAAACAAAGCAAAAGTGTTTTATCATTTTTCAAGTTTTTTAGCGCATACAGAGAAAATAAATCTTTTAAATAATACATATGTATTTATGCGAATAATTTTAAGCGATATATAAGAACGTGAATTTAATGAAATATAAAGGATGTATGAAATCATTACCGCGAAGTGAAAACAATACCTATATCCTAACGAGATACATACATTTGATGATATAGCAGCAGCAGCAACTTTGTAGAAATTTAGATGCAAACAAATATAAAGTTGAAAATATATATTATTTTTTAAATATACACCCATACACACACACAGTTACTGTGAAAACCCAAAAATTATGAAATATATGTATGTATTAAATAAAACAAAAATTCAACAAAATAATGTTTGTAACTTTTCTCAAAAATAAAATGTACATGAAACCGTGTTTTAATTAAAATGCAACAAACTCTCAGGGGATTTTGATCATTTGTCTCAAGCAAGGACTGCTTATTGAATCAAGTATTTATTTAAAACGTTTGATGAATACGTACATTCTAGTTAATTATATGTATATATCAGTAGACTAACCACGATTGATTTCTCCAAATCTTATCAACTTAAAAATATAATTTCGGCAATAATAAAAACGACTTGCGACTTCGTTAGAACATTATAATTAAAATAAAGTGTTCATTGACTGTGCAACAATTTTGTGAAATCTGCATAGGCCGATTCCAAATCGAAGAGAAACTGTCGCACTTGTCCCTCGGAGAGTTCATCGGATGCCTGCATTTCATTGAGGGTGGCCAACCATGTTTCCACCTTCATCTTGGCTTCGAAATCCTTCGGAATCAACGATAGTCTGTTCATATTATCGGCCAAATCTTTGACATCGAAATGCAGAGCATCCATGGTATTCAATTTCAAACGCAACTTGTCCATAATCGTGATGAACAGGGAGACTATCTCGGCAATGCATTTGCTGGTGTTGCCCTTGTCGTCCCGGATCGTGATCGGTCGATCCTCCTTGATGCGCTCCAACGCTGCCGGGCAGTCCAATCGGAATTTCTTCACAAACGTGTCCACGGTGGGGAATTCGTCCGACTGCACCTGCTTGAAGGCAACTTTATACTGCACCAGATATTTCGAGCAGGCCGCCGTGTATTCCTGCGGTGTGATGCAGTCCCGGATGTAGGCCTTCTCGAGATTCTGCAGGGTATTGATGATCGCATACAGATCGGCCATGTTATCGTACTTCTCACGTTCGCGTGCATTGCGAAATATTTTCACTTCTTCGTACAGCTCGGGGCAATTTTCTTGCATTTTTCTAAATATCTATTTTTTTAGTTTTATAGAAATTTTTCAATTAATTGCAATTTTTCGAAGAAATTTTCACACGGATGACGAATTGTTTTGTTGACTATTGCAGAGAGTTGCCAACTATTTGTTTTTATCTCAGCTGTTCGATTGTAATAGATTATGGATACGAACTCCAATTCAAACTAAATAATCTACATTATTTTTTCGTCTTTTTTTTGCCTTTTTTTTACCTTCCCTGTAATAAAATTTAAAAAGAATTAAATTAAATAATTAATTAATAAATTTAAAAAATTAATAAATTTAAAAAATAGTGACATATAAATTAAGCAGTCTTGAGTCAACTGTTTCTAATCACATTTCTATTCAAACTAGAAACGTTTCTTTATATCAGACCCTTTATATTTAAAAAAAAAAACATTTATTTAATTCAAATTAACTGATTGAAATTCAATAAAACATATTTTTTTTATGGATACATCTCTTGAAAAGTTCAAGATAAATTCTCTAGTTGATTAACGTTGTTATAGACTTCAACAATTTCTTTTATCTTCGTGATAACCAGAGCTGATAAAGTCGTATTAATACTGGTGCTAAATTCATTGAAAGCAATTAACTAATCGATCGTATAAGTTCATTCCTACATTCTCCTTGGGTATAAACAGACTTTGAGGAACTTCTCTCAATGACTTAAATACGAATATGTAAAGAGTTTCAGTGGGGAGCAGAAATCCATCGTTAGTGCATCGGAACCATTTTTACTCACGTCTCTTGGTGAATAATGAAATGAACGTGCTTTTCTTTATGTAAATCGTAAAAAGTTTGAGTTATTTAGCAGGTGTATAAATTCCATAAATGCTCATTAAAAAGTAGTTTCATTTGTAGAAAACACATTTTCTGCTCAGTTGTAAATACCTCAGTTCTATATTCTATATTTCTATATTTGTGTTTAATTCTCGAAACTGGAGATTCTCTTTACGTGTGTGTTTTTTAAGATTTCCAGTTTTAACTTAATAATTGCTGTGTTAAATCCAGTTTTGATTAAACTTTGTTAATGCCAGTTAATCAACTGATCACATTATGGTTCAGCATCCAAAGGGAAATGAGGTGAGTGTTTAATTGAATAAATAAATATCCTTTTTCATATATAAAAATACTTGATAAATCGCTCATCCGATCACAATGATGTTCGTATTAGTAATTATTTATTATTCTGTAAACTAAGGATTCCAAACTAAATATTAAATAGTTGGCAACACTTTAGAGGAATTCCTCGATTTTTGGTTTAAGTACAATATTTGGTTGACAAGCTTTCAAGAGGCTCAATGGTCTAGGGGTATGATTCTCGCTTTGGGTGCGAGAGGTCCCGGGTTCAAATCCCGGTTGAGCCCAACTTTTTTTTAAATAATTAATTTTTTATTTTGAATTTGCAAATATTATATATTATTTCTTAGTCTCATGTTCGAATACTTAGAGAACTCAATGTACAGCCGTTAATTAGAAAACAAAATTAAGTATATAATTATCCAAATACATGGTCGGTAGAAAATCTAAGTCAAGCTAGTAAACCACAGTTTGATCAAGCATCTTATAGCCCTGTCCAGAAAAACTTTTTGGTGGGTAGCATACAAAAAGGCAAAGTTGCAGCATAGATAGCAGGCAACCAAGAAAGTTTGGAATCTGTAATGATATAATGAAATAAAAGTAAATACTCTCGAGAAGTTAGAAATTATCAAATTTCATACCTGAATGAAGGTATCACCAATTAAGACTCCATATATTAACCACTGTATAGAGACCAGAAACGACATGGCAATAAGCGGAAATGGCAAACTCTCAGAGTTTTTAATCCGAATCACATGCACCAGCATTGTGAGTGGAGCAGCAAAAAAGAACACAGTCACCACGCAGCAAACGATGCCTTGAATGAATTTCCAAATTAACCGATATTTAAATTCAAATAATAGATGGTACTCACCCATTATTTTCATTGCTTCTGCTGGATCTTCGCGATTGTTTGTGAAGGATATGACGAAGAAGAGCACGGCCACAATCACCGCACATTGCTTCAAATATGCTCTTTTATTTACGGTAAATACATAGTAAATAAGCGAGTATATGAAAAATAATATCGAGCCGATGGTGTTCACGAGGATAATACTTTGCTCTCCGCTAAAGAGTCCATAACGCAGCCAAAAACTACAGCTAAAAAGTCGAAACAATCGCATATAAGAATGGAGAATTCAAAAGTGTGCTAAAGTAGAAACTCACGATAAGAATCCACATATGAATGGGAAGCCAGAGGAGTCCCCGGTGCTCTTTTTCTGTATGTACTTGCGGCAAATGAGACTACAAGTTAAGAAATCATTTTCTTATCAGAACTATTTATTATTGAACAACTACAATTAGAATCTTACGCTCCAGATAAATACTGCAGAACTGTTGTGACCACCGCCGATGTTTCCAGCAGCGAGTCGTAGGCTATCATTGCTTTTAAACGATTGATTTACTGATAATTAGTTAGTTTTCCCTGCTTTCAGTGCCTAACTAAACTCTTGTCACTCTCGTCCAACGGAAAGAGAATGCATTTCCTATTATTTTGTGCAAATTTAATTAAATTATTTAACAAATTTATTTTTATCGACTGGTAAATTCGGTGCGGCGCGACGACGACGTCAACAAAAATTCGACTGACTGATGTTGTTGTTGTTGTTGCTGTGCTCAATAAGACATTTCTGTCAAATTTTCATTTCGAAATGAAAACAAAAACCATAACCGGCTCTGGGTTTACATGTGGAAAAGAAGCAATTAAGTACAGGGTGTTAAGAATTTTAAAAAGTCAAATTTTTGACATTCTCCTGTGTGTGAAATGATTTGTTTACGTAAACAAAACAGAGAAATGTCAGAAATAATAGCAATAATTGCAAATCAGGGATGCCGCGCTGAAATTTTTGAGCGAGGTGTAAAAAGTGAAGTGTTGTGAAATGATATCATTTTATAAAATGTAGGTTCAAGAACCCATAACTAACCCAATATTTTTTTGTTGAGGAAAAATAAAGTTTTCACAACCTATTTTAATAAAAAAGAACAAACATTCGAATATACATTTGGCTGTCCCCTGCATAGTGAAGTGTTTTCTGAAAAGTGTTTTGCATTTGGCAGCCCTGAGCAGATTAAGTAACTGGGTTAAATACAAGAGCTCTCCCCCCATTGCTGTCAGTTCCATAACAAGCCCCACCGTGAAAAGGGGCTTCCTTCAGACCCAGTCGCATTGTGATTATTCCTTCACCCGGTAGTCTTAGTTCCTAGATAATAGAATAAAATTAGTGCAAGACGTAATTACAACAGACTCCTGTAGTTACACAACAAAAATATCATCAATCGAAATTTACAGTTCTAGATTTACACATTTTAAAATAGAACTTGCAAAGAAAACAAAGAAATCATCATCACGTTTTTATACAAAAACCAATGGACACGTTTTACGCTGCATCCATCATATTAAATATTCGCAGGAGTGTGTGTTCGTGTGTTAAGTGCTAGAGTAAATAACTCCCAATATTAGTAAACATAGAATAAATACTCACTCGTTAGAATGGAAAATAATCAAAATCGCAATGAAACGCAACAACTCTATCCGGAGTTAAGTAAAGTGGAAATCGTGAATGGAAGAGAACAGCAGGTGCTTCGTTCTGATCTGCCATCAGACAAAGCAAAGGTGGGAAACGATTGCAAAGCTATACGTAGTAATATATGTACCTTCTGCTCCACTCCACTCCCCTCTCCTATCGAACTGCACTCAACTACAACACAAAGCATGTTCTTTATCTAACCCCATGATCTGATTTTATTTTGATTTATTTATTTGTTTAAGTACGTACTTATTTGTCTTCTCTAAGTCCTGACCTATCGCCACGTTTGTGAACTATAGGAGAAAGAGAAGTAGTTCTATAGATAAAAGCTAGACAATTAATTGACATACAAAGAAGCAGCTCACATCCTCCTAGAATGTGATTATCTCCATGGTTCTTCGATGAATTCTCGTTACATATATCGCCATTAAAGGAATCACTAATAAATAAACCAACATGACTGATAACATAAATTCTTCGAGGTCATAAATTTCAATGATTTATTATTTCGACAGTTGTCAGCCTTTTTGTTGACCTTCGTTGAAGAGATTCGCAAACATCTTTAATATTTACATATTTTAATTGTACATACATTTTTAATTCTACATAAATCTTTTAATTGTAAAAAATACTTAGTTACGAACTCAATAATAATCTCTCTTTAAAACATTTCTCATTCCAGCAGCAAAAATGGGGGAAACTTTTAACATTGGTCGGCTACGCTTCGACCCTGGGTTCGGCTGTACCGGTTGGCTATTGCATCGGTGTTATCAACTCACCAGCAACAGTAAGTGGTCGCTAAAATTTCACCCAAAATCCTAATTCTAATTCCGATCATATTTGTTGAACAGCTCGTCAAGTCGTGGTGCAATGAAACTTTGATCGAACGTTACGATGCCCATCTTAGCTCGAGTGGAATGGATATTTTATGGTCGTCGATCGTGTCGATATTCCTAATTGGCGGCGCTGTTGGTTCGCTGGGCGGAGCTTGGGCTTCCAATAAATTCGGCAGGTACGAGCTTACAAAAGTAATGAAATCGAATTACCAATAAGAATAATAACTAAATGGGGTCATTTACATATTTACAATTTCACTGGGTTATAGTCTTCAAAAAATACTCGAAATTGTATTACCGATGACCATAACATTTATTTCTCAATTCAAGTATTTAACAATAATATCTCTCATTCTCACGCCTTGTCTAATAGGCAGAAAATTAGATAGAAGACACAACTACAAAATGATAGACTATTGCAATAATTCCACAATTTTCTATATATATTCCAGAAAAGGATGCTTCCTCATCAGTGGCTTGCTCTTCGTACTGGGCGCCCTACTATTCTTCTTCTGTCGTTTGGCCAGCTCCGTTGAAATGCTGTTGCTGGGGCGTCTCCTAGTTGGATTAGCCTCCGGCTTGACGACAGCCTCGCTCCCTATGTATCTTACTGAAATCGCTCCACTCGCCCTACGAGGCACCTTGGGTGTATTCTGTGCGGTGGGCGTGACTGGAGGTGTGGTTGTCGGACAAGTGTTTAGTCTTCGGGATATCTTTGGCACCGACGATCGTTGGCATTATGCGCTTAGCTTTTATGTATTGCTCATCGTGGTGTGCTACTTGCCATCGTATCTCTATCCGGAGAGCCCGAAATGGTTGTATATCGTTAAGGGTGATCGCGAGAGTGCTCGTCGTGAGCTGCGACGTTTGCGTGGAGCCGATGCCACGGAAATTGTCCAACACGAGCTGGAGGAAATGGAATTAGAGGCTAATGCAAAAGTACAAACGAGCAGCTTCTGTTCGGTGTTGCGTGATCCGGCAATGTTTTTGCCCTTGTTGATTGTCTGTGCCTTCCACGGAGGACAGCAGTTGTCGGGTATCAATGCGGTATGTTCGATATAATTTCCATTATAAATACATATATTTCTCATCTAATTCATTTATTCACATTTTAGATTTTCTATTATTCTGTGTCGATCTTTGAGAAAGCTGGTCTTTCCACAACTGACGCCGAATGGGCTAATTTAGGTGCTGGTTGCTTGAATTTAGCCACGTCCTTTTTGGGACCCATGCTAATGGCCAAGGTGAATCGCCGTCCCCTCATGATGTTCTCGAGTTTGATGTGTTCAGTTCTGTTGTTTACGATTGCTTTCGTTTTATACTACATTGTGAGTTCGATTGTATTTATTTATAGTTACATTTGCACAGCAATGCATTTTCTTGTAGGAAACCGCAAGTTGGTTCGCCATCGCCTGCATTGTGTGCATAATGGGATACATATTTTTCTACCAATTTGGACTCGGCCCAATACCGTATTTCATTGGTTCAGGTACTTATTCTACAATATGTTTTAAAAAACTTATTTAGCTAACAATTAACGAAATTCCTAATAATCTCATAATAATAATAATACTACTGGATAATCTTGAAATTCTAAATTTTCTTTTCAGAACTATTTGAAGTCTCGCCAAGGCCCGTTGCCATGTCGATGGGCAGCCTTGCATCGTGGACATGCAACTTCATCATTGGCATGGCGTTTCCCAGTCTTCAAAACGTGTGGGGAGCATTCGTATTTCTTCCATTCTCAATCACGTGTGCCTTACTCTTCCTGCTGACCAAGTTCTACTTGCCCGAAACTCGTGGTCGAGATCCGTCCGAAGTCGCACCACTTGTAGCCAAAGGATTCCGTTCTAAAGTGAAATGAATGTAGTTTACAAATAAGAAATATGGTAACGTTTTTTTAAAAATAGTTTTTGATATGAACACGAACAATTAGAACTTAATTAGGCTAAAATAAAACAACATTTTATATATAGGATTCATTAAACAATTGTGAAGCATTATTTACTTTATTATTGTAAGAATCAAACATGGTGACAATATTTATACAAAAACACAAATATTTTTAAGCCTCTAACATAACATGATTAGTACTGTCATTTAAGTTATACGAAAACATTTTTTAGTACGGTTCATATACACATTTTCTATTTGAAACAAAAATAAAAACAATTTAAACAAGATAAACTCCGATTTCTTACTCTATATTAGGGCTTATTATATATGTATATCATATGAAAGACAATTCATGTAATGCATCAAGGGTCATCAAAACAAATTTTTGCTTCTTTTGCATTTTCGCGTGAGATTCCGTAAGCTCTGCACCGTTTAGCAGCAAACAACCGATTGCTGGAAGACGCTTAAATACTCGCTGAATAAATACTCGAAAGCCCGGCCAAGAGACCTTGTGTAGAGAGCCCTACTCTATGCCAATAACGATGATGTCTCCTCATGTCAAGTTACTAATTTTAGATCCTTTTATGGAATTAAAAACCAGTCAACCCGGAATCCATACAAAAGCGATATCAACTGATTATAATTGAATTGTCCCAGAATAAAAATGAACTTAAGCCATGTGGCGTCCACACCTTAAAATCGACTTTAAGTGGTGTGGAGAATGTTATTGTGAGAAGGCTTAGTATCAATTATGGACGTGCATTTCTCCACACAAACATATATTTTATAACCGGGTATCAGATTCTATACACCAACAACAATATTGTCACGAACACGGGAGCCCAGAGGAAACGAACAATCGATCTTCAATTACTATGATGAAACAACAACTCACATGGAACAACCTGTTTGGAATGCATCGTACTAACAGGTATTTTATTAGAATACCTTTGAAATGAAAATTAAAAAATAAGTCTATGCGAATAGTCATATAATATTGTCTTGAAAATGCGTTTAATTTTCATATTTAAACATCTAGAAATTTCCGACTGGGTCGTATGCCTTCAGAACCGTTTAAATGTGTGTATTCAAATATATTCATAATGTAAATAATACTGGTTACTGACATCGACATCAACAAAAGTTAATCACACGATAAAAAGAGTTGCAAATAATTTCCATTGTTTATATATCAACAATCGGAGACTGTGGTTTCATATCAGTTGAAGTTCGTGTTTATATTTTTTTGTTTGCAACATTTATAGCTAGTCGTCGTATCAATAGAGAATAATATCAGTAACATAGAATGAGATTAGAGAAAAATCTGAGAATTTACGGATTAAGGATTTCTAAGATAATCAGATTAGTTAAAACCTAAGAAAATACCATTCATAACTTTGCAAGCCGTCAACAGAACAACAGTGTACCAAAAATGACTTTAAACATCGAGAGTAACAAGAAAAATGTAATTAAATATTTAATTAATTAAATATATAATAAATGTGAACTGAAAATCTACATATTCTGCATTATATGCATATAAATGCATTGGAAAAAATTACGATATTCTATAGTATATTGAGAGACTGAAACATTTGTGCAAACATTTAATTGAATAGAATAGACGAAAAGTTAAAAAAAATCATTGTAAAAAGTTAAAAAATCATTGTAAAAAGTAGAAAAATCATTGTATGCATTGACAGAGTATTTGTTTCCCAGGAAAAGAGAGCTGGATGGACACCTATGCTATCGTTGGTCTGCATCACAACAACTATTGGTACCGCCTTACCAGTGGGCTATCATCTCGGAGTGCTCAACACACCGGCAGAAGTGAGAGTTTCATTATTTTCCATAATTTTCTCGATCAACATTATTTTGCAGTTTATAAAAGCGTGGTGTCATGAAACCCTGATCTACCGCTACGACTTGGACCTCAACGAATCCCAGCTGGAGGTCCTGTGGGCCTCGATCGTGTCCGTTTTTCTGATTGGCGGCATTTTGGGCTCCCTGGGAGGCGCCTGGATCTGCGAGCGATTTGGAAGGTTCGCAATTCGAGAGAATGTATGTGTAATGGGTTCTTGAATTGTCTGCCGAATTTTTGCAGAAAAGGCTGCCTTCTCATCAGCGCCGTGTTGTTGGTGATCGGCGGATTTCTTTACAACTACTGTCGTCAGGCCCAATGCGTGGAGATGTTATTCGCTGGTAGGCTGTTAGCTGGTCTCTCCGCTGCCTTGGTGTACACGGCCCAACCCATGTACCTTCTGGAAATCTCACCATCCGAACTGCGTGGCAAAGTCGGAGTCTTCACCGCGATCGGTGTGACTTTGGGCATTTTCGTTGCCCAAGTCTGTACTCTACGTCAGTTTCTCGGCTCCGCGGAACTCTGGCCATATGCCTTGAGTTGTTATTCGCTCTTGGTCATCGTTTGCTATCTGCCCTCGTATTGGTTCCCCGAGAGTCCACGCTGGCTGTACATAGTGAGGAACGACAAGGAGAGAGCTCGCTTGGAGTTACTCCAATTGCGTGGTGCCGATAGCGAGGAACGTGTCTCGCAGGAGCTGCTCGAGATGGAGGAGGAGTTATTGGCCAAAGACACCGTGGAGAAAAGTAGTTTGCGTTCGGTGTTGGGAAACTCGGAACTTTGGTTGCCATTGTTGTTGGTCTGTTCGCTGCAGGCTGGTCAGCAGTTGAGCGGAATAAATGCGGTAATGTCATCCTCAGGCCAATGCCGATGAATGTTCTATGAGTACTCTTAACCTTGACCTTGTTTTGTCTTCTTTAGATATTCTACTATTCGATGACGATCTTCACGAAAGCCGGCTTCAGTGTTACCGATGCCGAGTGGATGAATCTCGGCGCTGGTTTTATCAACATGATATTATCGGCCACTGGCCCAATCCTCCTCTCATACTTCAATCGTCGATTCATGGTAATGACGTCTTGTGGCGGCTGTGCTCTGACGGTTTTTGGACTCGCCTTCGCTTTGAACTACATAGTAAATAGTATACACTATCATTCTAATTACATAATGTAAAATTATCTCTTTATAGGATCTCCTTTCTTGGCTTCCAATGATCTGCATTGTGAGCATAGTTTTATTCATAGGCTTCTTTCAATTCGGTTTGGGACCAATACCATATTTTATTGGATCTGGTAATATGAATTCTTTCAGCTTTGATCATTTTTGTATTCAAATATTTGTCGTTTTTTTCAGAACTCTTTGAGGTTTCTCCACGGCCCGTAGCCATGTCGATGGGAAGTCTCTTGTCGTGGACCACCAACTTCATGATAGCCATGTTTTTCCCCATTCTATCGGGCGTTTGGGGTAGCCTCGCTTTTCTACCCTGCAGCCTCTTCACGCTGTATGTCTTCCTGCTGACCATGTTCTATTTGCCGGAGTCTCGTGGCCGCGAACCGTCGGAGTTGGCATCCGTTATGAAAAAAGGATTCAAGTCAAAAATCAAATGATTGACGAAACATATTTTTTTAAAATAAGATATTCATAAAATATTAGATATGCTCAAGTTGTTTGTATATGTTAATTTATTATTTCGGAGATATGTTTGTACATTTCCACTATATATCGTTTTATCTATAAATCGTTTTAGAAGGCGGCCTTTGACCTCACCTTTCTTTTAATATATTGTTTGCAAACCAAGTTATCGTACGTTGTCTCATATTCTATTAAATTACTACTCTATGCAACAAAAGTTATTCCAATGACGGGGCTGTAGTTGCTATTTATAGGCCGATTAATTGAATTGAAAGTCAATTAAGCGAGAATAGATAGAGGGAGAAAGAAATATGAGCCAATGTCAACTGATTTTAATTGAATCGTGTCAGCCTTTTACTTAAAGAATATCAATTGAATCGAGTTGTGGACATCTCTCGTATTATGAGACAGTGTGGCTTCAATTACAGAATGACATAGGAAAATTTATAAATTCATTTTGAGCTTTGGTTTGGAATGATCATCAATTAATACAACTATGTATATAAATTTGACATACAATTTAATTTATGTATTTTAAAGGAAATAAAATTTATGCGAAATAAAATTTTTAATTGAATTTAACCCAAAATTAGTCTATATATAAAATTACATAAAATTGACACAACCTATATTCTTAACCCTTGAATGTTATTGGTGTTTAAAAACAGGTAAAACAAAGTGCATTTTATTTGCGTATATTTTTTTCCCCATATATCATTACACAAAAATATCATCTTACAGAGAGATGAATTAAACACATTTTTAGACTTTTTAATATTTGAAACTTAAAGCATCAAATTCCAAAAAATCATAAAAAAAATGCTATTTAATTTACATAAGGAGATTTCGTCGGATCAAACAACACCTGCAACAGAGTCAAAATATTGGTTCATAGAATGATTTTTATCTTAACTCGAAGCAAAGAGATTTTTCTGAGAGCCCCAAATGAACTAAGAGAACCTTAATTACCGAAAGAGAACCATCTTACCGCAAGAGATAGATCGAGACTGAGGTCAGATTGAAAATGCAATTTGAAGAGAATCTCTTCAATTAGTTAGAGCTATCCATTGCTCTGGGGTGTCTGTATACGCAATATCCAACATCATCCATACGATCTATAAATAAAGTTTTTTTTTTTTTTATTTCCTTTTCGAAAACGACATCATTAGTTGTTGTTGTTGCTGGTACTATTTAACGACGCTATTATTTTAGGATTCAGTATTCCAATGACGTCGTTATTTGAATTTTCAGAGCAATTGCCTTCGGGCGTTGAGCAAGTGATGGAGAATATATATTGTTGTTCTACTGTTCCTACTGTTCTACTATTGTTCCTTAAGTACCACGTTTTTTAACCCTAATGATGGTTGATCCCTGATCTGCTAAAACCTTCTGTTACAACCCTCCCTCGCCGAAACTATTCGCCCCTTTCACATTCAGAGCAGGTGGATGACTCCCAGTTCTCCTCGGAGCCTCAAAATGCCGGTCGGGAAAACTCTCCCGAACTCTCCACGAGCCACCGACGCAGGCGCACTTCGGATATGGTGTGAGTGCGAGAGAGAGACATTCGTCATTAGAACATCGTCAGAGCCGTCGTCGATTCGGGGCCGGCCGTGAGGGTTGCGGGGGGAAGGGGCGTGTGGGGCGTTTTGGGGAAAATTCATGCCGGCCCACAAACGGACTCCGGCAGTTGCTGTTGCTCTTTCGATCGGTGGAAAACACGAGCGCGGAAAATACACCAAAAACCCAAAAATATATTTTCAAAAACGAACGCGAAACGACGAAACACCACCGACGACGATTACGGAATTTAAAAATAATTTACTATACGAAAATATATTTTCAACGAATAAAATGTAATAATCATGATAATTAAAAGGTCTTCCAAAGATTGTTATCTATTAAAAAAAAAAAAGAATTCCTTAAGGCTAATTTATGTGCACAAATTTTTATTGGAAATACGGTTCTTGAGCAATATAAATTGAAATTGAAAAATTCCCATGTGACGTCATACGACGATGGGACTTTGAGAACATGTGTTTTAAATCTTTTGCCAAACAATAGTGAGCAAATTCAATTTCATTTTTGGCTGCTCATCGGAGGTAAAACGCCGCACATAATTTGTATTTTACATACATACATATATCGATAAATATATTTGTATGTTCTATATAAAGTCGTGTAGAGGAAATGTAAATAATAAAAAAATGATGTTCATCGAAGTTGAAGTCGATATAGCTAATATAGTAAAATATGAAAAATCGAACATTAAGTGAAATATAAAGATAACATTTGAAGAAATTATTTATTTACGAAACGATGTCGTGTACACCTAATTCTGTTTTTACACGGTTTTTTTTACATGGTTTTTTTTACACGGTTTTTTTTTTAAAGTGGTTTAAAAATCAAAAATTTTAAATTTTTTTACAACGATTTCCTTCCAATTAGCACGATTCAAATAAATTCCGGTTACACGGTTTTTCTGGAACCAATCCACCGTGTAAAAACAGAATTAGGAGTAGATCGATTGATCGGTTGAACGCTTGACTCCCCGCAGATCGTTGAGATTTCAAAAATTTGTTCTCCTTGTGAAGAAATTAAATTAATATGTATAGTGAAATTTCTACAACGTTATAAAGTGCCAAAAATTTCTTTAAAAATAACAAGTGTTTTTTTTTATAAAGGATCATGTGATTGTTGTCATTCGATATTCTCTGTCCAACCACAACAACAACAACGGTCAAACAACATCGGTAACAAATTCCTGACATATACATAATCATTATCTCGACATCAACCGTTGACGGCGTCAGATCGAATCTCGACACATGCAGCATCCGATCGCGTTGTTGTCGCCTCTCGTCGCGTCTGGTTGGACTCCGTTCGTCGCGTCGCGTCGATCGTCGTCGAGTCATTGAACGAAAAGTTTTTGGCGCTTTCATTAAATTTGGAATTTTTTGAAAATAATGTAAGCAGATATGTTTGTTTTTGTTTTTCTTTCGTCCGTCCGTCCGTCCGTCCATCCGTCCCACTGTCATGTCCGCAGATGTCGACACTAAACATTTGCGGTTGACATTTTATGTAGAATAATGTATTTTTCTAGTGGGGTTCTCGTTTCTCGTCTGGTTCAATTTCTTCCTTCACACAACAAACCGTTCTCGTTGACAAACTTTAGTAATTAGGAATTTGGAACATTCCCTTTAGAATTTTCCACCATGTCTTCGATTCTCATTCGATGGATTCTTCTCCCCTTGAATTCCCGCATCATGTTAAAATAGGAATCAACGAGAGCATCATCATCGGAGCATCTGAGCGAGATTTCCTTCTGTAGGAGAAGTTCATAAATTTCCAGTGCTCATTAGCATTACTTGGAATTTGTTCGTTGTTGTTTTAGCTAATGGTATTGCCGGTGTTGTCTGCGTTGGCTGGAGGAAGTAAGAGCCGAAAACACACCGTAAATCAATTTCAAAATCGCCCTCACCCCGACGGACACATGTTTAATTCCTTTCTGCTTTCAAATCAAACAAATTAAATAAAAAACAAAAAAACAGAGATCAAAAAGACTTTCGTCATTCTCTAAAAAGTTTGGTGAATTCATAATATCGCATTCAATATTCCAGCGAATTTTAATAGAATCTTTATATATGATTTTTTTTTCGGAATAAACAACATTAATTGATATGGTCGACCAGCGAAAGAGGAGTTCATTATGGTTTATCAGTGATCCATTAAATGGCAAATGGTCTATAGTACATATTCATATCATATCTACCATCTAAATCTATGCTAATGGATTGTTTTACAAATGGACGGAAGTAGGATGAACAAGAAATTACTCACTTTTATAAATTTATTTACTTTCCGATTGATTCATGAATTCTTTAAAAAAAATAATGTCTTCATAAATTTTTCTCCTCCAACCACATATTGTTTGAGTATTTTTTTTAACAAGTTTTTTTTTTTTCAATCAAAATCTTCGGGAAATCTTAAATTCAGTCATCGTCTATTTTTCCACCTTCTTCATTTCACTTCAAATTAGATTAGTTTCTCTAGTTTTATATTTTATCGGTTCCTTGAGTCTTTATTCAGTGATTTTTGATTTCCGTTTTTTATGACGATGATGTTTCACCAAAATTATGCTATAAATTATGGAATTGTTTGAGAAATCTTTGTTTCGACCTCGTATTCTGTCGTTGGCTTTATTTTTTGATATTTATTTTATTAGTTGTCACGCTGAAAATATATGCGAGCACCTGTTTTCCTTCTGCGACAGATGGTTCCAGCGATATTTTCTCTCATATTCTTTAATAAGTCTTTTCTACCCTTTTGACCTCGATTGTGAAGATCTTCTTCTCACACGATCTTTCGATGCTCACGTGCTGAAAATCCATTTCGATCGATCGATCAGCTGGGAGCCAATATTTCAAGATATAATTAAATCTCAATACATCAATATCAATTAACGAAATTTTACCCACACATATGTTTATTTTCCTATCGTTTCAACAACGATGTTTTTTTTCACCTACCCCAACGGCACCAACAACAACTTTAGCCGCGACAACAACAAGTTATTGAGTTTTTTTTCTCATTCAAATCCCGCAACGTAAAACATTTGGTCAAAATTTTAATTATGTTTTTCCAATATTTGATGAAAATTTATCGATGAAAATATTTACACACTCACACTCAGATGCCAACACTCATAAATATACATATACACACACATACAAATAAGCAAAACGAATTCGAAACGATCGCTTTCGAGAAAGATGATGGAAAATATTGACGTTCAAATGCTATTTATGATCTCTTATCGAACTTAATAATGACATTGATTGTTGTGAAAAATAACAATAACAATTGGCCAAATGGACTAACGTGTTTTTGTAATGCAATCAAAACGAAGTTCGGATGATGAAAATATTTACTCACATCATATTGGAAAAACAATCGCGATCGACATCCGATCGCAACCGACCGCGGAGGAACAACGAATTCTGGTGGAACGTGGAATGAAAATCGAAACCAAAGTCAATTCACATCGCAATCAATTCACAACACCAGAGCTCCCTTGAAGCTCCGTCCTCCGGCCGCCGTTGGTGGTCACAGAATTCCCTGATCATCGACGAAAGCCCAGCAGGTGGCGACAACAACATACATAAATTCCTAAATAGTCTGCACCTTGGGTCATGATCGCGTGTTAATTATGTCGAGGATGACTTTCTGTTTACCAATGTTTTCTCTGGAATTTATCAGCAATGTAATTCCAGGCGGAAATTTGTAGAATTTTTCAGTGTAATTCCAGGCGGAAATTTGTAGAATTTTTCAGTGTAATTCCAGTCGGAAATATATTCATATTTTCCCAATCGATTGTGATTGTGCGAAATGGAGTAGCTTTGAAATTTTTATTTTAATATTGTATTTTTATAGAATATATCTTCCACCCTCAGCGACAAGACAGACAGGTACATCCGCTAGTCTAAAAAATAAACCCTAAAAAAAAGACTCATTGACCACGTCAAGAGAGAATTTGGAACTGTAAGAAATTCTGATGATGCGGCTAAAAGCATTTTACGGCCAGACAAACATTCTCTGTCTGCTTTTAATTTCCGACAATTGACCCATATTTCATCACTTAGAGACACTACAGCAAAATTCTCGTGCAATTTTCACTTTAATTCATTTGGGACCTATGATGAATCAGAAGTAAAAAACACCGCAAACAAAAAGTATTAAGAACAAATAAAAATATTAAGAGCAAAAAAAAAATATCCCAAAACATGGAAATAATTGAAGTCTATTTTCGAAATATGTATGAATCTTTCTTCAGCACACACATGTTGCACACATCGGTCTGTCCGACTATGGTAGATTCCGTATATATCCAGTTAATGACCGACAAGTGTCTTCATTAGTCTTTCGCCGAACACGTTTCGCCCCCATTCCCCGGATCATTACAAATTGTGCATGGTCTTTACAAGAGAGTTCGTTTTTCCTTCCTTCCTTCCTTCTTTCTATATATATATATTTTTTCGTTTAATAGGTTTTTCGTCGAAGAGTTTTATCATTATATGTATTTTCGTACTTTTATTTATGATTTTTTCTCTTTTCGAAATTTGTTGTTCTTAAATTATTGTTTTTTTAGAAGGATGTATGTATTTCTTTTTAGATATATGTGTGTTGTTGTATTAGTTGTCGTTGTAGTTGTTGTAGTTATTGTAGTTGTTGTTGTAGTTGTCGTTGTTGTTGTAGTTGTTGTTGTCGTAGTTTTTGTTGTGATTTCCGATGCCAAATAACTGTGTGGAATAATGAATTATTAGCCTAGATTTGGCATCGTCTTCGCCGCCTTCGGCCCCACTCACAACTGATTCACAACGAAATCGCAAGTGACAGTTGGCCAACAATTGATGGCCGCCACTGGCTGGCGACGCGACGCGACTCGACCGCTCTCGGCCACGGTTCGTGTCAGCCGGTGAGTCGTCGGATGGTCGGTCGTCGCCTGCTGCTGCTGCTGCTGCTGGTGGCGACAGGGCGGCGAAATTCGTTTGTTGTTTCGTCTGCTGCTGTCCATCGGGGGAGATCGAGTATAAAATATATCCGCCCACTGAGTTGTGGATTTTCACATTTCTTTTTTTATATCACTTCGCCATCCCCATCTCTCTCTCTCTCTCTTGTATGAGGCGTGCACGGGCAATCGACCTAGTAATTTGTCTGACATGTGGTTTCCGTAAAAAAATACAACCAACAACAACTTAAGACAAACCCAACCAAACGAAACGATCGCCGAAGTGTTTGTTTAACCGAGACACACGATAAACTCAATTTATTTTGGTCTAAATGGCAGACTCTGAATTTTATTTCCCTCCTCCACAAGGTGGAATCGTTCAGTTCAGTTGTTTTATTAAAGCATTGATTGACCTTGATTCCTATAAAGAGATCAACGCAAAGAGATCAAGGAGATTGACAAGAATATCACCTGAACATCCTTCCTTCCTTCCTTCCGTCTTCAATCGTCGACGTGACGATTTCCAGGTGAACGAGACCGATCGATGATAACGACGATCGATCGAACAGCGTTGGCTCGATCGTTGAAGATCATTGAAGATGGTTGAAGATCATTGAAGATGGTTGAAGATCATTGAAGATCATTGAAGATCGTTGATGATCATTGAAGATGGTTGAAGATCGTTGAAGATCATTGAAGATCGTTTAAGATCAATCAATTTGTTTCTATTGATTTGCTTAAATTTATGCTCTATCGATAAAAAAAAACATTCCTTAAAATCATTGTTTATTTAAACCAAATTTCCCAATCAGTTTTATGCGAAGATCTTTTGCAAGCAAACATAAGAAAAACTGAAAATTGACCAAATTTTGATAAGATGGAATTTGCTTTCGGTTCTCGATCTTTGCTCATTGATCTATGAAGAGCAGGCTTCAGACGATTTTATCGCTTCATTCCAAATCGATAAACATCGGATTAAACATAAATCTATATATATATAAAGATATATAGAAAGATATACCATTGGCATTCAGAAATCAGAAGAATAATCATAAATTGTACGAACCAAAGTGGAAACAACAAAACATTGAGAAAATGTTTACTCAACTTTCTGGCGATTGTTTTCCACAGTGCTTGAGAGAGGGTGGGGGAGGGTTGAGGAGGGTGGGGGAGGGTTGAAGAGAAGTAGGAGAGGAATAACAGAGAAGTTCATAATTGTTTTCGTTTTCGAAAATAAACCATCGCCAGTGACTTGCAAAAATAATTGTATATCTACTACAACTTATAGTAATTTCATATTTAATTTACCAATTATTTTCCTCATTGACATTGTCAATATTTGCTGTTGTTTTAAATTGTAGTTTATTATATCGTCGTCTCATCGAAATTTATAAATTTTCACTTTAATAGCTTTTATAGCACGAAAAATTCAAAAATCAATCATCGAACAAAAATCGTCGATCGACTCAAGTGGTCCATTGGTGGCAGCGCCAAGAAAGGGGGACGACGATGACGACCAACACATCATCATGATCATCGTCGTCGTCGTCGTCAGCCTCATCGTGATGACGTTCGGCAGACATGTGCGATGAGCACTTGTGGGGATGATGCGCACGCGAACCCAGACGTGGACGTAATTTCTCATCGTCGTTCGTTCGTTCGATCTGGCCTAACGTCTGGCTCCGTCCACTTGTCCATCTGTCCGTCTCCGACCTCTCTTTAGAATCGCCTCAGTCTGTTCTATTCTGTCTATTCTCGAGTCTGTTCATATGTTTCACTGTCTGCCTATCCATTCCTCCATCGCTCTGTCTATCTATTCCTCCATCGCTCTGTCTGTCCGGCGTCTCGTTGCTCTCGTTCGTTGGTTGGCTTAAGCGCTTCCACTTAGGTGAACGCGGCCGGTGGACGGGTGGATGACGTGCGAGTGGGTGTTTTGAATGATGTTCGGTGGATGATGGCGAAAATTAATTATCGCCCGATGGAGCGGAATGGCGAGAGAGTTTCCCCCGATTTGATGCCGCCATCGATTTTGCTTTTTTTTGGCCATCGTAATCCTCGCGGAATAAATCAATGTTCTTGGCATTCCCTCGATCTGATCGTTGGCGAATTCATTCGATGGACATGCCGTGAATTCCAAGCGTAGTCTGCCGTCGATGCATCCGACGTGCTAATGAGATATGGTCAGAAGTGCTCGAGTAGACAGACAACCAGACAGACAACTAGACAGACAGATAGACCGAGAGACAGACCGAGAGATAGACCGAGAGACAGACAGATAGACCGAGAGACAGACAGATGTACCGAGAGACAGACAGATGGACCGAGAGACATTGGCAGCGAGTCGTTTTTATGTCTCAATTAAAACATTTCTCCTCAAGGCATTTATTCAAAAGGAGGCTTTTAGATCGCATTTTACTCAAGATACTCGTAAAATTTAATTACCATTATTTATTTATATACACAATAAGTTGTGACAATTTTTCAACTTTTATCATCATCTCCCCGTTGTCTGTTTCAGACTCTTCCATTTGGGCTTGCAAATTGGTTCTAATGTTAAACCCCAAATCGAGGCCGAAGCATGATCGAGGCAAAGTATCTCCGTAACAACAACAACAACAACAACAACAACCACAACAACAAAACAAGGGTCCAGGGAGCGAAATCGAGCTCCACGATAGACATTAAAATAAGACATTTCACAAAATATCGGCGAAGAAATCGGAATAAATTCTGACACCGCCCCAAACGAACGAGGAGATCTCGAACACAAACTAGATAGAACAAATTCAAATTAAACCAAAGGGAATTCGCAAAACATGTCCTCACGACGCAGCTCCTTCCGGCGGCGCCAGAAGCCGCCGTTCGAACGCTTCAAGGAGCATTTCCGCCACTTCACCGCCTTCATGTTCAGCAACGTGGGCATCATTCTCCTGGTCGTCGTCTACATCATCGGAGGTGAGCTCGACCGATCTCTCTCGACCCAACCTCTGACGGAGGGAGGGAGACGGAGTCAAACAAATGAAATCCGTTCATAAACTCACACAAGATCTTCTCTGCTCCCTCTTGCAGGCGCTCTGATCTTCCAAACGATCGAGGTCTTCGAGTCGGAGGCGAATCCGCGCAAGCTCGTCGAGATCAATCACACCGCCAAGTGTCTGGAGGGCCTCTGGAATTTGACCGCGAACAATTTCAGCTTCTACGACCATCGGGACTTTCTCAGAAAGTAGATATTATTCGAGATAGAGCCATCGTTACATTAAGAGATCATAATTTTCGACTCCTTCCAGTGTCGATGAGATCCTCTTGCAGTATCAACGAGCCGTCGTTCGAAAGCAGCTGGAGGGCAAGGATGCCGAGGAGAAGTGGAGTTTTTCCGGTGCGTTCCTCTACTCGTTGACCGTGATCACAACGATCGGTGAGTAATCACTGACATTATCCTTGGGTTCTTTTAATCTATTAGGCTTTAAAAATCAGGCTACGGCAACATCTCGCCCAAGTCCGACTGGGGCAAGATGGTGACCATTCTGTACGCCATCATCGGGATGCCGCTCTTCCTACTCTACCTCTCGAACATCGGCGATGTGCTGGCCAAGTCCTTCAAGTGGATCTACTCGAAGGTGTGTCTGTGTCGCATTTGTCCCGGGGTCGCACGTCGACGGATCATTCGCGAGCGACGCAAACTGAAGCAGATGGCGTTGAGCAAAGCGGTAGATTTGCGCTAGAACTTCCAGACTTTCACCTCGATATTGATTGTATGAAAAACTGTTTTAGTTACGCGACATGGAGGATGCACGCCGAAGCAAATACCGAGGCAACAGCAGCAGCAGCGGCGACAGTAGCAGCGGCAGCGGAGCGTCGTCGGAGAGCATGAGCGAGGAGTATGGCGAGGAGACCGAGACCTCAACACAGACCATCACCGAGCTGGAGATCTATCAGGATGACGACGATACCGATATCGAACGCGAGATCAGGGGGAGCACCGATGAGATCACCGTCCCCCTGACCATTTGTATCATGATCATGATCAGGTAGGAGGACAATTAACTTCGTTGGTATTTAATATATCAATTGATCGATTCATTTTCGACAAAGTTATATTCTGTCGGGCGCCATTCTCTTCGGCCACTGGGAGGAGTGGAACAAATTGGACGGCAGCTACTTCTGCTTCATCTCGTTGAGCAGCATCGGGTTCGGCGATCTCGTCCCCGGCGATCGTGTGGTATGTTCCATTGATTCGATGGATTGGCTTTATAGTTCAAAAATTAACACTCTAATTAATAGATCACAAGTGACAAAGACACCGTCGAGCTGAGCTTCATTCTGTGCTCGGTGTATCTTTTGCTCGGCATGGCGTTGATCGCCATGTGCTTCAATCTAATGCAGGTATGGCGGAATCATCTTTTAAACCTTTTTATGTAAATCCTTTTATCAATATATATTTGCCCTTAGGAACAAGTTATACACAATATGCGCTCCTTCAAGCGAGCCTTCAAAGCCTGCTTCCGTTGCAGATGATGCTGATGATGATGATGATGAGTTCTCGTCTCAAGATCTAGGGATTATTCAAGTCTCTCGAGGTTTAGAGACAGACAGCGCGTAGAGAAGCTTCCCAGGTACAAATACAATGTGAAAGAACTAACAGCTGTTTCGAAATATACGAAAGAACAAGACTCAAACCTATCTTAGAATTACTTAAATAGTTGCCTATTTAGTTGGCTTTTCTAATTAATTAATAGTTGTTAATGTAGTAATTAGTTTATATTTAATGAAATTAAATCGAAACCCGAAATGTGTTCCCGTTTGTAGAGTAATCATTTAAGATAGATATAGTTAAGGCATTAAAGAAGCATTCAATTATCGTAAAACTTTTGTAAATAAATAGCTAGAATCTAGAATGAATTATTAAATTTTTACGATTATTTGGTTTTGTAAAAAGTATTAAATTTAACAAAGTTTTACCGAAATTTAATAAAGTTTTACCGGAATTTATAAAGTTTTATAAAAGTAGTCTTATTATTTTATTGGGTGTACAACAACTACTGGAGAATTTAGTAATAACTTTAGTTTTTGATAAAAATTGAAACTAATTGATGAAACTCGAATTTCTTGATAACATTTGATGTTGATACAAAATGATGAGTCTCCAATTTCTATAAAATGTTTTATAATGTAAATTTGAACAACTCACGGACATTTTCATTCCGTAGTTACTAAAGAACTATATTATCGTATATCTCTCATTTGTTTTGATTAGTCGATCGCATGCTAATTTCATGATCCTATTACAAAGGTTTAATCAATCCATTCGAATAATTTCGTTCGCATGGTAAATTCACATTTATTTGCACTAGATAAAATCGGATTGAATGAATCATAGGAATAACAAGTTACTATGTTAGAGAAGTGAGAAGTTTAAAAAACCATCATTAAGTTTTGAACTACCGAGAAGAGTGAATCCGGACAGAATGTTGAAATATTTCATTGCGATTGGAGTTTTTCTGGCCACAACGGAGGCGGAGGACTATTGTAAGGATAACGTGGTTGAATTGGATGAGGTGAATAAATCACGATATCAATAGAAAAAAGTAAAAAAACATTTAATGCAAGGACTTCGTCACATGCTGTAAAGGAAAACCAAGCTTTACCTCAAGGTATTGTATTGATGCATTGACGAACAACAAAACGTTATCGAAGGAGGTGAGTTCGAGAATTTCCATCGCCAATCGATTCCATTCTATCGAATCCTACCCTATCGAATCTTAGTGTATGATCGACTGTATGTACAAGGAATTTAAATTTTACAATGGCAAAGACATCGACCTGGAAACTATGAAGGAATTTTTCAAGAAACATATCAATGAACAGGATATTAGAGAAATGTTTATTAATGGTTTCGAAGAATGTATTACCATGGGTGTGTACAAACAAATATATATTTTATATATATTTAGTGGGGTTCAATTGAAAAACCAAATACACACACTTTATTCCAACAGACAGAGATATATTGCAGCAACGTCTCGCATTTGTTGACATGACAAATGGACATGGGTGCGATGTGTTGCCCGCCTACATCGACTTCTGCGTTTGGTACCACACACTCAGCCACTGTCCGGCCCGGATGCTGAACGAGGACCACGAGAAATGCTCGGAGAAGGTGAAATGGGCGAAAAAGTGTATTTTCAAGTGAAACATAATTTGAATTTTGGAATTTGTATTTACAAATATACTAAGGTTATATACATATTATATATAATTACAAAAGTAACTTGTAGTCACTAAAATTTGTACGTGATGAAATTAATTAATATAAAAATATATACTTTATGCCGAAAAAAAATGATTCGTGCAATTGTTGAATAATAAGCATTGAGAAAATATTTAACACATTGTGCGTAAATGTCTTAAATACTTTTTTAATACTTTTTATTCAATCATTACAGAATTTACTTCAGTCATATTTCCTACTTAAGAAACTTAGTTCAATTAAACTTAAAGTAATTTCAAATACTCGAAATAATGGTAAGTTCAGATTCTCTCTAAGAACTTTCGACTTGAGGTTTATAAATAATTTATTTTCCATTTAAGTCGTTGTCTTTTCCTGAGGATCAGCTTTGGAATTGACATCGACCTGCGATTTCTGATTCTCCTTCCCCTGTGGTGGTGGTGCTGACTGCTTCGGTAGAGACTGCGTTACGATGTGTGTCTGTTCGTCCGGATCTAACGGAGGTATAGTGCATAGCATCTTGTATTTGGGATAGGTTGAGCACACCTTGTTCACACATCCTTTGCGAAATTGTTCTCTGAGTTTCGGCGACATGTGTCGCGCTCTATTCGAATTGGTGAGCAAGTCGAAGGCCGTTTGCTTCGAAGCCTCGTAATGCTTTCGAGTCTTTGGAAGTTTGAATTTGGAATCGGATTTAAGATCTGACGTGTCCCTATGTTGTTTCTTGAAAGTACGCGGAGTTATTGCAATTTTCGGATCGATGATAAGTTTTCGCTTTTTCACCTCGATCTTCACATCCGACTTAGTGCCCTGCGTTGGATTTACCATGAATGACGGTACCACTTTACCACGATCAGAGATAATCGATCGCAGATTCGAACGTTTAACGGAGGTGTTCAGAGTCTTTTTGATACTTCCCACAGAACAACGTTTCTGAACTTGTCGTCGGGAGTAAGTTCGAATGGGTGTCAGGCATTTGCGCCACTTGGTCGCCGATCCTGGATTGACTTGTTTCTGCAGCGAACTCTGTGTGGGATTTGTGAAAGTGCTCTTTCGCTTAGTCAACAGCTCGGGGGTGTCAGGAAGACGGAAACTCGAGTTATTAGCTGATGTACTCGTGTCTTGTGGTGCAATCTTTGTATAGTTTCTGCTAAGGATGCTGTTGGTGTTAACTCGTCCCACGTTCTTTGGTGTGTTCGGCGTTGAATCGCGATACAGCCTTATGACCTTTATACCGGACGGTATCTGGACGAGTGTGTCTTTGACCACTTCATACGGCGTCGGAACAGCATGGCGTGGCACTTCAGGAGTGGGTAATGTCGATGAATGTGATGTGGTGGGATCTGTACGGGATTCGAAACGCCTTCGATGTTCTTTTCCAATATCCAGAGCTGGTGTGCTAAATGCCACTGGCTTTAGTTGAGAGTCTTGACCGGCCGACATTCGCCAGGAGCTGTTGTTGGAGTTCATTGGAATTAGAGGCTTACGATTCGTCTGCGAAGACATCGCTGGCATCATACGATAACTTTTATCTCGGGTCGACATCGCCGCCGACGTTAAACAGCATCGTCTGTTCGGTATGATGTTTTGAAATGTGATTCGTCCGTTCAGGATTTGAGGCATAAATATTTCCGATTCGTAGCCGTTGGCCTCCACCATCACGACGTTGTTGCCCGAGAGCAACTTTATGCCAAAATTTAATTTAGTTCCACTCATTGTGGAGCGTTTTAACTTTGAATTTTGACAGAACAATAACAATAATTTATTTATTTGTTATTATTTTTCGCGTTTTCCGCCAATTATTCGAAAAATTTATCAAAAACCAACCGAAAAAAATCTAAAAAAATTAAGTTGTTTACAAAACGAAGTTGTCAAAAAGTGACAAGAGCGACATCTGGATGTCGGATGTATTATGAGGGAAACACATTTGAAGCGGCAGCGACATTGCGTCAAACGTCACAATATTATGGTGACGATTACTGTGAACGCAACACGACAAGTTGAAAAATTTCTAATTTAAGAAAAATGCTCCCTTTTCTTTCATTTTTTCTCTCAAATTATGATTGTAAACTGGAATTTTGGCTTTTATATGTTTCATATTGAAGTTTTGGTATGTTATATGTTTTTATTATTAAGTTTTAAAGTAAATATAAACAAAATATTTTGTCGCTGTCGCATTCAAAATATTCACTATCTCTGAAAATATGTCTCGGACATTACTCATATGAACGTTGCCAGATTGGAGACATCCTAATTTTTTTTTTTTTACATTACATTTAGATCTATTGTGAATGACACACCCGTGTCACACGTGTTTTAACAACATAAACTAAAAAAATTAGTATTTTCATTTAAATATTTAAATTTTTTAATAAACAGAAATAAATAATAATTATTGAAATGGATAACGAAGATTTAGAAATGGAAATTGTTGAAGCTGAGGACGACGAAGACCAAATGGATGGCAGTAGCGACGACGACGAGGAAGGAACCGGCGAAAATGGGGCTCCCAAGAAGCCAAAGGAGGTCTATTTACCGGGCAAACCTTTGGCTGAAGACGAAGAACTCGTGTGCGATGAGAGTGCCTACGTAATGTTGCACCAGGCGTCGACAGGAGCTCCCTGTCTCAGTTTTGACGTCATTCCCGATGAGCTGGGAGATTCGCGTGAGGCGTTTCCTCTTACAGCTTACATGGTCGCCGGAACGCAGGCAGCTCGGACGCATGTGAATAATTTGATCGTAATGAAAATGAGCAATTTACATAAAACACAAGAGGGTGCCGAGGATGACGAGAACGAAGACGACGAGGAGTTAGATGACGATCAGGACGATGTCGCCGACAAGGAAGAACTCAAGAAACCGCAAATGTCATGTGCTCTGATCAAACATCAAGGTTGTGTAAATCGAGTGCGCGCTCGTCGTTTGGGAAATTCTGTGTTTGCGGCATCGTGGAGCGAACTGGGGCGGGTGAACATCTGGAACTTGTCGAAGCAATTGCAAGCAATTGAAGATGCCCAATTGTTGAAACAGTACGAGAAGGAAATACTCAATGAACCTGTCAGTCCAGTGTACTCCTTTAGTGGTCATCAGCAGGAGGGCTTCGCAGTAGATTGGAGCCCCTGTGCCGATGGTGTTTTGGCCACTGGAGATTGCAAGTAATACCCAATATCATTTCAAATAATCGTTCTTTTATTAAAATATTTGTATTTCCAGACGTGATATACACATCTGGGCTCCGTTAGAAGATGGAACCTGGAAGGTAGATCAACGTCCACTAGTTGGTCATACAGCTTCAGTCGAAGATCTTCAATGGAGTCCCAACGAGCGCAGTGTCCTTGCTTCGTGTTCTGTTGACAAATCGATTCGCATTTGGGATTGTCGTGCAGCTCCGCAAAAGGCTTGTATGCTGACGTGCGAAGACGCCCATCAGAGCGATATCAACGTGATCTCCTGGAATCGAACCGAACCTTTTATTGCCAGTGGCGGTGATGATGGCTTCCTGCACATTTGGGATCTTCGTCAATTCCAAACGAAAAAACCGATTGCCACATTTAAGCACCATACCAACCATATCACTACAGTGGAGTGGAATCCGCGTGATGCGACAGTGCTTGCCTCGGGCGGCGATGACGATCAAATTGCTCTTTGGGATTTGGCGGTAGAAAAGGATCAGGATCAAGAAACTACTCAGTTGGCTTCACAGAATGACGATGAATTGAATAAGCTGCCACCCCAGTTGCTCTTCATCCATCAGGGACAAAAGGAAATCAAAGAACTGCATTGGCATCCACAGTTGCCGGGAGTCATGCTCTCGACAGCACACAGCGGCTTCAATATTTTCCGGACAATTAGTGTTTAGCGACTGCAAGTCGATTATGTTAATTTAAATAAAGAAAAGTGTAAATTAAAACTATATAACTATTTTATTTTGTCTTTTTCGCTTAATTATTAAGGTTGTTGTTTCTCTTCATTTTCCTCCTGGAGCATTGCGATATTGATCAGGTGGCGCATAGTAGGGCGACCATGAGGACAGTTCTGAAATAAAGATATCGTAGTTAGCACGGATTCATATCTGTTAGTTGCACGAATTGCACTATCTGGGTTTTTGCACTTGGCATTGCAATCGCTGTATATAGTTACACCTAATTTACATATCACCTGTTCTCACATCTATTTGATTAACTTTACTATAAAAATGTTGTTGTAATTTTTCTCGCAATGTTTGCATTGTTATCAGCAGATATCGGGAGCTCAAATAAAAACCCAAAACTAGGTGAATTTCCAGAGTTCGTGTAATAACACATCCAGTAGCGAATGGAATAGTTCAGACCAAGATCAGACAGTTCTTATAAAATTTACAAATTTCGCGAAGTGATTATTCAGTTTATATAATTCCTGTAGAAGATGAGTGAACCAACGGAATTTGATGCTTTACATACAGAAAAGGCTGACATTGAATTATTGAAAAAACAACAAACCGATTCACTGAAGGACCACCAACAGGTTCGCATATCAAAGACTAAAACTAATAACTTGTTCAAACATTACACGTATAAATAATGCAACCACACAACACCTTAATGTCCCGTAATTCATCAAAAATAATCTAACATTTTTTTTTGGAAAAAAATCCTTTTAAAAATTTGTTCACTTCTTTCATAATCAAATATTACTTAAGACATTGTAATTCATCCAAAAAATAAACAAAATATTTTGTGGCAAAATATGTTTGGATGGAAGTTGAAGTTTATTCACATCACTCGATGGCTTACATTCATAGTTTCATTGTCATAGGACAAGGAAGTGTTAAAAATGAAAAAAGAATACCCAAAAGACACTACAGTAAAACACAAAAACTATTGTCCAAATAATTTAAAATCAAATTCAAATCCAATTACAGCACACGCAATGGGGAAAACTTCTACCGTTCGCTGGAATCGCCTCGACTTTGGGTACAGCCGTGCCAGCAGGATATTGCATTGGAGTGATGAACAGTCCAGCTGCGGTAAGGATATTGGGAATTCAGTAGTGATAGCTTAAACCCCGATTAATCGAAACAGAACATGCGTTCGTGGTGCAACGAAACACTCATTGGCCGTTATGATGTCCACCTGAGTCCGGATGCTATTGAAATACTCTGGAGTGCCATCGTCTCGATATTTCTCATTGGCGGCGCCGTCGGCTCCTTGGGTGGCGCGTGGGCGGCGAATAAATTCGGCAGGTATTTTTCGTATCCAGTTTCTATCCATTATCCACTTTCGATTGCTTTTCTCCTCAATATAGAAAAGGTACATTCATCATCTGCGGTGGACTCTTCGCCATTGGCGCAATTTTATTCTATGCCTGTCGCCTATTTCACTCCGTGGAGACGCTGATAATAGCTCGATTTTGTGTGGGTTTAGCTTCTGGCTTAACCACAACTTTCTTGCCGATGTACCTGACAGAAATGGCTCCATTGGCATTGAGCGGGACACTGGGTGTATTTTGTCCAGTTGGCCTAACGGCCGGGGTGGTCGTTGGCCAAGTCTCCAGCCTTCAGTCGATATTCGGATCAGCCGAGCTGTGGCATGTGGCCATGAGTTTCTACGCTGTACTCGTGATTCTATGCTACGCACCCATTTGTTTGTATCCCGAAAGCCCCAAATGGCTTTTTGTCGTTCGACGAAATCCACAATTGGCACGCAAACAATTGGAACGTCTGCGTGGTGCAGAGAATGAAGACATAATTGAGCGAGAACTTCAAGCGATGGAGTTGGAGGCAAATGCTAAGGAACAGTCGAGTAGTTTCGCAGATGTCCTCAAGGATCCCAAATTGCTGCTGCCGCTCTTTATAGTGTGTGCTTATCAAGGTGGCCAACAATTGTCCGGCATCAATGCGGTATGTGTAGAAATTTTTCCTTGTTTCAGATTTCATTAAGTACATTTCTTCTTTTCTCAGATATTCTATTATTCAGTATCGATATTCCGAAGAGCTGGTCTCAGTACGTCTGCTGCTGAATTGGCCAATTTGGGAGCTGGCATCCTGAATTTAGCTGTATCTCTTATGGGTCCCATGTTAATGGCCAAATGCAATCGCCGTTCCCTAATGTTGTTTTCATCATTCTTCTGCTCGTTAGCTCTGCTCTCGTTCTCAATGATGCTCTATTTTATTGTAATTTATTAATCATATATCACCGATTATTCTCCAACTAACGATATCAACTTTTTAGGATTCGGTTAGCTGGTTTGCAATGGGATGCATTGCATGTATTTTTCTATATATATTCTTCTTTCAATTCGGCGTGGGACCTATACCATTTTTTATAGGCTCTGGTAAGTTATTGACATAATTTAAATGAGTTTTTGTAACCGACTAACCGATGTCTTTTATAGAGTTGTTTGAAGTCTCGCCACGCCCGGTAGCTATGTCAATGGGAAGCTTATCTTCATGGGGTTTCAACGTTTTTATTGGCATGACGTTCCCAAGTCTACAGAACGCTTGGGGCGCGCTCGTTTTCTTGCCGTTCTCCATCACGTGCGCTCTAATCTTTATACTGACTAAAATTTATTTGCCAGAGACACGAGGACGCGACCCATCGGTTGTTGCTCCATTAGTGTCGAAGGGATTCAAATCAAAAGTGCAATAAGTTTGATTTTAAAATGTAAAATCCCCTTTTCATACAGTTAATTTATAGAAATATAATTAGAAACATAGTGAAAATATGACTTACCCAAGGTTGTTCTATTTCGCCCATATGGGTTATTAGCGTTTTCATTGTGGCACGGTTCAAAGCTTTTCCAATCATCACAGATTTCCGACAGGCTCGCGACGCAAACATCGCTCGTATGCGAGATGGACGACACAAAGTACCGTCGGGAGCATCTTGCAGCATAAATATCAGTTCGTCGATGTCGTCCCGGCCAAATTCCCAGTTCTTACTGAACGGTTTACCCAGCAGACGAACCTTTCTGGTCGGCGGATCTACAAAGAGAACAAATGGAATCAAGTCAAGGTCATCACATGTGGATAACAATATAAAACAATACCATTTTTATTGATTTCAAATTTGAAACCATTCTTTTCAAAAACATCCAAGTGATCCAGCAGAATCATCTCATTGACTGCGGTCATATCTAACAATTGGGGCACAGCCAGCGGTTGATGCTGCAACACAACTGTCCGTTGGAGCATTTCAAAGTTGTACTTCTCATCGGTGGCATGCTGATCCACAATAAAGAGATCTGTATCGAGCTTTACAATGATGAAGCCGAGATTGAACTGACCAATTATTTCCATCGCCGCAAACATTTCCTTCGATATCTCTTTCTGCAACTCCTGTTCGGCATTGGAATTTTGCGATGGACTTATTTCACTTTTAAACCGCAAACGATCTAATTTCACTCTGTCTCGATTCTGCTTTACAACAGTTTCCTCCGCTTTAAGGCTGAAGTCAATTTCTGCAATCGAAGTTCTGATTTCGGAACAGGAATAGTTGGTGGATTCCTCATCGGAAGCACAATCATCGAGTAGTATAGTTTTGCTAATCGTTGGTTGGGAATTGAAGGGGATTTCCCCAGTGTCGTCGTCATCGGACGGCGCTGAGTTCTGTGACAACTGAAGAGGCGGAATTGTTTGTGATATTGATTTCAGCGTAATGATACTCCGAGGCGGTCTGGCAGGCGTAAGAACTTTACAATCGATTCGTTCGACAATGGTCGCCGGCGTAGTAGAGCTCTCTTTCGATGTTAAGATATCATATTCTGAAAACATAATCCTGTAAGTCTCTTTTCATCGAATAAAAGAGTTGTATTCCCTCACCTCTTGACTCCTGTTGGAGCTGCTTCATATCAAGCACGCTTTGGTTTAGAACTTTAGCTGGCTTTTTATCGATCTCCTTCTCATTATCCTTCTCATCGTCGCTATCAGATTCCGATTTGTAGCTGCATGACTCAGAGAGATTGGTTGTCTGCTCCTTCGTCAGGTATTCCTGAATCTTCTTTAATTTCAAAGTTCGCGTCGAAATTTCATCGCTACATTTCCGTTTAGCTGCGGGAACAGCGGGCGCAACACCAACGGTGTCTCCCGTGTGCTTCCACTGGGACAAAACATCCATGAATCGTTTTGATGATGATTTTGGTACTTCTGGTCCTTCTCCCTCCATTTCGTTATCTTCAGCAACATTCCTGTTTGTCGTCGGATTTGTTTCAGACATCAACATACTATTGATGGTGGTGTTTTGCATTTTGTACGTTGATGGAATGTTGCCGAAGGTGTTCAGCAATGCTTTCTTTATTACCAGCAGGAGAATCTTCTCATTGTTAATCAGCAGCTGGCGTTTGTCTGGTGTCAAGTTAACGTCCACCTGGGAGCGTTCTGTGACAACATTCAAATATATGAACGGAAATTGATTGATATTGTAACGTCGATATATTTCATTCACTAATTTGGCGACATTTTTCGGATCGCATGGTCGTGAGTTAATGAAAAAATATTGTCGATCTCGAGATGATCTCCCCGCTCCATGAGTGCAACTTGAAATGTAGCCTTCCAAGTGAAACTGGCCCTCATTGAGACGTTCTACATCTTCGCGAGTTATTTGAAAGGAAGCATCTTCATCGTTGATATCCGACAGCAGGCTCTCCTCGGTTACTTGACCCTCGAAGGGCGCCTTAAATGGAATGATGTCTGCCATTTGGCGAGCTCCAAATATAGCCGATATATTCGAGAGTACATCCTGAGCACCATGGGTTTGCATCAGCACGGATTTTCCACCCTTAGCCGTATGATTTGTGCATATAATACGAACACCCTTCGCTGCCAACCCGTATGCCTGGAGAATTTGGCACATCTTCGCGAACTCCTTCTTGATGTTCCGGGTGAAGTCGCGTTTTCGCACCGGCAGGGTTGAGAATAGATTCGATAATGTGACAGTTGTTCCCACCGATCGAGCACACGGTGATCGTTTCTTGATTTTCCCCTCATGATCCAACTCCACTTTGATACCAACATCTGTCGATCGATGGCGTGTCACAATCGACATGTCCGAGAGGGCACAAAGTGAACTTAAGGCTTCACCACGAAAGCCAAACGTCTCAACTCCTTGAAGATCAACGAATTCTCGAATCTTCGATGTATGATATTTCGCCGCTGTTGACGAAGAAACAATGAAACTATGGAATATCCATCAATTCAGTTGGAACTTACTCATTCCCTCCAGGTTGCCCTCCTCCACACCGCTTCCATTGTCGCAGACTTCCAACGTCTCAAGACCTTGATCCTTCAACTTGACCTCGATTAAGGTGGCTCCGGCATCGATGGAGTTCTCGACAAGCTCTTTCACAGCAATCGCTAGACTTAGTACGACCTATAATGAGGCTGTTAATTTATCAATATTGCTCTGGAATAGATGTTACACGATATCTAACCTGTCCAGAGCATATTTTGTGCACAGTATCCTTGGCTATAGCTTTTATTGCTCTCGATTTATCGGTGGTTGGAGCGGGAATCACATCCTCATTGGTGTCTATCACCTCCGCCATTGTTTATGGAATATTTTGAATATATGCATGCGACAATAATAACATCAAAATAATTAATACATTTAAATAAGAGGTTTTGTTTACTTTAAAAAATAGCAGCTGTTCCTGTTTCCGTTTCACACAATTCACAGGGTTGCAGAACTCAGGGTTGCCGAATGCAAAACACTACTTCACTCCACTTTTTCGGAAAACAATTTTCTCGGGACAGATGCGAAATTCGAAATTTTGTCCATTTTTAAGAATTAGGGAGTGAAAACATATTTTTTTTTTTTGGTGAAGAAACATTTTTCTTGGACCTAAAGTTTATCACTTCCAATCTCTTCACTTTTTCCACTTCGCTCAAAAATTTCCAATTCTTATCAATGCAAATAAAATACATGTGCTTCTTAGTTTTGCGACTTTATTTATTTAATAGCTTTTATTGAAAGACAAATAGAAATTACAACATCCAATTGCTTATAGATATAAGGATTAATACAGTAAAAAAACAAACCAAATTTATTTATTATAATTTGTCCATTGTTGGAATAGAATAACAAATAGTTTTTTGTGACAGTCAGACTTATGATGATAATAGATGACTTAAAAACTAGAGGTTTGCATGAAAATCCACTGAAAAAAAGCACTGTAAATAAATTGTATATAATCCAAGGATTAATCTCGCTAAAACTAGATATTTTATTACCAGAACATGGGATCATTAATGTGTAAAAACTTTATGACAAACTTAACAGTCAATAATTTATGCTTTAGTTATTAAATGATTAACATTATTCTACTTTACTACTTTTTATAACCTGGTCATATGGTATTTTTGTGATGTTATCATAATAAATGATTTTTCAACTCTATCCAAAACGGAAAGATTTCCTTACGGAAAATTAAAAACGTATGCTTAATTGTGAGACCTAAATTATTATGTTTCATATTTCTAAACTTATATTTTTCTAAATGAGGTAAACACAAAAAGAGACACGAACATTTCCTCATTTACTCTTCTCATTTGCAACCGCCTCCAGTTTCTCGATGACTTTACTCAAATCCATATCCTTGGAGATTTTCAAGTACATCGTTTTGCGAACCTCATGGAAGGCCACCCAAGCGGGAACCTCTTTGGCGATCAATTGCAGATGCGTCTCTATTTCTTGCGGTGTAAGCGAAGTGCGGAAACTGTTTTGGATTTTCTTTATGACAATCTCCAACGTCAAGACACCCTTCTTCTCTGTGATGAAGACGTTCCGGAGATGACGCGCCAACTCTGGCAGCCTCGAGTATTTTGTCGCCTCCTGATCCTGCGAAGGTCGACGCGTCATTGCGTCTAGCGCTTTGGCTGCTTGCTTTGCACGTATCTTCTCCAGCAGAGACTTGGGAACTCCTTTGAGCAAGGTGGCTGTCGCTGGCGATTCTTTTACGGGAGCTGGTGTAGTGGGAGCAGCAGCCGTTGTCGTCGTCGTACTCGCTGCAGTAGTGTTTGTTTGATCTTTGTTTGCATTCGATTCACTCTTCGTTTCCGTTCCTCCAACTATAGTCGAATTCTTCAGATTTTCCGTCACAATTCTGTCCGCTTCCAACTTAGCTTCATAGCGTTCCATTGCTCTCTCCATGGGTGTGCTGCAGTTGAATAGATTACGCGCCGTTGAGAGAATATCTCGAGCCGACGAGTATTTCTCCACATTTGGTGGTTGCGGCAAGTGACCACATTCGATATCCGAACAGTTTTCCAAATCGAACTCCGGATGCCAACGTGTAACCTTTTCCTTCGGGATCGATAGAGGAGGATCAAGGGATTTGAGGAATTTATTGTGTTCCACCTTAACACGCTCCAACAGCAAACGTTGCAACTTTTGCAAACGCTCGGTCATTATGTGGGGATTCATTGAGTTCGCTTGAGCCGATGCCAACACGTTGTCTTCGTCGATTTTCGTCATTTTATGCTTCTCTGGGACGTTCTCTACATTCGGCGCAATGACCAATTGGAAGTAGTCAGCTTTCGAAGCCGAACCATAATTACGCATCTTCATTTGTGAGAATACAAACGCCTCCGGATAGATATGCTTTATTTGCGCCAAGTGAGTTTCGGTGAAATTCTTCCGTAGCATTCGCTGAACGGCAGGTTTCAGCTTCTTGAATGTGATGCATTCCTTGCGATTGTGGAACATGGCACAAACCGAGTCGAGGCCCTTGAAAATCTCGATGAGATGTCGATATTTGAAGGGCAGCGGAAGTTGTCCGGCCTTGCTGGTTTCGGCCAGACTCATGAAACGCTGATAGGCCGGCGGTACGACCATTTTGGAGGGCGATCCATTCTTGGCCGGACTGAAGAGGACACGTTTGGAGACGTCCGTGTGGCGCGGTGACATAAGTTCATTCTTGTCCGGTGTTGGTGGGGGCAGCTTAGTTGGGGTTTTAAATGTTTTGGCCGGGCTAAAACGGAGAACGGAGAAAATTTCAATTAATTACTGTACATGTACATGATGAACATAAGGCTTTTGGTAAAAAGATTTAAAATCACTATATAATGGTAATAGGAAACTATAAATAGAAACGATCTACATTTGTTCCTCAAAGTAAAAGTATATACAGAAACAAATACATTACTTCAAGTGAAAGAATTGGGCTACCTGCTTAGGGAACAAAACAAACATATGAACGCCAGACCCTGAAGGGTAAGTGTGTCCAGTAAAAATAAAATGACCTTCATGACATACATACATCGAAAACTACCCTTGTGAGAAATAAGAAAACAACGATCGTTGAAAATGAAGGGTCAACATTTTGAAGAACATTTCATGAAACGTTGAGTTGTTGGGTATTGAAACATATATGTTTGTAGTAAACCATTTTACGATTTTACATTCAACGACACTGCAATTAAGCAAAAAACTGAAACATCTGGATGGACAGACAGACAGCGTGTGCAAGTGACGTTCTCTCTGATGACGACGGTTGGTTGCTTGAAAGCTCTGCCTAGCTTGCAACTATGTCAGGCCGAGGTGCACAATAAAACAACAAAATTAAATGAAATGAAATGACCTCAATAATTGCAAATATTTTTGAATGTTACCGGGTTCTTTTGTAGGCCAAAAGAAGCTGCTGTCGATGAAGGAGGAAAGCAGCATGTAAAAGTGAACAGTGAAAAAAGTTTACAATTACAAACGTAAGCGAAACGATATAATTGTTGTAAAGGGTCAGGAATGGGTTTTTGGGATTTAAAGTGCAGTTAAATACAAGTAAAATGCTCACCTTGTCAACACTTCCACTTCGATCGTGTCGAATTCCTTGAGTTGGACGACCGGAGTCTTCTTGGCCGGCGAAGCGATTCCTTCGCGCAGGCGACGATTGCGTTCCTCTTGTGCCTTCCGGGTCTTCTCCAGTTCTTGAATGCGACTCAGCGAGGCTTTCAGCTCTTGCAGTTTCGCACTACGCGACACCTTCGTTTTGACCTCGTCAAAGTTGAGTTCCTTCTTGACCATTGACTTCAACTCGCCGTGTTTCAAAGGCGTGGCCCCGGAGCCTTTGATGATTTGCTTTGTGGGCGTGCGCATACCACGTTCCACATTCGCCGCACTGTTCTTGGAGGCGAATGCGGTTATGGTTGTCTGTTCCTTCGGCTCGTCATCGTTCGGCTTCCGATTGGAGGCCCTCGTGGTCATTGGTTGCTTCTTTCGCGGCGACATCGGGCCTTTGCGAATGAATTGCACCAACTTCGGTTGCTTGATGGATTGTTCGATTTTGGAAACCTTTTTCGGCAGCACATCCTCGGTTGCTCCGGCGGGCTCCTGTTGTGCCCCGATCCGTTTGATCGTGCGACCCGAACGTGTTCGTAAGCCAGCTTTAAGTACGGCAATATCATCATGATCTTGGTTTGAAGGCGGTGGTGTTGGTGCTGGATCGTCATTGCGAGGTTCTTGTGCGTCATTTAAACGCTGCAAGTATTAAAAAGAATTTCAAATTAAATTCAGAACTGACACGAAAATAAAAACACAATCAAAATCATAATCCTTATTGGAACTTAAATTATTTATATTGAAATTGAAGAGAAAAGAGAATAAAATATATTTATAAATTTATTTGAATTTATTCAATAAAACCTTTAAAATAAACACTAATGTTTAAATTAATTATCAGGTAAATTCACAGAGAAAAAAAGGTCATATTCTTAAAAGGCGATAAGAAAATTTGAACAAGGTTCCAAGAAGTGTTAAAAACAAAAACAAACAGTCGGGCAAGGATCAGAAGGAAACCTTTTTTAAAAATGGAGAAAAACGTTTTTCCTCCTTCCTCGTTTTCTACCAGCATGCCATGCGAAAAAGCAACAACAACTATGATAGATTGACCATTCGCCGAGAGAGAGAGGAAGAGAGAATGACACGCACACACACATATTCCCACACATGCTTGTGAAAAATTCCTCTGCACTCGATTAGAAAATGGAATCCGAAGGATGGAAGGAAGGAAACATAACCGGTTTTAAGGACGCGTACAATAATTCGGATTCAAGTGGACGAAAGAGACGAAGACTCACCCTATTTTTTATGTTGGCCACATCCTCGGCTGCGGCACGTTTACGCGTATTGAAAAATGAGGCAACTGATGGCTGGGACATTTTTGTTAATTATACTATTGCTTTTTGTTTATGGTTTTTGTCAGATAATAGTTGTTAAATTCACTTAAAAGCACGTCTGGTTTATTCAATCTATAGATTTTTATCACTTCTCTACGTGTGCTCTGTGTCTGGAGTTTTCTTCATGTGGTCTTCTTCGCTATGCACGTCGTTACGTTGTCCCGCTCAAATTTCAACTGAGCAGAGTTTTCCCTCCAAAAGTTGGTCAACGTCATTGGCGCGCGTGTGTGTGTGTGAAATTCTGTCTCCGTCGAATGCAGCGCAGTCAGCGTCGCACCCCAAGCGCGCCAAAATGTATGAGGGATTTCGCGCGCTTTTGTTTTGGGAAATTTCTCCACTATTGCCGTACGTGTCTAACACCACTGTTCCTCTCGTTCTTATATCAGGGGTATGACGGCGGTGTCATCATCTGTTTCGTGCTTCATGAATGAGAGGGGTGAAACGTAACCGAAGGCAAATCACAATCAGCTGTTTCGTTTACTTAGTGCCGTCTCGTTCAGATGCACAGTTCCCCCGTTTAAAATAACCACACTTTATTCATACTATGAATATTCTAATGTTTGAAAGAGATGCACGAACTCGAATAGAAGTCAATTAATGCGTAGTGATCCGATTCGACCGACGCAAGCAAAAAATCAAATTATGTCGTTATCACCAAAAATTTAAATTTATTTTTATATTTTAGTAGTTCTCACACAAAAATACTACCTCCAAACAGTAGTATGTGGAAATTTAATTATTATTATTGAACACGCGAATGATTTTTTGCAATTTCTCTTTCCCTACTGATTGTTACTGATATTTTTTGACACACCATTTCACGACGCATTGCCAACTATTTGCTTGGTTAACATTAAGGGAAATTAATCTAATGAATTTCCTACAAAATTCCCTGAATTAGAAGCTCCATCTACTGCTCAGTAGCGTCAACCGATCTCTAAAACTCGTTGCTTTCTATAATTCACTCGTTGTTTCAATTTTCTGCCATGTTTCAGCGAGTGCCCGGCACAAAACACAAAAATGTTTTCACAGCCTAATTTCATAAAAAGCGACATAAAAATGAATGTTTGTTGAATATCTAGATAACAAATATAATAAATTTATGTAGTTATTGAATAAATATTGTATTGTGAAGTGGTTTTTCAAAAAAGTGGAGTAGCGTAGTGTTTTGATCAAAAGTGGAGCAAAAACACTTCGGTTGATGTGACTGCGACAACACTGCTGCTGTCATTCAAAAGTCGTGTGTGCAGAAAATTCGTTTAATTTCAAGGCTCGGCTTGTTGGGAGATAATAATGCATTTGCGGTAATGTGCAGTTGTATTGTGAGTGTATGTGACAAACAAATTACTAAATATGATAACAGCATCAGAATTAGAACAATTAATTGTGAAAATTATGAACTAGCCAAACGGTAAAGGGTTTGTCTGACACTCACTCGTTACTTTGGCAACGTTCGCAAAAGATTTTCGTTGTTCTTGGCGGCATTAGTGGAAACGAGAACACATCGTCCGAGTTCGTTGTGAATAAAATTGACAACTCATAGGAATTGCATGTACGCGAAAGAGACAGCACGATTTTGTCCAACTAGAACAAACTCGAAACACGAGAAAAAAGTTTTTTGCCCGACTTTTGTTTTATTTTTTGTACCATTAAAATCGAGTGAACAAGAAGGGCAGAAAAGAACTTCCAAATGTAGAAAACTAAAAAAATTCCTTTCTACGCATAGAATTTCGTGCAAAACTTGTCAAAGAGGAATTATTTTTTTACACAACGTTGTCTCTCGATTTCGATCTACAATTCTTCTGACGAAAAACTAACGCAAAAAGTACAAAATTAAACCAAAATTTTTTCTTCGCATTTTTCCTTCAGTGCATCGTGTAGAGAGGAGAAGAAGAAGAAGCAGCAGCAGCAGTGGTAGCAAAGATAATATTCGAACGAATATTATTTCCTATAGGAAGAGCTTCCACAGAGCTCAGTAACTGAGAAAACTAGGAGGAGCAGCAGCGATATCGATAGCAACAGTAAAAAGCGTGTAGAGCGACAATAGCAACCACAACAACAACAACCGCACCAGTGATGAATACAAAGGCTGACGTCAACAGACGAGTTTTGGCCATTCAGGCCAAGAAGAAGCGCCATAAGCCGAATAAGAAACGGGGCAAGCCCAATGGTGTAGCACCTGGCCAACAGCAGTCGCAACCACAACCGCAGCCACAGGGATCCGGATCGGGATCGGGACCGGGACAAACAGCACCGGGAAATTCTAATTATAGCTATTCGACAACAGCTGGTATTCCTCCTCTGTTATCTCCACTCGTCGTCCCGCCGCATTGCTACAATGAAGCCGGTATTGGTGGCGGCGCCAACAACAACAAAATGTCTAAATCATTTTGCGGTGCGCCATCTTCCAGTGGTGGTGGATTGGGTCCAATTCCCGATGCTGGTCCTACCAATGTTGTCGACGATAGCTCCTATCCCAAGGCGTACAATGGGAAATTCTATGCCAACAATCAGCAGCAACAGCAACAATTTCAACAACAACAACAGCAGCACTATCAACAACAACAGCAGCAACAACAACAACAACAACAGAACCAGTATCAGTTTCCACCACGTAGCTCTTCCAACGACTCGGACGAATCCGAGTTGAACAGCGAAAACGATGAGCAGGAGCTGAAAGAGGACTATTGCAAAGGTGGCTATCATCCCGTCAACATCGGAGATTTGTTTCAAGGTAGGTCGAATTTAAACTTTAGAATCGATTGTTCGCATTGAATTGTTAAATGCGAACAATTTACATGTGGTTACAAAGTTTTCCCACCCAATCGACATCATTTTTGGGAACGTACTTCCATTGCACATGATTGCTTCCTATAGTTTGAAACCCCTTTTTTACACTTCATGAAATGTCACAGCATGCCGTCGCAGCATGGGTGTGGAAGGTTCGCTGGAGCCTCCTCCTCCTCCCATACATTTCCACACAAACACAGAAGCACACACACACTCCAACGCCAACATCTCGCTAGTAAAAGCTCTTAACCCGAAAATCAATACCAACCAGGAAACCACAAAATCAATCAATATTCTTCGTCGTCGTCATCGTTTCTGACGTAGCGCATGTTGTTGTTGTTGTCATCGTCGTCGTTCCTCTTTTTGTTGTTGTTATCGTTGTTGTTCTTATTTACGGCATTTGTTTGTGTAACAGTAACATATGTTTATGGACCGACTTATTGTTTTTGTAATGATTTTTGTTGCTTTAGCATTTTTGAGCCATTGTCTTGGTCTCGATGGCATGGAGAGAGAGAGAGAGAGAGGGAGAAATCGAATTTGTATCGCTGCCAAAGCACACTTCCTTCGATTCACTCCACTCCTCTCCCACCCCTTAACTGCAGACAATATGCATTGTTTCTCTACCATCTTTAGAACCAATTGTTATAAGCAGTAACAGCTGCTTCGATAAAACCAAACTCATTGAGTTTTTTCAGCTCTTCGACATTTGAAGCCACTTTTGGCCAATGCACTCTTAGAAGAAGTCTAGACAACAGGTTGTCCATCGACATATTTGTCACGTTTTGCATCAGCTTGTTTCGGCTTTTCTTTTCATTGCTGTTTATAATGCGCCGCTTAAAACCGGGTTTCGCCGGCCATCGCTTTTCACTCGATGTTGCGCTGTCCTCGTATTTGTAGCTGATAAGAGTTTCACACATGCAAACCAGTCAGTCAGTCATGGATCGCATTTTGATTGATGATTATCGGCATTTTATTTATTTTCCGCGCAATGTTTATTTCCATTTTTGCCGCTTGCCGTTCCTCAACATTTCTTTCGTTGCTGTGGACGGCGGCTGTCGTCGCTGCTGTTGTCGCTGTCGTATGGCTTTTATTGGGATTCAATTGCAGGCTCAACTGCAACCTGTTTTGCTATTCGGATTTTCGCCCTTTGATTTGATTAAAGTATTTATATCGATTGCGAATTCCTCTTCCGTTGCCGTTTCATTTCCCTAATTTGATTGGGTCAATGCGACCCCCCGTTTGAAACTTTAAAAGCTTTTCGTTATATTTTTTCCCTATAGAACATTTTAGGCTTTGAACCCCATCCACAACTCCTCCATACAACTCTTGAACAATATCTGTCTGTGCTCTGTATCATTCGCTTTTAGTTAATTTTTTTGTTTATTTTTGCAACACCGCTCTTTGTGCAATAAATGTAGACTTAATTGAATTTGTTGATATTTCCACTACAGAGCGTTCGCTTACTTTTCAAGTCAATTTAAATTCCCATTCAGTTTGATTGCGACATTGAAACCGAACACACCTCGCACCAGGGTTCTGCGGCCGCATTTATGGATCTCCTGGATGACTGCATAGATTTCCTAGATTTCATATATATAGATGGTTTTACTATCCTCATTCTTTCTGAATTTATTATTTGAATTTGAACATGTTGACCAATTAATCTCAACTTCCTACTCTTCTTGCAGGTCGTTATCATGTGGTGCGCAAACTGGGCTGGGGACATTTCTCAACTGTCTGGCTGTGCTGGGATCTGCAGGAGAAACGTTATGTGGCTATAAAAATTGTAAAATCTGCCCATCACTTCGCCGAGACGGCCAAGGATGAAATTAAAATTCTGAAATCTGTGCGCGACTCGGAGCCGTCGAATCCGCGACGACAGAAGACCGTTCAATTGTTGGACGACTTCAAGATCAATGGCGTCAACGGAACGCACATTTGCATGGTGTTCGAGGTGCTGGGCGATAATCTGTTGAAGCTTATACGTAAATCGAATTATCGTGGTATCCCAATTGAGAATGTCAAGTCGATAACGCGACAAGTGCTCGAGGGTCTCGACTACTTGCACACCTGCTGCAAGATCATTCACACCGACATCAAGCCGGAGAACGTCCTGCTGTGCGTGGACGAGCCATACATTCGATCGCTGGCCAACGAGGCCACCGAATTGTATGTGATGAATTTCAAAATGTTCCCCTCCTTTGTTAGTCGTGCTCCCAAAGAGTATCGCGAGCCTCAAATCACCGGCAAAATGAGCAAGAACAAGAAGAAGAAACTCAAGAAAAAGGCCAAGAAACGTTTGGAGTTATTCAAAAAACAATGGGACTATTTGGAGCAGAGTGGTGGCCAAGGCGATGGTGGTTCTGCTGCGATTGAAGGTGATGCGAAGACCAACAATGAGGAAGAACAGAAAAAGGGCAATGGAGAGTCGAATAAACTGGCTGTTGAGAAAGTGTTGGTCAACGGCGATGCATCGGATGACGAAGACGAACAGGAGCGGGAACAAGACGCAGCCGCTGAGGAGAATGCAACGGACGGTGATGCGGACGATGATGATGAGGGCGTGGAGTCGAATACAAATTCACCCAGGAAGCAACAGAATCGTGTTGATGCCACAAACACCGGTGGTGGAGCTGTTGTGCAAAATACCAATTCTGCTGAAAAGAAGAAAAAGAAGAAGAAGAACAAGAGTAAGTCTATCTTTTGTACAATTATCCGTATGAAGTTATTTGAAAACATTTCGTATTGTAATTTCAGAAAATTCCATCCAAAATGCCCAAAATCAGCAACAGCAGCAGCATAACGACAACAAATCCACTTCGAGTAGCGAAAGCAACACAGTTAAAGGTGAATTGAATGATTCGAGCAGCTCATCGCCAACTCTCAAAGGACAATCAACATCCGGAGGGGCAGTCGTCGTCGGTTCTCCGGCAAATGCCAAGAAAGGCAAGAAGAAAAACGCTAAAAATAATCCTCCGTCTGAACAGAACAACGCAAACTCGAACAATAATCAACAGCAACAGCAAAACCAACAACAACAAATCTCAGAACAGCCCGAGCAGACCTATACGAATACCACAAATGCGACCACCAATGGTCCCCTTTCACCACCCGTCAAACAAATTCCGAAAAAAGATCCCGCCCTCGAACCTTGCGAATTCGAGGTGAAAATCGCTGATCTCGGCAACGCCTGCTGGGTGGACAAACACTTCACCGAGGATATTCAAACGCGTCAATATCGTTCGCTCGAAGTTATCCTCGGCGCCGGCTACGATACGTCTGCCGATATTTGGAGCACAGCCTGCATGGCGTTCGAACTGGCGACCGGTGACTATTTGTTCGAACCGCATTCGGGCGACAATTACACACGCGACGAGGATCACATCGCCCACATAATCGAGCTGTTGGGTCCCATACCCAATCGTATAATCTTCCGCGGCGCCTACGCCACACACACGTTCAATCGCAAGGGTGAGCTGAGGAACATCACGGGACTGAAGCCGTGGGGTTTGGTCGATGTCCTATCGGAGAAGTACGAATGGGCACGCGATGAGGCTGAAGCATTTGCTGATTTCTTAAGGCCGATGCTCGAATTCGATCCGGCGAAACGTGCCACGGCTGCCGAGTGTCTGAAACACGCGTGGCTGAGATAAAATAAAATTTTCCTTCCAACGACGATGACGATGACAATGACGACGACGAAGACGGCGACCGCAACAAGACGAGCGATATCATCCTCGACACCTATAATATCGACACTTTCGACGCTGTGCTTGCGTAATACTTTCAAACGTATGTTTTATAAAAAGTAACTGAATCAATTGCATGAGAGCATCAGAAGGAGGAGAAGGAGAAGAAGGAAAATATGGAGGAGTAGAATACGATATTTAATTGGAATGTGGAAGAAAAGAAGAAGAAGGTGGCAACAGCAAATGCGAAACTAATGTTAAAAGAGTATGATAAACATCTCATTAAGAAAAACACAAGAACTAAGAAAACTACAAAATACGAACCACACATTGAAATTATTATAAACATTTGTGCACCCTTCTCTACTTTCACTATAAACAAACAAAAACAAAAAACATATAACACTACATTGTTGATTTTACAGCTTTTTCTTTTGCTGCATAATAGTTTGTAGAAAATCGACCGACTGAGAATCGAAATTATAGAGAGAGATGCAGGCAGGAAAATCTCTATCTCGACTCTCATTGCGTTCGTTGGACACAATCTCCTATGTAATAATTTTAATAACAATCTGTATAAAATTATATATTCTATTTAATTAAAAATTCTTGAAAATTTCAACATACTTCAACATGCGGCATTTGTTATTAGCTCTTGCATAAGAATTGTGTTTACTGCTTTTCTGTTTATTTCAACTATGAAGTGTGCAATTAAAGAAAGGGTTTTCAATGAAATATTTTGTAAAAAAAAAACTATCTAGAAAGTGTGAATATGTTTTTAAGGTGTTCTCTTCTTGAATTCGAAATTTAATTGCTATGTTTGTTTTGTTTAAAGTTTGTGTTTCTTTTTGAATCAATGGAAAATCTCGATTTTGAAATAGAAGTATAAGTATTTTTTTAATGAAGAGATTGTACCATTAGCTATTTTCACTCGGATGAAATTTAGTAGTTCAATGGTTGATTTCTTCGAACTTCATAAAATTTTTTAGTTTTTAAAAAGATATGTTTGTTTGTTTTTTAAATATTAATTTAAATAATTTATACTCTACTTTTCACAACCCAGTGAACAAAGAGGCAACCTAAAAAACATATTCAACACTATCCATCTGAAAAACCAAAACAAGAACCACGTTCGAATTACGTCAACTCAACAAAAATAAATGAAATTTAAAAACAAAGCATAGTATCGTAAATTTTAATGCGAAATACATAGAACATAGAATATATATTTAATGTCATTATTATGCGAACATAAAATAGTATTTTTTTGTATTCCAAAAAAACCATTTTGTACCCCGACGTAACGTAACGTAATGTAACGTAATGAAATATAATCGTAAATAATAACAATACATTTTTCATCAAAAACTCAATGAATACAAAATGAAATTGAAATAAGTTCCAAGATTAATTTCCAACTGGTTTTGCAAAACATTTCATTTAACGTTCCACTTTCTTCAATACATGCGAAAAATTCGCTGAAAACAATAAAAACTATTATCTTTAAAAATCTTCACCTAAAATGAAAATCAATTGAAAATAGAAAAATAATAATAAACAATAAACTAAAAGATATAGGTTTTAATAAATGGAAAAAAATAAACACACATATACATACACAGAAAATATGCTAACGTAGTAGTATTTAGAAATAGTGTTAAATTATAATGCAAATGAGTAGTTGTTAATTTATTAAACAAAAGAAACAAAAGAGAGAAAGAAAAAACAAAACAAAACAGAAAACTAACCTCAATGAAAAGTATAACAAGATGTATGGAAACAAACCGAGTTTTAAACAAAAGAAAAAAATACCGTTGGTTTTTGTATGGATTGGTGATATTTCGTTTTCAGCAGACCAACAACAACAACAAGAACTACCAGTAGTTAAACCTCGCGTCCTGCCCGAACACCCCTCCTCCCCCCCAAACACCATCATAAAAGCGAAAATTAAAAAAGGAGATTTCGAAATTCTCAAAAACAAACATTCAATATGCAGATATTTATATAAATAAATAAATGTGTGTGTGTGTTTGTTTTCAATGTTATCTCTAGAAACACATCGCCGAAAAAAAATCATAAAATAAAAATAATACAATTTAGAGCCGGAAGAAGCGTGAAGAGTTGAAAGAAAAAAGAAGGATGAGAAGAAGGAAAACATGTTGAAATGCGATGAAGGCGGGAATCTGTTTAGAGGAAACACCAACCTACCAAGTAGTTAATAAAATATATACTAATTGTAACTAAAACAAAAGAAAAACATTTCAATAAATAGCAAAAAGAGCAGAACGAATAAAATAGTAACAAAATAAAAACGACAACCATGTTTTTTGGCAAAAGTCTATAAGTTATGTATAAGGACATCTATCAAGATTCGGCGGCGAAATGAATGAATGAAGAGAAATCAGTAGAAAAACAACAATGAATCAATCAATGAATTCATATACTTCATATACAAAAATGAAATCGCCAAATTTCGGAAAAGCATAAAGAAAATCGATGGTGAACAAAAAAATAAAATAAATATTTCTTTTTTGACGAATGCATTTTTGAACCAATCAAAGGGAATTTCAGGAGTTTCGTAGAAAGTAAACCGGAAACGGAAACGAGCTCAGCTTGAACATTTAAGGTGATTTTTTTAATTTTCACGAAGCTTTTCAAATTCCCATAAAATTTGTTTGTTTCGAAAATACTTCGTCAGCGCATTGAAAACTCAATCCATATTTTGAAATTATTGTTGTTTATTATTTCTTTTTTTTTTTTTTTGCTATGAAGGCCACTCTAGACATTTAAGTGAAAAGAAATGTAACAATAAAAATAAGTATTAAAAAAAAAAAAAATAATTCGATAAAACCAATAAGAAAGTAAAAGAAATAAAGTTAATGCTTAAGCGATGAACATTTGAAAGATTTTTGCGCAATTTATTGGAAAGGTGGCAACTCTGCAGACACACACAAACACACACTCATGACTATACATACATATATATACAGGATATAAATGTATAATAAGTGGCCTTAAGTATTTGTTTGACTTCACACACACACATAGAAACATTTTGACTTACCGACTCACACAAATATACACACACACACATAGAAATGAGTGCGCGCGTAGGCAAACTTTTTATTGTATTTGTTTTTGTTGCGATTATTATTAATTTTTAAAAACGTTCCCAAACAAAGGAGCAGGACGAAAAAAAATAAACATAAATCCAATCGGAAAACAAGCTAAAGCAAGAATGGCTATCGATTATAAATAAATAAATAACAAGGTCCAGATTCATTCGCATCGATGGATGGAAACTCATTATAATACTCAAATAATAATCATTATTATAATGAAATTTGAACAATTAAATTAAGAAAATGAAATTAATAATGTTGAGAATTAATAATTAATTATACATAAAAACACAAAAACCGATGAAGTTGAGTGAAATGTTGAAGATGAAAGATTTTTAAAAAATAACGATAATTCTAAGGGTAGCGAAATTTGAATGAGAATGTGGGAAAAAATCTCACCCTGAACTGCAAAAAAAAAGAAAATAAATTAATCTAAATAATACAATAGAAATGTAGATGATGGAGATGAATAAATAAAGAAGACAAGAAGTTCTCAAAACAACTCTCAATCATGAAATGTTTCGATTCGCAGTCTCAGACATAAATTAATTAATTAAATAATTAATAATCATTATTAACCAACACATCCCCACACACACATACACACATCCTCACTCATTCACTCTCACTAACATTGAAATGAATTTGCATAAGATGGAGATGAAAATATTATGAAATAAATAATAAAAATAAATAATAAATTGAATAAAAATTAAAATTATTAAAAAAAACGTGTATTTTTGGAATCGGAGAAAATTCGAATTTCGCGGGAAAAATTTCGGGAGTCAGTTGTGGGGATTTTGAATCGTTTTCGAAAACATTAAACTATGAAAAAGTTGAATTTAAAATTGTTTTTAAAATGTTTCAAAGCTTTCAATTGAATAAAACTCCTACTAACTGCAGATTGAGGGCTTCAACCGTGTATCGCGTTGCCAACTGGTGTCGAGTCGCTAAACTCTGGCAACACCTCGGTGAATGCACATCTTCTCTTCTCATTGATGTTGAATTTAAAATTTTATTTTTCACAGGAAATTCTCGACACAATCCGCAGAAATGCCACAAAGCGTAGATGAATGTGTGAAAAGGGACTAAAAAGAAAGAAGAAAAGGAATAACAGAGTGAAAATGGATTCACATGCAATGAAATGAAATAGAATAGAATAGAATAGCAATAGGGATTGTCGAGGGAGATCCTAAGAGTTTACCACAACAAAAACAACTGTCGAAGAAAACATGTGAGGGGAGGGAAGAACATGAATAAGAAGAAGACAATAATCAGAACAAAACAAGAACAAGAAAATAAGAAAAACATGCACAGGTAAGAACAATGTCAACAAAAACAATGTCAGCAAAAACAATGTCAACAAAAACAACACCAACAAAACCAAGACCAACAAAACCAATACCAATAAAACTATACCAAACCAAAACAATACAAACAAACAAAACATACGAACAAAACTTAACAACAAAACTTAAAAACAAAACTTAACAAACAAAAACAATACCAAAAAATTTACTAACAAAAACAAAACTTACAACAACCATTACCAAATGCAACAATATCAACAACAACAACAATACCAATTGCAACACTACCAACAACAACAATGCCAACCACCACCATACATTGGCACAAACCAGGAATCATCTGTCCACCTGGAATAAATTAAATATTAGTTCAAACAAAGCGACCAAAGCGCCAACGAGTGAAACAAGACGCGGTTTGAGAAAGAGAAAGAGAGAGTGAGAGTGAGAGAGAGAAAGAGATGGTGGGAGGTGAAGAAAGAGAGAGAGGTGACGAAAGGGATGATGGGAGGGAGAGAATAGAGGAAAGTAAAACCAAAAAACCGCTTCTGCTTCTTCAGCAGGTCGTCGTCGGAGCCATTGGTCAGGATGGGGAGGAGAGAGGGAAGAGGAGGACGAGGAAGGAATCTCGAAGCCCGTCGGCAGCATGTGCCGCGCTGTGGGAGCCCTGGCGCCCCTGACAGGGATGCGACGTGTCTGTCTGTGGTTCGCTGTCTCTTTCTTCGTTTCGTTGTCTCAATCTACGTTCCGACGGCTCTGTTTCTCTGTCTTTATTCCGATGTGTGTTCGTGTTCGAGCGAAAAACTTTACTTTTTCTTCGTTTATTTAATATTCCAATGTTTGTCTTTGGCTCAGCTTTTGTCGCAGGCTTTTGGGAGTGGGTGTGGGGAATTGCCACGCCTCCTCCCCACCATCATCAACCGCCCACCTATCGAAGTCATCCCTCCCTTGCTCGATGCATGGAGGATGAGTTTTGAAATTTTTTGGTCATTTGCGAAAAGTGGATTTTTTTTTTGGAAATTTACTACCCAAACTCCGTCAAACTCCACTTCTTTGTGTCTGGTCTTTCTATATTCATATTTTTTTCTAATGAAGTCTCGCCTGGTCCTTCTTTATCACTCTATTCTATTTATTCTCTCCGAAATCCCCTTTCTATCCGAAATCCACTTTCTTTCATCCTTCGCCTGCAGTCAACATCTTCCTTCTATCACATCCCATCCTTCGACATGGTTTGCCTCACCATCCACAGTCCACCCCTGTATTTTCTCTCTAATTCCATCCTTCCATATCCTCCCTCTCTCCCATCGTCTCTATTCCCGCCCACCTTTATCGCCCACACCTTCGTCTCTTTATGCAAACATTTTCAATCTCATATTTTATTTATGATTTTTTTCCTCACTCCGCCGCCTTTGATCCGACTTTTCATGTTGGCCAACTGAGCGGGATAGCAATAGCACGTTATAGTATGTCTGCTTCTCTCTTGCTCTAACTTATATTTATTTTTTATTTATTTATACAAATATTTTATAACTTCTATTTATATTTCGGACTTTTTTGTTTTCTATTTTCTTTGTGAATTTTAATATATTGTTTTAAGTAAAATCATATTCTACATTGTAGGTGAGAAAGAGAGGAAGAGAGAAAGAGAGGTTGAGAGAGTGAGCAAGAGAGAGAGAGAGAGAGAAAGGGAAAGAGGAATACAACGAAGAAAGAGAAAAGAGAGGGAGAGAGGATGATTGTTAAACAAATGTTCCATCAGGCTTAGAGGAGATTTCATGGTAAAGGTTTTTATTGTTATTTTCAGTTTTTATCACCGAGCTATTAAAGGGCATGGATAGAACGAGATATGAAGAGAGGAGAGAAATTAACTCGTATACCATTTCCGAGTCAAATGACCCGAGGAGAGAGTCCATCGATGCTAAAGGTCCTCTAACATTCTCTCTCCACAAAATATTCTCAGGATCCGGATGGGGGAGAGGGGAATGAAAATATCGCCCCCCTCTCTTCGTTCCCTCTGCTTCCGGTTTGTTGATTCTAGCGTATAAAACACATTTGTCGATTTCCTGCAATTTTGTTCACTTGTCGGCCATGGGGCATCGAGACGACGTGATCGAATTAAACTTGCATTTCCGTTTCCGCTATTTCTTGCCACGAACCTCTCTCTACGTTACTCTCTCTCTCTCTCTCTCTGTCAGTCACTCTCCCTCTGTCACTCTCTCTCACTGTCTGTCTCTCTTTCTCTCTCACTCTATCACTACCATTTGATTCCACTTTGCTGGGTGGAATTCAGTTTTTGGGTCTGGTTCCAGATCGACAAAGGGGGACGATGGGGGTTTATTGCTATTGCTGTGTGGTTCATAAATCATGGCAAATAAATAATTGTCATTTAATGCGCCCTCACAATGAATCTAAATGAACTAATTGACATGAAATGTAATTTTAATTGAGCCTATTCGTATTACTCCTTTGTTTGTTTGTATGTGTTTGGTTGAACCAATGGGTGTGAGTACAAATACAAAATAAATAAAAGCACGTTCCATTCATTCAAATTAAATTCTTAAATTTAACTGCTTTCCGCGAATCTCTATTTACAAATTTAGTGTGTAATTTAAAACTTAAGTAATTTCACTTGCATCGGGACTTTTAGCGGGTTTCCACTGTACTCGACTCGTGCTCTCTCTGTCTCTCGCTCGTGTTTATTCGCGCTCTCCTGGCTCGATGCATTTTTTCGGAAAGCATGCGCCGTTTGCTCTCAGCCCAGCTGCACTCGCATTTCTCTCTCACACGTTTTCTTCTCGCACGTTCTCTTTCGCCCTCTCTCTCTTTCTCACTCTCTCGCATTCTAGCAGTCGACAGTGAGTGACGAAAGTTTTCGCACATTCGTTTGCTCGACGATGAAAAGACGAATTTCGACGACAAACGACATCGTTCCGAGGTGAAATTTTTCATTTTGGTACTATGTTGGAAATTGCGTGCGAACGACGGACAGATGGATGGATGGACGGACAACGTCTCATGATTGCGTAGACGACATTTTCGTGCTCGCTCACTCGCTTGCAATACAGCTGTTGCATGTTGTTGTTTGTGTGTTTCCCCAAAAGGAAAAATAAATTACAGGGCAAGTGTCGCGTTGAAAAAGTGTCGAGGAAAAAGAAAAGGAAATCAAGTGGGGGAAAAAACTTCTAATGCAAAAAATAATGAAATAGAAAAACAAACAGTATAAAACAAAAAATAAAAAAACATCATCTAACAAAAGCAAATAAAAAGAACATAATAATAAGAAAAAAAAAATAATAGAAACAAACAAACAAATAAAATTTAAAAATTGTAAGGAAAAAAATAGAAATAGTGAAAGCAAAAAAAGGTGCAAGTGAAAGGGGTGAAAGTGTGAGATGAGAGGAGCAAAAGCGAGAGGAGGTGAAAGAAAATAAAAAGCGATGACTGAGTTGAAAACGGGATTAGTGAAAAACGAGTACAAGTGAGTGAGAATGGAAAGAATTTATGAATGCATGCGTGCGTGCGTAGAGAACGTGTTCGTTCCTGCACGTTGTTGCAGCCCATCTCTTTTCCTCCTCCTCCTCCTCCTCCTCCTCCTCTTTTCCGCCCTCTTCCTGTCCACGACTCCACACACGACCTCCTGCATCGTTTTGCACGATTCATGCATCGTTTTAGACGACTCTTTGCCGCCATTTTGAACGTCTTTTGTTGCGAAACAATGCAAAGTGTAATCGCGATTGTACGCAAACACGATGGGTGGAGGGGGCGCGAGGGGGTGAAACGACGTGCAGCCGACGACGGATGCCGAGGGGCAGTAGTGGAGAGAGGCGGAGGGCGACGGGGGATTCGAAGGAGACGGTGGAGGACTCGGAGGAGTTGGCCGAAGGGTCGAAGAAACAACAATGGACGCAACAGTGTTGCATGTCTGGTAATCCTGCTTCTCCTTCGGCTCATCCTTCTGCTTTTTCTCTGCCTTCTCCTCCTTCTGCTCCTTCTTCTCCTCCTTGCCCTCCTTCTCCTCCATCTTCTCATCCTTCTTCTTACGATTTCTTTTCTTCTCTCGCACAACATCTCGTGCCAAATTGAGGCGAGCAAAAAGTTCAACAAGCGAACAAAAGAGAGAAAACTGAAAGAGAACAATTTAAAAAAAGGGGAGAAATTAAAAAAAGGAAGAAATAAAAAAAAGTGAGAAATGAAAAACAAAAAAAAAAAAAACAAAAAACACGATAACAATGAGAGCAACTGTTGGAATTGCAAGTAATCGCTGAATGCATAATTAGTGTTTGTTTTGGAATTGTAATTAAATCATTTTTTTGTTGCTTTTATTATTGTTGTTGTTATCGTTGTTGTTTTTATCGTTGTTGTTTTTCTTATTGTTATTGTTTCCATTATTGTTGTTTCCATTATTGTTGTTTCCATTATTGTTGTTTTGGTTTTATTCTTGTAGTTTTTATTCTTGTTGTTTTTATTCTTGTTGTTTTTATCGTTGTTGTTTTTATTATTATTGTTGTTGTTATTACACAAAAAGGCTGACTTACTTTCATTTGTATGTGTGTGTTTGTGTAGTGCCACCGGAAGTGAAAACCCAGTTCCGGGCAGCAGGATCGCAGTTGATTTCGCTTTCCATGACTTTCTTATTTAAATTTCACACAGTTCGTTTGAACGAAGCAGGAGGAGGAACTGCAAATGAACGAAGCATAAGGATATGGTGAGTGAATT